>RCTD01000001.1:1295386-1943079 GCA_014898415.1 Stromatinia cepivora | reverse complement strand
CGTCTGCCCGTCGGCCAGAATCATTTGTGGTACCAAAACCAAGGCTCTTTCGCGGAAAACAAATGACATTCCTTATTCGAGATGTACCTTGACTTTTCCGAGGTATCCGGATTACCATCGGAATATAAGTATATGACGATGTATTTGACTGAGCAAAGTGACTGTTTTATCCGCAATCCTACCTTCAATGCTCCGTTCGATACTACTCTCTTGGCGGTATATCAATGGAAATTACGCAATAATTAAAAAATATGCACTCTTCGAGTGCTTGTCATTCTCAAGCGAGAAGTAATCAGCACAAACTGCGCGCACAATTGTTTCGATGTTATGGATCTATCCGATGAAGTACTATTGTACTTGAAGAAATCACATGAGAAGGCCTTCTAGGCGTACACAGCTCTGAAACTTTCGCTGCCAGTGAAAGTATCTTTGCAGCTCCAGGTAGACCTACGAGACTGATATCCTAGATTCAAGCAGACAATCTCTTTTTGAATTGGTAGCAGACAACTAAACCTCGTCCAGCCAATCGTCATGATAGCTTTCTGACTCAATCTGCCAAGTCACAATTTGATGCGTACTCATACCTACGGTTAAGGCCATATGTGTGTCCGAAAATATCATACCTTGCTGATACTCTTCCAAGAGTTGTAACCTTATTGTAACGTACCTTACTTTTCTCTCAAAGTGATCAGACGAAAACTCAACAAAAAGTTAAAAGGTTTTGTTGCACATCTGGATTTGGCAAAAAGTACTTTTTGAGAGGTCATTTTTTCGCCCAAAATATTTTATGTGCCAAGTAGGTGGACAGCCGCAGAGACGGGTTTCTTACTTCCTATCTAAATTTGAGCTTCTTAGATGTTTTCCATGAAGAGTCACTACATTTCCAATATTGGATAGTCAATGTATATATCCAGGTAGCCGAGAGACTTTTGTTGCACATCTGGGTTTGACAAAAAGTACTTTGCAGGACCTCTGGTTTTGGTCGAGGTTCTTGTGTCCCGGGTAGGTGGGCAGCTTCAGAGGCTACATACGTGCGTTCTGGCCGAGTGTAAGCTTCTGATATGCAAGTTTTGGGGAGATATCAATGTTTTATCTTGACCGGATGCATCCAAAAGTTTTGCACATCTAAGAATTGGAAAAGTACTCCCCAACTGACCTCGATTTGGCCCAAACCCCCCTGGCCACAGAGTAGTATTTTGGCTATGGAGAACAGAGACCATGTCGCATATTTCCTGCCAGAATATAGGCCTCGTACATCTAAACTCCAGGGAGATATTAGATTTTAACGAACTAAATAAATGTCCAAAATTTTTGTTGCACATCTGAAATTTGGATTTTTCAAGAAAAAATCATTTTCAAAAGTACCTTTCAAGTAGCCTCGATTTTGATCGATCCTATTTTTATTACAGCATCTGGTCTAGAGATGAACTACTTGTCTTTTGGCGGAATATGTATACTCCTGACCAGGAGATATTAGGTAATCTACATACTCAAAAAGTTTTGTTGCACGTCTGATTGAAAAAATTCATGGTTTTGGAAAGTATTTTTTAAATATCCTCGATTTCGGTCGACTTTAAAATCAGTTGTTTGGTTTTAAGCGAAATATGAGCTCTTTATATACTCTCAAGCGGAAGATATTAGATTTTAAGTCGGCTAACTGATTAGATGCTGACAAGTTTTGTTGCATATCTGATTGAAAAAATTCATGGTCTTGAAAAGTACTTTTCAGTTGGCCTTGATTTTGGTCGATTTTGCGTTCACTGTAGAATTGGATGCAGAGACGAGCTACTGGTCTCGTGGCAAGATACGAGCTCCCCACATAGACCCTTTCTAGAGATTCCAAATTAAGATATTAGGGGGAGAATATTTAGAAACTTTTGTTGCATATCTGATCAAAAATTTCTTGGTCTCGAAAAGTACTTTTTGGTAAGGTTTCGGAAATCGATCAAATGTGTTTTTATTGCAGAAATGGTTTTAGAGACCTATATACATCCTAGCGAATTATAGGCTCCTTATGTGATCCCTAATAGAAGATATTCGGTTTTAAGGCAGCTGGATAGCTACTGAAAAAGTTTTGTTGCATATCTACAAAAAACCTTTTGTCTTGAAAAGTACTTTTTGAGACGCTTTGAAAATCGACCCAATCATTTTTTATTACTGTTTCTTCGTCTCCTGGCTTAACATGAGCATATCACTGATATTCTACGTGGGTAAATTCGAAATTGAAATACGGTGCACTGAACTCTCATTAGAGATTTGTTGCATATCTGAAGAAGTACTTTTTCGTTTGCATCCATTCGGTGCTGGGGATTTCTTACACCCTACATTACAGGATCGGGGCGCAGCTGAGTAGCTCTTGCTTGCGCTGTTTTTATTAGACTACAGGAGTCGATGCTCTTATGCTCGTTCTTTGACCGGGTAGCGTCAGAAGACCTGCTAGGGGCTACTAGGTATTTTGCGACACTACCGAGGAGTTTCGCTACAGGTCTCAAAAAGTACTTTCCAGCTGAAGTCGGTTGTCGATGGGCTCCGGTGATTGTTCGCTGCGCCCACGTCGGGATTTACCCCATTTCCCTTAGCTATCGCTGTCTCCAAGTGCTTGTACTGTGTCGGAATTCATATCTGACGATATATACGGCAAAGATTAGTTTCCACGTCTGCTCAGCCCTCATCTTTAAGCTTCTCGGTGGTATCATCATTCTTAGAACCACATCAATCATATGTTTACTCGCACTTACTTAATATACAAAGGTAGAAAATCACGCATGTGACTTTTGATTTGTTTTGTTGCATGTCTGAAGTTAATGCTAAAAGGCAATAAGAAAGACTTTTGGAGGTAGGGACGGTGTGTCAAAAAGTACTTTTTAAACTTCAGACTATCGAACAGAACAATATTTGTTGCATAGCTCAGCAGAAGGGAAGTTTTTGAAGTTCTACTTCAAAAGTACTTTCGAATATAGAAATTATTCTTGTAGATATGCAACAAAACTTTTACATAAATAGTGAATATGGAGAGATGAAAGGTTGGAGGTTTCACAACCACCACTGCGCCCAGCGAGCCAGATGTGATGCCAGACACCATCAACCATTGAGTATTACCAATGAGACTACCGTACCTCTAAGCAGCTAGTATCTAAGCCTACGATAAGACGTATGTAAACAACTCGATTTAAGCAATAGTAAGGAGGATGAAAATCTCTCTCTGTATGTTTGTGAGTGTAGTCTACGTTAGGGACGTCAACTGCGTCGGCTTCATCAGCTGTATCAGCTTTATCAGCAACGCAAACCATGTAAGCCGTAAGCCATAGATTGCTTAGACAAACTAAATCATGGCAAACTTCGAGATTTTAAATCTCCACCCCTTATAACCTGATATCTTCCTACGGATTCTCTTCCCGCCTCTCCCTCGACCCCCCTGGAAGGTTTTATTGCATGTCTGAAAATCACTGGGTTGGGCGCTTGCGGGTTTGAATACACTTATGATATGATTTTACCACCTCGACTTCAGTTCTAGTTCTCCAATTCCTTCACATCATAACTTCTTCCCAGAACAAAACGATGGATTTTCCCAAGGAACATGTGCAATTGTGGGTATGCTCCATGGCACTTCTGAATTGTATGTCTTCTAGCATGATAGATCTTGCATCCTGTTCCTGCGTGCGAACTTTGATCAGGAGTATTCATGTATTTATCAGCAAGAGAGTCCTGCTGGTCATATAATATCTGCCTTAAAAGGTGCGTGCTAGAAATATATTTGAAATTGAAGTAATTAGTATCCTCCAGTATTCGTGCCCCTTTCCCTCTCAGACAAACTCAAATGGCATACACCCAAGACTAAATCCTTGGTAACTACAACAAAACTGGAGAATAGACTCTTAATGTTAAAGTCTATTTGCACGCTATATGGTTTTCATAAAGACTTCAAGTCTACTTACTGTCATACATATACATCTGATTCACAGCTAGTGTTAGTAGGGTTACTGCTTAGAGAGATTCTGCAAAGTGGTGAACATATTCTGTGTTTGTAGTTATCATTGTACTTCCATAGGAGTATCTGTGTTTCGTCAAAGTGTGTACTCCCAGCGGTAGCTGATGGGTTCTTGAGGCGTACTTTTCTGCCTCAGATCCTCTGATAAAGCGAATTTGGAGGATGGAGTGAATCTTGACCTCATGCAATGTTGAGATATCGATCTCGAGAAAGACACTAGCGTCAATTTTCCAGCCCAGGACCATTATATAAAGATGCCGATAACCCAACTACTTCAATCAAGCGATTCGAAAACGCCCCCCATCAGGCACTCAGGGGTTCAGAGATGCTGATAGAAAATATCTTGCTTAGCATCCATATGCTCGCGTCAGGACTCAGAGGTGAGGTCCTTTGTGAAGGAGGGTTGGTCGGATGAGATTTGTGTGATGCAGTAATATATCTAGAGTGGCAGCAATTATGGATCGAAGGATAACAATGAGGATATTTCGGAATTTGAAGTTTTTTTTTTGACAATTACGGTTGAAGAGATGATATTGGAAAGATGAATGTCTCTATCCTCAGCAGATTAATCACAATTGCAGCGGTACTACTACTTATTGTCTCACCAGACAGTCGTCTGAGATACTGGTATAAGTTACCCATAACCGACAAATTATGAATCTCCTATTGTTTAGAAAGAAGGAATGGAGTTGAGGTAAGGGATCTTTTATACGCTCTGTATGATTTGTAGATGAAGATGTAAGAAGATAGGAAAGAGGGAGATATCCAAAAATAGTAAGCCTGGGGTATTGTAGTGAACTACCTGAATTGTTACACTCCCAACCTCAGAGAGCAGTAAATACAGAAATAGAGTCTTGAAACCAATACATAAGCACGCATCCGGAGCACCAATTTTCTTCTCAAACAAATACATGATTCTGCGATAGAGCTATTCACAGGCTGAATAGACTAAGAGGAAGGAGTATTCAAAAAGTTTCCTGTGTATACAGTATGTGCACATGTTAGGAGTATGTGAGCCGGAGTATACGGGCGTGCGTATAGGACGAGAACAGGAGTTAACGAGTTTAACAAGCGACGGTGACGTCATAGAAGAATTATCAGTGATAAAACGCAACGACAGCAGAAAGAAATCTTCTTCTATGAAAATGGACAATAACGGTAACAATAACCACACATCCCAGCCAGTAACTTTTACATCAAAGCCCACAGTAGCATCTTAATATACTTGCGTCTCATCACAACACGAGAGATTCAAACTCACTCACCCATATATCCTTCAGCACAACGCGCCCAAATATTACATCGTGATTTATTCTTCCCTCCATACCTACCCTTTTATAATCTCCCGAGTCAATTTTGAATCATACTCTTTCTTCTTCTGTCCAACCATATAATATTCACTCAATGCACTGCATATCATTCTCTACCCTCGATTTCTAAAATCCATACATTTGTTTATCTATCCATCCATCCATCAGAGGAAAAACAAAACGCCAAATATCTTTTTCCCCAGTCTCCCAGAGCCTCAATCTTTCAATCCCCTTCCCCCAACCTTCTTATCTTTCAGAGAAAGAGTATATCCACTCACTTCCTTATGATACCTCTCCCCCACCTCCCCCTCACCTAAACTTTCATTTTATTCTTCTCCTATACATACATACAAACAACCAAGCTTCTCAATCAAATTTTATATTATTTCATCACTTTCATCCTCGATTTATTTCATCCACCCATTGACACTTTGATACAATACTATAATATAAAAGGATAAAATAACAATTAGATAGACATAACATGATATATAATATAAAAAATAATATCCAAACCAACAATATAACCCACGAGTATACTAGTATCTATATACCTACGAAAATAAAAAGACTTGGGCTTATTATAGCTTGTGATGAACTCTAGGGTGGCTATTAGTATACAATAAGATATTAATAAGCTATTCAAATATATATACATATAATCACCTGTATTTCTATTATATACGGTCTCTATTGCAATTGTAACCTATCAGTTCCGTCCTACCCCCCTCCACGCCTTGCCAAATACCCACCCACTCATCCTTCCATCCTTCAATTCCCCACCTTACCTACCCCTCTCCCCCTGAATCCCATCAACTAATTCCTCCTCTAAAAAGCTCCGTTACATCCACTCTCCTCTGAGTCTTCTCTTTCCACCCCTCCCATTCTCACCCCAATCCGCCCTGTCCATCCCTTACCACTCCAACTCCAACGCCCCCAACCAACTCTCCCCCACAACCCTATAAATCCTCACCTCACCCCCCACCAATTCCCCCACATTATACTCACCCCTCACCACCTTCTTCACGCCTCCGACATTTTGTTCCACCACTTCTAGGATACCGGTTTGTGTGACTATTATTATTATTTATTAGCCCATACTTTTATGACTCAAAAATCAACACCGCTTTCTTTCCTTCCCCCAAAAAACAAAAACAAAAAAAGAAAAGTAAACAAAATAAATAAAACTCACCCCCAACAACCAAAGCCGTATGATCCGGCATCCCCGCCCACTTCTGCCCCCCCTTCGAATCTCTAAAATGCGCCTTGAAAAACTGTACAATATCACCCCTCCTAACACCCGCCTCCTTAACATCCTTTCCCAACCCACCTACCCTGGCCCCCCCACCACCCATTTGCACCTTTCCATCCCTAACCTCAAAAACCCTATACCCATGCACCAACCCCTGACACCTCATACACTCTTCTCTCCCTCCATCCCTCTCCCCCTTCGCAATAACCCCCAACCCCTCATTAACCAACGTCCAACACTCACCATCCCCCACCTTCTCCCCAATTTTCCCCTCCCCCCACCGCGCCACCATCTCCGCATACCTCTCCGCATAAATCTCCAACTCCCCTCTACTCAAATCCCTCGGAGGAGGAAAATGCTTCTGTTCAGCTCGAACACTATGTGCGGGATTCGCCGCATCCCAGGTAATTTTAATTTTAGTGGTGGAGAGAGATTCGTGGTGACGTATACAAGCGAGGAATGTGTGGGTTTTGCGGGGACCGATGGAGGTCCAGGAGGTGGAGGTGGTGTGAGAGCGGGTACCGGGGAGGGAAGTGATGGAGGGGGTTGGGAAGAGAGGGGGGTTGTGGGTGAACCAGAGGGTTTGGAGGGAGAGGGGGAGGTCGGTTGGGGTATATTGTGAAGTTGAGGGAGGCGGGAGAGCGGCTGCTTGAGAGGTCTGGAGGGGGTTAGCTTTGGTTTGGGGATATGGAGGATGATAATGGAAGGTTTAAGCATATTTTGAGGAAAAAAAGATGCCGAGTAGGATTTATTCTCTAGAAAACGGGTACATCCCTACGGCTTAAAGGGTACTACTCGAAGAAACAAAAACACCACCATACTTTTAAAAGTAAGATGATCACTCAAGCACCCCGGATTTCTATGAATCTATCTAATAACAACAAACAGAAGCTTCAGCATCTAGGGGAAAAAGCATGAACAAATCTCAACATTCAAAAATAGAGGGTAAAACTATTGATTATATAACTATGAATGTTGACCACTCACCATAGGCTTAGGTTTAGTCGCCACAGGTATAGGCGGCGGTGCCCCATTTCCAGGAGTACCCAAATCCGACCTCTTCTTAGGAGGAGGTGGAGGAGCAGGTTTCTTTTTTCCCAAAACCGATTGTCCATTTAATCCATTTAATACGTTTCCAACCGGACTCGATGAATTTTCCACCGTCCCATCATTTCTACCAGGCGAAGCATCTCTTCCTTGCGCAAGGGCTCCATATGATCCAACTTTATCCGCAATTCCATATTTTGTATTTAATTTATTCGCAGATGCCCAACCAGATTTTACTTGTTCTCCATGTCTTTCTCTAAAATTATTTGCAGTGCTTGCAGCGCTTCGGGCATCAGATAAGGATATGGATGATGGATCTTTGTGGAATGCGGATGCTGTTTTTAGGGCAGCTTGTTTTTGTGCAAAGGTTGTTCCTTCAGTTGGAGGTGAGGGTTTGGGGGATGAAGAGGTTAATGATGATGAGGATGTAAGTCGAGAAAATCGAGACTGAAGTTCGTTTAATTGTGGTGATGAAGTTCTTGCGGGTAATTGCGGTGAAGAGGTTCTTGCAGGAGGAGGTGGAGGTGATGAATTTGTTGAAGTTCGTGTTGGAGGAGGTGGTGGTAATGCTGGTTTAGATTTTGTAGATCCAATTCCAAATCCAGGTACTGATATTCCTGCTGCTCCTAATCTAGTCAATGCCCCCTGATTCAATACACCCCTATGTGGATCCGCATCCGATGTAGCCGCGTCATATGTAGGAGGAGGTGAAGGTGCCGATGATGATGGATTAGAATTTTGTCGTGGTGGTAATCTAGGTGGTAGACCAGGAGGTTGTGATTTACTAGCTATAGAAGTCATAGGAGATGTTCTACCATCTGTGCCATCTTTTCTTCCAGGAGGTGGTGGTAAATGTGTTGTAGATAATCCCGTTGTATTCGGACGATATGGCATTGGTGGTGGTTTAGGTTTTGCCGCTTCTTCTTCTTGTCTCCTTCTTTCTTCTTCTTCTGCCTCTTGTTTTGCTCTTATTTCATTTTGTGATATTGGGGCTCCCAATCCTCCTGTATCCGATCTTGTTTGACTCGATAGATTCGTTGGAGGTGGTAAAGCCGCAGCTCCATGGTATTTGACACTTTTTGGTGGTGGACCGAATGATGAAGGATCTTTTAATGATGATAATGGTCTGGATTGATGCTCTAGAGCTTCTTCTCTTGGATCTTTACCCTTTCCGACCCTATTGAATGGAAGGTTAGCTCCAGAAATACAGTATATCCTGAGTTCCAAACTCATTCATCTCGTTCGGAAAGGGGATAAACCTACCATCCAGCTACTTGATTAAGTCCCTTAAAATCTCCTCGCCAACTTTCCTTAGATTTTCCATCTTTACCTTTTGGATGCCATCCACTTTTCAAAGTATCCTTAAATCCCGACATGGTGATGTGATGTATAGAATATAAAATGATAATCTAGGGGAAATGTTTGCGGGGAGTTATTTAGTCTTATGTTCTAACCATGTACCGATAAATAGCTTGATCGCTAGTTCCAAAATTGTCATAGTCATTGTGCAATACCCATCCGGTAACCTAACTCTTGGGTTAAAGAAATTTCTTATAGAATGAGATTTATTACTTTTACAATGAAGATATTTACAAAAATCTATTTTTTTTCTAATTTCTACCGATACAATACTGATTAGAATATGATTATATTACAAACCTACTGGGTAGGTATGTCATAGTCCAAACGGTCGCTTATTCCCGAAACTCCGAATACAACATATCAGATTTCATCATGCAGATACAACATTCCATCCATCCCCTCCACACCAATAATGGAGATATCAAATATAATCAATCGAAGCATTCAATTCATCGAACAACTAGCAATACGAGGCCCGGTGGCCTAATGGTTAAGGCGCCAGATTTCGGTCTGAATTCTCTGGAGATTGGGAGTTCGAATCTTCCCCGGGTCGTTGAAATTTATAAGGTTGTTTTTGGAGGGAGGGCTTACTCCATTTTTGGACCTTTATTTCGTTTGATTTTATTTATTGTTTATTCATACAACTGGAGAAAATGAGCTTTTGAAATAAGATATAAATGAGGCAAAGCAAAAGTTGTAACGCGAGGTTCTCAAAGAATAGATATCCAATCAATATTCACCTTGCATTCTGAGGAATCATATCATGATGAAGACTATATTTTTGACTGAACCCAACGTCGCAATAGCTATAGATTCCTTCTTGGCTAGTAATATGCATTACATTAGATTTTCCCTCGATAGAAAAATTGTACTGTCCCTCAAATAATTAGTACATTCAACAGCAGATTCGAGAGACAAGTAAACTTTCAAGAATAAAGCCAGAATAGACCGATCGCGCGTCGTCGAGGAAGCCAGTAATGCCCACCCATATGAATCCTTTTCCTCCTATCGATTCATCCCATCCCGTCAAAAATGCATCGTTTGTTTGTAAGTTATTGGGAAGTCTTTATTACTAAAACATTTTCCCAAACTCAAAAAGAATGCTTTAAGCTCAGCTATTCCATCGCACGCATTAGAGCCAAGAGCCGTCCCCTTTTTAGAAAAAGATTTCGAAATTATCTATCCCCATTTCGAATACATCCATATAATAAACTCTGACTAACTTACCATCTCATCGAACGATGAACAGCGAACCCCAAGCTCGCCATGTGAAAACGGCATCTCCACTCAGAAAACAGCAGATCACTAGTGAGATCAGACCACCATATTCAATGATAGGTAGCCAAGGCTGAGGTAAAGGAAGCTCCCACCGGTACGTCCGCGAGAATGTATTCTTTATGAACCCTCTATATTTGCGATGGATGCATTGCAGACGTTTACCCATTAATCACCCTATCCCATTACGCGCTCTAATTTCTAAACCGTAATCATTCAAACCCTCAGCATACAACAAACCATCTCTAAACCCCAGCATCATCTATCAAACTAAAAGTAATAAATAAATAAATATATAAATAAGTTCTGGGACTTCAGAATCCCAATATTATATCTCATTAAGAATTGTATATTTATTTACTTATTTATATACGTATACATATCAATAATAATATCTAGTCAAAGATCTTTTGATTGAAGTTATATTTTCTCTCGAATATTTATTCATTCATTTATCTCTCTTCTGTTTATTTCTTATATTATAATCTACATTTATACTTATTCATATTCATATTCAAAATTAATAATCATTCTCTGATTCAAAAACTATATATAACTAATAATTTTATTTTATTTTATTTTATTTTATTTTATTTTATTTTATTTTATTTTATTTTATTTTATTTTATTTTATTTTATTTTATTTTATTTTATTTTATTTTATTTTATTTTATTTTATTTTATTTTATTTTATTTTATTTTATTTTATTTTATTTTATTTTATTTTATTTTATTTATTTTATTTTATTTTATTTTATTTTATTTTATTTTATTTTATTTTATTTTATTTTATTTATTTTATGTCTAAGTACGGCGGTTTGAGCTACTGTATTTGGCGGGTTTTATCACTGTTTTACACAGCTTCAATTATTCAGTAAATCTGTTTATAAAGTATATAATTACACTAAACTTCCCCTTTATATCAGAAACCCGCATCCCAGAAACCTGTATCCCAAAAAACGATCCTTCAATATATTGTTGATCCAAAGTCCTATTTTGATATCTTTTCTCTTCTTTATTATAAAAACTCTTGTTTATCCTTTTTGCCTTGATAACTGTTTGTATTATAAATATTTATAATATCCATTCAATTACTATAATTATTTACAATTATAAAATCTACTTTCATTGTATTCTATTTCTTTCCAGTTTTATTTTCGAAATCCTATTTCGTTTTCTTCCTTTATATTTTCCTTTATTCATTTTCAATAATTCATAAATATTCTTTATTATTGTTCGTTTTTGATAATCTATAAGCCTTCTTCGAATACAAATCTATTATCTTTATTTAATCCCAATCTCAATCAATTATAATATTTATTATCCAAATTCTAATAAAGGATATATTCAAAATACTCCAGAATGTTTTGAGATGATATAATAATAATAATAAAATATTTAAGAAAAGAAAGAAGAAAATACTTAATGGAAAAGATTATCAATTTCTATAGATTGATTTAAACAATATACAATTTTTATAGCTACTTGATACCAAGAATACGAAAGCCAATATCTATTATATTAGACAGAAATTTATTAAGTATATAAAATCTTTCATTTTTATAATTTCATTAGATTAAAGAATATATAGATATTATAATTATATTGATATCGGTTATTGATGAACAATTATTTTAATACAAAATTGTAATAAAGATATAATGATATTATTTCTTTATTGAATTTGTAAGATATATTTGATAAAAAAGTGAAAGAAGGGGAAGAGAAAGTTTGTTAATTAATACTAACAGGATTTTAAGATATTTTATTATCGGTTTAATGATATCTTTGTAAATATAAATAATTCGAATAAGATTATTAAGGTATATTAAAATCTTTTTTTATATTTTATTCTTATATTTTTATATTAATCTTATAAAATATATCAATAGTATATTAAAAGATAAATTTGGATTGGATATTATAATAAAAACTAAATTAGTAATTGGACTGATGATCTATTTCTAATGTTTATTTAGTATTGAATTTGTAATGAATTTGTTTTTTTTATTGAAGATAATCGATATAATATAATCATTATAATACTATTTCAATCCTATACTGATGGTCGATCTGTAGAGTTTGTTCATTTATCAAAGGGCAAAGCTGACGAAGATTCTTTTGATAATATAGAGATCGATAAAGATATACAATCTCGAGAATCATTGTATTACAATTGCAACAATATAAACGATACTAAGGATATCGATGATTCTAAATATGATAAACTTGATAATGATATAGATTACAAAAGTGATTTTAATAACGATTATGATATCGATGAAATAGATATTATTATAATAGAGAATATAAATGAAGATTATATTATTGAGATTAACGATTTTAAGGAATCAATTTTGTAGATTTATATTAATATTAAATATAACGAATTTGGTAAGGCAATATAATAATATAAAACACTTTGTTATAAGAATATCTGTCTTTGGATAATACAGAATCCAAAATCTGAGGGGAGAGATCTTTTTATTATAAAAATTCATTTATAATATTATAAAAATATTAATAATAAATTCAAATTGTATATTGTTCTTTTCTATTTTCGAAATTTTGATTAATTCATTTCAATAAGATTTTTTTATTCCAGGAAAATCCTTTATCGATTCTTTATCTGATTTTTTATATTCTGATATATACGATTTATAATAATATTATTCTTATCGATAATTATATATCTATCAAATTTTTCTTTATAATAGATCTTGAAGATCAAGATATGAAAGCTATAAAGATATATTGGAAACCAGAATGATTCAAAAGATTAATCTTCCGAAGGTTTGTTTATTCCATTAATAATTAAATGAAATCAAAGATAGAATTAATGATCTATTTGATTTATACCTTTTATATTAATCGTTTAGAAAAGGATATTAATTTTGAAAATAAATTGATAAACTATTACTTTCATTAGAGAATTATAAATATAATCGATAATATATATTTTTTGATATTTTTATCTTATTTTTTAAATTAATAATTATTTTAAGTATCACTTTAAACGTTATTCGTGATCAGATTATAAGATATAATCTATTCATTAGAATCTTCAATAGAATTTATATAAACAATATTGTCAGATTCAATGTATAGGATACTTTTCTTGAAAGTGAGATCTTTGATAATAGGCTTACTTGAGCTTTTATATATAGTAACCGTGCACTTATATTACCCCAAAACCTTAAAAACACGTAAATTTCGCGAATTGAATTTCAACTCTCTTTATTATTTATTTATTAATAGTATTATAATGTATTCTCAGAATCTTGAATATTGAAAGGGAATTAGTTTTTAAGTATCTTACTCTATATTTATGTGGCAAAATTATTGGCAAAGCTTTTAATGGCTTTAATACTTATTGTATTGCAATTGATTTTAATTTCGAAGTACAAATTGTTTGTTATACTCTATAGCAAGATATATTATACAATGAAGGAATGAATCTATTTTGTATTTCTTGAATTAGATTTTATATAAAAAGAGAAGAATGTATACTAATTCGATATATTCAATTATATTTAAAATCAATTTATATATAAACAAAAACAATTGTAAGTTTTAAATATAGTACTTTTATTATTAAGAAGATTTTGAAGGCCTATAGAATCATCAATTGGAAATATAAAAAGCGATCGGAATTTATTCAGGTATATATATTCAAACAATTTGTATAATATCTAGTATATAGGAAATTGATAATAAAGGAATAGGGATTAGTTATATAAAGCAATAAATACTTTATAAAATAGGGGCAGAGTAAAAAAGGAGAATAATGCTTTTGTATTTCTATTCAGAAATGGGAATCTAGAATAATTCAAATATATAATACGAATAAGAATATGAAGATTATAGTCTGAAAGGGCTTTTGGGATCTTGAGAAAAGTAATTTATATATAATGAATAGAGATTTTGAGAATAAGAAATATAGGTATAATATCAATTTATATCTTGAAGTCTTCAATGTTGAAATAGATTTTGTTTTTAAAAGATTGAGTTCAGGGTATGAATTTATATAGGATAATACTTTTATTCATTGTATCTATAAAATACAGGATTGGTTTCAAAAGAAAGGGATCCCAATATTAAAGGATTGGCTTCCTTATTTTTCTGATCTCAATTTTATTGAATATATTTGATGGGTTTTAAAAGTGAGGTTATATGAGATATTTCCTGATATCATAGTCGACAAAAGCGAATCGGAATATACTAGATAAAGGTTAGAGAGTTATTTATAAATAGTTTGGGATATATTAGATCAAGAATTATTCGATAAATTAGAAGTGAGTATATTTGATAGAATTGAGGTCTGTATTATGATAGGGGGCTGGTATACAAAATATTGATTAATTGTGGGGCGATAAGGATTTGAATTTTTTTGGAGGAATAGTATAGATATAAAACTTCAATATATTCAAATTTTAGATTATAATAATTAATGATTGATTTTATAATTAAGTTGAAAGATAGATGTTGAATATATAAAAAAACTGAAATTAGATTGTGGGGTAATATAAGTTGACTAGTACTGTATATAAGCATTCAATACAATCCAGATATATTCAAGGAAGTTTCGATCGAAATAATGAAATCACTTTTGATTATAAATCCAGATATCGTTGATTTTAAACAATAATTCAAAAAGTTATATATTTAAATTAAACAGGATTTTAAATTCATCAAATGTATATTACAAACGATTCAAAAGTAGTATAAAGATCTTCAAAAGAATTTCATAAATGTTAAAAAAAACCTAAAAGATGAAATTAAGAAGGAATTCCGAAAGGATTACTTTTTTTGTATTTATAATGAGATAATGAAAAAGCAATTATATAGATTATCCAGCAAGATTTTGGAGGATAAGAAGGATATATTTATTATTTAATATCAATTTAATAAATAATATCAATTATAATAGGTTCTATACGATTTCTTTAAGAATTTAAATCAATAAGATATTATCTCTCGAAAGATTTTTGTTATCAATTTTATAATCGTTTTTATATCTTGATAAGAATTCCAAATTTGTAAATCATAATTTGCTTTAATCTTTAAGGATATAGACAAAAAGGAATCTCCTATTCCGACTTCCCCTATATCATTTGATGAATTTCCTGTAATCTGTATGAAAACCCAATATATTATTTGCATCAAAAATGATTATCTTTTGTATAAACAACAGATACAGTTTTTTCGTTGTATTACTTATATATAGAATTATATTAAGAATGTTTATTTGTATAATCAAATAATAAATAAAAATTTTATTTACTATTATTCTATATACAAAGTTAAGGAATTGGTTTTCAATAATTTGATATATTTTAAAAGCTATATAGCCAAAACCTATAGGATTAAACTTCAACCCTAAACTTTAATCCTAAGAATATTTATCTTTATTAATATATTATTTTATATTATAATTTTGTAAAAGGAAATCAATAATGTATCTTTTCTAAAGCCAGTTAACTTTTAAGTTTGAAGTAGTCAAGTAAAAAATTGAATAATTATTTTCAATCGAAAAATAATTAAATAATTAATAATTGAAATTATTATTTAAACTAAATATAAAGCTTTATATATTAAGGAAATATATTCTGTTTATATAGATCTTTCTCTATTAAATAAATTATTCGATAATTTATCAATCGATTTTGGATAGACTACTCGACTTTCTATTAATCTATCTATTATATACCATCGTTCTATCCCCAAAATTCTACTAATATCTGCTGATAATTGAGTTTAAAGTTTTTAAGTATTATAGTTTATAATATAATTTTAAATATAATTTGTATTATATATTTCATTTATATTATGATTATTAACCAAAGAAAATTTATAGGAAATTTAAAGACAAAATATTTATAGCCTTTTGATCTTGCTTTAAATTTTGTTATAAAAATTCTTCTAGAAATCGAATACTATATCGAATAATTTCCTATAAAAAGTATAAAATTTCGAAAAAAATAAGGGAATTAAAATATATATCTATATTTTCCAATATAATGTGAAAATATATTATAATTTCTTTATATTTTTAAACTTTTCCGAAAATTTATATATATGATTATACTTTAAATAAAAATATTTTTGTTAATATAAGATATAATAAGAAACTGGTATTGATGATTTAGTTAGGATACTTTGCTTCTCCTAAGAGTTAGGGATACGATAATTTTCATTTGTATATAATGTATTTTATAAACCTTCGATCTTGTTATCAGAGAGTTAAATAGAGTTACTGGAACTGAGTGGTGATCATATATTAATTGGAGGCAGTATTTAAAACGAAGGTATGCGTAACTAAGCGTTGTTGAGGTATTCGCGATGAATCTGGAATAGAGGATTATCAGTGAAATGATGAAAATCATTTGATGGTCGAAGATATGAATAACGAATTCAAAGCGGTACCGGCCCTTTCGAATCCATAGTAGGGTATAGAGCTTGATGGGTAACTTATGTTTCGTAAATCTTTAAACGGAATCAGTCCTTATAAGTTTGCAATAGAATATAAAATCTGTAAAGGAAGCTTTTATAGATGGAGGTCGATAGGATATCTCTGGGGTATTATAAATATAATCCAGAATCCAATAATGTATATAATTTGCAGGTATACTTTGCCAGAAGTTCATAAATGATTAAGGGGAATAGTAATATAAAAAAGCAAATCAAATAGTATCTTTTTAAATTTAATGAAAGATGAAAAGGAGAAGAAAGCGATTGTAAAGGGTTTATAAAAGATTTAATGAATATTATAATATATATAAAGGAATATAGTATAAAGATTTCTATGGATTCCAGAGAAGCGTTATTATAGAAATAAATCCAAAAATAATAATACAGGATTATAATGCTTTTATTAAGGGCTATAATATTTTTCGATTTTGATCCAGTGTATTCGATATATTTCGAATTGATTTTTTATATGGTTATGAATTATATATTGGGAGGAAGGATTGTACAAGGGTATTTTGGTTAATAAATTGGAAATATTGTATTCTGTATTATCTGATTAGGGTTTAAGATATAGCAAAGTTTGTAAGATACAATCGGCTTTATTATACAGAAGAGATCCGGTAAGGTAATATGAAATAATATATAAGTTATAGAATGTAAAATATAATTTCTTCTTCCCCTTCTTTTTCTTTCAAATTGTATTTATAATAAAGCAATTCTATTCCAAATTCGAGAATATATTACCGAATTAAAATAATTCCAATTAAAGTTCTTAAATAATATTTATTATCTTCAATCCCTGATTTTAATTAATCATTTTTTTCTTTTCCCGATTAATATTTTCCGTTTTATTTATAGTATTATTTTTTCTTTTTTTATATATATTCAAAAATCCTTTATATCGAATATTGATTTGAATTAAGGTTATCTGATATTATATCAAAGGAATATCTATATAACAGAACGATTTCCTAAAGACAAAGTTCAAACATCTGAATTCGTAGATAGAATAAAGATTGTTATACTGATTTCGATTTTTAAAAATCAATGTATATTATTTAAAAGGCAGAAATAAAGATTCGGAAGATTGTAATAGAAATATATATCTTGATGATTATTGAAATACTATTTGTTGTAATATTAATAGAGATTACTATTTTTATATCTCTTGAATAGATTCATAAATTTTAGATATATATTTTGAATTTTTTAGAATAGAATTCTAATATTCTTGATACTTTGATAAAATTGAATAAAAGTAGATTGTTATAGAATTTTATTATAAAATATATTAATACTCTTTATAAAAGTTCTGTATATATAGATCGATATAAAATTTTTATTATATATATTAAAACTATCAAAATCCTTTATATTATCTTTGAATTTGTTTATATGCTCTTCAATTAGGTTTGAATATGATTTAAATAAATTAAGGTTATATTGAAAGTCCCATTATTGTTTTTAGGATATGGAATGATATCTTTGAAATTGGATATATTTTTTGTATGTTAGAGACTTTGGATCTGATATATTTTCAAGAATTGATTTCCAAAATTTTTATTGAGCTTTAAAAAATGTTTTTTTTCAAAAATTTGTGAAATTAAATTTAGAAGCGGGATTTTAAGCTTCGATATCTTATCTAAGTATACTTCAATTAGTAAATATTCAAAATCCTATTTTTGTATATATATAAAAATTTATTTCTATATCCTTTATATATCCTTTATTATTACTCAAAATCATTTCCTAATGGCCAATATTTCTAATTTAGATATTATTAGTAATAATTCAATCAAGGATAGATTCTGTACTTTTTATCGGTTTTTCGAGATTAAAATGATATTATTTATATTAGGCTTTATCAAAGTCCTTATAAATATAATATACAAGATTATAAAAATATGTAAATCAAATGTATTATTATAATTATAATTGAATATATTAATAATGATAATAGATATTTAAATTCTATAATTATTTGATTAGCGAATTCTTATCGAAGCAATTAGATTATATTCTTTATCTTTAAATAATAATATATATATTCTAATTCTGAATTTTATTTTAAGAATAATATTCTTTTATATTGTTTTCTCTTTTATATCTCCTATAAGTTTTAATTTTGTAATATAGCAGTGTTTGCTTCACTTAAGGCGGTTTATCGAAAGACTGCCGCACAATATTTTAATAGAGTTGATAGATTGATTGATTAAATTAATATTTACATTAAGTTTATGATTATCTAAGATAGTTAGTCTTGGAGGAGGTTGATAGGTTAATAATAATGAATAATATAATAATAATACTATTCACTATTATTATAGTGGAAGACTTAGTTATATAGCTTAAAAGAGTGATCGAATATATAATGGTTGAAGTCAAAATATAAGTGTATTGAATATTGAATTTATTTTGCTTGTTTTTCAGAAGAATTCTTTGAAGAAAATCTTCTTATTTATAATATTTGATAAGATTCTATGAAATTCTATAATATTCTATGATTATAAATAAGATCGATTTAAATCGAATCTTATAGAATCATTTTATATAATGAAATGAAATAGTAACCAATAATATTTAACCTTAGAAATAAGAAAGTTCTATACGCTTCCATCACATTCTATTCCATTATAAATCATTCTAGTATGATATATAATCGAAATTTCATATAATAATAAAATTTAATAATATTAAATTATATTATTAATATATCATATGATCATATAACCATCGATTCGGTTAATATTATTAAATGATTTAATAAACTTATTAGAAATTCTTATACACCCCCTTAATAAATATATTAAATATTTTAATAATATCAATATAAATTAATCTGTTTTAAAAATTCGATTAATTTAATTCGAACTAATAGCTTAATAAGGCCATCGGCTTTTTGATCATTAGTTGATATATAAATCAGATCTAAATCGCCTGAATTTATAATATCTCTAATATAATAAAACCGTATTACAATATACTTACTTCTTTCATAAAAAATAAGGTTTTTAGCAAGAGCTAATACAGCTTGGTTATCTGTATATAATGGAAATTTATCTTGTTTATACAGATTAAATTCTATTAATAGCTTTTTAATATATATAGCCTCTTTAGCTGCTATATTAATAATTATAAATTCAGTTTTTGAAGTTGATTGGACTACAATCGATTGTAACTTAGATTTCCAACTAATAGGTCCTTCGACTAATATAAATACATATCCACTAGTTGATTTATACATATTAATTTCACCTCCATAATCTGAATCATAATAACCTTTAATATAAAAATTATTATTGCGTTTATAATTAATCCCTTTATTAATAATGCCCTTTAAATATCTTAATATTCTTTTAACGGCTTGAATATGTATAGGGCTAGAATTAAACGAAAAACTGGCTAATCTATTGACGTGAAAAGTTATATCTAATCTAGTTCTAAATGACAAATATAATAAAGAATCAATAATTTCTTGATATAATTTTATATCATTATTATTAGCTTTTTCTTTATTATAATAAAATTTTATTTTTGGATCCATTGAAATAAAAACAGGATATGATTCTAGCATTCCAAATCTAGTTAATACCTTTTTGGTATATTCTGATTGATATAGTTTTAAATTATTTGTATTTCTTTCGATTTGAATACCTAGATAATCTTTTATAAGCCCTAGATCTTTTAAATCGAAATACTTTTTAAGATTATTAATAAATTCATTAATAACCTTTTGATTTAAAGCTATAATAACTATATCATCGATATATATATTAAGAATAATATTTTTATTTTTATTAATAAAAATATATTCTTCAATAATTAGATTATAAAAATCTAATTTGTTTAAAACGGTTTTTAAAATATAATACCAAATTCGGGCCGATTGTTTTAAACCATATAATGCTTTATTTAATTTTAAAGCTTTATTATTTAATTCATTAAAACCTTCAAAAGGTTTTAATATTAGAGATATATCGATATCACCCTGAGCAAAAGCTAATACCATATCGATTTTATGAATTAGTCAATCATTTTGAAGGGTTAATACAAATAATAATTTCCAGACCATTAATTTAACCATTGATGTATAAGTATCAATATAATCTAGGCCATATAATTACTCAAAACCTTTAACGACGAATCTAGCTTTGAATTCAATAAAATCATCTAAATCCTTTATTTTATAAACCCATCTAATTTTAAGAGTTTTATTATTATTAGGATTATTAATAATATCCCAGGTTTTATTTAATTCAAGGGTATTTATTTCATAATCTATAGCTTTTAGCCAATATTCTTTATCCAATGAATTAATTGCTTCTTTATAAGATTTTGATTCGATTAATATATGATCAGGCTTTTTAATAATAATTTTATTATTATTTTTAAATTGAATATCGAAAGTTAATTAAAAGTTTTTCGAATTTTCATCATCGATTTCGAATTATACCCCCTTATTAATTGAATTAAAATACCCAGAAAAAACTAGGCCATAATATAATACACCATTATGATTATATGAAAATCCTTTATTTTCAGATTTTAACCCTCTAATTCGTTTAGAAATTCGAATTTCAGGTTTTTCAGGGGTTCCTTCCTCGATTTTATTATCTAAGTATTCTGATTCGTAAGAAATATCGATTATTCTTTCTTCGGGAATTGGGTTTTGTATTATAATTGAAATTGAATTTTCTTCTTCTTCATTTATAGTATTAATAAGTTCGAAATCAGAGCTTTCTTCTTCCAAAATATTTAAATCCTGATTTTTATATTCATCGGAATATTTTGAATTCTCTTGAATATCAACATCCCTAGTACTAATCACCTTTTTAATTGCAGGAATATATATTAAAAAGTTATTAGAGGATTCAAAACCTACTAATATACCTTTTCGAACCCTAAAATCCATTTTCCCTTTTCGAATTTCTTTATTATTTAATATATAAATGAGAGAACTTAGTGTTTTTATATATTCCAAATTAGGTTTCTTATTATATATTAATTCGAAAAGAAATGATTTAATAAAACTATTATAGGTTCTATTTTTAATATGGGCTATAACCTGAATTAAATAAGGCTATAGAAAAAGAGGAATATCTTTTTCTTTAATTAAACATAATAATCTTTCGATTATATATCTGTTTAATATTTCAATTATTCCATTTTGGGAATGTATATATGGGCTTATATATTCTGAAATAATCCCGTGATTTTTGATGAAAATAAACCATTTATTTGAAAGAAATTCTAGAGCATTATCTAGCCTTAATATTTTAATATTAGTATTAAATTGAGTTTTAATTTGATTATAAAACTCTATTAAAATATCATAAACTTGTGATTTAAATTTAATAGAATATACCCAAATGATTTTAGTAGTCTATTCCATAAAGATTAGAAAGTATTTTTCACCTTTAATCCCTATAGTTCAAAAGGGCCCAACAATATCTAGGCTGAATTTTTCGAATTTATTCGATATATCAGGAATATCAGAGGGTTCTCGATTTATTATTTGATGGAATTTGCCGAATTTGCATAATTCACATATATTTAAATCAGATATATTATCTTCTGATTTAATATTCAAGGATTTAATTAAATAATCCTTATTAATATGACCTAATCTTTTGTACATTAGATTTAAATCGATTTTATTGGCTAATAACTCTGATTTTTCAGATTCAGAGTTATTTTCAATGCTTTTGATATATTTAGAATTTATTTTAAAATCTAAATAATAAGCATTATTGATCCAGAGAACTGTAGTTTTAATATTATACCTTTTATAAATTAAATTGATTTTATTTCCTGGTGGTATAATATAACTAGCTCAACCTTTAGTAGCTATTTTATTTGAGCTAATTAAGATTATGGTTAATTTTGATATATAATATATTCCTTGAATAATAACTTCCGAATTATTATTAATAATAATTGGAATATCATTTATTCCTTCGATTAAAGTATTTTCATCATTGGCTATAATAATATAATGATTTTTCAATGGTTTATAATTAATAAATCATTCCTTATTAGGGTAATAATGTTCTGTAGTTCCTGAATCTAATATGAATTTGTATTTCGAAATATTGATTGAATTAGTTAGTCGAATATTATGATTTACAATCATTAATTGCTTGTTTGAAAAAGAATTCTTTTTATTCGAATTATTATTCGAATCAGAATTGGATTATTTATTATTATTACCCTTGTTATTCTTTAATTCAGGGTATTTAATAAAGCATTTAGATTCTAAATGACCCTTCTTCCGGTAATAACTACAATAAGGAGTTTTATTATTTTTAAAACTAGTCTTATTTGTATTGAAATCTATATTAGATTTCATTCTAGCTTCTTCGAATATTAATTCAGAAAATAAATTATCTAAATCAATATTATTGTTATTAACTAATTCTTTAATTAATTCTTCGTATTTTCGAGAGGCAAAACTATCGAATGAATTAGGTAGGCCTCTAAAAAGGAACTATGTAATAAAGGTCTTCGGAATTTCATATTTCATTGATTTTAAATAGTTATATAACGATTGGATAGAATTAGTATATTTATTTATTTTATCAGAACTATTATAATTAGATTCTATTAATTTATTTAGATATCTTCTTATTAATTCTAAGGATGATTCTTCAAATATTTTATTAATAGATTCCCAAAGGGTTTTAGCTGAATTTTTATCTTTAAATCTTTCGATTAATTCGAAGTTAATTATAGATTTAATAACTTTTAAAGCCCTCTTTTCATTTCGAAGATATTCAGAGGTTCTTTCATTAAATCTAATAGCTAATTCAGGGTTATAAGGTTCTTCTTTTTCATTAATATATAATGATTTATTTGGAGGAATTTCGGAACCATCAATATAAGGTATAAAACCATTAATTTCAAGGTATAATTTAGCCTTATTTATCCATTCAATATAATTAGACCTCTCTTTCAAAGGTTCTCCTTTAAAATTTATACCGGAAGCCATTTTTAAGCCTTTATATATAAATTATATGGACTTTTAATCTAATATAAAATTAATACTAATTTTGATGAATTTAGTATTAAAATTTTGAATGAATTTCGATTATGATTCGAATTGATATCGAAATTAATTCGATTAAAAATTATAAACCAGCCACCTCTTAAATTAGATCTTTATTTTAAATTGTATAAAATAAAGCCTAATCAAGTTAGGGCACCTTGATATAAAGAAATTGATATATTACCTACTATGGGTAGTGTATAGCTTAAATATATTGTTTAGGGATTTAATTTTATTCGCTCAATTAGGTTTAGCTTCAGGGACGTAGACCTCAAGATTTATTTTCGATGATATTTCAATATAATATCGATATTATATTGATATAATTATATTCGACAGCTTAATAACTATAATATTATAGCTTTAAATCAAGTTAATACCCTTTTTAAGCTAATTAATTAACTAGCCAGGCTCATAACCTCTTGAAGGAAATTGATAGGTTAATAATAATGAATAATATAATAATAATACTATTCACTATTATTATAATGGAAGACTTAATTATATAATTTAAAAAAGTGATCGAATATATAATAATTGAAATCAAAATATAAGTGTATTGAATATTGAATTTATTTTGCTTGTTTTTCAGAAGAATTCTTTGAAGAAAATCTTCTTATTTATAGTATTTGATAAGATTCTATGAAATTCTATAATATTCTATGATTATAAATAAAATTGATTTAAATCGAATCTTATAGAATCATTTTATATAATGAAATGAAATAGTAACCAATAATATTTAACCTTAGAAATAAGAAAGTTCTATACGCTTCCATCACATTCTATTCCATTATAAATCATTCTAGTATAATATATGATCGAAATTTCATATAATAATAAAATTTAATAATATTAAATTATATTATTAATATATCACGTGATCATATAACCATCGGTTCGGTTAATATTATTAAGTGATTTAATAAACTTATTAGAAATTCTTATAGTTAGAAGCTTTGTAGACTTTTAACAATAATAAATGAAGAGTAATTGGCCTTATTCGATCATAGTTAATAAAGATTGAGGAGATTGAAAGCCTTAATCTTCTAATATTTAAATAAAAAAAATGAAAACTAATCTTAAGGAATTATATTTGTTTTACAAATATTCTTTGTATATAATAAAGAAAATGACAAATGAAATAAATAAAATTCAAATTAGAATGGTAAAACTTTACGATTGAGAATGAATTGATCAGATGGATAAACCGAATTGGTCAGATTGACCAGATGAATTGACCAAATCGATCAAATTGACCAAATAAATTGATCATATTAATCAAAGTGATCAAGTATTGGCTGAATTGATCAGAAGAATCGGCCAGATTGAGAATAATAGATGATTTTAATGTTTAAATAAATGATAATTTAATTTTACAAATTTGCAAAATTAGTAATATAGATTATAAAGGAATTATTCTAATCCTTCGATTCTTTAAATTATTCTTTTTTTTTCATTTTGTTCTTTCATTTCTTTTTTTATTCTATTGAAATGTTATAATCTAATGATTATCTGTATAACTTCAATAAATTCGAAAGTTTTGATGATTTCTATTTTTGTATGAAATTAGTAAGGAAAAGAATAGTTATATAGAATTATTATAATAATAGTCGATTCTGAATCAGAAATTAAAAAAGATATTTAATCTAATATCTCTAATTATATTAATATTTATAAATTAATGATAGAATTATAAGAAAAAAGCTTTTATAATTTATTTAATATTCAACCCCCTTCCTAATTTACAGATTTTCTATTTCAAAAACCTCGAATTTACTATTCCAGATTTTGTAAACTCATTTCGATTTATATTCGACCCAGTAAATACAATTTATAATATTTAAAGCCGATCTTCAATTTATTTAAACAATTTAAAGAAAAACCTTTAAACAATTATATATTCAGATAATATTTAATTATATAATATCCTTATCATATCTTTCCGATCAGTTTACAAGAAAAGGTCTTCAAAGTTGAATATAGTATTCAATATTAATAAATAAGATAAGGCAAATTCAAGACCAAAAGCGTTCTTATAGCTTTTCAGCATTCGATGATATATTATCTCTGCCTCTGTTAGTTTGCTTTGATTAGAATAGAGATTACCTAGATTATTAATTGTATCGAATATTGATATATAATTTGATCCAAATACCTTTTTATAATCTTCCAATATTTAAAGATACATTATCTTTGCTTTTACTAATTTGCTTTAATTAAAATAAAGAAAATCTAGATTATTAATTGTATTGAATATTGATATATAATTTGATTCAAATACTTTCTTATTGTTTTCTAACATTTAACGATATATTTTCTCCGCCTTTGCTAATTTGCCTTGATTTTTGTAAAGATTGTTTAGATTATTGATTATATCGAATATTGATATATGATCTGATCCAAATACCTTCTCACTACTTTCCAATATTCGATAATATATTATCTCTATTTTTACTAATTTACCTTAATTAAAGTAAAAACCATCTAAATTATAAACTATATTAAGTATTGATATATAGTTTAATCTAAATACCTTTTTATAATCTTCCAATATTCAATAATATATCATCTCTACCTCTATTAGCTTACCTTGATTAAAATAGAGAAGATTTAGATTATAGATTATTTGAAGTATTGATATATAATCTAATTTAAATATCTTCTTTTTATTTCCTAATATTCAAAGATATATTATTTCTGTTTTTATTAACTTACCTTAATTAGAATAAAAATTATTTAGATTGTTGATTATATCGAGTATTGATATAATCGATTTCCCTACATCGTGCACGACCCTATATCTTGCACGCCCCTTATATTCCTACTACAATCACTTCAAAATTCGATATTAATTATAAATTATAAGATATAAAATTACAATTCTTTTTGAACAATAAAGAGATATAGTATTATCCTATAGAATTAAAAAACCTTTATATTTTCAATTTCGACAAAACCTTGATATATCGTTCGGTCTTTGAATGCAATATCTCTTTCCCTTTTTCCATTATTGATTTATCAATCTCTACAATATTGTAATCCTTTATAACTTCTTAGAATACTAGATCTATAATAAAAAAACGTTTTTGAATTATTTGTATTCTTTTAATAAAAGATATTAATGATTTCCGAACTCTTTTCATCTCCTTTTTGATATTATATACAATTTGATAATCGATTTCCCTTTATATTACCTTTTCTTTAATCGCTCTATTCTTTTATTCCTTTTCAACTTTCTTTTCAGTTTTCTTTTATTTCTTAATTTCCTTTTCCTGTTCAATAGCTAATACTTTCATCGATTGATAGATTCTAGTTCTTTCGATTTGTAAGGGGGAATATAAAAAAGTATCTCTATTTTTTTCCTTTATTAGATTTAAATATTTAGAACAGATTCTTTTCTTTCTTTCGATTTTCAAAGCTTCTTTTAGATCTTTTGTTTTATATAATTGGATATTAATATTAATTGTATATATAAATGTAGTTTTAAAAAGCTTCTGAATAATATCGGGATTCTGTTTAAGGCGAAACTCTAATTTGAGATGACAAAGAGTTTTAGTTATATATAGCGTCTTTATTTTATTCTTTGTAAATTGTATCGATGTAAATGGTATAAAGGTTTGCTTTGGTTTGATATTGCGAATAGTAATGTTTTTATTTATAGGATAAATGCTGGCTTTTTCGAAAGATTTCAGGATATTATGAATAATAGCAGATTGAACCCAAACAACCTTAAATATCATCCAAAAATTACATTTCGATATTCCAATGATACCTTTGTTTTTGTATATTAGATTATTAAATTCTATACCATAATTCATTGAAAGGGGAAGAAAGTAGTCTATATCAAGAAGTTAGAGTCGATGTATAAAGTAGGGGGGGAGAATCAATAAAATGATCTTCAATTCGTTATATTTCGATATAAATTCCATATTCATATAACTAGAATGACCATCTACAATCAATAGACGATATCCTTTCCCTACTTTTGAATGAGTATAATATTGAAAGACTTTATTAAACCAAATAAGGCCGAATACATTCAACAACCATCCATTGCTTGAAGCTCCGAAATAAGCCTGATCCTTCACTTCTATCTCATCAACCCATATATCCTATAGATCTCCAGATTCCCCTTTATAAATTAAAGTAAATGGAATAGCTATACTATTGACATATATATATACTAAAAGAATAATAAACTCTTTCGATCTATTCTATCTAGCTTTTGTAGTTTTACTACAATCATATATACTAATATTCATTATCCTTTTCATAGTCCTCTCTAAATCAATCATAAAGCTCTTCTTGTCCTAATTATATATATTCTTGAATAATATATTGTATTTTGTGATTACTTTTATCAACTAAATGAAAAAAAGAGGGATATTAATATAACTCTTTTAAATAATAAAATTTAACAATAATACAAAATAATTCAAATTAGATTATAAAAATACTCAAATACAATAACATTATCAACTTTCATATACAAATTATTAATACATCGAAAATACCAACTTTGAAGATATATTTTATATCTTTTCATGAAATTTGTTGTCCAATTCTTCTCTAAAGAATGGTCTATAATTTTTTCCGCAAGGTTTTTGATTATACGATTTATAGAGGGTATAGATCTTTGTATCAATTTATTAATTTGATTAATTAAAACCTCTTCTTGTTTTTTTGAAAGAGATTAGTAAGTTTCAGTATATATAATACTATAGAAAATGGTTTTGCCTCTATAACGCCGAAAAAGCGTTGAACGATTGATTTTGAAGAAATTTGCTATTTGAGTATATTTAGGATACTCTTCCTCTTTAATTTGAGCTAATACAAGCTCTATATAGGCCTTTGAAGATATATCATCGTTATATTCATCTATGGTGATTGATATTTTATAAAATTAAAAGTGCGTGCAAGATGTGGGGTCGTGTATGATATAGGGAAATCGGTTATAATTTGATCCAAGTACCTTTTTTTTATCTTTTAATATTCGAAGATATATTATCTCTATTTTTATTAATTTATTTTAATTTTTGTAAAGATTGTTTAGATTATTAATTGTATCGAATATTGATATATAATCTGATTCAAGTGTTTTCTTATAACCTTCTAATACTCAATAATATATTATCTTTGCCTCTATTAATTTGTCTTAATTTTTGTAGAGATTATTTAGATTATTGATTATATTAAATATTAATATATAATTTGATCCAAATACCTTTTTATTATCTTTCAGCATTCGAAGATATATTATCTTTGTTTTTATTAATTTGTTTTAGTTAAAATAAAGATTGCCTAGATTATTGATTATATTGAATATTGATATATAATCTAATTCAAATGCTTTTTTATTATCTTCCAATATTCAAAGATATATTATCTTTGTCTTTGTTAATTTGCCTTGATTTTTATAAAAGACGCTTAGATTATAGATTATATCGAATATTGATATATAATCTGATTTAAATACCTTTTTATTACCTTTCAATGTTTGAAGATATATTATCTCTGTCTTTACTAATTTGCCTTGATCTTTATAAAGATTGTTTAGA
Source organism: Stromatinia cepivora (assembly GCA_014898415.1). Taxonomy (NCBI): domain Eukaryota; kingdom Fungi; phylum Ascomycota; class Leotiomycetes; order Helotiales; family Sclerotiniaceae; genus Stromatinia; species Stromatinia cepivora. Next base: position 1,913,768 of record RCTD01000001.1, on the reverse strand, counting down.
TTATTGATTATATCGAGTGTTAATATATAATCTGATTTAAGTGCCTTTTTATTATCTTCCAATACTCGAAGATATATTATCTCTGCCTTTGCTAGTTTATCTTGATCAGAATAGAGATTGCCTAAACTGTGAAACCCTCAATATAGTCTGTTTATATCTATTTTGATGTTTTCTATAAAGAAAGTCTGTTGTATTATATATTGAAGGAACCGTTGTTATAAGAATTACCAGTACTTTTCAGGAACTTTCGAGGCTATATAGATTAAAGCCAGATTTACAAGGCTTTTATTCTATTCTTTATTAAGCATAAACATTATTTATAAATGAATATAATTATATATATTATACTCTTTAGCCCTAATTTATTATTGAAAAAATCTATCTGAATCAATCAATCCGAAAGTGTGACGAACCCAACAAATGTTTAGAGATCAACCTTAGAATTAAAAGCTACAGAGCTAAAGAGAGAATACTACAAAGCTATATATATAATCAGCTCGAAGTTTAATACCATACTAACCCGATCGAACGCAATCATATATATCTCGTAACACTACCCTTTCCTTCTAAAAAATTCACCTCGAATTTATTTTAAACAAATGAATTAAATACAAAATGATCATTAATCATCTTCTTTTAAAAATACCTGATACGAAATATATATCATAATCAACGAATATACATCCATTGTACTATATACCTCCTCCAAACGATCTTCAAAATATCAATCATTGATCATCTCTCCTAAGTCCTTATCATTATTATTTTCAGATTCAATAGTTAGTATAATAACCGAAACAGACTTTTATCAATCTCAGACTCCTTAATACAGATCTAGCGAACAGATTCGTATCTAATGGAAAATACTTCTATATTATATATATTTATTTTACTTATACAAAAGAGTTCTTTCAAAAAGGGAAAACTCAGACATTTATACACAAAGTAAAATCAAAATACAATCAAACTTATCCAATTGGACATCAAAAGAACTAAAAACATCAATAACATTAAGATTGCTAACATCCATTAAATCGTAATTCCAAAAGTGGGATGGATTCTATAATATATATAAGATTCTAAGCTCATTAAAATAGAATGATACAAGGAATCCATTCATTATATAAATAGCTAATTGTTATATAACCTGAATAAAGTCGGGATAAAAACAGAGAAAAGAAAGCTATTAAGAAAGACGATTTCTAAGAATAACATTAAATCCATTACGAAAAATTGAAATCTTATTCGAATCAGATTAATTCTGATCTTTGACTTTGTAAAAAGTTCTTTCGAATTTTGCAATATAAATATATAAAGAATTGATTCCTTGTTTGAAAATGAATAATTTATCTTCGGCTTCTTGGATTTTATTCAGATTGTTATAAACATATATAAGTTGATCCAGAATTGTTGTATAATTTAAAGGAATATTTTAATCAAAAAAAAAAGCTAAAATAATATTATAACTTATATATAAAATTCGAGATTGAAATAAATATAATAAAATTAAATTGTAGAATCGTTGATTATAACGCTATCTATTTATAATTTCGCTCGAATCGAAGGAAACCAGGTATCGAACTTTTGAAAACTATTATTGAACTTTTCAAGATCAAAAAAAGAGGGTTTCGGATAAGAAGAAGTATAAATAATAAAAGTATATTTAAGAATTAAAGAATATAGAAACAAGATTTCATCCTGCTAATAAATCATTTCATTATAAAGTTCTGTAATCATAAGGTTTATCGAATCATAATTCATAGCTTAGAAATTAAGAGTAAAAAAAAAGATAATATTTTCGAATAATATCAAAAAGATCTATATACAAACAAAAAAACAGAAGCGATATACTTAAACAAAAATAAACGGAATATACATAAGTATATACAAATATTATTCTATTTTTTATCTAAAAGAGCTTTTAATAATATAATAAACCCAATAAACATTTAAAGATCAATTTTAGAATTAAAAACTATAGAATTAAAAAGAGAGTGCTACGAAGCTATATATATGATCGACTCGAAGCTTAATATCGTACTAGCCCGATCGGACGCGATCACGTGTATCTCGTGATAGAAAGTATATAATAAAATAATGATTTTATTAAAGTTTAATTTATCCTTTATAAATTTCTGGATTTATTTATTGTTTATAAAGTTTGTATACCGAAAGAGATCAAATTATAGATCCTTTTGATGAAAATATATTTATAACTTAAATAGTTTTGCTGATACTTTATTCTGCTATTGGATTCGATCGAAAATGATTTATTATATCATATATAGATTATGATCTATATAAGAATTCAATAAGGGATTTGTTATCTAAAACTTTAACCATAATATTTTATAAAACTAAAGATATTCTAAGAAGTTTGTTATTATATATTCAAGATATATCTTTATTATAAATAAAGCAAATAATAAATCGTCGAATTCCTTAACAAATATTATAATATCAGAATCTATCTTATTAGTATTATATTTTTTCTTATTATCAATTATATCAATATATCCTTTTCAATACCTTTATATTCTAATATATTAGATACAATCTCAAGACCTTCCCTGATATCCAGTTTTTGAATATGAATTCGTATACCCTACTTAACTTATAATAATTGTATCATAATAATAATCAAGCTATGATCAGATTGAAAAAGGAATTAATATATATCGACTATTAAATTATCAGGATTATCAGATCTTTTAGAATTATCGAAATTATCATAAATCATTAACCACTTTATATTCTACAGGGAATCAAACTAGCCCTTGATTTCACTGATAATTTGATTGAGATCTTTATTTTGGTTTATACTGAATAATATATTAATGAAAGAATAATATCTCAATACCTATTAAACAATATCCCAAAAGCTTAATTTAAATAAACCTTCATTATTCACGTTTAATCAGAAGATCACCATATATTTCTCCTTGTATTATTTGGCATATATAATCATTAACTAAATCTTCCTTATACCTCCAAAACCATACAGGATAATATAGAATTGATTATTATAATCTTGAAATAATTTATATATTTCTAATAATTCCTTTTCTTTAACAATAAATTATATAACTTCAAGAAATAATATAAGATTGAACTCAATAACAAATTACTTAAAATCGACCTTTATACTAATCAATTTCATTATTTTAATTAATATATCTATATAAATAATTGATCCTTATACATTCTATAAATCTTATCCTTCAATCACCTAAATACTTGATCCCTTCTCTCATCGTAATTTGGTATTATAAATATATCGAAAATCCCGATTAAATAATAGACTTTATTTTTTTCAATAATAATATTACAATATTTTATTTATAATCTCTATTCTTTGATATTAAAATTTGATAATATATCACCTTAGAAAGTTTTGTTTGCAATATCAATAATTTTATATATCTTAGATTTAAATAATAATTTATTTCTAAATCGTTTATTCTTTGAATTAAAGAAATCAATCAATTTTGATATAATAAACTCTTAAAGCATTCAGTTTCGAATAAATCAATGATTCTTCCTAAAAACTTCCTTTTATACTTTTTAATCATTTATTCCAATATCAAATTAAGAGATATCCGAAAAGTAGATATAACAATATACAATATTCTAATACCACCGAAATATAAAATTGATTGCCACACTAAGTTCAATTATATTCTTCTTATCGATACAGTAAATATCAATTCAGAAATATTCTAATTCATTTATTACAACTTGCTTTACATAAAACTATATCTTCCTCTACCAAATCTTATTTATAATCTTATTTTTGTTCTTGCTTTTTTTCAAATCTTAATAAACAACCTCTTTTTCTCCTTAAATATAAAAAAGTATTATATAAATAAAGACTTTGTTATTAGTAAATTCACGAAAAACAATCTTACTATTAAATTTGTATTGTAAAAGGTATATAAAAGATATACCAAAGATTTACAAATGATTTTATAACAAATACAATTTGTATTATTAATTCAGCAAATTGATATAAATATTATTATTTGAAGATCGGGATTTTGAAGATTGGAATATTGAAGAATTAAATATAAGAAGAATATACAATTGTAATTATAAATATTACTAATAAAACTATATTATAATATAATCTGATCAATTATTTATATAGCGAAAATAAACAAAATACAAAGGATACTTTATTTTATAAAAATCTTATTCATTACAAATTGAATTCTAAAAGAAATTTATCCCTTATTATTGAAATATCAAATTTTATAAAATCAAAAAATAATAAAATATTATAAATAAGGATTAAAAGAACAAAATAATTATAAAGATATTCAAAATCATTAAAAGAAAGATTTCTTTCATATAAATTACTTTTTTTTTGTTCGAAGAATATCGGGAAATAGGAATTTCCGATAAGATTATATTCAGTTACAAATATTGCTATTATATATTTGACAGCCATAGATTTTATTACAATTTTATTATAAATAATTAAATATTAATGATTTGCATTCTGTTTTCAATAGTTTCCTTCTATTGTTTTATATAATCATTCCATTCATTTAACTACTTATCCTTAAACCGTCAGAAATTTAATGAGTTTAGGCTTTTGCTGTTTTACAGATACTATACAATAACATTCTTCCTAATTCCCATTCCAAATTCCCAAATTCTAAACTCCAAATTCTATATTAATCTACTCTCACCCACTCTGTTTTTCCTTCTTAAATATCTCCCCGGAAAATAAAGGTATCCTTAAAGATGATTTGTAATGAAATATAAATCACAATCACATTAAATTTGTAATCAAAAAATATTTAATCCAATTTTTCCTTCATCATCTTCTTCATTTTCTTATCTCATACTTCAATTATTCAAATTTTGCTTTTTCTTTTATAAACTTTTTATTCTACAAATTTCATTCTGGAATTGTTTAATTCCTATTTTCATATATTATTGAATTTATATCATTATAACCCAAAAATTATTATTTTTCAATCATCAAAAACCAAACAGATCGAAAACATCAAATATAATCTCATTATATTTAAGTATTGTAAATTATAACGATTTTGTATATTCTGTTATAAGTAAAATATTTGTTTTATTCTTTAGCCTCCTTTACCATTACAATCTGCTAATATCTCATCACAAAGCCATTGAACCATTGCAAATCGCGATATATCTTGCCCTCTTCCTTAACGATATGTTTAACATCAAGCCCTTTATCATAATAAATATAGACCACCCGCCCCAATTTCGCAAAGCGAAAAAGAATAATCATAAATATATAAACCGTAGATTAAAAGGAAAAATAAAATAAATCAACGGTGAAAATTGTTTTCTATTATTATGGATAGATTTGATTCTATCTCTGATTCTGATTCTGGTTTTAATCAAAATACAGACTATAATTCTCATCCGATTTGGAATTCGGTATTGATGCTGAAGTTAGTTATTATCAATAGATAATGAATAAGTTTGAAATAGAAGGGGTTACATTATCGAATCCTAGTAATAAGATTAAAGCTATGATGAAAGCAGAGTTGGAAAGATGGGAGTAGTAAGAATATATTTTGTAATCAATTAAATTCCAAATGATTGCTAACTTTCTTCCAATAGATTCTGCAAAATCTCAAAAATCGACGAATTATTAACGATTATCAAAATATACAAAGCGGCTATTTTCAAAGCTTACTTTTTCTGATGAATAAAGAATTTATGAATAAAAAAGAAATCTTCTATTATCATATATTGAAAAGTTCTTAGTATAGTATATATACAATTAACAGAACATTATATGAATGAAGGTATTCTCTATAATATCCGTAATGTATGTATTTATCTATATCCTTTTCAGTTAGTAGATTATATTGATCTGGTAATAATAGATTCCGCAGAACTTGATTACCCGGTTTGGACTTGAAGATTCAGAAAAAGAAAAATCGGGGCTTTTTATCGAAGATTTATACACTCTTCAGAATGATTATTAGATTCGCGATATTAAGGTATATATTTATGAACATTTCCGATTACAAATATCCCCTTTTCTGAATCTTACCGGCTGTACTACTACTAAACCAAAAACTTTTGTCAAACTTTTATATCAAGATATCGAATTTCAATTATTCCCTCTTCCGATCAAGAAGCAACCGTCAATTATTATAATGAAATTGAATCTTAAACGGATCAAACGTTCTGATAATAAAAAAAAGCAGTAAATGATTCTCAACCAGATCTTTTTAATCTATTCATTCAAAATAAAAAGATATTTATATTTTATGAAGCTAAAGATCTAATATATTGCAGAGTAACTTTTATGTTAGCTTTAGCGTTTGCTGATAATGCATTTGAAAGCAGATTTAATTCTCTTAAGAATATTTATACTTTAATTGTACCATTTGATACAGATCATATTCATTTACAATAAAACAATAAATAAGCAGAATATCTTATCTTTTGGGATATGAATAATACTATTAATGATATCCGCATTTCAAAGATTAAATATCTAGAATATTCGAAATATCGATACTATCTCATCTATCTTGATCAAACCTATAAATATAAGAAAAGATTAAAATTCTATAATTTGCAATGAACTTTAGGGAAAAGATTGAATGATAGATTTGCATATGAAATCTTTTTGATCTTTTTTATTTACCCTATCTACCATCCCTTTCAAATTCTATTCTTTATATCTAAATTTTCAGGCCCTATCTTTCTCTTATTCTGTATTAAGATTTTATATTTAACATTAACTAATTATTTATATAGAATCAATTACACCAGAAGAATACCGGCAGATTATGGACCATTAGGGAGATATTTATGAACAATATTATATACCAATATTCATTGATACAGATTATCAAACTATTTACCTTGGATTTCCACGAAAAGAAGATCTAATTCGAATTATTGGCTGATTATCTCATCACAAACGGGCCCCTTCAGATTTAACCGATGCGCAGAAATTTGAGATTAATCAAGATCCCGATATTCTTCAATTTATTCAAAAATACAAAGAATCTATTCTAAACATCAAGGTATATAATTATTCTACTATCAAAGCAATTGCGGAAACGAAATGATATAGAAAACATCAAGAAATACAGATCGAAATTAATAATTTGAAGAACCAAAAAAGCAAATAATTGCTGGTTAAAATTATCAAGAAATTTCATAAGATTATTTATACTATCGAGATCGATTAATAATTGCAAGGAATTCTTTCCATCGATATTCTCACCTTTTCAACAATTGAATATAAACTTAAAGAGCGAGTTATTATAGCCAGATTGCTTTTCGAACCATATACAGACTTTACAAAGGATCAGATCATTCAAAAGTAGATCGAGTTTATTCAAAACTTAATCCAATTTTGCAAACGCTAAGAATCCCCTTGCTAATATCGAGTATCGAAATACAAAGGATGGTCTGGAAAACATATCAATTCTCAAACTTTATTAGAAGATACAGATTCAATATCTTTAATTGCTGATATAATAATAAAATCTTATAATCTTTCCAAAGTCTCTATATTATTTTGTGCTTTTTGCAAATGAAATGATAATGAAGTAGGACCAAAGAAACGAGAGTATAAATACCTTTATATTGATAATCTTAATCGATATATCAAAATTCAGTATCTTCAATTTTGTATCATTAATAAAGGATTTCATTATCTTTATTAAAAATGTTCAGTATTTTTAGATAATGCTATATATTCCTTTAATTATATAGTATATCAATATAGATTATCTCTTTGATATTAATCCGGAATGATATAAATTAGTATCAATACTTGTTTTCGTTATCAAAATTATTATTTATTATACCCTTAATACTAAAGTATCTATCGATCAAGTTACGAATCTTATGGTTTGAGTATAATTATATAGTGGTTATATTTAAAGCAATCAATTCCCCAATTGCAATCTTTATATAATGAATCTATCATCGAAATCGAAGCCTTACTATTCTGGACTTATTAATACAATAACTAATATACCAGTCTATAATAGAATATTAAGTAAAACCCCTTAAACAATCTTCACTTTTATTTACCAACTTTTTGAAGTTCCTCTTATCCAATATTACCAATTGCCGAATATCAAGAATGGCCTTTCAAATATTTCTTTAAATATACCAGAATTAAGTATGATATAATATATAATCTCGAGTTTCAACTATAACATATCTTAGAGCCTCTTTATCTTCCTATTCTTTCTCAAATATTGAATATTGATATTTAATGAATTGACTTTCACAAAAACTTTCATTCTTTATAATATTTTATATTTCAAAAAATGCTTAGAAACAATACAAATTAAAAGGAAATGTATTCTATAAAAATCGAAAGAATATAAAATGATAATTAAAATAAAACATTATTATTTTTAAAAGAAGATCTATAATACACTTCCGTATTAAATTATAATAATAATTCAAATATAATATTTAACAAAATCCAAAAAATAATTATATTGGAAATTTATATATCAATCTTTTGAAACTTTTTATTGTATTCATCAAACTCAAGATTTATTCGAAGTATATTATATATAGATTTCTTTTTTTCCTTTTTTGTAATCAAAAGGGTGTTTATAAACCAATAATTATATTAAACTTAGAATCTATAAATAAAGAGTATCTGTAAATAGGGATAGTTACTTTATATATATACAAATGAATGATCTAATTATAATAATTAGATAAAAAAAAGTCATATTTGTCCCTTTAATGATTTTATTTTATCGATAATCATTGGTATATAATATTTATTCGAATCTGATCTTCAGACCATCTAAATCATATATTAATTCTGAGTAATTATATCATATATAAATATAATTAATGTATCTAAAGTTTTTTATATAATAAGGGTGGGAGGAAAGCAAGGGTTTCTATTATATCTTTTATTAGTTTTAAATTTTAAGTAATAGAATCGATATATTTTTCATTATTATTATTAAACAAAGTTTAAATAAATATTTGAATAAGATTAGTAATTTATTCAATATAATTAATTATTATGAAACTAATATTAACTTTTAATAAAACGATTAGAATAATAATATTCTAGAATCATAGTATTCTATCATAATCAGAGATAAACTCTATATATATATAACCGATTTCTCTATATCATACACGACCCTATATCTTATACACACTTTTAATTTTATAAAATATCAATCATTATAAACAAATATAACAACGATATATCTTTAGAGATCTATATAGAATTTATATTAACTTAAATTAAAGAGGAAGAGTATTCTAAATATACTCAAATAACAAATTTCTTCAAAATCAATTGTTCAATACTCTTTCGGCGTCATAAAGGCAAAATCATTTTCTGTAGTATTGTATATACTGAAACTTATCAATCTTTTTCAAAAGAGTAAAAAGAAGCTTTAATTAATCAAATTAATAAATTGATACAAAAATCTATACCCCCTATAAACTATATAATCAAAAATCTTGCGAAAAAGATTATAAACTGTTCTTTAAGAAAGAATTGGACGGTAAATTTTATAAAAAAGTATAAAACATATTTTTAAAATCGATATCTCTAATATATTAATAATTTATATATGAAAGTTGATAATATTATTATATTTGAGTATTTTTATAATCTAGTTTGAATTATTTTATATTGTTATTGAATTTTATTATTTAAAAGAGTTATATTAATATCCCTCTTTTTTTTATTTAATTGATAAAAGTAATTACAAAATATAATATATTATTTAAGAATATATATAATTGGGATGAAAAAGGCTTTATAATTAGTTTAGAAAGGATTATAAAGAGGATAATGAATATTAATATATATGATTATAATAAAGTTACGAAAGCTAAATAGAATGGATCGAAAGAGTTTATTATTTTTTTAATATATATATATACCGATAATATGATTATTCTATTTATTCTAATTTATAAAAGGGAATCTAGAGATCTATAGGATATATAAATTGATAAGATAGAAATAAAGGATCAGACTTATTTCGGAACTTCAAATAATGGATAATTGTTGAATATATTCGGCCTTATTTGGCTTAATAAAGTCTTTCAATGTTATATTCGTTTAAAAGCAAGGAAAGGATATCGTTTATTAATTATAAATGATTATTCTAATTATATAAATATAGAATTTATATCGAAATATAATGAATTAAAAATCATTTTATTAATTCTTCTTCTCTATTTTATATATCGATTCCAATCTCTTGATATAGATTATTTCCTTTTTCTTTCAACGAATTATAATATAGAATTCAATAATCTAATATATAAAAGCAAAAATATTGTTGAAATATCGAAATATAACTTTTAGATGATATTTAAAATTACTTAGGTTTAATTTACTATTATTTATAATATCCTAAAATCTTTCGAAAAAGTTAATATTTATTCTATAAATAAAAATATTATTATTTGCAATATCGAACCAGAATAAACCCTTATATTATTTATATCAATATAATTTATAGGGAATAAAATAAAGATATTATATATAATTAAAACTCTTTGTTATTTTAAATTAGAATTTCGTTTCAAATAGGATTCCGATATCATTTAAAAGCTTTTTAAGGTTGTATTTATATATACAATTAATACTAATATCTAATTATATAGAGCAAAAGATCTAAAAGAAGTTTTGAAGATCGAAAGAAAGAAAAGAATTTATTCTAAATATTTAAATCTAATAAAGAAGGAGGGCAAAGATACTTTTTTATATTCCCTTTTGCAAATCAAAAGAATTAGAATCTATTAATCAATGAAAACATTAATTATTGAATAGGAGAAAGAAGCTAAAAAGCAAAAAAAAGCTGAAAAAAAAGTTGAAAAGAAATAGAAGAATAGAGCAATTAAAAAAAGAATAATACAAAAAAAGATCGATCGTTAAATTATATATGATACTAAAAAAAGAATAAAAAAAGTTCGGAAATCATTAATATCTTTTATTAAAAAAATATAAATAATTCAAAAACATTTTCTTATTATAAATTTAGTATCCCAAGAAATTATAAAGAATTATAATATTGTAGAGATTGATAAATCAATAATGAAAGAAAAGGGGAAGGTATTATATTCAAAGGCTGGGCGATGTATCAAGGTTTTATTGAAATTGAAAATATAAAGGTTTTTTAATTCTATAGGATAATATTATATCTTTTTATTGTTCAAAAAGAATTATAGCTTTATATCTTATAATTTATAATTAATATCGAATTTTGAAGTAATCGTAATAGGAATATGAGGGGTATGCAAGATATGGGGTCGTGCACGATATAGGGAAATCGGTTAATCAACTCATTAATTGGTAGAGAAGATAAAGGGTATTATATGATTAGCCTCCTATGATTCACGATTCGTAACACTACCCCCCCCTTCAGAAAAGCTCGCCCTCAAGCGTTTTACTCCTTTGTTCTTTTATTATTTCATCGGAAATCAGATTTCGTAAAGGTTTATAAACCCTAAATCAATTAGATTGATCATTTTGGTTGATTTGGTCAAAATTGGAAATTGATCAAATTAACCAAAATCGACCAAAATTGACCAAATCAACTAGATTGAGCGAAATCGACAAGGGTGACATTATATTTCGTTCTTATCATATTCAAGCTTCCCTTTTGTATAATTTTTTAAATAATAATAAACATAAAGTTTTAATATATTGTCTTTATATTATCTTAGTAATAACAGCTTATCTATTATATAAAACTTGGATTATATATATATATAATCAAATTCCTTTGAATTTGTATAGATTTTCGATTTTTTTATAATTGTATATATATATTATTATAAAATCATAATATTTAATCTATTAAATTAAAGAACATTTTTCTTTCTTTTGATTTTATAAATGAATCGTTATTTATATAATTATAATTATTCTTTTTGTTTTTATAAAATTTTATTTAATTAAATAATTGATTGAAAAAACTAAACAATATTGAATTGATTAAATGAAAATCGTATAAAAGATATAATGATATTTTAAGATCGGAAATAAGATATTAAATAAGATTGATATTGTTATTAAATTATAAGATTTTATATAATAAAGTTTTTTGTATTTTCTTTATTATTAAAATCTTTTTCATTTTTTATTTTGAATTATTAGTTATATTAATAAACAGAGATGATTTGAATATTTGATTAAAAAAAGGATTATTGTATATTTTATATAATCGATTTAAAAGGAAAACAGAATAAATTTTCATTATAATCGGAAATTCGAATTTGAAAGAGTTTCTAGATTGATTAATAATCTTGAATTTTTCTTAGATTAGGAAATCCAGTTTTTTAGATGATCTTTGAATAAAGTAACTTTTTATATTGAATTATATATAATTTTCAATATCGAAATCAACTTTATATCGATAAGTATTTATAGATTTCGATATTTTGGCTTGGATATATAATAAATCTTTATTGGTTTATATAAAAGCTCATCTATTATATTCTATATATATACAAATATTATATATATTTATATCATTTGTTAATTTATTAATATCTTTTTTTTATTCCTATATATATTTCAGTGTATATTTATATAGGGTTTCGTAGGGTATAAATCTTTCTAAGGAATCATATAGAAAAATGAATTATATATAATCCATTATAGATAGGAATTCTGATCAATCGTTTTGATAATAATTAATAAACAATCTTAATCGCTATTGAAGGTATTGATTATAAATCTCAATTTGATTATCAATTTGGGGATAGTGAATAATAGATAATTTAAAATCGGTTTTTAGGATTTGGCTGAATTCCTTCCAGAATTGTGATATAAATTGAAGGCCATAATTTGATATTATAGTAACAAAAAGATTATAATATCGATATATATAATAAAAATATAATTGTATTTGAATTCGAATATCGATTGATTTATAACAAGATATGGAAATAGTTTGCTTCATTAATCAATCAATAATGATTAAAATATTATTATATTCATATTTATTTTTATTAAAATTATAATAATCTATAATAATATATTGTTATATTCGATTAAGAATCGGAAATAGATATAATAAATTGGGGGTATGATTATATGGAATGGAGTTGTATTTGTAAGTGTAATAATTATATATATATCTGATTATAGTATTGTATATTTTAGATTAATAGTATTATTGAAATAATAAGAAATAAGTTTTATTTGTACCAAAATAAATAGTAGAAATGGAATCGTGGATTTCGCGAATCAAATAAGTTCGAAGATTATCAATATCAGGTATTACCAAATAATTATTATAGAGCAAGAGATTATTTTGAAGTGATATATACTTATAATTTTGGATAATTTATATTCTAAATATTAGCAAACTATCTGTAGTTTTATTCGTTTCGATGATACAATTAATTAAATCGAATCGAGAAACGATTTTACTCAAATCGATATTAATAATCGTTATTTCGTTTGAATAATGCTTTTGTAAAACTTCTTTTATAATTTCAATATCAATTTGATTATCTTTAATAAATTATTGAAAGCGATTCTTGTTCTTGATATAATTCTGGAAATTCAATTCGTCGATTCGATAAATTAGAGTATCAACAAAAGGATTATCCTTTTCAAAGTAATATATAATGATAAAGTTATAATTGATTAATACTTCTGTCTAATTAATTTATCAAATATTGAAAGTCTTGATAATTATAAAATATTCGAGGGTTTTATAATCGGTATAAACCTTAATTTTATATAATGAATTAGCGAATTCTGTTTTCTAATAATTGAAGAATCGAATAATTGATAGTATTTCCTTATTATAAATTTCGTAGTTTAGTTTAATAACAATTATAATCTTGAAGAAATAAATTATGGGAAATCAATCTTTGTTATATTATTATAATAATATATTAATAATTATCTTATCGGATATATCTGTTTCGAGTATATAAGAGAATTGGTAATTATAATGTTACAAAAGTGGAACGGAAATGAGCTTTTTTTTAAAATATTGAATATATTTTGATATACATTATTGAATACGAATTTAATATTTGCTTTAATAAATTTATTGAAAGGTTTTGTTATTATATTATAGTTCTTAATGAACCATCGATAAAAGTTACAAAAATTGAAGAATGATTGAATTCCTTTTATTGTTATTGGAAAAATCCAATTTTCAATTATTTCAATCTTTTCAAAATCCATTTCTATTTTTTTAGTAAAGATAATAAAGTTTAAATATTTGATATATATAATATTGAATTCATATTTTTTGAGATCCATTTATAGATCAGCAGTTTCTAATCGTTCGAGAATTAATTTAATATAAGTTTAATATTCTTCTTCATTTTCGGAATAGATTAGAATATTATTAAAATATATTATACAGAAGATATTTAGATAATCGAATAGAATATCATTTATATAATATTGATAAATTGTAGGACCATTTATTAATCCGAATAATATGATCTTATATTTATATAATCTATATCGAATTCAAAAGATAATATATTTTTCCAAAATAGAATCTATTTTTATATAATGGAAAGTTTAACAAATATCGAATTTGATAAAAACTTTGATATTGGAAAACCGGGAAAGCGTTTCGTTAATCAAAAGAAGGGGATATCGATTTTTATATATTAAGGAATTCAATAATTTAAAATCTATATAGAACTTTAGATTATTATTAGGTTTTCTAACGAATAAGATGGATACAATATAAAGGGTTTGATTAGATTCAATGAAATCTTTGTTGAGATTATTTATAATATATTTTTTGATGATTTTCAGTTGTTTCAAGGATATCTTATAAAGTGGATTATAGTATAAAACTTTATCTTTTTTGTTTTCTAATATGATTTTATGATTATAAAATCGATTAAAAGGTAAAATATTTGATTTATATTTGAAAAAGGCTTAATAATATTATCGATATTCAAATGATATTTTAAATTCTAAATCGATTTCGATTAATACTTGATCGAATTTTTTTCGAACTTTTATATTCTTGAATTCGATAAAGATAATTAATATTTTTTCTTTTATATATTCTTCGTTTTATTGAAAGTTTATTATATCATCGAATTCTTTCAAAATAATAATAAAGAATTCAGTTTGTTTATCTCTTTTATATTCTAATTGGAATTTATTAGATTTGAATATATAGATTAAGGATTTCAAATGATATACAGAGAAGATATTTGTAAATCTACAATAATGATATAATTGATTAAGGAAAAAATGGATTGAATTTGAAGGGAATCAAAGTTCTTTCTTTTTCAACAAAAATCTATATTATATTTATATTTGAAGATTTTTATTATATATCATCAATTATAATTGATCTACTCAATTATGAATCTCTTCAATTCCAATATTCTTTGAATTGATCATTTCGTTGATCGATATTTTATTGAATTAATCAATCGATTTGCTGTTTACAAAAGAATAATTGAATAACAAAGAAATTGTTCGAATAAAAGATAATATAAAATCTCTTTTTGAATTATTTGAGATATTGATTGAAACAATCGAATTTCGCTCAGATCTTTGATAACCAAAATCTATCTAAAATAATATTATAATTCTTTAATTCAATAATAAAGAAAGGAATAAAAGATTATTTACAATTATCGATCATTAAATTAAGGAATATAAAATGAGTAATGGTATAATCTTGTATATCATTATATCCTTTAATTTTAATTGAAATTTCAAATAATATAATTCTTGATTTAAATATAGGAAATAAATAAGTAAAGAGTATAATATTGATAAAAACAAATTCATTTATTTCAAAATCAATGAATATTTTTAATCGATAAATATAATCATTTTTCGAAAAATTATAAGAAAAAGTAAATACTTCTTTTTTTATAAATTTTGTTAAATTAAGAAATCTTATATTCTATATAACATTTAAAATGAAAATGAAATCTAAATATTTGGTTTTAAATACTTTTCTTTTTCTAAACAAATATTCTATATAACTTCAATTATAGATTCTGGATTAAAATCTTTTTTAATATCCCGATATTCTTCGAATTCTTTTATTTCTTTTTGTATTGTTTTGATTTTATTGAAGTTATCAATATGAGATATCAATATATATATTGCTTCAAAAAAGGGAGAAAACAATGAACATTTGAGATTCGAATAATTATTAAATATAATAAAATTTATATATTCAAAAAGAGTATTCCAAAATAAAAACGGTTTTAGGAATATAAAAATTCCAAAATTGAAATTATTAGAATTCCAAAAGGATTATAAAGGATTTATAATAATCATTGATTTATAAATAATTATAAAAGTATTTTATTTAATATAATATCGATTTCGTTTTTGTAATAAAACTTCATTTTGATTTACTTTAATAAATATATTCATGAATTTTTCTATAATCTTATAATCTTTAATAGATATAATTATTATCTATAAAAGAAAATCGGAAATCTTTTATTCGAGATCCCTGAATAGGACTTTATCGTTGGTAATCTCTGTTTAGATAATCAATAATCTGAATTTCCTATACCATTCTAGGAAATTGCTATATCGAATTATATTAAATATAATTCATATCTTATATTGAAAATGAGCATCATCGATTTCAACCGGATTCCGATAGATCATTATAAATTATTCGATCAATTCGAATATTGTAAATCGAAGTATTCATATATAGAAAGTATAATAATATATTTGTATTTTCGATTCAGTTTAATCGATTATATATATATAATATTGTATTTCACCTTTAAATAATATAATATATAATTTGAATCGTTTTATAATTAATAATTACTACAAATTAGTTTTAGATTCAATATCATCGTTAAATTTAATAATAAGATTTATAGGTTTTGATATATATATATTTCGATACAAATTATAATTAATATAGGAATGAAATCTTAATTAGTTAAATCGGTTTTTTGAATAAAAGGACCCTTAATTATTATATAGATTATCATTTCCCGAAAAAGAAAAAGAATTATTAAAGAACCCCAGATGATCAGATCGTTTGATCAAAGTTTTCTTCTTTTAAGCTCGGGATCTTCGGGTTTGCTTGAATAAAGATTTTTGGTTTTCGATTAAAGGAATAAAAGGAATTCCAGGTACTATTGTTGATCTGGATATCTATATAAATATTATTTAGGGTTCAAAAGGAGATTATACTATTGTAGAGTTTATTATCATTATAACTTTAAATTATCGATTCTTCTTTTTCAAATTTATAATCATTATATAGAGATCTTATAATTATAATAATGAATTAGAAGGAATAATTGAATTGTTAGGAATATCAGTTTTATATACTGGAATCTTCTTTTTACCAATCTTCTTTTTTTCAATAATAATGTTATCCAAATCTGTATCTATATTTTTTTTCGAAAGGTTGTTGAAATAATTAAGGAGAAAGAAAGAGTTCCTTAGAATATATTTTCGAAGGTTCAGTATATACAAAAGAAGGAATTCGTTATATTATAAAAATGATAATATATTTCTAAAAAAATTTATCTTTATCGATTAGATCGGAATAGATTTTCTTTCTTTAAATATAATATTCGTAAAAGTTCATTTAAAAAGATATTATTGAAATAAAAAATTATTTGGAAGATTATCAAATAACCAGATATTTATAAATGAATTATAGATAATATAATACACAAAAGCTATAATAGAATTGAATAAACAGAATCAATTATATTCTTTAGAATCTACAATTGAAGAATTATAGCTTGTAAGAAATGATTAAATATATATATATATAAATACTTATTCATGAATTATGGGGTTATATATATGCATTATTAGGATTACCATTTTACGATATTAAATCGTATGATTTGTAACGTATATATACAGACGATCAGCTCATTAATTGGTATGGAAGATAAGAGGTATCACGTGATTAGCCTCCTGTGGTTCACGATTCGTGACATATAGGAAGTTCAGATTATTTGTTACCCAAACGGAGATTACCGATAATAAGATCCTATTCAAGAATCTCGAACGAAAGATTTCCGATTTTCTTTTGTAGATAATAATTATATCTATTAAAGATTGTAAGATTATAAAAGAACTTATAAATATATTTATTAGAATAAATCAAAATAAAGTTTCATTATAAAAACGAAATCGATATTATATTAAATGAAATACTCTTATAGTTACTTACAAATCAACAATTATTATAAACCTCTTACAATCCTCTCGGAATCCTAACAACTTCAATTTTGGAACCTTTATATTTTTGAAATCATTTCCACCCCGGAATACTTTTTTTAGATATACAAATTCCATTGTATTCAATAACTATTCAAACTTTAAATATTCATTATTTTCTTCTTTTTCTGAAATAGTATGTATATTGACGCCTTATATCAATAACCTTAATGAAATCGAAACGATACAAAAAGAAGTAGAAGAATTCGAAGAATATCAGAATATTGAAGAAGATTTCAATCCAGAATCTATAATTAAAGTTATATAGAATGCCTATCTAGAAAAAGAAAAGTGTTTAAAATCAAACATTTAGATTCTATCTTTATTCTAAATATTATACAGGATATAAGATTTCTTGATTTAATAAAACTTATAAAAAGAAAAACATTCATTCTTCCTTGTAATCTTTCGAAGAATAATTATATTTACTAATCAAAAACATTTATTGATTTTGAAGTAAATGGATTCGTTTTCATTAATACTATATTTCTTATTTGTTTATTTTCTATATTTAAATCAAGAATTATATTGTTTAAAGTTTCGATTGAAATTAAAGAGTATAATGATATATAAGGCTATACTATTATTCATTTTATATTCCTTAATTTAATAATCGATAATCGTAAACAATTTTTTATCTCTTTTTTTATTATTGAATTAAAGAGTTATAATATTATTTTAAATAGATTTTGATTATCAGAAATCCGAATAAAACTTGATTATTTTAATCGATATTTTGAATAATCTAAAAAAAAATCTCATATCATCTCTTATTCGAATAATCTTTTTATTATTTAATTATCCCTTCGCAAACAGAAAATCGATTGATTAATTCAATAAAATACTAATCGATAAAATAACCAACTCGAAGAATATTGAAATCGAAAAAATTCATAATTGAATAAATCAATCGCAATTAATAATATACAACAAAAACCTTCAAATATAAATATAATACAGATTTTTATTGAAAAAGAAGAAACCCCGATTCCCTTCAAATTCAATCCATTTCCTTTTCAACTAATTACATTATTATTATAAATCCATAAATATCTCCCCTGTATATCATCTGAAATCCTCGACTTATATATACTCAAGTTTGATAAATTCCAATTAAAATATAAAAGAAATAAATAAACTAAACTCTTTATTATTACTTTGAAAGAATTCGATAATATAATAAACTTTCGATAAAACGAATAATATACAAAAGAAAGAATATTGATTATCCTTACCGAATTCAAGAATACAAAAGTTCGAAAAAGATTCGATCAAATATTAATCGAAATCGATTCAGAATCTAAAATACTATCTAAATATCGATAATACTATCGAGCTTTTTCCAAATATAAATCAAATATTTTATCTTTTAATCAATTTTATAATTATAAAATCATATTAGAAAACAAAAGAGAAAAAACTTTATACTATAATTCATTTTATAAAATATCTTTAGAACAATTGAAAATCGTTAAAAAATATATTATAAATAATCTTAATAAAGATTTTATTGAATTTAATTAAATCCTTTATATTATATTCATTTTATTTATCAGAAAATCCAATAATAATTTAAGATTTTATATAGATTTCAAATTATTGAATTCTTTGATATATAAAGATCAATATTCCTTTTCTTTGATCAACAAAACACTTTCCCGATTTTCCAGTATTAAGGTTTTTATCAAATTCGATATTCGTCAAACTTTCTATTATATAAAAATGGATTCTGTTTTGGAAAAGTATATTATTTTTCGAATTCGATATAGATTATATAAATACAAGATTATATTATTCAGATTAATAAATAATTCTATAATCTATTAATATTATATAAATGATATTCTATTTAATTATTTAGATATCTTTTATATAATATATTTTAATAATATTCTAATCTATTTCGAAAACGAAAAAAAGGATTAAATTTATATTAAATTAATTCTCAAACGATTAAAAATTATTGACCTATAAATGAATCTTAAAAAATGCAAATTCAATATTATATATATCAAATATTTAGATTTTATTATCTTTATTAAAAGAATAAAAATGAATACTGAAAAGATTGAAATAATTGAAAATTGGATTTTTCCGATAATAATAAAAAAGATTCAATTATTCCTTGGTTTTTACAACTTTTATCAATGATTCATTAAAGATTACAATATAATAACAAAACCTTTCAACGAATTCATTAAAGTAAATATTAAATTCGTATTCGATAATATATACCAAAATATATTCAATATTTTGAAGAAAAAGTTTATTTCTGTTTTGTTCCTATAATATTATAATCATTAATTTCTTTATATAATCGAAACAAATATATCTAATATAATAATTATTTGTCATGAATCGTGAACCACAGGGGGCTAATCACGTGATGCCCCTTATCTCCCATATCAATTAATAAGCTGATCATTCATATACATACATTACAAATCATACGATTTAGTATAGTAAAATAGTAACCCTAATAATATATGCGTATAATCCCGTAGCTTACAAATAGATATTTATATATATATATCTAATCGTTCTTTACAAACTATAATTCTTCAATTATAGATTCTAAAGAATATAATTGATTTTATTTATTTAGCTTTATTACAGCTTTTGTATATTATATTATCTACAATTCATTTATAAGTATCCAATCATCTAATGATCTTTCAAATAATATTTCATTTTAATAATACCTTTTTAAATGAACTTTTACGAATATTATATTCAAAAAAAGAAAATCTATTCCAATTTAGTCAACGAAAATATAAACATTTTTAGAAATGTATTATCATTTTCATAATACAACAAATTCTTTCTTCTATATATTCCGATTCTTTGAAAACCTATTTTGAGAAGTTATCTTTTTCTTTTCAATTATTTCAACAAACCCTTGAAGAAAATATAAATATAGAATTGGATAATATTATTATTGAAAGAAAAAAGATTAATAAAGAAAAGATTCTAATATATAAAATCGATACTTTCAATAATTCAATTGCTTTTCCCGAACTATTATTACAATTACAAAATCTTTATATAATAATTATAAATTTGAAAAAGGAGAATCGATAATTGAAAGCTATAATAATAACGAGTTTTACAATAATATAATCTCTTTCTAAACCCTAAATGATATCTATATAAATATCCAGATCAACAATAATACCTGAAACTCTCTTTATTCCTTCAATCGAAACTTAAGGATCTTTATCTAAGTAAATTTGAAGATCCCAAAGTTAAAAGAAGAAAACTTTAATCAAACGATTTGATCACCTAGAACCCTTTGATAATTCTTTTTCCTTTTCAGGAAGTAATAATCTATATAATAATTAGGGGTCTTTTTACTCAAAAAACTGATTTAACCGATTAAAATTGTATTCTCATATTAATCATAATTCGCATCAGAATATATATATATTAAAACCTACAAATCTTACTATTAAATTTAATAATGATATTGAATTTAAAACTAGTTTATAGCAATTATTGATTATAAAACGATTCGAATTGTATATTATATCATTTAAGAATAAAATACAATATTGTATATATATAATCGATTAAATCGAATCAGAAATATAAATATATTGTTATATTCTTTATATATGAATACTCCGATTTATAGTATTCGAATTGATCGAACAATTTATAACGATTTATCGGAATCTAATCGAAATCGATAATACTTGTTTTTAATATAAGATATGGATTATATCTAATATAATTCGATATAATAACTTTCTAGAATAGTATAGGAAATTCAGATTATTTGTTATTCAAGTAAAGATTATCAATGATAAGATTTCATTCAAAAATCTCAAATAAAAGATTTCTGATTTTCTTTTGCAAATAATAACAATATTTATCAAAAATTGTACAACTACAAAAGAATTTGTAAATATATTTATTAGAATAAATCAAAATGAAATTTCATTACAAAAACGAAATTGATATTATATTGAACAAAACACCCCTATAGCTATTTATAAACCAATAATTACTACAAACTCTTTACAACCCTTTCAAAACTTTAATAACTTCAATTTTGGAACCTTTATATTCCTGAAATTATTTCCACCCCAGAATACTCCTTCCCAAATATACCGGCTCCGTTATATTTAATAACTATTCGAACTTCAAATATTCATTGCCTTTTCTCTCTCTTAAAGCAATATATATATTGATACCTCGTATCGATAATCTCAATAAAATCGAGATAATACAAAAAGAATTCAAAGAATATCGGGATACTGAAGAAAACTTTAATCCAAAAACTACAATTAAAACTATATAGAATACCCGTTTAAAAGAAAAAAAGTATTTAAAATCAAATATTTAGATTCTATTTCCATCCTAAACACTATACAGGATATGAAATTTTTTGATCTGATAAAACTTATAGGAGAAAAAGCATTTATTCTTTCCTACAACCTTTCGAAAAATAGTTACATTTATTGATCAAGAATATTCATTGATTTTGGAGTAAATAGATTCATTTTTATTAATATTATACTCCTTACTTATTTATTTCTTATATTTAAATTAAGAATTATATTGTTTGAAATTTCAATTGAAGTTAAAGAGTATAATGATATACAAGGCCATATTATTATCTATTTCATATTTTTTAATTTAATGATCGATAGCCGTAAACAATCTTTTATTCTTTTCCTTATTACTAAATTAGAAAATTATAATGTTATTTTAAGTAGACTTTGGTTATCAAAAACTCAAACGAAATTTGATTGCTTTAATCGATATTTCGAATAACCTAAAAAAAGATTCTGTACCATTTTCTATTCGAACAATCTCCTTGTTACTTAATCATCCCTTCATAAATAGAAAATCGATCGATTAGTTTAATAAAATATTAATCGATAAGATAATCAATTCGAAGAATATTGGAATCGAAGAGATTTATAATTGAATAGATTAATTATAGCTGATAATATACAACAAGAATCTTTAAATATCAATATAATATAAATTTTTGTTGAAAAGGAAAAAGCCCCGATTCCCTTCAAATTCAATCCACCTTTTTCCTAATCAACTATATCACTATTGTAGATCTACGAATACCTTTTTTATATGTTATCCGAAATTCTTGATCTATATATATTCAAATCCGATAAGTTTTAATTAGAATACAAAAAAAACGAATAAATTGAACTCTTTATTATTACTTTGAAAGAATTCAATGATATAATAGATTCCTGATGAAACGAACGATATACAAAAGAGAAAATACTGATTACCCCAATCGAATTCAAAAATACAAAAATTCGAAAGAAACTCAATCAAATATTAACCGAAATCGATTTAGAATCTGAAATACTATTTGAATATCGATAATATTATCGAATCTTTTCTAAACGTAAATTAAATATCTTATCTTCTAATCGATCTTATAATTATAAAATCATATTAGAAGACAAAGAAGAATAAGTTTTATATTACAATCCATTTTATAAAATATCTCTAGAACAATTGAAAATCGTTAAAGAATATATTATAAATAATTTCAGTAAAGGTTTCATTGAATTTAGTCAAATCTTTTATACTGTATTTATTCTATTCGTTAAGAAACCCAATGGTAATTTGAAATTCTATATAAACTTCAGATTATTGAATTCTTTAATATATAAAAATCGATATCTCTTCTCTTTAATCGATGAAACGCTTTTTTGGTTTTCCAATACTAAAATCTTTATCAAACTTAATATTCGTTAAGCTTTTTATTATATAAAAATAGATTCTACTTCGGAAAAATATACTACCTTTCGAATCTGATATAGATTATATAAATATAAGATTGTATTATTCGGATTAACAAATAATCCTGTAATTTATTAATATTATATAAATAATATTCTATTCAATTATTTAGATATCTTTTGTATAATATACCTTAATGATATTCTAATCTATTTTAAGAATATAGAAAAATATTAGATTTATATTAAACTAATTTTCGAATAATTAAAAGCCATTGATTTATAAATGGATCTCAAAAAATATAAATTCAATATTATATATATTAAGTATTTGGGCTTTATTATCTTTATTAAAAAAATAAAGATGAATCTTGAAAAGATTGAAATAATTAAGAATTGGATTTTTCCGATAACAATAAAAAAGATCCAATTATTCCTCGGTTTTTATAACTTTTATCGATAATTCATCAAAAATTATAATATAATAACGAAACCTTTCAATGAATTTATTAAAACAAATGTTAAATTCATATTCAACGAAGTATACTAAAATGTATTCAATATCTTGAAGAAAAAACTTATCTTTGCTTCGTTTTTACAATACTATAATTACCAACTCCTTTGTATGCTCGAAATAGATACATCTGATAAAATAATTGCTAATATATTATCATAATAGTATAACGAAAATTGGTTACCCATAGTTTATTTCTTCAAGATTATAATCGTTATTGAATTGAATTACAAAATTTACAATAAAGAAATATTATCAATCATTCGATTTTTTAACTATTAAAAAACGGAATTTGTTGGTTTATCATATAAAATCAAGATTTATATCAATTATAAAACCTTTGAATATTTTATGATTATCAAAATTCTTAATGTTTAATAAATTTGTTGGGTAAAAGTTCTAATTGATTATAACTTTATTATTATATATTACCTTAAAAAAAATAATCCTTTCACCGATACTTTAATCCATCGAACCAATGAATTGGATTTCCAGAATCATACCAAAAGAAAAAATCGCTTTTAACAATTTATTAAAGATAATCAAATTGATATCGAAATTATAAAAAAAGCTTTTGTTACGAACCTCAACTACGAAACTAGGGCTAGCCGAAAGCGGGCCGAATTGTACGCTAGTTTGAAGAGTTTTCACCTATATAGAGGGGAATTCTTCAATACCATTAGAAAGAAAGTAATGAAAAGTCTTGATTCTAAACCCGAATCTATTGTTATTCGAAATTAACCGATTCTTTGCTGTGATTCTCACAATTCTTTTCATTCACCCTTGAGAGCAACTCGTCGGTTAATTTTGGGAATAACCTCATTTTTTTCGATTCATAAAAGCCTTCGAACCTTATCGAAAACCCTTCGGAATATTATCGAAAAACCTTCGAAAACCCTTCAGAATTCACCTTCGAAAATTACCCTCAAAACATATACGAATTTAGCCTCGAAACGAGCCTTCGAAAACGAATCCTTAAATCACACAAATCATTCAAACAAAAGGACGAAAAAACGAAAGCATATAAAGAATCTTCAGGATCCCATTGGAAAAGTAAAGAATTTGAATATAAAAGTTGTTGGAAAAGTTGAAGATATTGAAATTGAAGATATTGAAATTGAAGATATTGAAATTGAAATGATAATAATGAAGCCTTTAATACTACCCTTGAAGAATACAATAAGTGGATTTATAATAATGATGATAAAGCTTTTAGTATTATCATTAAGGAATATAATAATATTACTCTTAAAGAATACAATAAACAAATTCATATACGATACTAATTGCATTTCTGTTTTCAAAAACAGGACCCTGACAGAATATTTGAAGCCTCTTCCCTTTAACAGAATGCCAAACCTCTTCCAAAAGGAAAAATGAAGCTAACCCTTGTATGATTCTAAAGGATCATTAATGAAAACTAATTACAAACAATCAGATCCATATCGGAAAACTAATATATTAGCTGAAGACGAAACAATATTTATACTGAAATCATCATTTTCTTGATATAAATTTAATAATATTAAAGGATATAATATATTTATATTTCAGATTTCAAAAGAAAAAGCAAGTTGAAAACCCCCTCCCTTTTATTATTTATCGAACTTATAAAATCATTAAAATCGATAAAGACATCGATCCAAAAAAAAGAGACATCAATATCCCCTACTCATTATATTAGAAAGCATACCGAACCCAAACTAAAAGCATACTGAATCCGAATCGAAAGTATACCAAATCGAAAGTATACTAAATCGAAAGCATACCAAATCGAAAGCATACCAAATCGAAAGTATACCAAATCGAAAGCATACCAAATCGAAAGTATACCAAATCGAAAGTATACTGAATCCGAATCGAAAGTATACCGAATCGAAAGTATACCTATCGAAATCGTATCGAAATTGAATTGAAAGTGGATCGAAAATGAATATATATATAGGGGTTTTTAAGTGATATTGAAGAGTTTTCAAAAAAGTGAAAATGCTGAACTTTATAAAATGAAGATGTAGACATTATAATTTCATTATTGAAGGAATTATTATGGATTTAGTTGTTATATGGAGTTCTCCATTGGAGTTTCAATTCGGCCGACTATTGTAAAGTTAGGAATAAAGGAATTGAAGAGTTGAAAGGATCTACAATGGTTCTACGAAAAAGCATATAATACAATATCGATAGTTCTACAAAAAAGCATACAATACAATATCAATGGTTCTATGAAAAGGTATACAACACAATATCAATGGTTTCACGAAAAAGCATACAATACAATATCGAATGATATTAATTTTGATTGGATATTTCAACTTAAATGATTTCATTTCACAGATTTTCAAGGACGAAAGTCTCAAAAAGAAGGGCTCTATTACGAACCTCAATTACGAAACTAGGGCTAACCGAAAGCGGGCCGAATTGTATACTAGTTTGAAGAGTTTTCACCTATATAGAGGGGAATTCTTCAATACCATTAGAAAGAAAGTAATGAAAAATCTTGATTCTAAACCCGAACCTATTGTTATTCGAAATTAACCGATTCTTTGCTGTGATTCTCACAGCTTTACAAAAACATTACCCAAACAAAACAACAATTATTAACATCGATTTAAATGAAATCGCTCCTCGATTCGATTTAATTAATTGTATCATCGAAGCAAATAAAACTATAAATAACTTATTAATATTCAAAATATAAACTATTCAAGATTACAAATATATATTACTCCAAAATGATCTTTTGTTCTACAATAACTATCTGGTAGTATCCAATATCAACAACCTTTGAACTTATCTGATTCGTAAAGCCTATAATTCCGTTTCCATTGCTTATCCTAATACAAACAAAACCTATTTTTTATTATTTCAACAATACTACTAATCCAGAATATATAATACTATAATCAGATATATATGCAATTATTATATTTGCAAATACAATTCCATTCTACACAATTGTACCCCTAGTTTATTATATTCATTTCCGATTTCTAATCAAATATAACAAGATATTATTATAGATTATTGCAGCTTTAATAAAGATAAATACGGATATGACAATATTTTAATCATTATTGATCGATTAACAAAGCAAACCATCTTTATATCTTGTCATAAATCAATCGATACTCGAATTCAAATATAATTATATCTTTATTATGTATATCAATATTATAATCCCTTTGATATTATAGTGTCGGATTGCGACCCCTAATTTATATTATAATTCTAAAAGGAATTTAGTCAAATCCTAAAAACCAATCTCAAATTATTCATTGTTTATCATTCTCAAACTGATAGTCAAATTGAGATTTAAAATCAGTACCTTTAGTAGTGGTTAAGATTGTTTATTAGCTATTATCAAGATGATTAGTCAGAATTCCTATTTATAATAGATTATGTATAATTTATTTTTCCATATAATTCTTTAGGAGGGTTTATACCTTATGAAATCTTATACAGGTATGCACTGAAATATATATAGAAATGGAAGGAAGACGCTAGTAAGTCAACAAATAATATAAATATGTGTGATATTTATATATATACAGAATATAACAAATTGACTTTTGTACAAACGAAAAAAGGCTTATTATATATCCAAACCAAGATATTGAAATCTATAAATACTTATCGATATAAAATCGATTTCGATATCGGAGATTATATATGGTTCAATATGAAAAGTTACTTTATTTAAAAATTATTTAAGAAACTAGACTTTCTGATTTAAGGAAAATTCAAAATTATTAATCGATCTGGAAACTCTTTCAAACTCGAATTCCCGATTACAATGAAAATTCATTTTGTTTTCCTTCTAGATCGATTGTACAAGGTATACAACAATTCTTTTTTTAATCAAATATTCGAATTATCTTTGTTTATTAATATAATTAATAATTCGGAATAGAAAATAAAGAAGGTTTTAATAGTAAAGAAAACATGAAAAACCCTATTATATAGAATCTCATAGTTTAATAACGATACCGATCTCATTTGGTATCCTATTTCCAATTTTAAAATATCATTGTATTTTCTGTATGATTTTCATCTAGTTAATCCAATATTACCTAGTCCTCCTAATCGATTAATTGATTGGATAAAGTTTTATAAAAGCGAAAAGAATAATTATAATCATATAGATAACGATTCATTTATAAAACCAAAAGAAAGAAAAGTATTCTTCAATTCAATAGATTAGAAATCATACAAAAGGGAAGCTTGAATATAATAAAAACGAAATGTAATGTCACCTTTATCGATTTTGTTCAATTTGGTTGATTTGATCAATCAATTGATCAATTTGATCGATTTCGGAATTGATCATATTAACCATCTATTATCACTATACTATAATTCAACCCCCTCTCTTTTTCTATTGAAACTTTTTCTTTTCAAAAATTCTTTATATCAAGGAAAATATAAATCAATATTAATTTAACCAATTGATAAACGATTTGATCAATTTGATCAATTCATTCGTCATTTTGATCAATTTGATCAATTATTTTGATTAATTTGATCAATTTCCAATAAATTGATTAAATCAATCAAAATAATTAATCTAATTGATTTAAAGCTTATAAACCTTTACAAAATCTAATTTTTGATAAAATAATAATAAAACAAAGAAATAAAATACCCAAGAACGAGTTTTTTCGAAAAAAAAGAATAATATTATGAATCATAAACTACAAAAGGTTAATTATATAATACCCCTTATCTTCCATATCAATTAATGAATTGATCATCTATATATATATATTACGAATTATACAATTTAATATAATAAAATAATAACCTTAATAATATATACACACAGCCCCACAACTTACAAATGAATATTTGTATATATATATCTAATCGCTCTTTACGAATCATAATTCTTCAATTGTAGATTCTAAGGAACATAATTGACTCTGTTTATTCAGCTCTACTACGGCTCTTGTGCGTTACATTATTAATATATTATCACAATAATATAATGAAGATTGGTTTTCTATAGTTTATTTCTTCAAAACTATAATTATTATTAAATTGAATTATAAAATTTATAATAAGGAAATACTATCAATTATTCGATTCTTTAATTATTGAAGAGCAAAACTTATCGGTTCATTATCTAAAATCAAAATTTATATTGATTATAAAATCCTTGAATATTTTATAATTATTAAAACTTTCAATATTCGACAAATTTGTTAAATAAAAGTATTAATCGATTATAACTTTATTATTATATATCATTTTAAAAAAAATAACTTTTTCGTTAATACTCTAACCTATTGGATCGATAAATTGAACCTTCAAAATTATATGAAGAAAAAGAATCGCTTTTAATAATTTATTAAAGATAATCAAATTGATATCGAAATGATAAAAAAAATCTTATAAAAGTATTATCTAAACGAAATAATGATTATTAATATCGATTTGAATAAAATCGCTTTTCGATTCGATTTAATTAATTATATTATCGAAGCAAATAGCAAATAAAATTATAAATAGTTTATTAATATTCAGAATATAAACTATCTAAAATCATAAATATATATTATTCCAAAATGATCTTTTGTTTAATGATAATTGCCTAATAATATCTGATATCAACAATCTTCGAACTTATCTAATTCGCGAAATCTACAATTCCATTTCCATTATTCATTCTAATATAAACAAAACCTACTTTTTATTATTTTAATAATACTATTAGCTTAAAATATATGATATTATAATCAGATATATATATAATTATTATGCTTACAAATATAATTCTGTTCTATATAATTATATCCCTGGTTTATTATATTCATTTCTAATTCTTAATCGAATATAATAATATATTACTATAGATTATTATAACTTTAATAAGAATAAATATGAATATAATAATATTTTAATCATTATTGATCGATTAATAAAGCAAACTATTTCCATACCTTATTACAAATCAATCGATATTTGAGTTCAAGTATAATTATATCTCTATTATATATATCGATATTATGATTCCTTTAACATTATAATATCAAATCGTAACCCTCAATTTATATTACAATTCTAAAAGGAATTCAATCAAATCCTAAAAACCAATTTTAAACTATTCATTATTCATTATCCCCAAATTAATAATCAAATTAAGATTTATAATCAATATCTTCAATAACGATTAAAACTATTTATTAATTATTATTAAAACGATTAATCAGAATTCCTATTTATAATAGATTATATATAATTTATTCTTTTATATAACTCTTTAAAAGGATTTATACCCTACAAAACTCTATACAGATATACATTGAAATATATATAGAAATAAAAAGAAAACATTAATAAACCAATAAATAATATAAATATATATGATATCTATATATATATAAAATATAATAGATTAATTTTTATACGAATCAAAAAAGGTTTATTATATATCTAAACCAAAATATTGAAATCTATAAATATTTATTGATATAAAATCGATTTCGATATTGAAGATTATATATAACTTAATATAAAAAGTTATTCTATTTAAAGATTATTCAAAAAGCTGGACTTCCCGATCTAAAGAAGATTCAAAATCATTAATCGATTTAGAAGCTTTTTCAAATTCGAATTTTTGATTATAATGAAAATTCAATCTGTTTTTCTTCTAGATCGATTATATAAAATATACAACAACTCTTTTTCTGATCAAATATTTAAACCATCTCCATTTATTAATATAATTAATAATTCGGAATAGAAAATGAAGAAGATTTTAATAATAAAGAAAGTACAAAAAACTTTATTATATAAAATCTTGTAATTTAATAATAATATTAATTTCATCTAATATTCTATTTCTGATTTTAAAACATCATTATATTTCTTATACGATTTTCATTTGATGAATCCAATATTGTTTAATTTTTTTAATCGATTATTTGATTAAATAAAGTTTTATAAAAACAAAAAAGTTAATTATAATTATATAAATAACAATTCATTTATAAAACTAAAAAAAAGAAAAGTGTTTTTCAATTCAGTAAATTAAATATTATAATTTTATGATAATATATATATATATGATTATAAAAAGATCGAAAATCTATACAAATTTAAAGGAATTTGATTGTATATATATATAATTTAAACTTTATATAATAGATAAGCTATTATCACCAAAATAATATAAAGATAATATATTAAAACTTTATATCTATTATCATTTCAAAAATCATACAAAAGGGAAGCTTGAATATAATAAAAACGAAATATGATATCATCCTATCGATTTCGTTCAATCTGGTCGATTTGGTCAATTTTGGTCAATTTTGGTCAATTTGGTCAATTTCCAATTTTGACCAAATCAATCAAAATGACTAATCTAATTGATTTAGGGCTTATAAATCTTTATAAAACCTGATTTCCGATGAAATAATAAAGAAACAAAGGAATAAAACATTTAAGGGCGAGTTTTTCCAAAAGAAAAAATAATATTATAAATCGTAAACCATAAGAGATTAATCATATAATATCTCTTATCTTCCATACCAATTAATAAACTAATTATCTATACATATATATTACGAATTATACAATTTAGTATAATAAAATGATAATCCTAATAATATATACATACAATCCTATAATTCATAAATGGATATTTATATATATATATTTAATTGTTCTTTACGAGCTATAATTCTTCAATTGTAGATTCTAAGGAATATAATTGACCCTGTTTATTCAGCTTTATTACGGCTCTTATACGTCACAATCATTAGCCAATATTATTTTTTTGATTCAATCAAAAAAATTCATTTATTTTAAATATCTATGAATACTCTACAAATACTCGATCAATTTCGTCATTACAATCAATATAGATTTAGAAAAAAAAATAATAATTCATTACTATTATCACATTACAATTGAGATTAATATTTTGGATAATATTACCCCTTAAATATAATACACAAATATAAATTTGAATTTAACAAGTATACCCCCTATATAATAAACCGGCATAAAGAGATATAATTTAATTTTCAGAGTACTAAAATCAAAAGGAAACGAGAAGCAATTGATTGCAAAATATAATACAATAAATTATTTAATTGAAAGCCTTGAATATAACAATATTAAAAACTTCCGCTATAAAAAGTTACACCTTATCATCATCTAAATTTATCTTGATTATTCGCAAAATAGCTTTTAGAAATATAACCGGCACTTCTTCCACTATAACTTTCTGATATATTGAACATTATATTTAATCATATTTTTACATCTTCTCCCACTTGATATATTCTTGAATACAATCATTACAGAACCAATACTCTAAATATAATAAGTTTAATATTACATATCTCATTTTGAATTTTATCCTTATTACAATTCAAATATAGCTTTTCAATACTATAAAGATCAATTAACGATTTGGAATATATTACACATTCGAGTTTCTAGATCCTATATGCCGTTTATACCTTTGTATTAAAATGATCTTCCCTTGAATAAAAGATTCCAACAATTTTAAATGATTTTTTAGGCGTTTCATTTATATCTAAGCTTTTATATATACAAGAAATATAATCATCATAGAACATCTATAGATAATTATAATTAATTCTGAAATATACAAAGCAACTGAATATCTATCTATACAATCACAATCATCTAAAATATATATCATATTCTTATTCTTGTCCCCTTCCCCTAAAGCTTATAAACAATCTATACAATATATAGTATCTATTATCAAATCAAGAACTTGGAAATATCGATAGTGTTTATACAATTTAATAAATAAACCAATATCGGGTTCCGAATTATACATCCTTATAGACCAGCAGTATTTGTGAATATTAGATTGTAAATTGAGACAATATCGGAAGTAATAGATATCGAATTCATTGTAAAAAGATGCTTAATTAAGATTCAAGATAAAATGCATCCTCTGAATAGGAATTTATAATCATCTTAATGATGATGTTCGGCTGTTTTCATTAATAAAAAAAAGCGGCTATCTTATTTAATCTATCCTTTATTTAATCTTTATGCTCTTTAAGCACCTTATCCTTGAGAGGAATAAAATTAACTTAAGATTTCCTTTATATAAACAGTAGAGAAAGAATTAAAGATGAAATTTTTTTATCTGTTTAATTTTATTATATTAATATAATCATTTAATATTATATAATATAAAGTCATTTATTATTTATCATCTTCTCTTTATATATTGTTTGTATAGAGTTAATTTGTTAGGGATTATAATCAATGAATACCGGAGTGTTGTTTATTATGTTAATTGATTAAGCCTTTCTATTTTATATAAATGCTAGGATATTAATTTATTTGTAGGGTTATCTATGGAAGATAATTCTTTCTATAAGAGTTGTCTGTTGCAAACCTTATATATGTGCTATATGCTTTTGCCAATATTGATTTAGAATCTGGAGTTGTGTAGGCAATTAAATCTTCACCGTATAATGATCGTTAACCGATACTAGATATTTGTTGGATTTCTGGGTAGATATCAATGTATTGTTGTTAAAGAATTTTTTATAAAACTTTAATACTAATCTTTATAATTGTCTTTAACAGATGTATATCTTGAAGAAATAGAATAGGAATTTCAAGGTATTATTATTTATAGGAGGTTGGATATATTCTTCAAACTTTTCTGTAATTATATTTATTATTTCCAAAAGAGTTATATTTGCATTGTTTGTAGTTTCTTTAGTTCAAAATCTAGGTTTAAATGGCATTGATGTTGATTGGAAATATCTCTTAGATAATATTGAAGTAAATGATTTCGTATTATTGTTTCAAGAAGTTAGAGATACTTTTGATAGATTTGGTGATTTGTTATAAAGCCTTTATCATTTTTTTCTTACTGTTGCAAGTCCAGTTAATCCTGTTGTATGTCAAAATTGGAAATTATCAGAAATAGATCAGTATATGGATTTCTGGAACTTTATGATCTATAATTACACTGGTCCTTGAAGTATTGTTTCTGTTTATCAAGCAAATCTATCTCTTTCCGGAAATGGATTTATTTCATTTAATATATAAACGAGTATCAATTATTATATTGTTTATGATATTATTTCAGCCAAGATTGTTTTAGGGATACTTATATATGGAAGATTATTCGAATAAACGAATGAATTAAATCAAAACTTTCAAGGTATCGGACAGGGAATATAGACTTTTAGAATCTATGATTATAAAGTATTACCTTTGGCAGGGGTTATGGATCTGGATGTAATCCAAATCTGGAATATTACACGAGTAGTACTAGTATTGTAGGGCCTGGATATTCACCTCCAGATTTGATATATATAATAGATATAAATAATGATCCAGTATATATTAGAGATTTTATTTGTTTATATACATAATCTTGTATAATCAATGGAGACTATATTCAAGGAAAAGTATATATTTTTGATTGTTGTTCTTATACTGTGAACGATTTTATATATATATTTCGGCATTATGTATAATTGAAAGCCGGATACTTGGATTCAAATTAAAATTAGAATTAAGATAAAAAAAGAAAGTAGTAATGGTCGTAGTATCTTTAGAATAACAAAATTGGCAATCTTTAAAAGACCCCCAAAAATAACAAGAGTATATTTTATTATACTTGGTTATACTGTATAAATAATTTGGTTATCTTTTTATTCAATCAAATCTTAATCTTTTTTCGATTTTTTGTTTTATTTATATAGATATATTGGTCTTGATAGTGTATATATATTATATTATGAAAGATGGTTTGAGATTTGAATATAAACAATATTAAACTATTATTATTTAAATACATAATAAGTGATTAAGTTGAACTTGATATACTTTATATTCGTATATAATTTATGATCTACCCTTTGCAATTTGAATTGTTCATAAAGAAAACTAATCTTATATATGATATAGAGAAGTCAAATTTAATGTTATGCCGGGTAACAGAAAAACTTTTACATACTATCAATATCATCTGACTGGTTCAATGAGGATTAGAGAGTTCAGTATTGAATTATATTGATCCTATTGAGTAGCCAGAACACAAAGGTCTATATAATCAAGATGGATTTCCTTTGTATAAAGTTTTGTATTCAAGATCAATTATTTAGTATACTCTATTATTAATTACGAATAATATATTATTATTTTCATTACTTAAAGTCCCTATTTAACATCTAGTTATAAATCACCTCGAGAGTCTAAAACACTTCCATGTGATCTAGATAGCTACCCTCATAACATATTGATCTTCATAATTTGGGCAAAGTGAATAAGATATAATTGAATATTGTATATACGAAATGGTATAGAAAGTATTAGAAACAAAGCTATTCAGAAACATTATATTATAACTGAATATCAAAGATAGAGATTCTCTGAATCAAAGCTATTAAGACCGCAAGATAAATTTTACAGAAATATATCTCGGATATCCAGCCAAGCAATATAGATATAAAAGGAAATCTTAATGAAATGGTAAATGCTATCCAGGGGTATAGCAAAATCGTCCTACTAATGACCAATGATATACATCAATTATAATAATCTAAAATTAATAGGTAATATAGATCCTGTAGCAATAAATATCCGATTGATTGATTGATTAAATTAATATCTATATTGAATCTATGATTATTTAAAACAGTTAAAAGCTTTGTAGACTTCTAATAATAATAAATGAAGGGTAATTGATCTTATTCGACCGTAACTAATATAAATTGGGGAAATTGAAAGCCTGAATCTTCTAATATTTAAATAAAGGAAATGAAAAATAATCCTAGGGAACTATGTCCGTTTTATAGATACTCTTCGTATATAATAAAGAAAATGATAAATGAAATAAGTAAAATTCAAATTGAGGTATTAAAAACCTTACGATTAAGAATGAATTGATCAGATTGATCAAATGAATCGATCAAATTGACCAAATTGATTAAATTGACCAAGGTGATCAGATATTGACTGAATTGACCAGAAGAATCAGCCAGATTGAGGATAATAAATAGTTTTAATATTTGGATAAATGATAATTTAACTTTGCAAATTTGCAAAATTGATAATATAGATTATAAAGGGGTTATTCTAACCCTTTAGTTCTTTAAATTACTCTTTCTCTTTCATCTTGTTCTTCTATCTCTTTTTTTATTCTATTGAGATGTCATAATCTAATGGCTATCCATATGGCTTCGATAAATTCGAGGGTCTTGATGATTTCTACTTTAATATAAAGCAGATATTTTATAATAGATCGGACTATAGAATTATCCTTATTAAGGATTTTCCTTACTATTTTGTATATAAAATAATTGAACAAAAGATAATCAAAAGATTCCTTTCTTTTATATCTATAATTATCATTAAAGAAGATTCCGAATTGTTTCAAATAAGATTTGAAGTATCTATATCCAATTTTGAATTGAAATAAAGTATAGATTATACTTCTTTTGATATTTCCTGAAACTTTGATTTTTTAATTAATCTTTTAAAGATAATTTCTTGAATATATTAACGATGATTGATAAATATTATTAATATTAAAGATAACTATCCAATTCTCGGATTTCATTTTTATTATATCTATTTCAATAAAGGTATAATTGATAAAATGAGGATGATATTTTGATCATTTTTTTTGTAAAAAAATCAGTTAATTTGTTTCTTTGTATAGATATATATCCGAAAATCTAATTAAAAGAGATTTCGACTTTTTTATTTTGAATAATTTTTATAGTTTTTATAACTTTGATTTAGTATAATTAATTAAATAAATCGAAGGGGTTTTTTAATCGGAATAATTTTATTTAATTATTTAAATATATCTTAAATTTATTTCCTGATTGAACTATTGAATTTATATATTTAATCGTTTTAATAATTTTTAAAAATTTATTATTATAGATAAATTCATTTATATTTATATTGATAATCTTTTGATATAAAATTCGATTATTTAATAAGATAATTATTATCCCGATTTTAATCTTTATTCTTTTTAGAATAAATAAAGCATTAATATATATTATAATAGTATTTTTATATTTATATTTGAAAATCAGATTATAAATTATTGTAATTTCTTCTTTTTCTAATTTATTGATATTAATTCTATATGAAACTTTTTTCTTCTAAAAAGGAAAATAGAAATAATAGATTCTTTTCAAAATAAAGGGATCGAAATCTTTCTGGATTGAATTTTTGATTTTTTCGAATTGAATAGATTTCAATTGCTTTTTTCAAAAAGTTATAATTATATTTTGATTTTCTTTTTCTATAATCAGCTTTATAGCTATTAAATTGACAAAATGAAAGAACAAGATTTTCAATAATCTGAAAGTATATTATTTGATTCTCATATTTAATCTTATTTTTGGAAAATATAATATAGTTTCTATTTCTATTGGTTTTATTAGTGAGGTTTTAAATATTCCTAGGATTTTTCGAAGGATAAGATTTTGCAAAGATTAAAGGATTTTCTTGAATTAGTTTTGTTTTTTTCATTATAAAATTGAATTATAATTAGTTATATTAATAATATGTATTATATAGAGCTATCTCATTACTTTGGAATTAAAACCTTTTTCAGAATTAATAAATTTAGCCATTCAATAGAATAAAATTTTAATCTAAATAGTTCGGATTATAATATATTGTTTGAAATTGAAATCAAAATCGAATTATATATTTAATCATTTAATTAATATTAAAGATTGAATTATTTCCTTATTCGAAAATTTAATTAAGATTATCTTTATATCTTTGAATATAAAGAAGTATATTAATTCTATTTTTATTAAATCAAATTGAATAGTATTTTCTTTATCTAAAATATATATTTGTTTAATTACTTTTTCGAAGAAAATGATATTCTTTTTTTAGAATGTTGAAAATATAATCAAAGTTATATCATCTATATATAAGAGATATTTGATTGAATTTGTTAAAAATAGATCTCGGATATATCACGAATCGTGAATTATAGGAGGCTAATCATATGATGCCCCTTATCTCTCATATCAATTAATAAGCTGATCGTCCGTGCATATATATTACGAATCATACGATTTAGTATAATAAAATGATGATCTTAATAATGTATATGTATAGTCTTATAATTTATAAATAAATATTTGTATATATATATCTAATTGGTTTTTACAAGTCATAATTTTTTAGTTATAGATTCTAAGGAATATAATTGATTCTGTTTATTTAGTTTTATTACAACTTTTATATATCATATTATTTATAACTTATTTATAAATATCCGATTATCTAATGATTTTTCAAATAATATTTCACTTTAATAATACCTTCTTAGATAAACTTTTACAAATATTATATTCAGAAGAAGAAAATCTATTCCAATTTAATCGATGAAGATATAAA
This sequence comes from Stromatinia cepivora, assembly GCA_014898415.1. NCBI lineage: Eukaryota > Fungi > Ascomycota > Leotiomycetes > Helotiales > Sclerotiniaceae > Stromatinia > Stromatinia cepivora. The sequence continues at coordinate 1,874,917 of RCTD01000001.1, read as the reverse complement.
TATTTTTAGAAGTGTATTATTACTTTTATAATACAACGAATTCTCTTTCCTATATAGTCCAATCTTTCGAAAATTTATTCTGAAGAGTTATCTCCTTCTTTTCAATTATTTCAATAAACCCTCGAAGAAAAAATAAATATAGGATTGGATAATATTATTATTGGAAAAAAGAAGATTAATAAAAAAAAGATTCCAATATATAAAATTAATGCTTCTAATAATTCAATTACTTTTTCTGAATCACTATTACAATTATAAGATTTCTATATAATGATTATGAATTTGAAAAAAAAGAATCGACAATTGAAAGTTATAATAATAACAAACTCTACAATAATGCAATCTTTTTTTGAATCCCAAATGATACTTATATAAGCATTCAGATCAATAATAGTACTTGAGATTCCCTTTATTCTTTCAATCAAAATTTAAGAACCTTTATCTAAACAAATTCAAAGATCCCGAAATCAAAAAAAGAGAATTTTGATCAAACAATCTGATCATCTAGGGTCCTTCGATAATTCTCCTTTTTCTTTAAGAAATAACAATTCATTTAATAATCAGGGATCCCTTCATTCAAAAAACTAATCTAATCGATCAAGATTATATTTCTATATTAATTATAATTTATATCGAGATATATATATACCAAAACCTACAAATCTTATTATTAAACTTAACAATAATATTAAATTTAAAACTAATTTATAATAATTATTGATTATAAAACGATTCAAATTATATACTATATCATTTAAAAGTAAAATATAATACTATATATATATAATCAATCAAACCGAATTGAAAATATAAATACATTATTATATTCTTTATATATAAATACTCCGATTTGTAATACTTAAATTAATCGAACAATTTATAACGATCTATCAGAACTCAATCGAAATCGATAATACTTATTTTCAATACAAAATATAAATCATATCTAATATAATTCGATATAATAATTTCCTAAAATGATATAGAAAGTTCAGATTATTTACTATTCAAACAGAGATTACCAATAATAAAATTCTATTTAAGGATCTTGAATAAAAGATTTCCGATTTTCTTTTATAAATAATAACAATATTTATCAAAAATTATAAGATTACAAAAAAACTTATAAATATATTTATTAAAATAAATCAAAATGAAATTTCATTATAAGAACAAAATCGATATTATATTAAACAAAATGTTTTTGTAATTATTTGTAAACTAATAACTACTACAAATTCCTTATAATCTTTTCGGAGCTTTAACAATTTCAATTTTGGAACTTCTATATTCCTGAAATTGTTTCTATTCTGGAATATTCCTTTCGGATATATAGGCTCTATTATATCCAATAACTATTTGAACTTCAAATATTCGTTATCTTCTTCCTTTCCTAGAATAATATATACATCGATACCTTGTATTGATAATCTTAATAAGATCAAAACGATACAAAAAGAAGTAAAAGAATTCAAAGAATATCGAAATACCGAAAAAGATTTTAGTCTAGAAGTTATAATTGAAGTTATATAGAATACTCATTTAAAAGAAGAAAAGCGTTTAAAACTAAATGTTTAGATTCTATTTCTATTTTAAACATTATACAGAATATAAGATTTCTTGATCTAACAAAACTTATAAAAAGAAAAGCATTTATTTTTTTTTGTAATCTTTCAAAGAATAATTATATTTATCAATCAAAAGCATTTATTGATTCTAAAGCAAATAAATTTGCTTTTATTAATATTATAATCTTTATTTATTTATTTTCTATATTTAAATCAAGAATTATATTATTTAAAATTTTAATTGAAATTAAAAGATATAATAATATATAAGATTATATTATTATCTATTTCATATTCTTTAATTTAATAATCAATAATTATGAATAATCTTTTATCCCTTTCCTTATTATTGAATTAGAAAATTATAATATTATTTTAAATAGATTTTGATTATCAAAGATTTAAACAAAACTTGATTACTTCAATCAACATTTCAAATAATCTAAAAAGAGATCCTATATCATCTTCTATTCGAACAATCTCTTTGTTACCTAATTATCCCTTCATAAACAGAAAATCGATCGATTAATTTAACAAAATATTAATTAATAAAATAATCAATTCAAAGAATATTGAAATCGAAAAGATTTACAATTAAACAAATTAATCATAATTAATAATATATAATAAGAATCTTTAAATATAAATATAATATAAATTCTTATTGAAAAAAAAAACTTTGATTCCCTTTAAATTCAATCCATCTTTTTTTTAATCAATTATATTATCATTATAAATCTACAAATACCTCCTTTGTATATCATTCGAAATCCTCGATTTATATATATTCAAATCCAATAAATTCTAATTAGAATATAAAAAAGATAAATATATTAAACTCTTTATTATTATTTTAAAAAAACTCAATAATATAATAAACTCTTAATAAAACAAATAATATATAGAAAAGAAAATACTGATTATTTTAATCGAATTTAAGAATACAAAAATTCGAAGGAAATTCGATCAAGTATTGATCAAAATCAATTTAGAATCTGAAATACTATTTAAATATCGATAATACCATTAAGTCTTTTCCAAATATAAATCAAATATCTTATTTTTTAACCAATCTTATAATTATAAAATCATATTGAAAAACAAAAGAGAATAAATTTTATATTACAATCCATTTTATAAAATATTCTTAAAACAATTGAAAATCATTAAAGAATATATTATAGATAACCTCAACAAAAATTTCATTGAATTCAATCAAACCCTTTATATTACATCTATTCTATTCATCAAGAAATCTAATAATAATTTAAGATTTTATATAAACTTTAGATTATTGAATTCCTTAATATATAAAGATCAGTATCCCTTCCCTTTAATCGATGAAACATTTTCTTGACTTTTCGATACCAAAATCTTTATTAAACTCAATATTCATCAAACTTTCTATCATATAAAAATGAATCCTATTTCAGAAAAATATATTATCTTTCGAATCTAATATGGATTATATAAATACAAGATCGTATTATTCGGATTAATGAATAATTTTATAATCTATTAGTATTATATAAATAATATTTTATTCGATTATTTAAATATCTTTTATATAATATACCTTAACAATATTCTAATCTATTTCAAGAATAAAAAAGAATATCAAACTTATATTAAACTAATTTTTAAACAATTAAAAATTATTGATCTATAAACAGATTTCAAAAAATACAAATTCAATATTATATATATCAAATATCTAAACTTTATTATTTCTACTAAAAAAATAAAAATGAACCTTGAAAAGATTAAAGTAATTGAGAATTGAACCTTTTCGACAATAATAAAAAGGATTCAATTATTCCTCGGTTTTTGCAACTTTTATCGATGATTTATTAAAGATTACAATATAATAACGAAACCTTTCAACGAATTTACTAAAACAAACATTAAATTTATATTCAATAAAATATATTAAAATATATTCAATATCTTGAAGAAAAAGCTCACCTTCGTTCTATTTCTATAATATTATAATCATCAATTCCTTTATATATTTGAAACAAATATATCCAATAAAATAATTGCTAATATATTATTATAACAATATAACGAAGATTGATTACCTGTAATTTATTTCTTTAAAACTATAATTACTATTAAATTGAACTACAAAATTCATAATAAAGAAATATTATCAATTATTCGATTTCTTAATTATTGGAAAACAAAACTTACTGGTTTATTATATAAAATCAAGATTTATATCAATTACAAAGCCCTCGAATATTTCATAACTATTAAAACTTTCAATATCCAATAAATTCATTGAACAAAAGTATTAATTGATTATAACTTTATTATTATATATCGTTCTAAAAAGGATAACCCTTTTATTGATACCTTAATTCATTAGATCAACGAATTGGATCTTCAAAATTATACTAAAAAGAAGAATCGTTTTCAACAATTTATTAAAGATAATCAAATTGATATTGAAATTATAAAAAAAACTTTATAAAAGTATTATCCAAATAAAACAATAATTATTAATATCAATTTGAATAAAATCGCTTTTCAATTCGATCTAATTAACTATATTATCGAAACAAATAAAACTACAAATAATTTACTAGGATTCAGAATACAAACTATCCAAAATCACAAATATATATTACTTCAAAATAACCTTTTATTCTACAATAACCATTTAATAATATTTGATATCAATAACCTTCGAATTTATCTGATTTATAAAACCCATAATTCCGTTTCCATTACTTATTCTAATATAAATAAAACCTATCTTTTATTATCTCAACAATACTACTAACCCAGAATACATAATATTATAACCAAATATATATACAATTATCATATCTACAAATATAATTCTATTCCATATAATCGTATCCCCGATTTATTATATCCATTTCCGATTCCTAATCGAATATAACAATACATTATTATAAACTATTATAACTTTAATAAGGATAAATATAGATATAACAATATTTTAATCATTATTAATTGATTAATAAAGCAAACTATTTCCATACCTTATTATAAATCAATCGATACTTGAACTCAAATATAACTATATTTCTACTATATATATCGATATTATAATCCCCTTAATATTATAATATCGAATTGCAATCCCCAATTCATATCATAATTCTAAAAGAAATTCAATCAAATCCTAAAAACTAATTTCAAATTATTTATTATTCATTATCCTCAAATTGATAATCAAACTAAAATTTATAATCAAGATCTTCAATAATAATTAAAACTATTTATTAATTATTATCAAAACGATTGATCAGAATTTCTATCTATAATGGATTATATACAATTTACTCTTTTATATAACTTTTTAGAAAGATTTATATCTTACAAAACCCTATATAAATATACATCAAAACATATATAGAAATGAAAGAAAGATATTAATAAGCCAACAAACAATATGAATATATATAATACTTATATATATATAGAATATAATAAATTGATTTTTGTACAAACAAAAGAAGATCTATTATATATTTAAACCAAAATATCGAAATCCATAAATATTTATTAATATAAAATCGATTTCGATATCGAAGATTATATATAATTCAATATAAAAAGTTATCCTATTCAAAGATTATTCAAAAAACTGAATTTCCTAATTCAAAAAAGATTCAAGATTATTAATCGATCTAAAAGCTTTTTCAAATTCGAACTTTCAATTACAATAAAAATTCATCCTATTTTCCCTTCAGATCGATTACACAAAATATACAATAATTCTCTTTTTGATTAAATACTCGAATTATCTCTACCTATTAATATAACTAATAATTCAGAATAAAAAATAAAGAAGATCCTAATAATAAAGAAAACACAAAAAATCTTATTATATAAAATTTCATAATTTAACAGCGATACCAATCTCATCTAATATCCTACTTCCGACCTTAAAATATCATTACACTTCCTACACGATTTTCATCTGGCCTATCCAATATTATCTAATCCTTTCAATTGATTAATTGATTAAATAAAACTTTATAAAAACAAAAAGAATAATTATAATTATATAAATAACGATTCACTCATAAAACTAAGAAAAAAAAATGTTCTTCAATTCAGCAAATTAAATATTATAATTTTATAATAATATATATATATATAATTACAAAAGGATCGAAAATCTATATAAATTCAAAGGAATTTGATCGTATATATATATAACCCAAACTTCATACAACAAACAAGCTATTACTACCAAAACAATATAAAGGCAATATATTTCAAAAATTTATACCTATAATCATTTCAACAATTATACAAAAGGAAAACTTGAATATAATAAAAACGAAATATAATATTACCCCTATCGATTTCGTTCAATTTAATTGATCAATTTGGTCGATTAATTTAGTCGATTTCGGAATTGACCATATTAACCACTCATCATCATTATATCATAATTCAATCCTTTTCCCTTTTTTATTGAAACTTTTTCCTTTCAAAGGTTCCCCAAATCAAGGAGAATACAAATCAATATTAATTTAATTAATTGATGAACAATTTAGTCAATTTGATCAATTCATTCGTCATTTTGATCAATTATTTTGATTAATTTGATCAATTTCCAATAAATTGATCAAATCAACCAAAATGATCAATCTAATTGATTTAGAGCTTATAAATCTTTACAAAATCTGGTTTCCGATAAAATAACAATAAAACAAAAGAATAAAATATTCGAAGGCGAGTTTTTCTAAAGAGAAGAATAATATTATGAATTATAAACCATAGAAGATTAATCACATAATACCCCTTATCTTCCATATCAATTAATGAACTAATCATCCATACATATACATTACAAATCATATGATTTAATATAATAAAATAATAACCCTAATAATATATATATATAGCCTTGCAATTTACAAATAAGTATTTATATATATATATTTAGTTGCTTTTTACAAGCTATAATTCTTCAATTGTAGATTCTAAGGAATATAATTGACCCTGTTTATTCAGCTCTACTACGGCTCTTGTGCGTCACAGGATATAAATTAAGAAGAGGATTGATGAAATAGAACTGCATTAAGGGATCCTGGTATTGATTGATTTGAAGGTTTCAGTTTGGCCATTGAATGAAAGCTTGAATAACCTTTCCTTCAAAAAAGATAAGATTCAGGTAATTAGATTGATTGGAAGATTTAGATTTTTGTAGATATTTAATAATTTGTTTATAGATATATAATCAAAAATGTTTTTAATATTCAGAAAAAGAATTAAGGTTTTCTTTTTGGATCTTAAATTTCTTTTGATTTTAATAATAAATAAGATTATTGTATTGATAATTGATTTCTTTTATTTTCTATTTATTTGAGAATAATAAAATAATTATATAATCTCTATTAAATAGTTAAATTTTTGAGTTAGAATTCTTTTATTTATTTTATCAAAACAATTTAATAAAATAATAACTTTATAAACTTTTGAAACCGAATAGTTTGATTTCGAAGGTTTTTTAAGTATCATTTTAATGGTTTATTTCCAATAAGAAAAATGATAATCGAGATTGATAAAATGATTGAAAAAAATGAAAATTGCTTTTGGTATTATTTTGTATACTCGAATAATAATATCTTGAATGATCTTATCAGGGTTAAGAATCTTTTCTTTAATTTTTGTTGAATATATATTTAGGAATTCATTCTCTATAAAATCGGATTATTCTTATTTCTTAAATTGTTTATAGCTTTCTTAATTAAACAATAAGATAAATAAAGGGGAAGGAAATAAAGTCGATCTAAATACAAAGTATTTTCTTTTGAAAGAATTTTCTAATTGAAAGGGATTAAATCGAATATTCGGGATTCGTTTGGTTTATATATCTTTTATATATAATATTATTTTGAATATAGATTAGATATCCTTTTTTTCAAGGAATTTATTCTAATGTTTTTTTTTATTGTTTTAATAATTTAAAAATAATGATTTCTGGTTGATTAGTAGATTTTCTTGAATATATTGTTTTCCGGGTAAAGTTTGGTGTTTTTATATATATTAGGGAATCGTTTTCGAAAGACTTTCAATTCTGAAGATCATTAAGGTTTAATTCTTTTAATGAATTTGATTCTCGGTATACTGGTTTCAATCAAAGAAATGATTATTCGGATGAATTCCTTTATAATTTTATTCAATATTTATATATATTAATTTTTATCGAAAAGGTAATTAAAAGAATTGGATTCTGAAGTAATGATATTAAAATAATTACTCGAATTTAAGATAATTGATATCGATATTTCCGATTTAAAGATATTCACGAATTTTTCTTAATCTATAAGTTTTGTATTGAATTTTGTTGATTGAATTATATTTGTTATATAGAATGAAATGCTTTTTATTTCAAAAAGAATATTTAAATAATTTGATTTAAAATCAAAAAGGATTTGTTAATCAATAATATAGAAAGATATTAAATCTATAATTAAAATAAGATTTAAAATATTTAAATTTGTTATATTTATTCGATAAAAGATACTTATATCTGATTTATTAAATAAAATGAAATTATAATTCTCAAATCATTTAATAAATAAATCAATATTTGAATTTTTATCAAAGAAAAAATTCTATCAAAGATAATGGGAATTGAAATCTTTTACAAAGATAGTATAATAAATAAAAAGAATATTGAAAAAGTATTTTTCGATAATATAACCTTTTTCTTTAATTTGATCTATTTCATTATAAATATTGATGAATTATATTATATAATTTCTTTAAATAATATCAATAATTTGAATATCTAAATTATTTGGGGAATTAAGAACTAAACTATTAATGATTTGAATCCTTTTGAAATATAAATTATAATTCAAAGATACAAATTCGAAGAATTATTTGGAAGAAATTGAAAGAAGCTAGAATGAATAATAGATCTAATTGAAAAGAAATCTTTTTCAGGATTTGTAAGGATTTAGAGTTCTTGAATAATTATAAAATCAATTTTGAATTTTAAAACAAATTAAAAAATATTTTCGATTATTTAAAGGTTTTTGTTTAAATTGATTTGAAAAATGCGAATATTATTATATAGTATTAATTGGATTTCTTAATAATTGATAAATATATTTTATATACTTTCAAATTAGCTTTATATTTTTCTTTATAATTAATATATTTGATATTTAAATATTAATATAATTTGCTTTTTACTTAACAGATTATATAAAAATAATTAATTATAACATAATTATTATTACAAAATCTACAAACTAAAGGTTTTTTATAATATAATTTATTATAATCGAATCTTTAATATCTATTATATTAAAATAAAGGAATAAATAAATAAAATCTTTCTATTCTTATATTAATATCTATAATATATAGCCTTTTCTGAATAATTATATCTGTTTCTTTTTGTATAACAAATATAATAACTATTATTTTATTTTGTTGTTTAGTTTTCTTAAAAATATTAATAAACTAATAAAGAGTATCTATAATACTGAACCCTAGATTAAAGATATTGATTTCCTTTTTGATTAAATCCATATCTTTCAAATCTAAGAATTCCTGAATTGGGATTTTATAAATAATGATTTTATATCAGGATTTATCGATTTGTATTCTTTTGGCATCAAGTATTTTATCCCAGATCTTTTTTTTTCAATCAGAAATTATATATTAAAAGGGTTATTAATGATTAATATAAAATTACCGCTTCTTATAATAATAATATAAGAATTTCTAATAAGTTTATTAAATCACTTAATAATATTAACCGAACCGATGGTTATATGATCACATGATATATTAATAATATAATTTAATATTATTATATGAAATTTCGATCATATATCATACTAGAATGATTTATAATGGAATAGAATGTGATGGAAGCGTATAGAACTTTCTTATTTCTAAGGTTAAATATTATTGGTTACTATTTCATTTCATTATATAAAATGATTCTATAAGATTCGATTTAAATCGATCTTATTTATAATCATAGAATATTATAGAATTTCATAGAATCTTATCAAATACTATAAATAAGAAGATTTTCTTCAAAGAATTCTTCTGAAAAATAAACAAAATAAATTCAATATTCAATACATTTATATTTTGACTTCAACCATTATATATTCAATCATTCTTTTAAACTATATAATTAAGTCTTTCACTATAATAATAATGAATAGTATTATTATTATATTATTTATTATTATTAATCTATCAACCTCCTCCAAGAGGTTATAAACCCGGCTAATTAAATAACTAGCTTAAAAAGGGTATTGGTTTGATTTAAAGCTATAATATTATAACTATTAAACCGTCGGATATAACTATATCAATATAATATCGATATTATATTGATAAATACGAAAATAAACCCTGAGGTCTGCATCCCTGAAGCTAAACCTAATTGAGCGAATAAAATTAGGTCTTTAGATGATATATTTAAGCTATACGCTACTTATAGTGGGTGATATATCAATTTCTTTATACCAAGGTGCCCTAGCTTGATTAAACTTTATTTTATACAATTTAAAATAAAGATCTAATTTAAGAGATGGTTGGTTTATAATTTTTAATCGAATTAATTTCGATATCAATTCGAATCATAATCGAAATTCATTCAAAATTTTAATACTAAATTCATCAAAATTAGTATTAATTTTATATCAAATTAAAAGTCCATATAGCTTATATATAAAGGCTTAAAAATGGCTTCCGGTATAAATTTTAAAGGAGAACCTTTGAAAGGGAGGTTCAATTATATTGAATGAATAAATAAGACTAAATTATACCTTGAAATTAATGGTTTTATACTTTATATCAATGGTTCCAAAACTCCTCCAAATAAATCATTATATATTAATGAAAAAGGAGAACCTTATAGCTTTGAATTAGCTATTAGATTTAATGAAAGAACCTCTGAATATCTTCGAAATGAAAAGAGAGCTTTAAAAACTATTAAATCTATAATTAACTTCAAATTAGTTGAAAGATTTAAAGATAAAAATTCGGCTAAAACCCTTTAGGAATCTATTAATAAAATATTTGGAGAATCATTCTTAAAATTAATAGGGAGATATCTAAATAAATTAATAGAATCTAATTATAATAGTTCTAATGGAATGAATGAATATACTAATTCTATCCAATCGTTATATAACTATTTAAAATCGATGAAATACGAAATTCCGAAGGCCTTTATTGCATGGTTCCTTTTTAGAGGCCTACCTAGTTCATTCGATGGTTTTGCCTCTCGAAAATACGAAGAATTAGCTAAAGAATTAGCTAATAATAATAATGTTGATTTAGATAATTTATTTTCTGAATTAATATCCGAAGAGGCTAGAATGAAATCTAATATAGACCTCAACGCAAATAAGGCTAGTTTTAAAAATAATAATAATAAAACTCCTTATTGTAGTCATTGCCGGAAAAAGGGTCATTTAGAATCTAAATGCTTTATTAAATACCCTGAATTAAAGAATAATAAGGGTAATAATAATAAGCAATCCAATTCTGATTCGAATAATAATTCGAATAAAAAGAACCCTCTTTCAAACAAGCAATTAATGACTGTAAATCATAATATTGGACTAGTTAATTCAGTCAATATTTCGAAATACAAATTCATATTAGATTCAGGAGCTACAGAACATTATTGCCCTAATAAGGAATGGTTTATTAATTATAAACCATTGAAAAATCACTATATTACTGTAGCCAGTGGTGAAAATACTTCAATCGAAGGAATAGGTGATATTCCAATTATTATTAATAATAATTCGGAAGTCATTATTCAAGGGGTATATTATATACCAAAATTAGCTACAACCTTAATTAGCTCAAATAAAATAGCTACTAAGAGCTGGGCTAGTCATATTATACCACCAGGAAATAAAATCAATCTAATCCATAAAAGGTATAATATTAAAACTACAGCTCCCTAGATCAATAATACTTATTATTTAGATTTTAAAATAAATTCTAAATATATCAAAAGCATTAAAAATAACTTTGAATCTGAAAAATCAGAGTTATTAACCAATAAAATCGATTTAAACCTAATGCACAAAAGATTAGGTCATATTAATAAGGATTATTTAATTAAATCCTTGAATATTAAATCAGAAAATAATATATCTGATTTAAATATATACGAATCAAGCAAATTCGGCAAAATCCATCAAATAATAAGTCGAAAACCCTCTGATATTCCCGATATATCGAATAAATTCGAAAAATTCAGTCTAGATATTCAAGGGAATTTAAAATATTCCGATGAATATAAAAATCAGGATTTAAATATTTTGGAAGAAGAAAGCCCTGATTTCGAATCTATTAATACTATAAATGAAGAAGAAGAAAATTCAACTTCAATTATAATACAAAATCCAATTCCCGAAGAGAGAATAGTCGATATTTCTCACGAATCAGAACACTCAGATAATGAAATCGAGGAAGGAACCCCTGAAAAACCTGAAATTCGAACCTCTAAACGAATTAGAGGGTTAAAACCTGAAAATAAAGGATTTTCATATGATCATAATGGAGTATCATATTATGGCCTAGCTCTTTCTGGGTATTTTAATTCGATTAATAAGGGGGTACAATTCGAAATCGACGATGAAAATTCGAAAAACCTTCAATTAACTTTCGATACTCAGCTTAATAATAATAATAAAATTATTATTAAAAAGCTTGATCATATATTAATCGAACCAAAATCCTATAAAGAAGCAATTAGTTCACCGGATAAAGAATATTGGTTAAAAGCTATGGATTATGAAATAAATACCCTTGAATTAAATAAAACCTGGGATATTATTAATAATCCTAATCATAATAAAACCCTTAAAACTAGATGGGTTTATAAAATAAAGGATTTAGGTGATTTTATTGAATTCAAAGCTAGATTCGTTGCTAAAGGTTTTGAGCAATTATATGGCCTAGATTACATTGATACTCATGCATCAGTGGTTAAATCAATGGTCTGGAAATTATTATTCGTATTAGCCCTTCAAAATGATTAGCTAATTCATAAAATCGATATGATACTAACCTTTGCTCAGGGTGATATCGATACACCTCTAATATTAAAACCCTCTGAAGGTTTTAATAAATTAAATAATAAAGCTTTAAAATTAAATAAAGCGTTATACAGTTTAAAACAATCGGCCCGAATTTGGTATTATACCTTAAAAACCGTTCTAAACAAATTAGATTTTTATAATCTAATTACTGAAGAATGTATTTTTATTAATAAAAATAAAAATATCATTCTCAGTATATATGTCGATGATATAGCTATTATAGCTCCAAATCAAGAGGTTATTAATGAATTTATTAATAATCTTAAAAAGCATTTCGATTTAAAAGATCTAGGGCCTATAAAAGATTATCTAGGCATTCAAATCGAAAGAAATACAAATAATTTAAAACTACATCAATCAGAATATACCAAAAAGGTATTAGCTAGATTTGGAATGCTAGAATCACACCCTGTTTCCACTCCAATGGATCCAAAAATAAAACTTTATTATAATAAAGAAAAAGCTAATAATAATGATATAAAATTATATCAAGAAATTATTGGTTCTTTATTATATTTGTCACTTGGAACTAGATTAGATATAGCTTTTCACGTCAATAGATTAGCTAGTTTTTCATCTAATCCTAGCTCTATACATATTCAAGCCGCTAAAAGAATACTAAGATATTTAAAGGGCACTATTAATAAAGGGGTTAATTATAAACGCAATAATAATGACCCTTATATTAAAGGTTATTGTGATTCAGATTATAGGGGTGAAATTAATACATATAAATCAACTAGTGGATACGTATTTATATTAGCCGAAGAACCTATTAGCTGGAAATCTAAACTACAATCGGTTGTAGCCCAATCAACTTCAGAAGCTGAATTTATAACTATTAATATAGCAGCTAAAGAGGCTATATATATTAAGAAGCTATTAACAGAACTAAATCTGTATAAACAAGATAAATTTCCATTATATACAAATAACCAAGCTGCATTAGCTCTTGCTAAAAACCCTATTTTTCACGAAAGAAGCAAGCATATTGCAATACGGTTTTATTATATTAAAGATATTATAAATTCAGGCGATCTAGATCTGATTTATATATCAACTAATGACCAAAAAGCCGATGGCCTTACTAAGCCATTAGCTCGAATTAAATTAATCGAATTTTTAAAACAGATTAATTTATATTGATATTATTAAAATATTTAATATACTTATTAAGGGGGTGTATAAGAATTTCTAATAAGTTTATTAAATCACTTAATAATATTAACCGAACCGATGGTTATATGATCACGTGATATATTAATAATATAATTTAATATTATTAAATTTTTATTATTATATGAAATTTCGATCATATATCATACTAGAATGATTTATAATGGAATAGAATGTGATGGAAGCGTATAGAACTTTCTTATTTCTAAGGTTAAATATTATTGGTTACTATTTCATTTCATTATATAAAATGATTCTATAAGATTCGATTTAAATCGATCTTATTTATAATCATAGAATATTATAGAATTTCATAGAATCTTATCAAATACTATAAATAAGAAGATTTTCTTCAAAGAATTCTTCTGAAAAACAAGCAAAATAAATTCAATATTCAATACACTTATATTTTGACTTCAACCATTATATATTCGATCACTCTTTTAAGCTATATAACTAAGTCTTCCACTATAATAATAGTGAATAGTATTATTATTATATTATTCATTATTATTAACCTATCAACCTCCTCCAAGAAATAATAACTAAAATGATTAATCCATTAATTCCTGCTTTCTTGAAGATTTCATTGATTTTATTCCTTATATTTAATAATATAGAAGAATATAATTAATAAATAAAGAATTTAATAAAGATTAATCATTTACTTGAAGCTTTTTTTTTATTCTATAATTTTCTGTTTTATAAAGTTTCTCTTTATAATTAAATTCTATTCTTCTAAAATTTTAATGATAATAATATAACTAGCTTTAATTTCAAGGATATTTATTGTAAAAGAGATTATATAATTAAGGAGATTTGAAAAATAATTAACTTGCTTTTCGATCTATTTAATAGCATTTTCTAAATAGAAGATTTGTAATATAATGATATTTAAAGCTTTCATAAGTTTTTCTTTTTCAAGATATTCACAGAATATTTTGATTAAATTTAAGATTTTCGATTATTCTTTAATATCCTTTTCCAAGGAAATAATTAAAATAAATAGATTTCTAGTTTTTTGGATAGCTTCTTTTGATGAATTGATATAAGATTTTGAATAATTGGATTGTTATCTTTGTTTATTATTGAATTAAAACATTGAACAATTGATTAATAATTTGAATAAATCATCAAAGTTCAAAATATTATATTAAATTCGAAAATTGAAGAATTGAAAAAAAATAAAACTAGAAAAAATGAATAACAGACTATTATCTCTTTCATAAATTTGTTTAATATAATTCTCTTAGTATAAAATATTCAAAATCATTTCTAAAAAGTTCGATTAAATGATCCCCATCATTAAGTTCTTTTTCTTTATAATAAAGGAATAAAAGGAATAAAAATTTTATACATTTTAATATAATTTCATATATTTTGAATATCGGCGATAATATTACAACAATTATTGGTTCAATTTCTTTAAGGACAATTGTATTCGATTAATACTGATTTTTTTAATACAATAGAGATATAAAAAGAGTGTATTTCGAAAAATAATTTTTCTTCAAAATTTGTGTTCGAAGGTGAGAGTGATCATGAAGCTCTTATCTATGGGTAAAGACCCAGTCTTATGTAGAACCCTCCTACTCTTGGGTCATAGCGGTCAGATATGATCGGTATGATGGCACGCACGTAATATTATTTCAACGAAATGCCTGGCGGTCTTGCTAGCCGGCGAGGCCCTACTACTGGTCATGAAATATTATAGAGAGACATCCTCCCAGGCATTTCATTATACTCCCCAAGTACTAAGCTCCTCCTGGTCCCGTAATCCCGAAAGCCCTCGGTCACACGTTCATAACATATGGCGGATGGCCAAGTATTCTAAGGAATCATCTCACTTCTCGCCTTTCCCAACTCTGAATTCCCATCTCCCATTAGCAAATCAATGTCTTCTCGCTCCCACCTCCTCTCCACCGCTAACTCACGAATATACCATCTTATCTTCCTACCCCAAACCGTGTTTTCATTATCAAGTTCCTCACTATCTGCTTCTACCACATCAATGCCTCCATCTGACAAGGTTTCACTCAATGGATACGAGCCTGCAAATTCCCAATCGATCACTGCGGCTATTTGGTCACCTTTCATCATGATATTCCGACCGTGTAAGTCGCCATGGATTAACACGAATGGCTCGTCGGTTATATCTGTCGCTGCAAGAGATGCCAGTTTCCTGTGCAACTGCTCTATGAAGTCTGTTATCGAGACGTCTTCGAAGAGATCTGCGTCAATGTCGTCCTCAGATGCGTGGGTGTAATAGTAGATCTCTTTGGCGTAACAAGCAAGCATGTAGTCCTTGGTAGATTTGTAAGGACCGATGGGATAGCATTCGTTCTTGTGGAACTTGCCACGACCCTTGAAGAGTTTGGGACCTTCAACTGTTGGAGCGGCATTAAAACCCTCGGGATCCAAACCCCCAATCATGTCGAATCGAACCTGTACGAGATCGACTACGATGGTTGCGAGTTTGCGGGCTATACTGTCTTTTTGAGATTCGGTAAAGGTCATCCACGTTGCGTTGAGTGGAGTGCCGTCAATGAACTCTTCAACAATAAATGAAGTTTCAGAATCATCTGTTGCGCGGTAGTCGTAGACTCGAGGGACAGGGACATGAGGAAGGTTCGAGGCGACGAATCTTTTGAATGCGACTTCGTTGGCGACTTGACTCGGAAGAAGAGTATCTTTGCAGGGAAGGCGAAGAATGAACTTGTCGATGAGGTAACACTGTGCTGGCGATGGACTGCCGTTGCTGCTAGTAGCCTGCGAAATCTAGGCAAAGTTAGTGATCATTCTTGTAGCAGGGAGTGAATATAAGCCGTGTCTTGTGGGATGATTGCTGCAGGTACGAAAATCTTCGTTTGGGCGTCAGAAATCGCAATGCTCATTCAACTCATTTCTGCTTAACGCAGCGGTTGCTTGGCAGGAACCAAATTGAAGATTGTAATTTACCTCAAGCTGTGCACGCAATTTCACAAGCCAAATCGAATTGTAACCCCCTTGAGCCAGCAGAGTCACATTCGTTACGTCATCAACGGTTCGAACGTCCACGGAGTCTCCAATCGCACAAATTCTCGGCGCGCCCCGGAAACTATCCGCGATCGCATTTCTTACACTTCTTAGGGTATCCAGTGCTGTCTTCTTTGTAGTATGTGACCTTTGGGTGGACTTCGCACTTGACTTGGTGCTTTGTAAGAAAATCTTGGAATATAATCGTTGCGAAGCGTTGCTGTTCGTTTGTCCAGGAAAGAAATATAATGTGAGCAGAATCCATTTGTATTACAGCACATACAGTGATGAGTA
Source organism: Stromatinia cepivora (assembly GCA_014898415.1). Taxonomy (NCBI): domain Eukaryota; kingdom Fungi; phylum Ascomycota; class Leotiomycetes; order Helotiales; family Sclerotiniaceae; genus Stromatinia; species Stromatinia cepivora. The sequence continues at coordinate 1,857,768 of RCTD01000001.1, read as the reverse complement.
GTAGGCATGGTTGGGGCGCTGTTGCCGAAGGCGAGTAGATAATTTGGAGCTTCGAGGTGCAGATCACGTGATTTGGGGGATAAAGGTATATCAGTTGAGAGCAATTTTTGTTTCGTGTGATGCTTGTAAGTTTATATATACACATTACACGATTGAAAGACTTGGGCTTTTGAGGCTTACATATGACAGCGCATCAAAACCTTGCATTCCACTGGCTTAAGGGTGAGCTTATCAATGCGAGACACATCACAGGAGGGCAAAATGTTGTATGGTAACGAAATCAATGACCATAGGCTGATGCATCGCTGCAAATGGTGGAGACCTGCGAGCGTGGCAGCAGCAGATTGGATAATTGGGCTTACTAATTCGTACAGCAGCATCCTGTAGACAACCGTCACACGGCTACATCATCCATACATCTGCTATGGTCTGCCATTGCTTCTTCGCAGAGCTGAGCGCAAGCGACCTGCCTTTGCAGAAGTGAGACTGCGTGGCCCGCTTCTCACCAATCCTGCCACTGACGGCCTTTCGTATTCGTTCGGTAGGATGCTCGATTGACGCTTCGATGATGCGATTATCATGCAAATTGACATTTGCAGCTACAGTACTAGCGCACTGATAATGGCCGCCCGGATTTTTCCCGGAATTGATTCTCAACACCACTCTATTAAAAGCATATTATTAAATCAATCTTTCATTATTTTAATCTAGAATTTTGATATATTTAACATCTCAATATATAGTTTAATAATATAGAATTTTTTTTATATATATTGTTTCTAGCATTCAATATTTAGTATGCCATCCATCGGCTGCGATACAAGCCTCAATCCTACTCGACATACTAGCCCCTAATTTATCGAATAATTCATCATCCAATGTATCCCAAGCTGCTTGTAAAGCACTTTCTAGCCTTTGCCTAGCATATTCTGAATCACTTTTATCAGCGGCGATGTCGGGAAACATCTCAAAAACCCGTACTTTTAAATGCCACCAAATATGCTCAATAGGATTAAGATCGGGGGAGTATGGAGGCCATTCCTCAACCAATTGAATGCCCTTAGCCTGAAACCACTCTCGTACCTTTATAGCACGATGAATAGGAGCATTATCCTGCATAAATTGATACCCTAGATCCAACCTTTCGAAAATAGGAGCTACTTGTTACGACGGCTATCTTCTACGCCGCGTCACATGACTAAGCCAAGGTAATGTGATTAAGTCACATTATGGACCGCTGTGCGGTCCTGATTAGTCATAGGCATGAAGGTTTATATAATTAAGATGGATTTCCTTTGTATAAAATTTCGTACTCAAGATCAATTATTTAATATACTTTATTATTAGTTACGAATTGCATATCATTATTGTTATTATTTTAAATCCCTATTTGATGTTTAATTATAAACTATTTCGAGAGTCTAAAATACTTTTATATAATTTAGATAGCAAATTTTGTAATATATTATTTCTATTATCTAAAAGTGATGCTATTTTTGAGAAATGGTTAATCGGACTTATATAATTATTCTTCAGGTCAACAACTTCTATTAATATAAAACCGTATTTTTATAACTTTTAAATAAATAAAACGAATATTATTTTTAATTTGATTATTTATAATAAGAAAGATTAAACTTTGATGATATATTTATATAAACTATAACAGGTAATATAAATTTTATAATGAAAATAAATGAATTAAACAGAATACTGAAGTAAGATAATTATATTAATTCTTCTTTATCAAGGAAAAAAAACCAAATAAATAGGAGATATAATGAAAAAAAAAATTATAAAAAAGAGAAATTTCTTATTTGATTTAACCAAAAATTTGATTTTTTATACTTATAATTTGAAACTTTTGCTATATTTATATCATTATCTAAATCATCATTTTAATTATTTTTTTTGATATTGTTTCGATTATCAAATGGTTTCTTTTCTTATTATTTTATTAAGAATCTTATTTCAATTTCTTTATTATTTATATTAAAATTTCTATTTCATTTGGGATTTCGGATTATACTATTCAATTTCATCCTTTATTAATTTTAAATATATAATTTTCTTCGAATTCGGAATCGGATTATTTTTGCTTTTATAAAAATCTATCACCATAGATTATCTTTTATATTGATTTCCAATCCATATATTTAAACCAAAATGGTTCTTTTATTTCAATATCATATTGATTGTAATATTATTGAATCAATTGATCAACGGTTTGATGGCCTAAGATTGTTCGAAGAATTGTTTGGATTATAAAATATTCTTTAATAGCCCATCCATCTTTGAATTTACTATAAATATATATAAAAAAAAGTCTTTTATCATTTAGGGTTTTATATTTTGAACTTTAATTTCTGTAATATTTTGAAATTGTTTTCTATATTATCTCTTTTCATTTTTATATATCTCCAAAAGTTCTATTTATTCTTCTTCAAAAAGATCATACAAATAATTTCGTATTGTTTCAAAGCTAATATCAATTTCAATCCAGAGCTTAATATCAAATATTAATTGGTTTTTCCGATTCTATAAATAAATCTTTATAAAGAATTTATATTCAATAATAATCGATATATTAATATAGCTATTATAAACAGTTTTAAACAACTTGTTAATTATTTTTTCATTATTTATTATAAATCTAGATTTCAATAATTTGATCTTTTGGCTTTATGAATTTTGATTTCCAGATGATCCATTAGTATCCACATTATTTCCGGTACCACTAGATTTTCCTTTTTTTTGATTAATCCTGATCTTTAATAGATTCATTGGGGATATCTAAAAGAACTGGATCTTTGAATAAATAAAAATTCCATTCAAATGAATATCCTTCTTTTTTATTGATACACTTGATATTATTGTTATAATAGATAATAAATTCAAAAACAAAAAGATCGGATTTATTCTTGATTTAAATTTCTATATATTTCTTTGCTATTTCATTATTAAAAAGATGAACTATTGTGATATCAAAAATATACCAGGTTTTTTTCATTTTTTTTGATTCGTTGTAAACTTTAATTTTTTCGTTAAATTTCTTTTGTTTGATTTTGATATCTTCGAACTCCTTTGATTTCAAGAATTGGATCTCCTTTTCTTCTATTGAATTTCAATTAAAATTCTAACCTTTTTTCAAAATCTGCTGGATTTATATTATTGCTTCAATATAAACACTTTTGATATATTTATCTGATGAATCTTGGGATCCTTCATTTTCACTTTTATCTTCATCTTCATCTCTATTATCTGAATCTGAATCTGAATCCAAATCAGAATTGTTGTTTTAAGTATTGGATATAAAATCTGGATTGTTTCTATTTCCCTTTGTTTGAAGAATTGTATAAATATTTTCAATATCAAATTTAATCCTTTTAAATGGATCCAATAATATTTCACGGGTATTGTTAATTTCTTTAAAAATGATTAATATTTTATTTGATATATTTATTAATTATAGATATTTACTCGCTTAAACTATAATAACCCGAATATCGAATTCTTTGGGGATTTTATCAGGATGAATAAGTTTGGAGATTTGGTTAAGATTCTTTTTAATAATCTTTGTTACATTAGATGTCACACCAAAAGTGACGCCACTCTTGACGAATGGTTAATTGGGTTGATATAATAATCATTTCCCGTGACATTAGATTTAATTGAATTCGTTATTCCATAAAGATCATTGGATATGGAATTAAGAATTTTTCTTATCGCTCAACAAAGATCTTTTATAAATTTGTTGAGGGATTTTTTATTTGTAAGCTTTTCTATAAATTTAGATGAAATTTTTGATAAGAATAAAAATGTTGATAAAGCTTTTGATGAAAACAAAGATACTGGATTTGTATACTTTAGGGAATTCTGTGAAGAATCCAAATTGGAATGAGTTACGGAATTATTTTGGTCGAGTTTCATAGGGTCATCTTCGATTCATATCTGATTTAAAAGAATAAATATATTACCAACCTCTAAAACAAAATTATTATTATAATCTTAGAAATATATTTATAAGATTAATTATATATTATATTTATTGGTTATAGAAAAGTATGGGCTTTTAATTAGATATTCTACAAATATATTTAAAACTGCAGAATCTTTTATAATTGTTACCACTAAATAATATATACTTAAATAATTCTTGTTTCTTTTTCGATATAAATATATTATTAAAATATTAATTAAAGTCTAAAAGTTTTTAGTAATAAATCTATTATCTAAATTTATAATACAATGGAAATAATATTCAATCTCGAAATTCTTATTAATACTTTACCTATTATTTCAATATTTATTTTAATCGAATTATCAATAAAAACAATTTCATTTTTTATAGCAATAAATATTTTATTAATAATCGATTATAACTCTATCTCTATATCATCAATCTTAAATACGACGAATTTATCGAGTTCTTTAGGTTTATTATTTCATTATAAATATACTATCACTTTCCTTGTAATATTTATTCGAGCTTGATATTTAGGTATTCCGATTTTTAGATTTATTTCAGTTAGTATTAATTGGAATTGTATAAAAGATATAAAAGGGAAAGAGTTATATAAATAATAGAATAGATTTCAAATTAGGATATATTGATATTTTATATTTTCTAGTTTGAATATTCTCTAGAAAGATATTCCTAAAATTCTTAACAAAAGGTTGTTATATTATTTATTAAATAATCTCTTCATCTTTTTCTGATAAACTTTTTAAAGTATTTTGGAATTTCTTCCTTACAAAAAAGATATAATATTATGAATAATAGAAAGGGTGTAAATGATATAACTAAGAGATTATATCTTTAATAATGCTCTCCGGACTAACAAGATAAATGACGATTTGGGGTACTTTAATAAAATTCCCATGATTGATATACTCTATAAAGAGTTAATGATTATTATTGAGATTATTTTTAATTTGAAGTTTCGTTATTAAATAAATAATTATTCAAGGAGTTTTATTGGGAGCATTGTTATCCTTAGATTTCGATGAATCAGAGATACAACAAAAAGAAATATGATATATAATTCCTTAGTTTCTTATTAAAGATTTTAATCAAAAACAATATTGAATTTACTAATAATTCTAAGGTTGTATACAATCTTAAACAAATTATTCGTATAAAGAATGTAATAACTTTTAAATCTTTATATATAAGTGAATATATTGAAGTATCAAGTATAATATATTACATTTTGTATATTATATATATATATATACTAGATTAAACTACAATACACTTAAAAGAAAATCAATAAAGGCCTTTAGGTTTAAGGAAAAATTCAAATGTTTATTTTAGTATCAATCAACTTTTGGGATATATAATTTAAGTTATTGATGAAAATAGATAACGAGATATAGAATATAACCTAAAAAAAAATCCAAAAATATTAGACAACCCCCGTTTCTTTCAGGATATGAAGGGTAATTGAAATAATAAATAAAGACTAGAACAGTTTAGTACGCTGATATAACTCCCGAATAATTATAGCAAATTTATTGGTTAATGATATCATTGCTACAATATAACAATATTGAAGGAGAATATTATATTTCATCTGTATAAATTATCTTTCATTTTCTTGATAGATCTTGTATTCAATAACTGGAATGGCATCTTTAAAGCAAAATTGTAAAATGTTGGAGATGATAATGACAGATTGACTAAAAACTCGTATAAACCAAATAAAAAATTCTTGGGTTATAATATTAGATTTGAAAGGTGTTTTATATAAAGGATCAATAAATTTATTATCTGGCTCTTAGATACAAATCACAATTTCTGGTTCACCAGTTGGTTAGGAATGATTGACAAATCTTCCGATATTTATCTTACTAAGTAAAGAAAATTTGCGGAGTGGAAGGTTAATGGATGGGAGAAGAGAGGGAAGTTGAATTAAGGGTTCTGTACTACGGATACGAGAGATTGTAGATTCTGTAGAAGAAGAGTTGGGGGGTTTTATAATATTAAGTAACAATAACGATTCGAATCTTTTTCCTTTTTTATAGTACACTTATAATCCTGATATGGCTTTACTTTATGAGTTCAATGATTTAATTTCAGAAAAAAGATATAGCTGTTAATTGTAGTTGTAATAGAATTCGAATAACTTTTCTTTATTATAGGAAGGGTATTTCTGGCAGGATACAGAGAGATGAATTATATTCTCGGGGATTATGAGTATTCTATACGTGCAAAGATTCTCTTTGAAATAGTTATAAGTTTCGATGAAATCGAAAAACAGATATTGCTTCAATTTAGTATTTTCGAGTTCTGACCGATCTATATCTATTGGGCAGGATGATGGATTGAGTTATGAATTTATATAATAAAATCTTAGCTCTTGAATTTCATCAAATCCAAATTCGCGATTATATTATGAATGAAAATTGAAATCATCAAGGATTGGCTCAACAGATATCCTGATCCAAAAACTATGTTCTAGAGTTATAATTGTTGTGATAGTTTTAAAGTATTCAAAAATCATACGAATCCCTATAATACTTTTTATAAGTAAAGCAATAATCTTTTCAGGATAAAAGATAATATTATGAATTTCAATATATAATGGTGATTCTGTATTTGTATCACGAGATGTTTGGGCAACGTGAGATAGAGATTCGTTAAGGATCAATTACAAAGGTAGTGTTTGTGGAAGGGTTGGATAGATAATTAGAGTCTGCAAAATTTTTGGCGTGATCGTTATTATTGAATGAAGAAAGGGTTCGTTTTTTGAAATAATATTATGGGGTGGTTTATCGAGTGTATTCTTTATATCTATATATTATTTGTTACCCAAAGTAATATCAATAATAGATCTATTTTTTTTGTTTGAAATTAAAAATGAATTTTTTTATTGGGATATTGATCTTTATGATTCGGGATTAATTTTTATTGATTTGTTAATAATGATCGAATAAGGAATATAGATTTTTATTTCGGTGTTTGATAAACTCTTCTAATTCAAATCTTCATCAAATTAATATTTCGAAAAACGATTAAGATAATTTCAAGAACTATTTATATACCAAATTTTCTATTAAATCTAGATAATCGAATATTTTAACAGTAATTATATGATCGGTAGTTAGAGATCATCGAACCTTCTGGTATTTTCTATCTATAGGATCAAGATTACTGATTTGTCTTTAATAAATATTAGGTTAATAATATTGTAATAAAGATTACTATATCTAATAGGACTAATCTTTATGAATGATTCCTCGTTATTTAAAATGTTTCTCTTATTTGATCTACGATGAAATTGTTTTCGTATATGCTCTCAATATTCCTTGAATATAAAAGACTTCCAGAAAATATTTTGGGTTTTTGTAAGATATTTTTGAATATACCAGGTAATTATCAAGTCCTTCATTAAACGATGGCATCGCTTTCTTATATAATTTATAACCCAAGGTCTGGTATAATATGCAGTCTTGAATAAAAGAAAATTTGCAATATTGAATACTATCGAATTCCTACTCCTTTTCTATATCTTAACTGGAACTTGATATTAATCATAGGTATATATATATTATGAAATACATTTGATAATCTTTTTAAATTATATAATATTTTAAAAGATTAATCAGTTTTCTTTTAATCTGAAGTGAAATGATTAATTACTTTGAATAAATCGAAATGTAGTTGATCATTATCCTCATTATAGGATTGATGAAAGGATGAGATATATATAGTGAATTTATAAAGATCATTTTTTATCTCCTTTATATTTTCTATTGTAAGAAATCTGATTTCGAAAAAGATCTGAGAAATAGATAATAGATTTAATAATAAGAATTATAATAAGGAAATATAATATTTAAATATGTTTAAATATAGTTTGATAATAGTGATCTTTGAAGTCAAAATAAAAGGTTCACTAAATTGTATTCAATTGAATTTCTATAAATGTATTTAATTTGTTATTCAATTGTATAAATTCAATTTATCCCAGATTATCTCATAAGTTCTCATATCGTTATAGAAATAGATATCTTTATATATTGTAACAATTTTATTTGTGATTATTTTTATAGCTATATCTTTCAAGGAAAGTCTGTATCATTGATCCAATATAGGATTCTTAATCTTATAATATCTTTTTTATATAATCTCTAATTTAAGAAAAATCTAATTTAGATTGATATTTGTAATGAATCAGCAAAATGTATAAAATTTATATCTGTTTCCTTTACCGGATCCACATCCCTATTCAAATGTTTATAATTAAGATGAAAATCCTTTTAGGGATAACTTCTCCTTAAAAGCTTTTGTTGATAAAATAAATGAATTTAAGAAATTCTTAGAATTAAATATACTTATATATTTAGTAAAAGAAAACTAAATTTTATATCAAAATGTTATATTTTATTAATGAAAATAAGATACTTTGATATATTTGTTAAACGAGTTGATAGATTCAAATTTATTGATCAAAAGTACTTTAAAAGATTGTAATAATAAAATTATAAAAGTCAAAACTGTTTGGTTGATATTTTGGGGTATTGCTAAATCATTATATAAAAATAATTAGATTTGAAAAATAACGAAAAAAGAATATAATTCAAGAATAATTATTATGATTTATTTTGCTTTATTTCAATTATAACTTTCTATAATTAAACTTAATATTTTGATTACTATCTTTTTAATACCTATACATCATTTTTACAAGATTCGAATCTTATTTTCATTATTAGAATATTCTATATTATATACTCCCACATCTTTTTTATCTTTATATTAAAAATTTCGAAATGATTATATAATCTATATTCTAAATATTAATATTCTATTTAACAATTATAATAGAAAATATACTTATTCGTTTATACAAAGAATTATTTTATTCTGCAAATCCTTTATTACTTTTCTAATTATATTGAACTACTCCATCATTTTGAATATATATCACCGGATCTCTGATTTCAATTCGGAAATTATCTATTTGTCATATTCATTTATATATTGTTTATCATTGATATTATAAAAAAGTAATATATTTTCAGAATCCTTTTACTCTTTGATATCCTTTTCTATAGTACCCGATTGAAAAAAGCTATATATATGTTTATAAAACCAAAATATTATTAAAGGATCAAAGGCTGACAGTGGTATCGATGGACAAATATTGAATTGAGATGGTGGAAGGGTATTGATAAAGGAGAGATCATATTGATCAAATGTAAAGCTTGATTTATTGAGATACAAAAATTCTGTTAGATTTGATTACGATAAATTGTTTAATATATGATTGAGATTCAAAGTAGGATTATTGTTGTTTGCAATATTATATTATTAAACAAATAATTTTTCCTGATTAGAAGATAAATCTTGAAAATAAAATGATAAAGTTTGATTTATCCCAGTATTTATAAATCATTGATCTGAAATTATAATATTTGGGAAGGTACCGGAATCTATACTTAATAAAATATTGAGAATTATTTTACTATATATTCAAGTTCAATTATCTATCCTTATATATCTGGACAATCCCAAAAGTCTGGGGAAACACACGGAGAGATAAAGGGATATAGATATGAACATGGATATGGACAAGGATAATAATATGAGAGGCTGGGACCATATACAAGAATGTGGATATAAATAACCATTCAACCTTATTTTACTTTCTAAAAAAGATTTTTATTTCTTTTAGTTTCATTATCAAATTATACATTATAAAAATTATTATAAAAACTAAAATCCTTTTGGAATTATATAAATATATCATTTCTAAACCTTCGATTACAAAATTACAAATATGAATAATAGAGGTATTCCAAAAGTAAATGAATATTATAGAAGTTTTAACGAAGATTTGTATTGATCTTCTTTCAGAATGTTTATCTTAGCTCCAAAAATCATTTTGCCTTATTCAAATATAACGCGGAAATTCATAAATTATATAAAGGGGAATTCGAAACTATTAATAAATGAATCAGATATTTTGAGTTGAAGTTTTAAGATCAAGAATCGTATCTTTATAAATATAATTTATTACAGAAATGTTTATATGATAATGAAAGAACTCGGAAAATTGAAATATCTACTCGATTTTGAGTACAATATCACTTCGATATTGAATAAAAAAAATCTTTGGAATTTGTTTAAAAAATAAGAAATTTACAAAAGTACTTAAATAAGATAATAAAAGATTATATAAGTCTACAAACCTATTCTTTAGATATTATATCTGCAATAACAATATATAACAATAAATTGCAAGGCAAAACCAATAAATTATATTATCAAACTATATATAATCAAGCCGAAATTATTTATAATTAATGTATTATCAATTCTTTAATTAACAAAATATCTTTATATAATGAAAATACAGAAAAGGTTCTTGAATATTTGCAATCAATATAATGGAAATTAAACAATTCGAAAAGATCAATGGGAAAGGTAGATATAGATAATTCAATTTTGAAAAAGTCGGAGAATGATATAAATTTGATAATTGGAATCTCGATATAATCGGTATATGGTTTAATTGAATATAATTAATTATAATTCGCTTTGGTCTTTTAATAAGATAATATAATTAAGATCGGATTTATTAAAACTATACAAAATGAGAAACTATAATACTATCATTTTACCAAGAAGCCGACGTTAGGCATTGAATCTAAATGGTAGTATAATATATCAAACAAATAACAAGCCCTTATTTTGTAGATGCTGCGCCCCTATAATATATGATTTTTAAATTAACAAAAAACGTTTGACAAATTAAAGTGATATCCCTATGTAGATCACCAATAAAAAGCATGAAAATGGTATCAAAATTATAATAAATAGATTGTATATTTTATTCTAAATTAGATTAAATTGAAATGGTTTTGTGAGAATTAAATTGAATCTTCGAAAAAGAATACGGTTGGTCAATCATCAATTATACTGAATTGGATATAAATGAACACAGGCTTTCCTTACTAATACTTTAATAATATTTAATTTTTGAATTCAATTTTAATCTTTATTATTATTGAGATAATTAAAATTATAATAAATTAAGATCTTATTAAACAGGGTTCAATATCATTCTTAGTATTGTATATCCTAGTAATATATAAAGAATATCCAAGTATTTATTACTATTGCACAATTTCTATTATATTAATAACCCAAAAATATATATCAAACATTATAGATAAAATTAATAGATCATTCCCTGAAAATCTATTGGATAAGCCGCAGGCGCTAACGGTTATTGATTTTCAAATAGGATTTCAAAGGGGCTCCACCGCTGCATTAAAAATGATCCCTGAATATTTATAAACAATAAAACAAATACTATCCCCAAGTATAGCTCAAAGGATTGAAGAACTAACGAAAAAAAATAATCAATTACAATTGGAAATATATTATTACCAACAAATGAAAGATATAATACAAATACTTTTTGATGATACAATATTTATCTCAAAACAAATGAATAAAATGATTAAAGGATTTATCAAAGTTCAAAGGGATGCCGAAAATGATTGGTGTAATGTATAAAAAGAATTTGATTAGTTATTTTAATAATGTTTTAATTGCTATTAATAGTAAAGATTTATTATATAGTAAATTATTGATGTATACAAGTATATAAGTTAATTCAAAAATACTTCGAATTAGAGTTCATATCAGTAACAATCAAATGATCTGTTTTTGTATTATTTGTATTGTATCCATCAAATCCCGATTGTTTGGGTACAATATATATCCCTTAATATTCCTACAGCTAGAAAGTATATCACATTTTATTTAAATATAGATTATTATCCCCTATATTTTACCTTTTTATAGTATATACTTAAAAATAGATTATAACAAATGTATTAATGATAACACGAATATATGAACTTCAATAAGAGATATATTAAATAAGAGAGATACTAAATAAAAGATATACTAAATAAAAGAGATATTAAATAAGATTATTCTTAAATCAATATAAATGGCCTATAGATATCTCTCGAGATTAAATAAACTTAATCAAAAGTATACAGATAATATCTTTTACATTTTCATCAATAGATTTTCAAAGCAAAATCAAGTTTTAATGAAATATCTGAAAATAAATTTCTTAAGCTTTAACGATTCAAAATGTTTCAAGATTTTATATAAATTCGATAATTATTTAAGAAATGGTAATATAGATTATTAAAAAAAGCAGAGCAATTTTGAAAAATAGCGAAATTAGATATAGCCATGATTATATTTGATTTAGATTCTCAACAATATTATATTTATAAATCAAAAAATAATAATTTTTGACTGTTTTCAATAATGGAAATTATATATATATATTCTTTTTTGTTATAAAAAATTTAATTGATTAATTAATTTCAGAAAAATTTAAATATTTCAATCAACTATTTGCCTGAAGATTTCGAAATGAAAAATAATAATACAACTTTAATCAATAAAAATCTATATCCTGGAAAAAAACAATAAAACAAAATTCCTAATATCTTTTTAAAATGGAAAAAGGCGAAAACCGAAAATTTTGATACAGGATATAGATCTAATTCATTACTACAATATTATAAAAAGATTAAAATATTATATAAAACATTTCTTATTATTTCAAAATTATTCATCGAAGAATTGGATGAATTCGTTGAAGATACACTACCTACTTCAATAATATTAAAAGGACAATTTGAATCTTTGAATATTAGAAACAGATTGAATTCGCTGGATTGTACTGGTATCGAGCAACTATATCAACTATCTCCTGCTCTTAAATCGTTTTGTAAAACATCGGATAACTTATCTTGCTGTTTGCTTTCTGTGGTAATAATTCCGAAAGGTGAATTAGATTATTTTACATAAAATCCACTTTATCCTATATTATACATTTCTTTTTATCGATCCTTTAATGATCTAAACTCATCTGAACCATATTTCATTTTGCATGAGCAAAAATTAAAAGATTCATTATTATTATTACCCATATCAGATTTACTAGAATTTTTGAAAAATCGATATTTGATAAAACAATATAATTAATACCATCATCGATTTATAAATCTCCAAAACTTTGAATAAGTTTCTGGAAATATTAAATCAATCAAGAAATTCTAAGGGATTCGATCAATAAAATAATATTTTAAGAATAATTGGAAGGAATAGATTGTTTAATACAGATTATCGGATCGATATATAACTAAATTCGAGATAGATAGAAGAGTATTATATTAATATTGATTTTGATTATCTTTAAACTCTTTACAAAAATTATTGAAGTATATATCTAAATAAAAAATTTCTCGGTATTCTTGATATTACACAATAAGATTATTCATTAATTATCATTATTAGCGTATTAATGGATAAGATAAATCAATATACAATGATCCTGATGTAGTCGAGAAATCCCTTGGTCAAAAACAATTGTTATTATTTTATAGAAAAAGTTATTCTTTATCGCTACAATAAGCCAGTATATTTAAGTATATTAATATTATATAGAGTACTTATCATTTAATTAGAATATCAATATCAATTTTAATTGTTTTATTATTAAAACTTACTTATATTAACCAATATAATTCTACTATCTATCTATTCAATAATTATTGACCATCAAAAACCTTAAAACATTTATAGAAATTTTAAATATAAAATGAACATTATCTTTATAAAAAATCTTAATACTACATATAATATATCATATACCATTCATGATTGAATTAATAATCAAAAGAGAATAATTGCTTAAGAAGTATATAACCTACACCATACTAATACATAATTTCAGCGTTATTTTTATTATCTACCTATTACTTAATTTATATTTATCCACTTTCCCTACTTTCCCCTTATTTAACCTAATCTTTTCTTTTACATAAAACTTAATTGACATATTATCGCAGCCATATAAATTAGCATATACCATAAGGCAAACTCCAACCATACATAACCCTTACTATCTACCAGCAATTCTTATTTATAAGTATCTCCCATTCTTATTTAAGCATTTTATATTTGATCAATAATTTCTAGTATAGATATATATCAGAAATTCATTTCATTAGTTCTAGAATTTATTTAAATATAAAAATATAAAATAATTATACCCCAAAAAAGAGAAGATCCTAAAACTAAGATTATATTGCCAATCATTTAGAACTAGAAAAGCTGATTCTAAAATCCATTGTTTTTTGTTTCGATATTTTCTATATTAGTATTGAAATATTTTAAAACCTCATATATATATAATACCTAAAGTGCTTAATCATTCATGAATATATCCTTATCTTGCCTTTATTTTTGAACATTGGAGATATAATTTAATAATCCTTTGTATATCGTTCTATTTCTAATATAATCTTATATTAATATAATATACAGAGGTAGCTCAGATACTTTTATTTATTGCTTTTGGATAATTGAAGCTAAGCAATTTCTATCCTTCTAAGTCTGATCAAATAAATCTTTGTACTATAATATCTTTCTACTTTACTACCTTAATCGAATACTCGTATTACCAGAAAGTATATAATTATCCATTTAAATATAAACTACTATTTCTTTTATAATTTACTATTTTGTAGTATATATTCAAAAATAGATAATTATATATTTATTGATTGTATAAATAATTTTGAATTATATAAAAAGTAGAAGTTATACAAAGTGTATTCAAATAATATTTATAACCAGAAACGAAGATTAATACGGAAATAATATATAGTTTATAAATAAATAGATTTTTATACTTTTAAAAGTATAATATAATATAATAAATAACTTTATCATTATAATAATTCACTTTTCTTATATCTATTTTGGTATCAGAACATTAGGACATTTTTTATTCCTAATTTAGATAACTTTTTTCGGCGGAAACATTCAATACCCCAAGGATTTTCCGGCGATACCTTATTTTAAAGATAGAATCAAATAATATATAGATTCCGATTATAGAATATCAAACTTTGCCGATCTTTTAAGTTTTAGAATTTTAGGATGATTTGATTGATAAAGTATTTCATCGATTATATATAGCTTTAATGAAATATTTTGATTCGATAATTATAATTATAGTATATTGATATATATATTTATAATATAGATTTTTTAAATCCTTTTAGTATTACAAAATTATTCAAATTATAAAGGATTATCTATTTTAAATTTGAATACAAGCGGATTGGATAAATATAACAAACTATAATGAAAAGTACCCTATTTTTCAATGATTAGTATCTTTTAATTGCAGGAAGCTATAATATATATTACAGAGACAAAGTATGTCGAAGTTACCGAAATCGTATGATTACCCGTTCTCTGATATTCCAGCTTTGTCATTCACAAAAGTATTATATATAACAACGGTTATATGATAATAAGCCTAAAGATCCAAAGATATCCATAAATAGCTTGTTAACAGCATCGAGATCTTTTCTATTATATCTCCTATATGAATTGTTTACCTTATAATATCTCAACTTTCTAAGAATTTTTCAATATATAGAATTCTATAAGCATAAGAATAGTATTAAATTTATTTCTATATACCTGTTGTGCTGATATAATATAAAAGGTTGTCTATTCTGCATTTATTATAAGATTAGATATAAATAGAGCTGGGTAAAAGGTAGGGTAGCCGGAAATAACCTCGGCCAAAAATTCACCTTACTGTAACTCTATAAACCCTGAATAACAGATATCCATAGAAATATATTATATGAAATATTATAATAATGAATATATAACTTCTATTATATGATATTCATATTATATAATATCGAACGATTATATAATATCTACCCTGTGTACCCTCTAATATTTTCCGGATAACTATTTTATGAAATCTTTATAGGGTAGGGTAATCATTCTATAAAGTCCAAATACCCCCACTAGGGTATGGGTGTTCAGTTTTGAATACAAATTATATTATATTAGAAGATTTTATAAATATAAAGTGTTCATTTTTAATTCTAAGATTCTTTATTATCATTTTTATATATTCAAATATCAAAGATTTAAGAAATTTTATAAAATTATAATTTATATTTATACAATAAATAATATATATTTCCCTTTTATAGATTTTCTTTTATAGTTCTTTTATTCTTCATAAGTTTAATATAATCCCTTCTATTTCATCCCCCAATATATAACTCTTTAACAAAAACTCATTTATAAGGCTTTTGATATTGATAGAATATCTTCATTATTTTCACCGGATATAATATCCTTACTTTCTTTACCTTTATTTGATATAATATCTACTTCACCTCTTCCTTCACCAAATATAATATCCTTACTTTCTTTACCTTTATTTGATATAACATCTACTTCACCTTTTCCTTTATCAAATACAATATCCTCATTTTCTTTATCTTTATTTGATATAATATTTACTTCATCTCTTCCTTCATCAAATACAATATTTTCACTTTCTATTTTTTTATCTAATATATTATCTACTCTATCTTTTCCTTTATCAGGTATAATATCTTCATTTCTTTTAAAATTATTTGATGTGATATTACCCTTATTTTTATATCCACCATTCAAAATGGATACTTTATTTGTTTATTAGATAAAGAAATTTCAATCAAAAATTCAATTGATATATTGGAAGAGGGAAAATAGAAAATAGGATTTTATAATAAATGAATTTGGCAAAAAGGGTATTAGGAAAAATAATATATAATATTGATATTTATACTATAATAAAACTTTAAAGGAGATCAGAATTCTTATATTCAATCTGTATAAATAACCGTCTAATATTTATTCAGATAAATTATTTCAAAAAGACGGTTCAGGTAGATATTATAAAGATATATAAGCGTTTGGCGGAGTTAATTATAAAGCTATATATAAGGTAGACAGATTATAATGAATATTGAAAACGAATCATTATATTAATAGTAATGTATAGCAGTAAATGGATTGTAACGCAAATCAAATATATATAGACTCATAATATATCAGATCTCTTTCCAGATCTTATGTTAAATTTATAATGGGATCGGGATTTTTGTTAAGAATTTTAAGCTTATATATATCTTAATAATAAACAAATAAATTATATGCCGATTTAAAGATAATTATAATTATACAAAATATTAATACAAATTTGTTTTTAGATTAATATAAATTTATTCCAATATATTATAATTTGTAAGGTTCAATTTATACTTAGAAAAACTCAAATCCAAATAGTAATGATTTAGATTAATTAGTTAGAATTAATATAAAAAGTAAAATATAGTATTTATCCTTTAATATTTTCTTATATTAGTATTTTCTATTTTGGTATATCTAATTTCACTAAATACAGATTAATATCACCCCCTTAAGCTTATTCTATTTTGATTTTGTTTGATCTTTTTGTTTTTATTTCTTTTAAAAATATTTGAAATTTATTTTTAATTGAAGTTCTTTTTCAATAAAAATATATATTTGTATATCATAAATCTTTACCTCCGATTTCTTTGTTATACTATTTTATAATTTTTTCAAACTTTTAATGAAAACTAATATTGTTTATGAAATATCTTTATCCTTTCATCTATTTCAAAAACTATCCGCTGAAATTCGTAAAATGATATAAATGAAAATCTTAATTTACGATTGTGTTATTATATTTGATTTCAAAGTAAATCTTAAGATATAGCTATGTTTGATATTAAAGCCTACTCTTCTCTATATCAATTAAGAATCAAGATATTATATATCAGAATATTATAAGCAATTTATATATCACCTATATAATATAATATTAAAAATACAAATTATATATATAAATCCCGATAATGATATTTGCTATTTTCTCATTCCCAATAGATTATTATCTATCAACGAAAAGATATTTCATAAGATATATACATTTCTTGATGATAATTACCTTTCCTATTATCCTGATATTCGATCAAGATAATAGACTTTTGATATGAAAGTTCTTATTTCATATAGAGCGTCGGCCGAATACTACAGTAGGATATTTTTATAAATGAGTTGTATAATTAAATGAATATTATAATATTATATAATATTAGAGAATGAACAAATTGATGAATTTTGCATCATAATCATTGACGAGAAAACTACCGATATTATACGCCAATCTAACAAGTTACATTATATAAAAATATTAAAAGTTTTTATTGAAATATTAAGATTAAAATTAATAATAGTAAAAAAGAAATTCGAAATGGAAATTTTGAAGATCTATGAAAATATAACAATATACCAAAACCCCGATGGTTTTGCTCAACCATCTATTATTTCATTTAGAATAATTGAATTACTATAATTATTTTATTCTATAAATCTTTCCCTTTAAAAATACTAAGATTTAAATAATAATATAAAAATTATTAAAATAAAATATTCAATACAAAAATATTTAAATAAACGATATTTGAATAAATGAAATTAAAATAAAAAAGATCAAAATAAAACAGATTAAAATAAAATATATTTAAATAAAAGTTTTCTATTAAAGGTTTCAAAAAACAACCAGAATCTTGCTTGATCAATAAAAGTAGCTTCATAATTCATATAGAATCCAGAACTGTATACAGTACAGCCACAATAAGATGCCAAAATAAGAAATACTAAAATAATATATATCACTATTACAGATTCATTTATATGAATACAAAAAACTTCTTAACGATTATAAGAATAACCTTATCTTTATCTCTTTCCAATTACATTTTATATTTAATACAATTTTTTTTCATATATATAATCTTTCACTTTGATACTAAAATAATAGATAAAATAAGAAATAAAACAATAAAAAATATTTTAATAAGAATTATTACAATAAAAAATACTATAATAAGAAATGCTATTATAGGAAATATTAATATGAATATTTGTTAAAGAATTAATAGACAGATAAATATAGACAAGAAAATACTTAATAATTATCTCCCCCAAAGGATTTCCTTCACCTATATTAACCTATAATAAATTCCGAAGATTTGATCTATATTTTATATCATATAATATACAAAATTCATTATCGAATATTAAATCAATAAGCGTCAAATCAATAATCAAAATTAAGATTCAAAATCAAAGTTTAAGGATTGAAATTTTAAAGTAATTATATTTAAATAGATCTTTAATTAAAAAGAATACACAAATTAAGAAATTTCTTTCCAAATATCTTTATCTATTCCAATAATATAGAAATTTAGAATAAATCTTTGAAAGTATATAAAACAATTGTACCATTTTGTATTATAAAGTTCACTTTATTTTTAAATTAATAATTATTTAAAATCTTTATTTTATAATATATACTCGATATATCCTCTTACTGTATTGTACTTATTTATTTTTTACTATATTAATGATAATAATTGAAATACCAATGTTCATTGATATACACTATATCGAGCTTTAGGCGAAAACTATAACATTTTTTATCGCCTTATCTAAAGAATAGGAAGGTTACCCTTTTCGAAAAACAAATAATAATAATTAAAGATTTGATTTGAAGTTATTAATTAATTATAATAGCCGTTATAGATACTATTATTTTATTTATCCCTTTGATTTCGTATATTTTCATCAATTCTTTAATGATTTTATATTTAATACTCAATAGATGAGGCGAAGCATTTTTATAATCCGAAATTGCTATAAGAGTTGATAAGTATAACAAATGAAAAGCTCAACTATTTTGAATATAATTTCGAAATTATCTTTATAATTTCCTTAAAGAATACTATCGAAAAACATTCATTATCACCCTTTCAGATTATTACTTCTCGACCAATAAAAAAAATCGATCTTTTATACCTTATAATAATTACCAGTATATTCAAATACAATTCTCTATCTACTTCACTCGATATCAATCGAATTGTTTTTTACCAAATATCTCCTAACACCGAATATTTCTGCAATAATGGTTACATAAAAAAGAAAGATAGAAATATATAATCTAACTAACTATAGAAACCTTACTTATCAATATTTAGATTAACAAAATTTAATTTCAATATATTGCTCTATTATTACTTGATATCTTTTAACCTTGAAACTTTTATTACAAACCTAACACAAAAGATTAGTTTGCTTAATAAAATAGCCTACTGAAAAAATGAATATTGTTTATATTTAAATATAAATATTAAATATAAAAAAAAAGAAAGGGTTATTACTTTACATATATTTTTGATCGAATTTGATATACAATATAAAAGGAATTTTAAAGTTTCATTAAACCACATATCTTTTTTACTAATCAAATAATATTATGGAAGCATTATCTTTTCGATAATCTCAACTAGGAATAGTAAATCTAGAAAGTTATATAGAAGATTCAAATTCGGATGCTTTTTTTCGTATATATACTATTTGAAATTCAAAGCTGAAAGAAATTTTAGAGATATTTTATATATAGATTCTGTAACCCATCAATCTTAATATCTTTATTTATTGATAAACGAATATTCAAAATCGATAATTTTTTACATAAGATATCTTAATAAAAAAGATACTCCAAATCTTTCAGGACCTGAGTTTCATTAATATTGATATAATGAACTCTACAAGAATAATTACTTATCTCGATAATAATAATTGTAATCTCCCATTTATCAAATTCGAACATCTAAAAGTCTAGATTGACTAACGAAAATTCAAAATATTTTGATATAATAAATATTTTGTTTTCATTATAATAAATATCAAAAATCTTAAATATATTCGTATATTGAATTATAGATAATACTTAAAGGAATTGAAAGATATTATTCCCTTTGTAAACTTCAATTATCACTTTTTCAAAATAATCTCCCTTGTAATAAATCAATAAGTATTTTTTGGTTATTATAGATACTATAAACTAATAATCGCCCTATAAACTGATAAGCCAAATCCTCAAAAGATTTTTTTGTTTCATTCGATTATTGAATATTATTATAAACTTTGTTAAAGATTGAACTAAATTATTACCTAATCTAACAGATATTCGATATAGGCTTAATATCATTCTGTTGGTTATTCTTGATATATTGAAACTGAATACAATATAAATATATCAAAAAACAATAATTCTATCTTTATAATTAATTCTTCAACTAACTTAAATAATACAAATTATTGGCACCCCACTCACAATGAAAAATTTAAAATTATTCCCCTATATTGACAGTTCATTCGAAACTAAAATTGATATCGAGAATAATCCTATTACATTCTGTATAAGCAGGGATTTATTGTATCATCGAAACTCTTAATTATTTTTATTATAAGATCTTAAAAATCCAGTAATAAACAGAACGGAAGTTAAAATACTCTATATATAAATGAATATTATAAATTCATTTATAAATACTTAAAATAAATATCTATCTTTTTATTAAAATAAAAAGAAAAAAGGTAGATTTGATAATTATTCTCTTGGAGGAGGTTGATTGGTTAATAATAATGAATAATATAATAATAATACTATTCACTATTATTATAGTGGAAGACTTAGTTATATAGCTTAAAAGGGTAATCGAATATATAATGGTTGAAGTCAAAATATAAGTGTATTGAATATTGAATTTATTTTGCTTGTTTTTTCAGAAGAATTCTTTGAAGAAAATCTTCTTATTTATAGTATTTGATAAGATTCTATGAAATTCTATAATATTCTATGATTATAAATAAGATCGATTTAAATCGAATCTTATAGAATCATTTTATATAATGAAATGAAATAGTAACCAATAATATTTAACCTTAGAAATAAGAAAGTTCTATACGCTTCCATCACATTCTATTCCATTATAAATCATTCTAGTATGATATATGATCGAAATTTCATATAATAATAAAATTTAATAATATTAAATTATATTATTAATATATCACGTGATCATATAACCATCGGTTCGGTTAATATTATTAAGTGATTTAATAAACTTATTAGAAATTCTTATAAGTATAATTGAATAAAGATATAATAAATAAAAAGATAAACTGGACTTCGTTATGAACCTTGACGTATACTTTAGTTTGTATTATTAAAATTATTCAATTGAAATACCATTCCGAGAAATCAATATTTGTCGAATTCATAGTGATAATTTATTCTAGTAACTAGAAAGTTGCCCTTTACAAACTTCTATATACTTTCAATATACAAACACCTCGATTCCGATACAGACCCCCTTACATAAGATATATCCACAACATCACCTGGTTAACATCATTAATTTTGTATTCTTAATATAGAATATATCTATCTTGTAAATTCTCATTCCGCAGGTTTATAATTGATCAATCTCGATATTATTTCGCAATCATCAATGATAATATATAAACAGAATCTTTCCTTTATAAAAACGAGATTATATAGCTCCAAATAATTGTATATCCATTCTAGTGTAAATATAATATCCTATCAATAGTAGGATATTGAACTGATGATCTTTCCTAGTTCAATATAAGATTCATTCTTCTGATATAATTACAGTCCTAAATAGAATTTGTTCTAAGATTATACGATCTATTCTTTATAAATATTTATAAAGCAATCCAGACTTTGAATCATTAATATTTCATTATTTATACTTAGGAGATTACAATTTATAATAAGGATCAATTATTCTTTTCACAAATTAATCTAAATCCAAAACAGATTATATATATTATTTTGCTATATAAAAACTTATTACAATTTTTCCTTCAATATATAAGTTATCTTTAATATAATAAATTAATAAAAGCATTTTATATTATAATAAAGTATTTTTGCAATTAATTATAAATCAAAATCGAGATTTGTAATTTGAAAAAGGCAATACTATTAAAAGTTTTAATTATAATAAAATCGATATAAAGAAAGATTAGAAATGGATCAATATAAAAAGACTTTTCAGCTTATAGATATCTTTTATATAATTAAGCCCGAACAATCTTCTCTTTATAGAATAAGATTCTGTAATATAGATTATATTATATCTATTCTAATATCGCGGAAATCCTATTATGAATAGCACTTTAAGCTAATTGATTTTCGATATAATCTTAATCACAAGATCCATTCTTTTAATATACAAGGATTATAGATTGGATTTTTTGTAAGATTGTATGATTTATTTTTTATATTAATCTATTAGCTTATAATCAATTCTATCAATACTGATGTTTCATATCCAATCTGCAAGATATTCAAAGGAGTTTGCGATATTGCTATTTTCATATAGATCATTATCTATTATAACCATATCTAATAGAAATCGATCCTTTTTGTTATAGATCAATCTAAATGTAGATATATAGTATATACCGATTTCAAGGATTTATCGAAATCTCTATATCAATGTATAATGTATTAATACAATTAGATGGAAATTAGTTATATTATTGTAAAGCATTTCTTCTATTGATTAGATTATATTATATAAAGATAATACTAAAGGCAAATCTCCCCTATTATAATTATCGAATAAATATTGTTATAAGAATTGGGATAATATAGTAATAAAACGAAGAAAATAAAAGCAGCGAATTGGATTCATATTTGTATCTCGGATAATATAATAGTATTTAAAGGAATAATCGTTATTACAATAATCACAAATATCGATTTCAGAATAACAGATCGAAAAAGATCAAAAGGTTTGATATGAAAATAGCTGTATTATTAAGGCTTTTCAATTATAATAAAATATACTGAATAAACCTTAATAAAGGAATCGATGGTATATAATATAATCGAGAGAGGGGTATTAGAAAAGGGTTGAAGAAGAAGATGATTGAGGAGAAGAAAACGCGAACTTTTATAATTATTGAAAGCGGCGATCGGTCTGTACACGTACCTTGCCTGATGCAGTGGCCGCTAAATTCGGGGGGGCAGATTGGTGTACTGAGATAATATTTTATAATCTCTTCTTTATATAAAATAATATAATACTAAAACCATTTTCAATATTTCTATTATCTCTAATAAATTTATTCATAAATCAAACTTATATATACCCCCTCAGCTTTAAAAAGAAAAGATCTTAAAGTAATTGACTGGGTTTAAAAGGTAGTAAGAATTGAAGGATTAAAGGTATAAAGTTTGAGAGGGATGTTGCTTGATTGAATAAAGGCTTTAGTATTTCCATACCATTTCAGACGGGTTCTTTACACCTTGCGGATTTTGCTTTGAAGCTGGAGAGAAGATCTCGGCATATATTTGTCGTGAAATGAAATGGTCAATTGTACTTATTTAATACAATTGATAAATATGTTCCGGGCCATTGCGCAACATCGGCATTCCGAAATCAACTTAGCTCATTCCGAAATATACTAGATTGCGAAATGAGCTAATTGATACCGAAATTGGAAAAAGTAAAAGCATTCACAAATGAATTAAAATTATATAAAAATAATATATTCAATATCCTAATTCATTAACTAATAAATTAATATATATATTAACAAAAAGATATAATTTTATCATTATTTATATTTTCAATCTTATTATTATCATTTTCAATTTTATCACTGTTTTTTTTAATAATAATATTTTTTTCTATATTTATTATTTAATTAATATATAAATTAGAATTAGAATTATTATATAAAATAAACGAATAATAATATTAAAAAATTTCTTTATAAACTTTGAATTTTTGTAAGTTTTGAATTTTTATAAGTTTTATAAACTTTAATTCTTTATAAACTTTAATTCTTTATAAACTTTAATTCTTTATAAACTTTAATTCTTTATAAATCTTGATTATTTTTTAAGTTGATATAATAAAATTATAAAAAATATTTATAAATAAATTAGTTTATTTGCGAATAGTTTCAATTTTACTATATATAAATATATTTCGAAATACCCTAGCTCATTCCAAAAGTAAATTCATTGATGAATAGGTTAGGGTATTAACCAATGAGCTAGTTCATTTTGAAATAAATTATATTGATTTCGGAATGTTAATATTGCGCAATGAGCCGGAACACATGAATTGTTTTCTAGGTAAGCACAAAGCAGTGTTAAAGGTTATACATGTCAGCGAGGTTGACCTTGTAACTTACCACCTTCATAACGGAATGTTGGTTCTGCCATATACCTAATAGCAATGAATACAAAAAAAGGATATATTGGGAGGGTAACATGAAGGGAAGATTTGCAGGCATTCCAGCAGGCAGGAATCCAGTCTCACAAATTGACTATCACCTGAATCAAATATCAAAAGAAACATCTCATTCTTTCATTTAGTTTCATTGTATTTTGATATTGTAGATAGCATTCAGTTCTCAAAAATCGAGTCGGACGATGCGAGTCCATATGGTGGATTACACCAAGGCGTGTGTTTTCTTTCCCTTACCCAACATCTCTACCATGCATCCCCTTAAACCTTCATCTCAGAAAGGCCATCCTTCCAGACAGTGACGAATGGAGTAACACCATCCTCACGGTAGTTCATGAGAACGACCCTATGAAAATATGTAAGTATATGATTTAATATATGACGTATGAAAAGAAGAGAGAAAGGAGAAACATACATTCCATCAGGATCCATAGATTCACCAACAAAGAAATCGTAATCCTTGAAACCACCAACAATCTTCTTTGCGTATGCTGCGGCACCCTTCTCGAATTTGGAAATCTCCTCTTTGGAAGCACCTTTCGCCTTCAACTTCTCTTTAACAGCCTTCATGTAACCTATACATCAAAATTAGTTTCAATGCTTTTGCTTATGCATGTGAATAAGGGTAAAGGACATACTCTTGAGATGGCTGAGATAAGATTTCTTATCAAAAGAGGTGGAGTTGAGACGGAAAGATGAGACGATATCGTTGACCTTTTGTTCTCCATCTTCGACACCCTCTTCAACTTCTTCAGCAGAGGCGTTGGCACCAGTGTCTATAACCCAGTATTGTTAGATCATTATCCTTCTATGGTTATACATTGCCTCGAAGACTCGATCGATTCGGGCGGGGTAATTTTGAACGTACCGACGGAGACAGCTCCAACAGTGATCATGCTGCAATCAACTTCGTAAACGACACCATCAACCTCCTTCAAGTCGTATGAGTCGGAGATGATCTCATCACCGGTGATAATATCCTGTAAAAGTTCAGAAATTAGTTCTCATTCATCATCTCCTTTGATTTCTTTCTCGTAAATCCCCACTCCCCGTCATGCAATAAATGTCGAATTTTCTGAATACTCTGCCAAAGCATTTAAAGAGTGAAATGAAATTATAACTTACTTTATAGATAATCATATTGACTATTTGGTTTGATATGAAATTAGATAGATGGTGTGTTGTGTGTGTGTAAGATAAGTTTGTGGGATGTGGTTTCTGATGAAGGAAGATAGTGGGAAAATTCTTTGGAGGGGAAGGTTAACGGAATTTGGTTTAGTGTGTCAGTAGTTTTGGAGAACTTAGTCAGCCTAAGACGATGGAAATGGGAAAATGCCAGATATTGAATTTAAACCACACTTGAAAATTACCAATCTAGTATGCTTAAATATCATTGGTTGATTATAAGGTAATTGATTTTCTATCATTTCTTTTCTCACTTTATTTATTCTGAACGAGCTTTCTCACTCCATGGTACGGATGTGTATTGGCGAGATGGGGGTTGATCTGACCGTTTTATGATACATGATACATGGATTAATTTTAAAGGCAGAATGATTTTGGTTGGTGGCAAAACGAAAGCGGTCAAATAATTCAGCTCAATGCTCCATTTCATCTCCATATGAAATACTCCATACACCGGTGTCTATCATCTTCCATCCGGTAGCATTCTTCTTATTGATAACCATAGATAGATACTAGCAACAAACAAAACGTTCGAGCGCAGCAAAGTAAAGGGGGTTGGGAGGGCTTGCCCCATTAATACCAATCAAAAAATGAACTGAGACGACGATGCTCCGCTGGCCGTGGAGGCAGACTATTTGGGGGAAAAAAACAGCATTTATACCTAGTTCGAAGCCTTACTCGCTTTACGTATGTCGAAGAGACTGATCTACATTCATCAGATGAGATTTTACCATTGATGTAGATTTAAAGCATGAATTAATAAAGTGGATAAAACAGTATCATATCTATCTACTTCATCCTCACTGAGCCCTCAATTTACATACAAGCAAATCCCATCTAGAAATTGCACCCGACCATTTACCGCTTAATCTCGGGCTTTTGGTATTCGGTTTAAATTCAATCGGATGAATATTAGACCGCTTTTATAGATTCATTGATTGACAATAATGTTATAATTAAAGATTTTGGTTTGATTGATTATATACAATCACAACTTCTTATATCAAAAATATCCAGCAATCAGTATAACGTTCGTCCGTATAGAGATTTAACAAATATCAAAAGCCCGAATGTACTCCTTAGTACGAAACATATGAACATCATATCATGCCTTTTTTTAACTCCGTAATCTAATCATTTTTGATAATCCTTGAAAAATCTTATCTCGATGATGGATGTTTCCGATAATCCGATTTCCGCTGTTTTCATTCATACCTACCTACTAGTACCTAGGTAAAAATATACGAATTCTGTAACCAACCCTTCCAAGCTTCTTTACAAGCATTGCATTTTTATGGCTTTAAATAATATAAAATTACTACCTACTGAGTAGTTGTTGATTGATAGGGACTCCTCTACCGGTATCCATCTATGATTATTTACCTAGTAATACCAAATCCGAAAGTACCGGCGAAAAGAAAACCTCATCTGACTTTGATGTGGCGTGGATCCTTACTATTAAGAGCTTTCCCATCAAGTAACCCAAACTTCCCGCTTATTATTGATTGAAAGTAGGAAAGTTACGACGACTAAAAAGCATGGCATCCCTTTTATTAATTATTCTTGAAATGAAAAAGCGGAAGATCTAGGATGACATGAGAGGTATTGATTCTTTATTAATAAGTGAAGAGAGGATCGAAAGAGAAGTCATTTATCATATTACCTACCTACCTTTTCCTCTCTTTCTACCTATTTCATCACCCTCACTCAACTTAAACTTTCTTTATCCTTTCTTTCCCATTTTATACTTTTATCATCATAACCAACCACTACATACATCAACACATAACACATTCCTTTCGTGAGCAACACGATAACTGCAGCTATCAATTAGCTACTCAATTTTAAATAACTCTACATAATGGCGAACCTAACCACCCTTTCAATCAATACAACAACAATGTCCGACCTTCCGCCACTTCCTTCTTATACTCTCACTCCTCTTAAACCACTCATCCCTTACATGTCTGATTTCTACCTCTCTCTTATTCTGCCGGTTGCCGCATACTGGATTGTATCCCTCACCTTCCATTTAATCGATACCCTAGACATTTGGCCACAATACCGTTTGCATACACCCGCAGAAATCCTCAAACGCAATCATGTCTCCCGTTACGAAGTCGCCCGCGATGTCATCATTCAACAAATTATTCAAACAATTGTTGGGGCTGTGCTAGGCCTCACCGAGCCGGAAGAAATGGCCGGAAAAACTGAATTCGATATTGCGAATTGGGCGCGAAGAATACGCATGGCACAAAGAGCTTTACCTTCTATTTTAAGTCTGATTGGACTTAATGCATCCGCGATATCGAAAAATGTATCAGGAAATTGGCCTATGGTTGCGGGAGTATTGGCTGGTGGTAAATATCCTGGTTTAATGGATGGTTTGGATATGGTCAGTGGTCAACAAATTCCGGCCTTTGCGGGATGGGAAATGTGGGCTGCGAAGATAATATATTGGTATGTTGTACCGGCTTTACAATTTGGGTTGGCAGTTGCTATTGTGGATACTTGGCAATACTTTTTGCATAGAGCTATGCATATGAATAAGTGGCTGTATAGTGAGTTTTCCTTTTACTGAACCTCTTCACGTGGAACGATATTCTAACTTGTGATTTCACAGCAACTTTCCACTCCCGTCATCATCGTCTCTATGTTCCATATGCCTATGGAGCACTGTACAATCATCCCTTCGAAGGTTTCCTCCTCGATACTCTTGGTGCATCAATCGGCTACAAAGTTACCGGCATGACATCTCGTCAAGGAATGGCATTTTTCGTCGCCTCAACTATTAAAACTGTAGATGATCATTGTGGTTATGCACTTCCATGGGATCCTCTTCAACATATCACAAGTAATAATGCAGGATATCATGATATCCATCATCAAAGTTGGGGAATTAAAACAAATTTCAGTCAACCTTTCTTCACTTTTTGGGATAGAATATTAGGGACTGTTTGGGTTGGGGATACTACGGGAAGGTATGAGAGGAGTAGGAAGGCGGCGGAACTATTGGTCGAGGCGGATAAGGTTAGTGTTGCGGAGAAGGAATTGTGAGTGATGGAAATGGAGTGGATGAACGTATGAAAGAAATGAGAGGAAAGGGAAAGAATGTATATTACGACCGAGTATTTGGGATTCTTCTTCAACGACTACCATTCTATGTATTGATTGGAAATTTGGGATAACACTTTCGGGCAACAACTTTTAATAGGGAAGGGAAAGCGGGCGCTTTTCTACAAGGGAGATTATGATGGAGGGTGATGGGGTGTGTACATTATGAAAGATTTGATAAGAAGCCAAGATGACTGGGTCAGGGGGACGGTGATTATGGCGGATTCCATTCACTTCAAGTGCAGAATTCATTCGGCGCAGGGAGTAGGCAAGTGGAATCGGGGATTGATGGATGGATAATGACAAGGAATGGAGAGGAAAGGACAATATTCAACTTAAGTTCAAGGAAGCCGGCGAGATGACAGGATAGATGGAATATGATGAGGATGAGGATGACCATGGCATAGGATGAGGTTGGGATCAGAGAGTTCGGACGTGAAAGAAAGGATACGATTAATAGTAATATTATAACCTTCTATTCTTGTTTCTTACATTACATCACTTTATAATATCGAAATATGAGATATGGATATGGATCCGTTTTTAATGTACTGAACTGTTTGATATTGTTCTTGTCTGCTTCTTTTCTTCCTTGCTAGTTTGTTTGTTGTACTGATTTACCCTCCTTTCTGGATTTTTGGGTGTCTTGATCGAATAAACTCTAAAGATCTAGAAGGGAATTTAAAAAAAAACAAGGATGGGGGGTGAGGGTATGTTTTAACCCTATATCGATTTCTTAATCTTCACCGTTTCTATCTCCGTTTTCCGTTTCCGTTTTCATCTTTATATTCATCTTTATCTTTGGTTTTATTTCTGTTTCTGTTTCTATTAATTTTAAATCTATAATGATGATATATTAATTAATCTTTATATATTATATATATTATAGAGTATATATTTATTATATATTATTTGTTTCTTATATACTCTTTTTTAAATTATTGATATCGAAATTGATATCGATAGTTATAATTAGAACTATAAGATGAATAAATGAAAAAATAAAGAAGTGTTATTTGTTGCTTTTAATTTTGGGGGGGGGGGGGAGGGGGGTGGAAAGAATTTAAGAATGGGCTTTAATACGTGTTGTTTTTTTATTCTTTTCTTTTTATTAATTTCTTATTCAATTTCTCGTTCTTGATCTTATATTCGTTCAATTGTTGATTGGATTGTTGACTGGACCTCACACCACTCCACCAACCATCGAATACACCGCTCAACCTCTCCACCAAATCCCCACCACAACTTCCATATTTCTACCCGGAAACCAAAATAGAAAAATAGGAAACCCAATTTTTCCGAATGCGAATCCAAATCCGAGTCCAAATCCGAGTACGAAATAGAAATACCAGTACAATTGTATCCAAAACATCAACAGCTGAGGTAGGTGAGGTAGGTGAGGTAGGTGAGGTAGGTGAGGTAGGTGAGGTAGGTGAGGTAGGTGAGGTAGGTGAGGTAGGTGAGGTAGGTGAGGTAGGTGAGGTAGGTGAGGTAGGTGAAGTTTGGGGTGTGTGGTGGAGAGGAGGAATGGAAGGGGAAATGATGGATGAGAGGGGCAAAGGAAATAAGGGATGATGGATGAAGATGAGTGATGATGGAGCTGTTGCGCTCCACTCCACATGTAGGTTTTGCTTGCATTCGATTGGATATTGGATATTGTATGAGAGAATGAGAAATCAAGATTGTTTCATACCTACTTAGAAGCACTATGAGGTAGGGTATTAGGGGATTAGGGTATTGGATTGCTAGTGTATGGGAAGGAGGAGAGATTAAAGGATGAGTGTGAAATAGATGATGTGGACTTGG
The DNA here is from genome assembly GCA_014898415.1 of Stromatinia cepivora. Taxonomy (NCBI): domain Eukaryota; kingdom Fungi; phylum Ascomycota; class Leotiomycetes; order Helotiales; family Sclerotiniaceae; genus Stromatinia; species Stromatinia cepivora. The sequence continues at coordinate 1,826,571 of RCTD01000001.1, read as the reverse complement.
TGGGCTGAGCTGGATGAAATGGTGAGTGGATGAAACGAAAATGGATGAGCCGACGAAAAGCGGTTGAGACAGAGAAAGAGATGTAGGTAAGTTGAGCTGCTGGGTTGCTGAGCTGCTCGAAAGAGGGATGTTTTTCGGGGATCTGAGGAAGTTGGAGGTTGAGGTCGAAGGCTAGTGGTTCGAGGCTGTATTCCTGGTGATGTTGCTTGGTGAGGTATATCATTTATGAACACTCCAATGTCACAATATCCAGACACAATATAAGGTTATTAATAAAGAAAAGAGAGTATGGATAAGAAAAGAGGAAATGAATGGACAGTTTGATTTCTAGGAGAAGGGTGTATAAAAAATGAGATGAATGATCGATGACTTCTTATCCATACATGAGGGAGATCAAAATAATCACCAAAAATGGTCCTGGATGGATGCAAACTTTGGGATTGTAAGGAATGATATTGGAAATGGGCAAGTGGACTGGGTATAAGGAGAAGGGCGGGAATATTGGTTGGAGATAGAATAATGCGGTGGAGGGAAGGTAGAGAGCATCAAGGCAGAAAGAAGGAGATAATTAACGATTATGAGACTTGAGGATAACTTCCTCCTAAATTTGACAGTGATAAAAGCACAAAGTGTTACCTATGTACGATAGCAGTGTCATCTATATGGTATTTTACGGTATCATCACAATCATCTTCTCGGGACCAATTTCTCGAGAGCGGAATCCTCGAGCTTCCTACTGCCCAGCCAGAAAACATCTGGGGACTTGGTTTTGTTCGAGATCTGGTATCCTGATCTTTGGGGTTATGAAAGGGGAGGGGGAGGTGTTTATATAAGTAAGAGGAAAAGATGAGTGTGGATCTATGATAGGGTGCGTGTACGGAGTGCGGAGAGTAAGGAATGGATATGGGGAAGGAGTGAATTAATGCATTTCCTTAAAGTTCACGTTTAGATGGTTGAATAGAACATCAATTCCTTTGAATCCAGTGAATCAGATCCTTTAAAAACCAGGAAATGAAGTAAAAAAAAAAGGTACTAAGCGTATCAGGAGGTATAAAAAAGGGCTTCCGCACCAAGGGGTTTTTCTCAGTACATAGAGAAACTTAGCTGGGGGTATAAATAATTTAGGAGATGGGAAGTGGTTATTCCTGGGAACGAATAACATACGAGGAGAAAATTGTAAGATCTTATGAAAGGCTGTGTAGGGAAAGAATTGGTTTAGGGGGGAAGCTAGGTGTGCGCCAGAGCAGTGGTAATATCTGATATTGAAATTTGTTGGCAAGGGATGGGATTTATGATAGTGATGGGGATAAAGGCAATGAAGATTTATATACGCTGATCAGTCCACGGCATTACCAATCGTCAAATGCAGTTCCCAAAGAAGCCCCGGGCCCCCTTCGGTTATTCATAAATGATATTTAGAATTTGGCAGTGAGTGAGAAAAAACCTCATATAGACATGTATTGGGATGAGTTCCCTTTCGGCTTTTGGTAGATTGGAAGGAAGGTTTTATCTGAGGGTTGATTGTGGAGGTAGTGTTACGAGGGTGTGATATTTCTAGAATTTCGAGAAAGATGGAGAATTGAATTGATTCTTTGACTTTTTTGAATTAGTGTGAATGAACAGCTATCTTTTGGGTATTTGTGGTGAATCGTGGTCTTGGAAGCTGAGGAGGAACCAGAGTGGAAGTAACAATATATAAACTTCATTCTTTCTCAGCGACTGGATTTCTTCAATATCGAAGAAGACTTTCGTAGAAAGACAGCTTAGTGGTGTGAGAATGAAGGGAAAGATAAAAATACACTTTGGAAGAATGGGGTTAGGGTTCAAGACTTGTGAAAGAGGGGAGAATGGAGGAGGGAAAGGGAAAGAGTTATAGTGTAAGGCGACAGTGATGATTCAAGATGACAATCATAAGAAGTGCAACTATCATCCGGTGATTGACGGCGATAGCATGTATATACCCGGAAACAATATATTCCAGTCTAATACTACCTTCCCGATCTCTCTTTCTCAAAGTTAAAAACTCCGATCTTCGACCTTCAGATTACAATGACGAACAAAAGTCCGAAAAGACATCAGTCCCAATATCTGTGGTGTTCTTGTCTCCTTTGAGGTCTAGATGAGTAGCAAGAACGGGAAGTTTATGTAGATCCGAAAGAGCTACCCAAGTGGGCACAATAGTGAATATGAATTTTTGGTAGCATCGATGAGGTGTAAGTAATGGGTCGATTCCTTCGATTACCTGGCTTTCTCAACCTTCATGTTGATGATTACCTACATAGACCGATTTCATATCTGTTTGTTTTTTTGTGAGTGAATTAGGTAGTCTCAATAGCATGTAGAAGAGAAGGAACAGAGACAGAAGTCAAGGTAAAACCTTTATAAATACGTCCCAGAACGGCTTAAGTTCTTCAGTATTCAACCTTCTCAGACATTCCTACGCGATGAGCCAGAACGCTCGTCAAAGTATGCGATAGGTCAGTCTTTGAGCTCGAGGGAAGGTAGGAAGGTAAAGAAGTGTTATTTGTGTCGAGGAAATTAGTGGATGCGCAGAAGTTGGAAGGTTCGAAACTGGTAATGATAAGAATTTGAAAGGGGAATGGCAAGAATGCCAAATACCGCCGGTCAATGACAGTGGTAGTATCTATACACTCTTAATCCTCTAAAACCTCAATTTAATTATCTTCTCACTTTCAAATTCTCGGGGTCGAAGGTTGGAAGTTTGCTGCTCAGAAAATGTCTCATGGAGTCTCTATACGGGTGACTGCTTTGAAGTTTCTTACGGCTTAATAGGTAGAAGGAACAGAATATATATAGGGCAGGAAATTTAAGCGAGAGATTATTGTAGTTGGGGGGGGGGGGGTAACACTACTAAATTATTAACACCTCATTGCTTGTGTTTATATGGATAATTGAAATAGTAGGTCATATATGAGTGAATAGTGAATCAAAAAGCTCAAATTAAGTGGAGACTGGGGGAATCAGGGAGAGGGGTTTGAGATATATAAGCATACATCTGATATGACTTTTAAACAAACATGTGAGCGTTATTCAGTACAAAAATATGGTGGCTATGGGCATGGGGGAAAAGTGAAGAAGTTAAAGAGGCTGGGTTTCTACCTACCAAACTCGATATGTAGTTTATTTATCATTGTCGGAGTTAGGAGTGCTGTTGAATCATTATTCTACGTTTGTCTCCTTTTGTTTGTCACCGATGTGGTTGTCGTTGTACGTCACAAACCACTGTCGCTTCTTCTCATTATTAAAAGTGCTCGCCATCCTAACTTGGTGATATACCTTTCAAAGGCTTGTGGTCACCGACGACATTGCGAGAATCTCAGCACATTTGATCGGCCCCAATACTCATGCTTTTCCTCAGTCTCTTCCTAAACTCGATCAAGATGTTGATCCCATGCCAATTGCTGAAAATGGTCAGGCCAACCATATGTACCTTCAAGGAGATGCTTAATTTTACATCGCTAGATGGGTAGTAGGGGGCCGGTCGGTCTCATATCTTGCGCATCGTTGTTACAACATGATAAGGTGCTCGCCATCCATTCGGTTGGAGGGTTAATATATCTTGACTGATCCGGTCTCGGTGGAATGATATCTAAAGCTTTGATTCTATTTAATAGCATATGAAGAAAGGTTGGGGCATGTCTAGGCCAATAATTCTGATATTAATAAGGATCATAATGTCGTTCGAGGGATGTATAAGGGGAATTTGGGTCGTTGGCATTGTCTATGCTGGAGACTCCCGGGATTGTATCTACAAACATATGTTAGAAAAATACATCTGATCCGGGCATTGCAGTTACTGTCTTTGGTATCAAAGATTATACAAGTGCCTCTGGATCCCCGCTAAGCAGTTGAACATCATGAGGCAGTATGCAACGCTCGGCTGGTAGGTCCTTATTTTCATCATACTATAGGGACTCACGGCGAGTGCGCAGACTGCTACCACCATCTATAATACTGAAAAACTGACTAGATTCACAGAGGTAGACTGGAGAAATGCTACTTGCAGGAGAAGGTAAAAGTTGGATTATTGGTTTTGCTGTATCAAAAATATTCAGCTCATTGCAAAATGTCTCATCAGGGCAACGGCCACCCTCCGGAGGCCAAATCACTTCATCCTCTGAAACTACTGATAGCCGAACAATAGAAATGATGTATTAGAATTTTAATAGCTATGAATGACAGTGGAATGGAGGATACTAGACCAATGTATGAAAGTGACAAGAACAAGATACCACAGTAGCGTAAATTTAAGCGACAAGAATATTCAAATGCCCTACTCTACTAGCCTGCCAAGGTCTTATAGGGAATGCCTATCAATTTCTTGCAGACTGGAAGGAACCTCAGTATTGAAACCGTTTGTTGGGAAGTTGTTCCTCGACAAGTGATAAGGCGGTCTGCTAATATATGATGGTTCTAACACAAGTACAAGTGACCCCTTTTATAGAAGTCCAAAGACTGAGGTGGAATCGAGGAATGAAAAAGCATGATTAGTGGGGTTAGAAAATGGATTCATGTATTCCGCACGGCAGGAATTAATAGATTTAATGAATATATCAACCACAGATAAAAATCGAATGAATCAAGATTCTAGGCAGAGGAAGCGGGGAGAGTTGGATGGTGCCACATATTGGCTATAAAAGTGACCTAATAGTCAAACATTCTCGATACATGGTCGAGGACAACCGAAGAAAGTGGCATGAATGTTGCGGAGGTTGGAGTCGTGGGTGATACTTTGGGGATATGAGGGTGGTGTGTGCTAGCAGAAGTATTGGGGGGCTAGGCGGGCAAAGATGCGTGCCTTTTGACAGTCAACATAAGCGAAAGCAGTTTATTGACAGCAACGCCAATATCAATGATGATAGAGACAAGATGAAAATTATCCTCATAGATTTGACTACACTTCTAGTCTTAACGGTATTAAATTAAGTAGACGCTGTTCGAGAACACCCCTTAAAAAGCATATAAACTTATATTCGGCATGAAAAAATCACGCTACTCTGTAAGGAGCTATAGACGTTAATGCGACCTATGATAGGCTTTCATTTTCTCCAACCTTCACAAGGCTGTGTGGGATATTCTGGATCTTGGAGTGATTTATATATTCGGCAAAAACTGAAATAGTAGTTTAATAGGCTCAATAGGGATACGAGGGCAATTCACTAACTTGAGAATTGAACACTAAGGTTGATAGCGGGGCGGCTCAAACACGGCTGACACTATGCTAGTATGGCTCATTTGCGGAGGTAGAAAAGGATATATAAAGCATCCACAAAACAGGATACTCACTGTAGCAAAGTGTAAGTCCGAAGTAAACTCCCCCGATGGGGAATTTATCAAAGTTGACGATGGCGGCCTTGAAGCTTAGTCCGTGGTTCCACTTATTAGGTTCTACCTTGCATAACGAGCTTTATAGGTAACAGGTCATGAATCTCAATCCAAGAGCAGATTTTAAAACGACGGCGAAAAATGGATAATGAATTACTCAAAAGTCTGAAGATAAAATGGCAAATCAGTGAAATGTATGCTAATAAAACTAGTGAGAAATCAATCTGTTAATGTTCAATACATTGTCCACATAACCTCGTTTTTCCCTTTTGGACAAGTACAATTAGAAATTTCTAGAATGTCATCTCCTAGATGTGCCTCTCCAAGATTTCTACTGTAGATGAAGAATAAAAGGAAATGGGCTGTAAGGGTGCTTTTATAGAGATAGGAGTCAATTATCCGCTGGTTTAATAATGTCTAGACTCTGCGTGTAGGTATACATAAGTATAATGGATCTGGATCTCAAAGGAGAGTGTTATATAAAGGATCTCGAGAATCGGAGATTTTCCGCAACGAGATTTGCAAAACAGTGAAATTTGAATGCTAGGTGATAAGATTGGCAGATAATTGCTTAGTTTTGACTGATGCAAGGATGGATTATTTGGCATTTAGAAGGAGGTCATAATTCTTAACCGAGAAAAGTGCTTGGCGATTAGACGAGTGCAGAAGCGAGAATGGTGGCGGTGATGTTTGATCGCTAGATTGATAACCACGGCTGAGAAATTCCATAAATAACAACATCAAGAACTAGATGGGAAGAAAGTAACTCCGAGGTCCTTGATTATCCATGGTCGGTATGGAATCATATATTATCAAATAGATAGAGGTCTCACGCCCTCAAGATATATTAACTTTGATATATATGCAGCTGTAACGAAAGAAGAAAAGCGACGGTCTGTAAAAAGCATTCTATGGAAGTAGAAGCCCGATATTCGGCGTGATAACAAATGGGTTCCATTGGGTGGAGATACGCTTGTGCGATTTCAGCAAGAATAACGTGGTACATAAAAGGTCTTGAGGACATGGTTTTCTAGTATGAGGTGCAAACGTCCACCAAGCTCATGAGGATTGTGTTAGACTCGAGAATGGTAAACCGCTGAAATGTGATATACTATGCTACTTAGAATGGAAATGCAATACGCCCTATCTAAAAGTAAAACTTCAAAAGAGACAACGATGACAACAATAACGAATATTTAAAAAACTGCAAAAAACTCAAAATCCCCGCACACCAGAAAGAATTCAAGAGGGAAGAAGGAAAAATAATATTCATTATAGGCTTACCTCAAGTTAGCACACATCTAAATCCTTGTAGAGTGTCTCAATATGTGTGCTGTTCTACAGTTTGAAGAAAAAATGTCTTGGTTGAGCGCGAGAGTGGGTGTTTATATACATCCCGACGTAAAATCTAGCGTCACTAGGTTGGAAAGGTAAAATTGATGAACAAATTACCACCTTACCCTTCACTAACCACGATTGCAATCCCGCGCAAACCTCATCAACATCCACTTAACGGCAGGCATGGGCACCCGTACCCTACCCGGGGGATTTGACCTCTACAGGGTGGTTACCCGACAATACCGTCGGGTGCTAGGGTATCGCAGGGTAAATATCATATGATCGTTCTATATTATCATCTGAAGCTTTATTGTATTATAAATTAATCATATGATATGGATATAATATAATCAAAATTCCGAATCATATGATTACTCGATCATATGAACTCACATGCTAAATACCCTGCGGTGCCCTGGCACCCGAAGCATTTCTCTAGATGGTTACCCTACCCTATAAAGCTCGAGCAGGGTGGCTTTTCGACCGGGTTTACCCCGGATTACCCCGGGTATACCCTACCTTTTGCCCAACCCTGCTTAACGGCCCCCCTTCCTTAGCCCCCTAACACTTTAACCCCATTTCCCGCCTCTCCCCTCCCAGTTGCAACCTACTTTATAAGCCCCTCCCTCACCCCCCATTTCCATTCCCTAAAAACAAACAACAGATCTAGACCGGCATCCATCTAAGGGACCAACTTCACAGTTTCTCCAACCCCAGAAAATATCAATTTTTTCCACCTGGCCTGATTATTTCTACAATCAGGAGGAAAGTTGACGTATCAATATGAATTAGGATGGGAAGGAGAATATAACAATAAAAGCAACCGCAACAGAAACAATTCTTCCAACCCACTTCCCACAAATCAAAAAATAACAGTAACAAATTTAAAAGCGCAAGTAAACTAAAACACCAAAACACTACAAATCGAGAAAGTAATTAATTGGAAATTCCACTCATCCTGGTAGATTCAAGGAGATAAACTCAGAGCAGAGATGCGAAGATTATCAACCATTTGATCTACTTTCGTAAGACTTAATACTAATACACACCCCGATTTCATAACCCTTGTCATAGTATCGTCTAGTCCTATGACCTGGGAGGCAAGAGTTTAAAATAGCACGTAGATATTTAAATACAGCCCAAGTAAAACTTAGAGTTACTAGACTAAAACATCAAAACAATAAACAAATCAACCCCCATCGTCCAAACCCCAAACCACCGATTCCAAATTCCAAATTCGTCCTCCACCCACCCCCAATAATCCAATTATCCAATAATCCACCACTCCCCAAAGCTATCTCCTCGACTATCGATCGTAATTTCCTGCATAGCCAGGTCCTTATAAATAAACCATCGACCCCCTCGAACGCGCATATATACCGCCCGGATAACATACATACGCACACACGAATAGGCCAGGACTCATAGCTCAAAAATTCCAAAAGAGCACTTTAATAAAAAATTGATCGATCATAAAGCAATAATATCTCTCTTCGGGTATCCTTCTTTAAAGTACAAATGTAAATTATACGTGAGAGGAGGAATATCAATATCAATATCAATATCAATATCAATATCAATATCAATATCAATATCAATATCAATATCAATATCAATATCAATATCAATATCAATATCAATATCAATATCAATATCAATATCAATATCAATATCAATATCAATATCAATATCAATATCAATATCAATATCAATATCAATATCAATATCAATATCAATATCAATATCAATATCAATCAACAATCCTTTATAACTCGAGAAGGAAAAAGAAACCCACTTTAAATAACCCAACTTCCCACTCCAAACCCACAAACCCAATACAGTACAGTACAGTACTGTGTAAAACAGCACCAGAAAATATCAAACAATACTAATACATAATACATAATACATAATATATAAAAATCCATAATCAGTAATTGCAAATACTAGATATATCTTTTCAAATCCGAACGGTCGTTCTAAAGAACAATTTGGTACTGCCACCACCATTCCCCCAACGTTAACTCCTGATACCCAATACCCAATACCCAATACCCAATACCCAACACTCATCCTCACGCTTTCTCTCCCCCTCCCTCCCACATCAACACACTATCACACATAATTCTGATCCATTAATTATCATCTTCCTCTTCTCATTTTTGCAATCCCACTTACTCACCATCACTCATGTGGTTGTATAAAACAATTCATCTCACCATCTCATCATCTCACTATCACCATCACCATCATCACACTAATTGACTATTAATCTATTTCCTATTTCCTAATTCCTAATTCCTATCTATCAACTATTCCCTCATCCATCCATCCCCCCATCCACCCCCCACCAAATCCATCCATCCATCTCTTAAACCCCATCATCCATTTTCGATACATACATGCAAGACCAGCTTTATTGTATACTATGTATTCCCATCCGCATTCCCATTTATCTTCCTTCCTTCCATCCTTCCACAAATAGATAAGTGTACAAATCCCCCCCCAAAACACCCCAAACACCCCAAACACCCCGCTAAGCCCCACGCTAAACCGCAAAAAAGTGTCCCCCAAAATGCCAAGATATCATTCCATCCTCTGTATCATTCATCCATCTCTTCTTATTATCATCACTTGTAATATTACAATCCTCCAGTCGTCGTCCAATCGTTACACACACACACACAAACCTATTCATACACCTTCCTTCCCCATTCCTCATTCTATCTTCCCTCTCATTCTCCCATCTCATCTCATCTCATCCCTCACCTATCACGAATAGTATCACCCAAATACCCCATATCGTCCAAAAAATCCGCCAATGCACTTCCCTCTCCCCTCTCACTTTCCTTAATCCCCTCTACAAATCCCGAATCTCTCGGATAAGTATCATTACTAGTAGTTCTCGATAACAAACTCGAAGCTTTTCGAATAGTCTGTTCCGAAGCAATATCTTTATCCGGTAAACTATATCCTATAAATTTTCTTCTTTCAACCTCTGAAATCATCGGGTTGTATGTAAAAGTATCGGTGGTTTCTTCACCCAAATCGCCCTCATCATATGAATCGAACATTGATGAAGTATCGCTGAAGCCGAAATGACTATCGGTTGGAGAAGTAAGAGCTGTTGAGATGGTTGAGACGGAGAAGTGAGATCTTGGTAGTGTTAAAGAGAGGTTTGGAGGAAGAGGTGATGAAAATGATGATGTAAATGCATCATCTGGAAGTTGTGGAAGTGGTTTGGAAGTATCAAAAGTTGGTGATGGTTGTCGACGAGATGGTGTTGGAGATAATTGAGTAATACTATTGTTATTTTCAAAGACAAATTCTTTAAATTGTGTGGCAAAGTTATCATCATCCTCATATTCTTCGGAAATTTCTTCGGGTATCCCGAGAGCTATGAGGTTATCATGAACAGAACCATGCACTCTGGTAAAAGATGGTTTTTTTGAAATTGGTTCGGAGTTGGTTGGGCTAGTTTGATGAATAGTATTCGAGTTTGATGAACCACTTCTTGTGGTAACTCGGCTGATATCAGGCTCAGATGATCGTCTTGTAGTAGCTTGCTCAGCTGGTGAAGAAGATGGTGATCGACGTCCCGAAAAAAGTTTTGTTGCCCAACCAAGCTTTCCATCTTTTGACCGATGGTATGGCTTTTCTGAGACCTCTGCATGTGATGATGATAATGAAGCAGATCGTGTAACATCTGGTTTTGATGGAGGAGCACGAGGAGTCATGAATTTATCTGCAGGATTCATTGTTTTGCATTCTGCAATATTTACAGAATCCATGGAACCACTTCGAAGTCGTGGTGTTGAGACTTCGATTGGTACCCAAAGAATATTGACTGGTTGACCTGGCATATAAGGACAAGTGGTAGTGAAAGGTATGGCGGTGTCATGAACTTCGATACCGTCGTCAAGCTCATACTATATAAAATTGTGAGTATTTCATCTCAATGCTCAGGCAATAAACATACGTAGTAGTAATATGTTGAAGCCATTTTCAAACCACCAGTTCTTTTAATTGAACCATTTCCATCACCATCACAAATAATATCATTAAATGTGTGGCAACCTCGCCATTGTTCACGAGAGCGTCTTGAATCTCTCTCCATTGGATATCGTTTAGTGAAATTATCCCAAGATCCAACAAGTTGAACTGATTGTGTTCTAGGTGTTGCCTGGCTAAAAAGATTGTAAAAATTAGTTGTTATGATTAAAATGATATCTTCATTGATGTGAAAAAAATGATCTCTTATATCTAAATACATTCCAACTATCATCGAGATCATCAAGATCATCGAGATCATCGAGATCATCGATAGACTTTGGAGATGTCCATCTCCTATCTTGGCAAAGCAGGGAACCACAAAGTTTGACTAGAGTTGCGGCCCTCCATCCCGAAGTTTCAAGAGACAATATGGTATTAGTGAAAGAATTTGCATAATAAACTTCATTGACCATGCCTATGACGAAATACATAGTGATAAAAGGTTCTGTAAATAGAAGATGTATCTAGATCCTCAAGATAGGATGAACATTCTTGTCTTGGACCGAAACAAGCTATACCTCTGAAGACTACAATGACTGTTGAGTCCAGACTTGATCGACAAACTTTTCCAAACCTCTTGCTGGTAATGTATGAAGCAAAGGTAATGAACGGTTCCAAAGTTATCAAGAAACAAAGTTTCTCTCAATCCAATGGTGTCACAAGGGATGATCAATGCGCATGAAGAATAGAGCACGTGATATGTATGATATAATTCGAGCTTTGGGAGGAAAATGAAATCATTCAACTCACAACATGAAAGTAATTAGAGTAGTATCCATGACGTCGAGTAATTGGAGAGGAAACAGAGAGGGTTGGATGATTTAGAGTTTTTGAGGAAACTTCAACGGCTTGTAGAGTGGTGCATCGTTTGGGTTTGTGGATTTGCGAAGGGATTGAAAGAATCTGGATTTGAAGGTTTCTCTGATATTACAATACGTATGAAATATCTTGAGATCTAGATTTCCTTCCAATTTGAATCCTTTGATGTTTGTCCTGGTGATATAAGAACTTAAATATCTCCTCCAATGAATTTTGATGGGAGTTTTCTTAAAACTGCGGAGCCGCACTGACAGGACTGGTATGATGTGAAGTATGTCCGTGGTTAAGAATGGAGGAGTCGCGGAGATGAGAACCGAGAATTTTATTGTTGATGTATGATTGAATGATTTGATTGAGATGACTTTGAAATGTTGTATAGTACAACAGGTTTATTGAAGAAGAAATTGTATATAGAATGAAAAGTAAAAATGGGAAAGATCAATTGATAGAAAAAGCCCCAATTCGGAAATTGCGTTAAAAACCAGGGACCTAAGTGGGATAGCGGAGAGTATTTGGTGTATAAAATGAATCTATGCATTAAAAAGATATCATATCCATAGATCAAAAGATAGGATATATCTTTATTAGTATGAAAGTACGGAGTTATGGAGCTTCAAATTCATTTAACTATCATACTAATTTGTACCTAGGTAGTTTTGAGCTATGGATTACTTGGGTAGTTAACGGGTGGATGCGCCGAGCTGGGGTTTATTAGGTCAGATTGTTGTAGGTACCGTATCTCTTTTTCTTTTGAACAATTTTGGGAATAGTTTCATGTTACTATTCAATAGTATAAAAGTTGTTTTTGATATGATTTGTTGTTTGTTTTTTTTTGAATGTTATGATTAAAAAGAAATATGAGGAAATTCCTCGTATGAGTTGTAGTCCGTCCTTGTACTTACATATAAAAAGGTGTGCCAGCCATGCATAGTGGCGCAGATATTCTCTTTCTAGAATTGAGGCTTGAAAGTTGGATAGCTGCATAGTTGTATAGCTGCATAGCTGGATAAGCTGATGAAGGGATTACGAGAAGTGCTCTGTAAATTCGTAAAACAACAATTCATCTACTCCGTACACCAACTGAAACCGGTAATGGAGTCTTGCAGTCTTGCAGTCTTGCAACACTATACATAATATATTTGGTGGTTATTGCATGAATTGAACCTGAATGAAAAAGCTCTTTCCCCTCAATGCCTTGTTATAATCTTTTGGTACTCACCTGGGTATTCCCTACCAAGATTTTTTGCATGAATATTTCTCATCATTTCTGGTGGATCTTACGATTCTTACCTGGTTATGAGTTTTATTACAGGCCGAAAATTCCGATATCGTTTCCACTATTGGTTTCACTATCAATTGATGTCGGCGATCATTTTTGATGGAAAAAAGACTTCATTATGCTTCTTTCCCTAGAGTTTGATGTAGCTAGTTGATGTCAGTACCATCCATGGTGAACTTCTCGACTTCTCAAGGACCAAATAATCGGAGAAAAAAAAGTCAAGAAAAGGAAAACCCCACTTCAATTTGTACCACTGCAGATGAATAGATGTGATTGATACATACATCATCCATGAAATGTGTGAGAAATGATTGGATTAAACTTTTGAAAGATTGAAGAGATAAATGCATCAAGATGTTCATGTCGAAGTTTGGTAAGGTATCATCTATGGGTTCCTCAACCTCTCTCGGCGCATGAATTGTACACTTACCCCTCATATTGCAGAATCTGTCAACGCCGACTCAATGGGTACGGGGCAAATGATGAACACCTGCAAGTAAAAGATACAAAGATGATAGAAATAATGGAATCGCCAGCCGTGTAAAATACTAGTCCGAGATATTTGATGTGGAAGCGGGATCGCTCATTGGACTTAACCGCCATGATATTCCTAGTAAAATTTATCCAATAGCTGAATTTTAACCCTTGAGGTTACTTTCGCATTATGCCAGATCTGGGTAATTATAAGATTAGATTGCAGAAATAAGCGAATCAAATTCTCCGAATCAAATGACATATATGGTAAGTGGATCTGATTCGCCAAAATGACGGAAATATCACACATCCAGCCTTATCAATTTTAAAAAATGGCTAAATCTCACCAACGCTTATTCATTTCTCTCCGGCTTCTTTTGATATCCAGTCAAATGAACATCACATCAAGAATTCGAAACAATATCATCAACGACAACAGATATTCTCACCGACTTCTTCAATAATCAATCGATCGATCAATGAATCACCAACCCAACTACATTATCTATACACAGACTGGATAACATATACGAAATGTGCCTTTATGGCTGAAACTTTTATGCTGTCCAACCAACCATCATCATACTGGATACTCAGCCATATTCTTCACGAAAACAATTCCTGGCGCATTGTAAGCTTACAGTGTCACTACAGTCAAAAGATAAACCAAAGAGGTCTCGGGCATTATACGACTAATCACCACATGCCTCAAGACTCGGTATTCGTCAAGCCTGCAGATTATAGCTTGCGGGCTATTCCTCTAGGGTGAAGCATGATGTACCCCAGATACACGGGAATATATCAAAAATTATCACGGAAAGGCACGAGGAGACGAAACATCTCGAAGTTTAAGTTTTCCATCGAAAATTTTCGAAACGTGTACCAATGATTCTATCGTCATTTGTCTGTGCCTCATGAACTAGTATGAGCACCAAGAATTGACAGCACTTGATGTCACCATACCTTTTTACCATGCCATTGAGTGTTTTCTTCATATATTCATGTTTTACAAGATAAATTATTTACGAACATTGTTATGGCAACGTGTCTTTACAATATTCCTTCGTCGTGTTATTCATTCTCGATTCATTCATTTTATTTTTATCACGAACAACGATTTTATCTAGCCGTCTCCTGACGAAATTTCTACCCGCACTTTGGTTTCGGTTTTATCTGATGTATAGTATTATGACGTCGGATATCGAGGACATGTTAATCAGATGATAAATAGTTTCATGTTGGGTGATTTTAAATGTCCGAGGCTGTTGTGCTCACGCTTTAGGTTTCTGGTTGAACTTTAAATATACTTCCTCAATTCCTGCTTTGGTTTCCAAGGATGTCTGGAATGCGAGAATTTATCTTCTTGACCAATTCTATTTCAATCCGCTCAATCCCTCCATAAAATTGCCTGAACATATCAACTGGTTTCTGCCCTCATTCTGATCGGATTTAACTCTCAGTCTTTTTGCTTGGATGCTTGGTTTTCCTCATGCGTTCGACCAGGAACAAGGGCAGAAGTGCACAGAGACTTGTTCTCCGGTCTAATAATACTGCCCCGGGGGATATTGAGTTCAGTCCTCGAGTGTTACTGTGATCTTATCTAATCGCCGATTAATCTGCCATCTTCTACCAGTCCGTAGGACAATAAAGGTAGGGATCTCTTCCCTACCCCTAGGATGCAAGCGAGTCTACGAAAACCAAAACGTGGTGGAGTGTGATTTAAGTCATCGACTGAAACGCTAGAGTTGCCATAGCATTCTCAAGCTTCAGCACCAAATCAATTTGGACCAAGCTAGTCACTGTGGACTTTTAATGAGTTTCTGCCTTTCATCAATCACATATATTTGGTCACCAATACTCAATTCATAAACCCTTGCCATCGGGAATGTGACACATCTCCAACCCCAGTCTACAGCAACTAATCTTTGAGCCTGTCCACCTTTGTATTCCCCCGAACAAACCAAAAATACATTCGGAAATGTAATATTCTCCATCCTAAGCGGGTACGCAGGTAACATGAAAACGCCTCATTTCAGGAGAATTTCCTCAATGCTTCCTTTCCACGGGCGTCGACCTCTGTCTCTCGCCGTAAGTCGAGAAAAATTACATTTCCTACCTACTGCCCTTATACAAAACAAGGGAAAAGAGAGTTCTTTTCTCGTATCTAGACTTAATATTCACTAGTTGAAGCTCAAGCGATAGACACTTTCTCTTGGTATTCTACAGCATCATCCATCTGATATAAAACAAGATCCGTGCCATGTAAATGAATATCTATACCCAATAATTCTACATAATCTCAGAGGCGTAATGTAGTTTCAGAGTGAAGAGATAATAGGATTAGAAACATTAATATTGATGCCAACCCACCATTAATAAAAAAACACTTTCTCCGGCTTGGTTTTGTCACATGTCTAAAAGGATTTTTCTATAAGCTATAATTGAAACGAGAAATTTCGTATTGGGTTAGATATAGATATGCGAGAAAAAGAAAGAAAAGGAGGATCTTTTTGGTCCGGAAATTAGCTGCTAGTCTTTGGGAAACTGCTGTTCGGGGGTTAGAGATCTAGAGAGTTTTATTTGTTACTTCTTTCGAATATTTTTTCATATCTATGCTTTTTTTTCTTTTGTTTTGTTTTGTTCATGTGTGGAAGTTGTGGGAGTGGGTTTTGGATTTTGGATTTTTTTATGGTTGTGTTGTCTATGTGTGTTTGTATGTGGGTATGGAAGATTTTGAGGTATGAGGTGTGAGGTGTGAAGTGTGTAATTAGGTGACATTGATTGCGGTTTTATATGAGTACGAGTATGAGTATGGTTTATGTATGGTAAAGGGGATCTAGGTTTATGTTAATCTATAGTAGAATACCTATTCTGGTAATAAGAGAAAGTTTTGTTGTATATCTGAAATGAGAAATTTGAAAAATTTGAGAATTTCAATCCTGTCCTTGTTGCCGTACGGTGATGAGGATATAAATCTTTGAATTTTTTATATTTGTTTATATATATGAATGAGTAAGAAAGATCTTGAAGTTGTGAGATATGCAATGAAATGATCCCCATAACTTATTCTCCTGGTAGTGACAGAAAGATTTGTTATATATCTGAAATCTAAAATTTTGCAAATTCCAAAATTTCAACCCTACCTTTGCTCAGTCACATACAGAAGTTAAAAAAGAAAAAGAAAAGAATTACTGAGTTGGGTTTTGGCTGGGAATTGCAAGGCTTTGAAATTGGGTGGTATGAGAACTTTCATTTTTGTTATTGATGTGGAGGTCGAGGTCGATGGCGGGGTCGTTGTTGATATCCAAATCGAATACTCAATACCGTTATATATCTATACCAATTAGCAAATCAGCACACGGGGTTATTTTACTTCACTGCTTCCTTGAGTCAGAGAGCTTCCTAGTATATTCTGGTTAAAACCCTGCGTCTCTTTGGTGTCTGGAAACATCTATACCTGCACCCATGGACCTTGGTAACGAAGCCGTATTATCCTCCGTTCCATCTGATGAAGTGCCCATTCCTATCTGTCTTGTCCACCCTTGTGCGGAAAAGATTTAATGATCCAGATGAGTGCTGTATAGAGTATATAGTTTCCTTGACTCGGAAAAGACACTAGTGTAGTGTTCTATCTACTGTTTGAGATGATTTATGAATTATTTATAGTGTTCTATCTACTGTTTGAGATGATTTATGAATTATTTATAAGAAAATAAAATATTTATTAAAGAATATTTTATTTTATTTATTAAAGAATAAATTATTTAATTAAAGATATTGAAAATAAATTATTTATTAGAGAATATTTTATTTATAAAAAAATATCTTATTTATAGAAGAAATAATTCCAACGTGGCGCTATTGAAACTGAGATGACGTGCCAGCCCAGGTCTTTATATATAAATTCCAGCAATTTTGTGACATTCACGCCTTGATCTGTAGATGAGTACTTAAACCGTAATCAGCAATCCACTTGGAATCTGATTACGTTGCTATCAAACCACTTCAAAATCCCCACAAAACATCTATGTAAAGTCATCATTACCACGCTTAAGGGCCAAGCATAATGAAGAGAGCTCAACAGAGTTCACCAGGATCGAGACGCATAGAGAAAGACGAATTTAAGCCGATGTCCAGGCCTAGAACGGAGAATAGAATGCATGCGTATTCCTCTAGGACAGTGAGACTTGTGATTGGATTCCTATTTCGCAGCAAAAATCACGTATTTATGTATTGAGTACTCAGACGATAGCGATGGAAGTGTATGGTAGTAAATGGTTCGTGAAATGAGAAACGGACTTGAAGATGAGGAACAATAACGCGATAGCATACCGACATAGAGGAGGACCCGTGGCGTTTGCTTAGCAGTAGGCACAAATCGAAAGTAAGATCTTACTTTGCAAGCTTTTTCATTTGGCTCTAAAACATGAGCACCCTGCTCTAAGCTCATTTTAAATAGCATTGACGAGAGGTGACGAGCTGAGTATTCACTTAGGCGTTCAGAAGTAAGTGTGGATCTACTACTGCATCTCAGCACGAGGTTTCTATAAGAGTAATCAAGGACGGTAATATCTCAACGTAAGCTGAGAATATCCATTGCTACAAGAACTTATGGCGAAGTTACTCAAAATTCGTAAAGCCTAAAATCACCCGAATGCAGCCCTGATTTTCATCCATAAACATAATACGATGCTAGCATCAAAATCTACATACAAAACGTTGATAAGCATGGCTGGAAACTGAAAATGATAAAGCTACCATTGACAATCATAGCCAATAATAACAGCAATCCTCAAGCCAAAACTAAATTAAACCGGCGTATTCCACCGGTATTTCTCCGACATGCTTAAGCACAGATTTTTGAAGCTATACGACAGAGCAAAGTCCATGTGCTGCATGCTGGTCCGGTTGTGCCAACTCTGTCGGAAAGTTAGAAATGTTGCTTTTCTATTTCTACCCGTTTAGGGGTCATATATATGTAGTTGGGATACAAAAAGAAAGTTTCTGATGTACAGGATGGTGGGGAACTATGCCCCGCTATCGCCGCTTCCGCTTTAAGGAATGAAGAAGTGAACTGCTGGGCAAAGGGGCTGCAGTGACTAACGACACAAACGGGGAAGAAACCCCGCAAATATCCACTACATGAAATCTCTTAGCGTGATTCCGCAAGAGAGGAAGCGGGACAGAAGAAGTTTCTATATAATATGTTGACTTATTCCTTCTTTGCACAATAACATACTTACAGACCTTTGAGGCTCGCAGCCCTCAAGGACTGCCTCGCATCATGCATCTCAATACCAAGTTCCTTGTTGCAAGGCTGTAGACAGAGATGAACTGGGTTAAGTGGCCATTTAATTCCACAGGATGTTTAAGAATATTACGATTTGTATCTTCGACAGCGGAAATGAAATAACTCACTCTGAATGACAATACATATGTGGATAAATAAACGACGACACTTGAGTATGACCTTATCGGCCGCAACTTGCCGTCATCATTAAGCCAAAATTCCTTCATAGAACCTGGCTGTATGTGCCCTACCACACTATTCCGACCCAGTTCTTTGACTGCGGCAAGAAAAACGCAAATCAGCATGAGCGATGTCTTCCACCTCGTACTTTCTTGTCATTTCTTTAATTGTTCATGCCCACCTACTTCTCGACTAGACGTGATATTTATACATGATACTTGAATTCACGCCAGGGAGTTGCTTGATTCCTAAGACTACTCAAAACATTTGAATCATTAAAGATATTGAAATCATCTGGGACATTCGGTTCACTCATTGAATCTGCTTGAGACAATGAAGCTAATTAGAACATCGAAGACATTTGGGATAGTGAAATCATTTAGGACTTCAAATCCATTGATACATCTAATCGTCTTGAGAAATTGAAGCTGTTTAGAACACTGAATTCATTTGGAAGTTTGGAACACTAAATCTTCCAAGACTATAGAACACATCTAAGCATCTCAAAATTACCAAAAATGAACCCATCGAGTCGCAACTGCAACCCCGAACTATTGCCAATGAAAACCTTGGTATGGCCATTCACAACACTAATGTAAGAATAACGGCAACAGAACAATGTAATATTGAATATCACATATGTACCCATGGAAGGAGATATGACTCATGAGTGTATGATTCAATATTCAATTACTATATGCATCCTTTGGCACCGGTCGACTCTTAAAAAGCTTACCAATGCCAAACCGACGTTTCTGAGGCTCTGGTTGATACGGAGCCAAAGGATACGCTACTGTGTGCGTATGGTATCCGGTATCATTATGCTCCGATGTAGCGAGCAATCTAGCCATTCTGTGTTCTGGAATTTCACCCCTGGACAAGAAGTCAGTAATCGAGACGAAATTTAGATGGACGGGAGGTTGCACATTGTAAAGAGTAGCAAATAAGATGTATGTACTTACAGTTTTGTGCTATCTGATGCAAACGAGAAGCCCGACTTTCTATTTTCTGTTGCTGTTCTGGGCATGGATATTGGCTCTCGCTTCCTTACTATATCGACAGTTTGTGGGGGCACCGGCTTCTCTTCGCCTCTTGATTTCATAACACTAGCTTTCCCAGCATGTGTTTTAGACTTCGCGGTACCTTTCTTACTCGATTTTGGTCGTATCCAACCGTCCTTCGTAGCTGGTCCGAGAGCAGTAGGCTTGGTAGGAACGGTTGGGATTAGTTCGTGGTCTCGTTTTCGACGATTACGCTTCGTCTGCGTTAGAGTATCTCGGGATGTTAGCGACGAAGAAGATTCCGAGAGTCGCTTAGAAAGGCCATTAAGTGTATTAATTGCTTCTGCACGTGATTTGTTGGATAGCTGTATAAGGGCTTCTTGATCTGAAGACTTGACTTTGCCTCGAGAAAATGATACTATTGCGGACGCGAAAGCAGTGTTTAATCGTGATAATATCGTGGAGAGTGATGAGCGCGCTCTCGCTGCCATGATATGAGAATTTGTAGCTTGCAACTTAAGGATTATAGTTCATACCATCGCCTTCCGAGAACTTAGGACCAACCTTTATAGAATCTTTTGCATATGCTTCTCGAATGTCTGATCTAGATCTTTTGAATGACTTAATGAGAGGAGTTTCCTCGTCCTTATCGGTATCAATTGATTCATTGCTACTTCTACGTCTTTTGCGACTAGCTTTAAGCAGTCTTATGCCGCTTGTAAAAGTACCGAGTAAGGTAGATACCAATTCATTCAGTTCACCCATTGTAAAGTAAGATACAAGTTGTGTTCGACGAAGGAAACATCGAAAAGAGACACTTAATCTTCAAAAGTTTAGAAAAGACATCAAAAAGAGGACGTATGTACTAGTCAAAGTAGCTAGTAATTGATTGGGAGACAGTTGCGCGTTCTTGCCGCCCTTGATTTATACCCCGCTTGTCAACAATGGCCAATAGGAGAGTTGAGATGAAAGTTTGGTAAAGGTAATATATAAATGGCCGTGCGCATATGAGAATGGCTCGTGTATAACGTACACAGCTCAAATCATGAGCGTTCTATGTAGGTCCTTGTCATTTAACCGATTCAAAAGCTGGAATGATGGCATTGTTCAGAGACACTGGGTGATGTGTTACTCCACCGATGTTAAATCAGTAACTAACAGTGATGTTTACGGGAGAGTTGAACATTGGAATGCGATTTGATCCTTGTACCTGTGTAAGTTGTAGAGTGCATCCGATTCGAGGCCAAATAGATCCAGACTCGCCCACGTGATACTACCACAGGAAATAGAGTCAAAGCATTGATTAACTTGGCCATTTTGAGGACTATTGATGTTTCAAGAGATGCTTGAACACTAAAACATCATATCATATAGACGAATAAAGGGGTCTGGTAATGATGAAGCTTCGAATCACATGGAATGAGCTGTCAGAGCGAGACCAAATTGTCCTAAATTGTTCTGGATACAAGCCCTCCGGAGAACGGACCAATATCGCCTTGAAAACGTGGGGGTACCTTATCAGGGTGAACTTGTTGCATCTAGATATTGCAACCAACGGACCTACCGATTCAAAGTAGTGTAACAGGAAAATATCTCATCACATACTTTTGGAGGTTACACTCCAATCGAAAGCCGCCTTAGTGTTTGTAAATCATTGATCAGTATGGTGTGCGAGGATGAGACGGAGTTGTTATCTCTTGCGGGATTTATCGGTGCCACTCAAAATAACATTCGATATCGGAGAGACGGGGGACTGGCTACGAGCCGTAGACCCCACGTCTCCGCTGCTACGTTGCGCAAATTCGTGATTCGATTTGTGCTATCTTGGAGAATTTGATGATAGGCTTGTGGGATAGGGGTGTCGGCGCTTTTTCTTTAGTGTCGCATTCATATTCGTGTGTATATTGTGGCCCTCGAAATCGGTCACAATGTGACTTGTCATTCTGGTATTGATACGATTGCAACACGGCAGGTTTGTCGAGTTAATAGAAAGTATTCTATAAAACTAATGTGTTGTAGCTCTCATATAATCACATCCTATGGTATTGTCTTGGTTGTATAGGAAGGAAAATAAAACAATGTATACAGATTGTCAACGTCTTGAATAAGTTGAAGATTGAGAAAAAGTATTGCGGGACGAACCGCATGGCCGTTTTGAATATACCTGGTGACCAGAGGGATTTTCATCTATATGGTTGCAACATTTAGGACAAACGTGGGGTTTTCTCCAGAATCCCACAAGTACCCACCTCCCTGCATAAGTCCCTTTATCTCACCCCATGTTTTCTATCTTTGTTTCTTTCAGGAACAGAGTGATTGAAATTCCGTATGAGGTTTTGATTAATTCCAATAAGTGATTCCGTTTCACCCACCCTTGGTCGTACATGTCAAATGGCTGGAGGTGCTTATCTTTGGATCCCTGTACATCCTTTGCCTTTGCAGGCTTGCTCACCCCACCACAATTAACATATAAACCAGAGCGTTCTGCACGTCATGAGTATACTTTTAACGAATTTCGAGGCTTTTTGGGTACTACGAAAGATCGATTAGCTCATGAAACTCAACGCACTTCAATAAAATCTTGGGACGTGTATAAGGCATTTATGACTGGCACTTGACGGAGGAGCATTGATGGAACTGTAATCCGTCATTTTAACAGCAAGGAATAACTTGTGTATGGAGTAAACTATTTTTAGACCCTGATGTCGAGTTTCCCTTTCTAGAGTTAGTTCTTATAGCTTTAGATGCTACGAGCATGTTCGAGCGCCATTGCAGAAAAAGTAACACCGATGGTTCGCATCTTCCCAAAGGTGGTTGCAGATTCATTTTGCTGCAGCCTGAATCAAAGCAGTTGCGATGTGCGTGTGTCGGGTTTGCATCGAATCGATCCCTTCCAGGCAGTTCGTGTCATTGCGGACACCAGGCAGTATATCACAATTCAGACCCAGAATGTTCTGCTAAAGAAGTCGATGCGTTAAGATTGAGGATTAGTATTCTTGAGGAAGAGCTGGATCGAGAACGAGGCATAGGAAGAGGTGGATTGTTTGATCGGCTCATACAATTAGAAGAGCTTGTGGAAAAAGGAAATTCAGAACGCGAAGTGGAGATACGAAGCATCCACCGTGGTATTGGTGGTCTTTGGCAGAATCTTGAGGTCCTAAACAAACGGACACCATATTACGATGATCGAATCGAGGGGTTAGTGGATGATGTCCATAGAATTGGTGCTAGGATGATCGAAGTCGACGATGCGTCGATGCGAGTAGAAGATAGAGTCGATGCTCTTGAGAATATCTCGACAAGGATTCCGAGAACTCCAAAGTGGCCTCGGCGAAGAAGAGCATCTACGCCTCCTGCTACCAATATGGAGATCACGATCGGAGGCTCGTCAAGCTATTGGCGAGGCGGTGTTGTGGGGGATTTTACAATACCTGTGAATGATAGTGCATCAGGTCAGGAATTCCCGGAAAGAGATATTTCGGGTGATCGATGCGTAACTCATTCATGGACTGTACATATCTCACTTATGCCCACGTCATCTCAGCCTTTCCCTTTCGAGAAGGACACGGCAGCTTACAAAAGATGTCTATCTCGAGGATTGCATCGAAAGATAGTTGTGCCCGACACAAATAGTGATTCGTTCAAGGAGGCCGTGAATTCTGCGTTTGCGCCAGTCTTGCGAGGAAGGCCTTGGCAACCACTCGCTGCCAAGATTTGCGAGGTTGAAAATCTAAAAGGCCTTCCGATGCTTCGAGAACTAGATAGGCAGCTAGTGAGTGTACTCTTGAGTTCTTTGCCTTCACAAAAAGCTGAGCCTCCCCCAAACAATACTAATTCCAGCCGAACAGGTCTTCAGTGATTATAATGTTGAGTTTTTGAAGAAACACTGCGCTGTCCTTGACGGATGTGGCAGGATTGAAGACATATACATCGCTATGCCCGAAGAAACAATAACTTGGGTCGAGTTGCGGGACCTCAATCCTTTCATCGCAGGATTAGAATCTGCATGGTCCCACGACACATACCTAGATGGACCGCGGTCGGATATACCCCTTCAAGAGTTAAATGACGAGCTTAATGAAGTCATGGTATCCGAAAAGCGACCAGCAGGTGATATGTTGCCATCCTTGCCAGCTATTGAAAGATCGCCATCAAGTACAAAGTTAAAGAGACATGCATCAAGAATTTCCAGAACCCCAAGCCTTGGCTCATCGATTGAGGGAGAGAAAATTCTAGGACACAATTGAGGCAAATTTACAATGGGGCAGGGGCTGATCTTGGCAGGTGTGCTGAAATTGTTTGATGGTATGTCGAGTTTCGTCGGAAGTGTGTGAGATCATAAACCACCAAAGTCAATTTAAGTTTGAATATTGAGTGATGTTCGCTCGAGACCATAAGTCTTTGAATCAAGAAACTTTGAAGTTGAACAGTACTTGTCCAACATCACAGGAGGATCAGGCTTAATCCTCAATATGATTTAAGAACACTGGAATAGACAAACACTTAGCTAATACCTAATGGAGCATATATTCCACATGTATAAAGAACAATGTGCTAGAGCATCGATAGATTCTGCAGTGATTCTTTGGTGGAGTAGGCGAGCACGACAAAGGAGGATCAAGAGGGCGAGTCCGTAATGCCCGCCGCCCATGTATATCAATAATGTAGACACAGCTTCGAAGCTCATTCCTAGTAATGTCTCGAGCGCTCGTGATGGCTAAGGAATGAAATGAGATGATACTTCTGGCCACTCCGGTACTCAATTTAGATATATCCTATTTGGGATGTATTTAAACTGTATGCTTGGCACTTCTTCCATCCTGTACGAATCTGCCCTGGCACACTGCGAAGAAACATTAGCATTGGGCTTGGATGGAAGAGTAAGGTCTCGTTTAAATTTCCTATCTCCTTTCGTCTAAGATAGACAATCCTATTGCAACTTGAACGGGCTTCGTAGGGCAGGCTTGATGCACAATTCTGCAAGGCTACCATTTTCTTTCGATTCTTCGGGGGCCTGTGGATCAATTGGAGATCAAAAAGGAGCATCAGAAGGCAGAATTAGTCAATGATTCGGATGTGCAAAATATAAAGTGTAACTCATATTCTCTGTGTATAATACAGAGTTCTGTATACCTAGTATGTATTTGCAATAGAAGGAGGTACGAAAAGGTTCAGGGCCGGTGAAATGCCTAAATATTATGGCCTCAGGCATGACAGGCGAGGCTAGAAAAAACGACGAGCTAAAACATGACGACGTTCGGATCTGAGGGGCAGATTAATCTTCAGCCTAATGAACAACAACATTTTACCACTTACCTCGTGAACAATTCTTCATACCATCAAAAGCATTTACAAACAATACATTGGAAAAGATCTAACGTTCTTTTCATAAGAATATTCTGGCTTTTTGCTTTGTTTTCTTCTTTCATTTGAAGCCGTTTCGCAAATTCTATTTTGTTCAATAACTCTTTGAAGATTATCGCCGTTGCGACGGTGCACAAAAACTGCATGACCACAACTGCAATCATCAACAAATTTAAGAGTACTACTCTGGTTCTTGCTCTTATTCTGAACGGAATACCTAGCACTTCTTACAGTTGTGCGTGCGTGCTAAACTTTAGACAACATCAAAATCGCGCCTTCTTCTTTTGCTATTTCAACTGCGGCCTTGCGACTTAGTTCACTTGGACTCGTTGATATTCTCACATACAATGGACATAAATTCTTCAAAGCGCCGCAAACTTAATCAGAGAACTTCCCCCCAAGTGCAAATTTCAAAGGTTAAAGGTAAAGAAGCTCAAACAATGGCAAGTACGTACAAGAATCCATCCTCACTCATGCCGCGCAATGTATTGATGAGAATAGGACAAAGTGGTTGGGTATCCAATAAAATCCCGGTGGAGATTTTCAACCTCATCATCGTCCACCTCCCTCGGTCCACCATACAAAACATGCGACTAGTAAACCACGAGTTTGAAGCGAAGGTATCCGAATACCTCTTCAAATACGTAGTGGTCCCATTTAGGCCGGAGATCTATGGCATCAATTCCGAGCCTTCCAACCCTCAGAGCTCTATTATGCTACAGGATAAAGGCATGCGTATCTTCCAAGGTATGTAATCAATAGTCGTGTTTGATTGAGTTACCGTTACTCATATTTCTTAGGTTTTGGTCGGCACATAAAACACTTTGCCATGTGTATGTTAATTCACTCCGTTCACTCTTTTATTTAATGCTAATATTTTATTTAGCTTTCGAAGTTGATATTGCAAAGTTGACCAATCCTCCCGTAAAGCATGATCACGATACGATCACAACTTTCTGGGGTTCCTACAAATGGCCATTCCAAAAGTATAATAGATATGCCCAGTTGGAAGGTCTTGAACAGAAAGCTGACGAGACTCGAACCATGACGAAAGCTTTTCAATTCATTGTAGCAGCTGAAGAACTTGGTCTTTCTATTGATGGGGGTTTGGGATGGTTAGCTGGACCAGACATTAACCAAAAAGTTGTTCAGCGTGGTGAGAAAGCTGTGGTTTTCGGATCATCGAGATTCGAGCCAGAACCTAAGCAAAAACGAAGCGCACGACCTACACGAAACTATCAGCCATTCCGTACAGAACTTCCTACCGGAACACGTTCAATAATCCAAAGAATGCTGCAGGAAGTAGGTTATCGCACCGACCAATTGGATCAGTCTTTCGATGGTGCTCACCCCGACCAAGGTCAGGCGGGTGCGGGCACGCAGGAACGACGAGGCCGTTTTGCTCCCACAATTCCTTACAACGACTTTGAAGAAGGTATTGCTCGTATGCTCGGAGATCATTTTAGAAATGGCATTGCAGCAACTGAAGACGATGACGAGGATGATGAAAGATTTAACAATGAGGATGAAATTTCATCTGAGGCTGGGGAGGGTGTAGGCCAAGGCGAAATCGTTCGTTTTACCTTACCTAATATCAACGATGAGACATTGACCACCGTTTACAACGATGTTGGGGAGAATAATGGCGATAGCGGCGACTCGACTCGTGAAATTAGGCAAAAGCCTAATCCTAATCCTCTCAAGCCAAACGAACTTACCGGCGCACAGAAGGAAATGCTACTTGAACTTGAATGGGCTCAACGAGCATTCATGCAAACCTTTACTCTTGCTGTCATCGATAGTCCAATCACATTTGCCGATGTTAAGAAGCTTACCATTGCACGCTTGCCCAACACACACTTGCCGAACCTCGTCCGCGATGATTTCTGGAACAGCCTACCAAACTTGAATTTGCTATCGCTAGGTGTAATTCCTGATTGGCGTGAGCTTATCAAACTCCCTACCAGTTGGGTTCAAGATAACAGGCTACCTCCATCTAAGGCTGTCACCGGTGTCTTTCAACTCCTTTTCAAGCAAATATCCCAACGTCAGAATATTGAGTCCCTACACTTTGAGTGGATTTGTGGTGGAGAGTATGCTCCGGGACTCTTCTGCCGGAATCAGCATGTACTTGCTGCTCCTGTAGTATCAGATTCGATTAACATGGTTAGCAGAGTTGAAGAAAAGGAGGTCTTGTCTCTCCCTTTTATCAAAAATCTGTCATTGAAGAATTGTTGGTTCAGTCCTCACATTTTCACTCGGTTCATTGGAGAGCTTAAACAATGCAACCTTCAACTTTTAACACTCGATTCGGTTTCATTGACTGCGTTTATTCGGCCCGGACTACATCCAACGCCTCATGCAAATAATGCTATGCACCAGCAAAATGCTTTGGCACAAGCTATGGCGGCAAATATGGGTATTCATAATCACCTTGTTGCACCTCCTGCTTGGGCTCAACCCCCCGCATTTGGTCCTGCAGGCCCGCAAGCATTAGTATTAGCGCCAGCACTCCCGCTGCCAGTAGTTGTTACCAACCCGAATGCTCAACCAGAATGGCTTAATCAACCACGCAATGGCTCCTGGGCTCATGTTATTGATATCTTGACTCCCGGTGACAGACTGGCAGATTTGCGTTATGCTAGGGGATCTAGTGAGGAGCCTGAACCTAAAACTCAAAGTGGTCTCGGAATGCTCGTTTTCAAGTCATGTGGATATGTCCGACTTCCTCTAGACTTTAATCAATCTGCATTCAATGACGGTTTCAACCAGCGAGAATCTACACCTACTGGAATCACAAAGAGAATCAATGACTACGAAAGTATGATGATGAAGTCTGGTGATAGCCTGCTCGGTTCTATCACAAATACAATGAGTGATCTCGAAGTCAATACACTTGAGAACACTTGGAACATGACTCTCGGTTGGGACGCACTTAATCCTCAGCAACTGATCGAAGCAAAACATGATGGAATCACACGCGCAGGCTTCGGAAGATTCAATGGTACCATTGAAGCTGCAGCTCCTGAGATTGTTATGACAGATCCATAGGTCATGTCACACATGGGTAAAAATTGTAATTATCTTGTTGTATACTAATCCTGGCCGCAACTTTTTGCAGAATCTCTTTCTTTTGGGTGCGTTTGTATGGGATAAAGGTCTTCATGAATGTTTCCAATTGAAGCTTTTGGGGCGGGTCTTCTCTTCCATACACACATATCTCTTATTTACTATTTTCTTTTTTTCTTTGGGCAGCATAGCGGGAGCATTATGGCACAGTATCTACAACATAACGGACGGGCTCTTCATATTGTTTCAGACTTGCATTTCAGGTTGCATACTAGGGTAAACGACTGGTCTCACGACTCTTTCTACGATTGAGAATTTGGGTTTTGCTTTGGACGAAAATACTTCGCGAGGAATTTGATACCACGGGCTTCAATACGCAATGTGGTGGATGAATGAGGCAAATGGAGTTATGATTGGGAAGAGCTTTTTTTTTACCTTCAGACTCTGAACACAGCTACAGCTTCAACATAGTTGTATTTCACTGTTCAGGAAGATTTGCGGAGGCAGTATGGGAGAAATACATCAAGGATCATTTGTTCTTTCAAGATGACGGAAAAGACGTACAAAGCTACTGCAAAGGAGATGCGGTTAGCTATATAAAGAATTGGCCAGGAATTCCTCGTTTCTAAATCAGGAGAGTATCGAGAATGGAGAGGTTATTGAAAATATATATCTTTCAGTATTTAAGGAGCGATGGGAATTCGATGAAGATTTTGATTAAATCGAGACTACCAATAGTTGTGTTCGATGGTTGGTTTGGCGTGCGTTAGGGGATCCGTCCCCGCTAGGAATACTTTTATTTCAAAGGCAACTGTGGAGGCGCTGGAATCTTCGAACCTGGAGGAACTTCAGCACAGTAGCCAATCCCCCACAGGTTTATGGAGGAGCGATGGGAGTTGGACTCAGATTCCAACCAATAAAGGAGGGGTATGGGATGGAAATGCATGCGATTGATACATTGGGAGACAACATTGCAGGTGGATGCGCTCGATATACCACTTTCACACACATTCGACTTTGCTCTCGCCAGCGCGATACCGCATCGGCACGAGAATTGATGGATCACAGCCCAGCATCCGGGTCTTTCTTCAATGAGAGGTTTGGTCTTGAGAACGCTTTCATGGTTTCTATCCTTTGCTTTGCTTTTCTTTATTTGTAGAAATAGTATATAATGTGGTACATAATAAAACTTTATAAAATGATTCGGTGTGTGTGCATGTGATTTAAATGTGAAAGTAGTGAGAATACGAGATTCGAGCACTCTAACTCACTTACTTCACCATGTTAATAGATCTAGTCTTGAGATTGGCTGCTTATGACGCGTGTTTCCACTCCCTGTTTCCTTCGTCGCCCTCCCGGTCTTCCCATTCCCGTATCTTTTTGTCTCCCTTTCCCTTCCCTTCAAGAATCAAAAATTGGGATTGTGAATGCAGCCGAATCTCGGGAGGTTAATTCGGCACGATTGGTGAGGTTGATGAGCTTTTAATATTTAGATTGTAGATGATAAATGTAGATGTACATTGTATTGGCGGGAGAGATTGAAAAGCGGGGCTGGATGAGAGAAAGAGAGGCGGGGACGTGTGAACATAGATGGGTGGATGAAAGGGAGGAAAGTGAAGGGCGGAGGGGAAAGAAGTGAATGGAGGGAGAGAATAAGTTGGATGAGAGAGGGAGGAGCAGAAAGCAAGTGGTTTGGATGGGAGGACGAGGATGGGAGGATGAACGCGGAGGAAGGCAGAGCTGGAAAGAGAAAAAAGTGGAGCTGGAAGAAGGAAAAGTTGAGGCGCGGAAGCTGGAAAGAAGTGATTTGGAGAATAGATATTGTTAAAGTGCGGCAGGATATTGATAGGAACTAGGCGTTTGCATTGGGGCTTGATGGAGGGTGCTCGAGGTAGAGGTGATCTAGACTTATGTGAGGTGGAAGCTTGAAGAAGTTATCTGGGCTTGAGATCGCAGGAACTGAGCGTTTGCACTGGGGATGTTTGAAAGAGCTGCTGTGCTGCACTGTGTGGATATGATGATCTGGGCGCGGTTTCATCGAAGTAGAAGAGTTGGGTTGCAGATGTTGGAGTGCAGACGCTTTTGATTCCAGAAAACCACTATATCTGGTGGTCAGAAGCCAGCTGGGTTCGCTGTAGAACTGATATGTTGCCTGCTGTTTTAGAATGATCTAGGCCCATGTCGAGTGGAAGTAAGATAGCTGAGACCTGGACAAGTATCGTCTGAGCCATCCTGGAGCTCGAAGTTCCTTGTTCTCTTGAACCTCTATAAGATCGTGGCTGACTTAGCCGTGGTTTCCATAGAAAGCACTAATATCACATAGACTCAGTGCATCGGTCAAATAGATTTTTCAAGGAGCAATTAAATTTTCTGCAAGTATTTCATTTAATGGTTCATTTATAGTGCAGCAATATGTCACCAGTACAAGCCATCCATTTTTTCGAAATAACCTTGTATGATGACCGTCATATCAATGCCCCATCGCGCAAACCCCAGCCAACCATAAAAAGAGAACATCTATGCAGCAGTGATAGCTTGACGGATACGAGCACCACGTTGTCTTGAAGACAAGTGTGCGGTCTCACGTCCAACAACGGCCTCAGACTTCTGAACAACTTCCTCTCCTTCGGTCAAGATCAATTCGATGTGGCAGGGATTTGACATGTATGGGTTAATCTATATTGGATTAGTATATCGGATGTATCGTAGGCTTCGAATATAAACTTACACGACCGTGAGCACGGTAAGTTCGGCGACGTTGCTTTGGTGCTTGGTTGACTTGGATGTGCTTAACGATCAAGTTTCCGGTATCGAGACCCTTGGTATCGGCGTTTGCCTCTGCGTTCTTCAAGAGACCGAGTAGGAACTCGGCGGACTTGACTGGCCATCTAGCACGGGTAACACCGAATTGCTTTCCTATTGAAATATCCCTATCAGCCTCCTATCCTTCCCTTTCCATGATTCTAGATTCCCTTCTGATATGATCGTTCGAACATACCTTGAGCAGCACGTCCAGTTCCTCCGGCGTATCTTCTCATTGGTACAGCCTCCTTGTGCTCTTGAACGTTCTCAAGGAACTTGACGGCGCGCTGGAGCTTCCATCCCTACGTGATATTAGTATTTGCCGGCTCGTAAGGACTTCGAAAACTTGCGTTGATACTTTGTGCAGTCTCTCTCGTGTTCTTGAAGGAGACACGGAGGTAAGAACCGCGAGCTCTGGCGCTCTTGGCCGATTCTGGTCGGGGAGTTAGTGATTGCCCAGGAGGGAAGGTTTCGGGAGGCAACGAATGGAAATCGACTGCATTTTCGTACCTATTTCAGTAGCGGCGTATCTAACCTGTGAATAGATATCTTGATCAGCAAATTGAACCAAAATCCGGTAGTCCAGGCAAATCTCCCATCACCAGCGCAATCTGCAAAGTCGCCAGCGCCGAGAGACCGAGAAATTAACTCAACGGTGCTCGCTTTCTTTGCAGAAAAGTCCCTCAGCCACCAGCACCACCTGCCAGAGTTTCCAGGACAGATGGACTAAAGATCTAGCTCGTCGGCGTCGAATTTCCCTGCGGTCTGCCCCCTCCATCACCCAAGACCCCAATCCACCATTTTTCAACATTTACTTGTCGCAATTGATTCCAAACAATCGTACACCCTTCAAAATAACAATAGGAAACACATTGAACGTACCATCTTGACGTTTGGTTGCTGCGGTCGTTAGTACGGAAAATTTCGGTATAATCTTGATGCTGTAAATTTTTGGAGTTCCTTCCGTTTTGGCTCGCTTGTTGTTGTTTGCCCTAACACATGACTTGACTAAGCCAAATCTGGTAAGCACGCTAAAATCAACTTTTGCACTTTCGTGAAGTGAAGCGAATTGTACGAACTTTTTTGACCTCTTGAACTTTCTGCCTCTCGAAACGCCTCACGACAACATCGACAATTCTAGATACCGTCGCCCATCATGTCTTTGGTTACGTACGGCAAAATTTTACAATTTTCCCCTAAATTTCAAGCCCAAAAACGCCGAAGATTTATTTTGTGACCTTTAGTGAGGTTGCGCTCTAGAATCGATCTTTTTTGGCGCCACCGACCTCAAACTTGCCTTGAACATCTGACTGACAACATGTCTACAGCGGGGAGAAGTCCAACTTTCAATACATTCTGCGTCTCCTCAACACTAACGTTGAGGGAAAGCAGAAGGTTATGTTTGCGCTCACAAAAATAAAGGTAGGAAATCGTTCCTCTCCATGGTCTTCCTCTTATATTAATCATATCCCCAGGGTGTCGGACGTCGTTACTCCAACTTGGTCTGCAAGAAGGCTGATGTCGATCTCAACAAGCGGTATGGATTACACTGGATACGGGAATAGAAGGACAAAGGACTAATTAATTACAGCGCTGGTGAACTTACCTCCGAAGAGCTTGAGAGAATCGTTACCATCATCCAAAACCCAACTCAATACAAGATCCCATCCTGGTTCCTCAACAGACAACGCGATATCGTCGATGGCAAAGACTCCCAAGTTCTCGCCAACGGTGTCGACTCCAAGCTCCGTGATGATTTGGAACGCCTAAAGAAGATCCGTGCCCATCGTGGTCTCCGTCACTACTGGGGTCTCCGTGTTCGTGGACAACACTCCAAGACTACTGGTCGCAGAGGTAGAACTGTCGGTGTTTCCAAGAAGAAGGGAAATTAAATATTTGCGCTCTGGGATTTACGGTTGGGTGGAGTGTGGCTTTTGCGATGGACTGGTACTTTACATCTGGCTCAACAGCTTGTACAGCATGATGCTGTTACTGGGTATGCCCCAGGGAAATCAGTACATGAAAAGGAGACAATAAATCATCAATGGCTTCACTATAATTTTATGTGCTTTCAAAATAAAATGATGTGCCAAGATTGAATTAATGATATATGTTTACGAAATATTAGCGCTGCTTTTACCAACAATCCCAGAAAATGTCCAAAAGTCACAGGATATTGTCCAAGGTGGTAAGTTATACTCATTCTTCCGCATTTTCATCCGGAAGTCTTAATTTAGCGATGATACACTTCCTCCTATCTCTCGCGTATTGTACTTTTTGTTAATTGAGGAAGGAGCCAACCTCTCTTCCAAAGACTTGTCGATTTCTAGAATGGGAAGGAGGCAGAACAGGCGAGAGGTGACAGATTAGAATTCAAAATCATCACCACTTTTCTCGCATGTTAGGATGCTTTATTTGCCTATTCATTGAAAAGTATCACTGGGGATTGTTCAATGAGCACAGAACGAACCGCCTCAAAGAGGAAATGCTTGTATTGGTTCTTCGGTCTGGAATGGGTGGTGCTGTATTTGAATAATCACCCAGAGTTTCATGAGGCAATCGAATACACAGTTATACTTTTGGCTTTGATGGCCAATATCATAAACTCGAACCCCATATCAAATGTTATAGTTGGATCTGCTCAAGGCATCTATAACCTCCTAGTGATTCTTAAAATGACAAATGAGCCAACCCACAGGATATAACCGCAACGTAAAATTTAAACTACTTTTGCTACCCCCAACGCCATTCTATACCCGCTAAACGATCCCAAAGCCAAGGTCAATAGAGGATATAGCTCTCAATCCTCATGAGTAACAGCCATATCCAACACCTCCACTCTTCCCTGACCCTTCGTCTCGGTCCCAATAAAATCTCCCAACCCCTTAAACGCACCGGGTTCCACAAACCCCACAACCTCCCACTCCGACCCCATCACATCCTGACTCTCAACCTGTTCCACATACCCCAACACCCTATCCTTAACCGACTCCTTCTTATCCCCCTCCTCCTCATCCCCAGCTTTCGGTCCCGCACTCTTAACAACCTGTTTCAAAACCTTCGTGGGTAACGTAACCCTTAACCTCATTCTCGCTCTCGCTACGGGGATGGGTTGATGAGCAATCAATGCCTTCATCGCCTCCAACGCCTGACTCTTAGCACTCTTCGTAGCAACTACTCCCGTCCACGCATGTTCCCTCGCTCTAGGTATCGGTTTCGCTTCCCCCTCTTCGCCCGTCGTCGGAGTCGCATTTTCACTTCCCAAATTCTTATCCTTATCCTGCGCTTGCGATCCTTGTGAACTAAGCATCTCTAATGCTTTCTCTATCATTCCAGTAGTATAAACCCTTTTCGTCTTCGGATCCACAAGTTTACTCGCCACGATACTGATTACTTCATTATGGACCCGTTCTAACTGCGCATGACGTTCTTTCTCTCCAACTTGTAATTCCCCTTTATTTAATATCTCGAGAATGATATCTTGAACCGGCGTATCTTTTCCAAATGCCTTGGCTAAATCGGCAGTGGGAGCTGTCTGTCCTCGCGATACGTTGAGAAATACATTGGGGATTTGTAGAACGTTGTCGATGTCTTTTTCGTTGCCGGATCGCCATTCCAGGACTTTGTTCTTGTAGCAGGCGATTTCGAAACGCTTTTTTGCTTTTTTGTAGCGTACGAGGGAGACGTTTGTTAGTTTTATTTGGTTAGAGGGTTGGTTGATGGGCATTTTGACGGAGTTGAAGGAGATTGGTGTGTATTAGAGAGGGGATGAAGTTCTGAGATGTTATGGTTTGGATATTCTCTTTTTCAGTATGGTTATTAAGATTTTTCTTTTTGCGTGGGTTAAGTTTACATCACCCCGCTGAGTAATTCTCCGCCATCTTTTACGGTTCGCTTCACTTATCTACACTTATCTGAGTGGGATGGATGAGAGAACCAGAATATCGCACTGCAATATTTTGTAAGATCTTACAATAACTGTAAATTGCTCATGAGTCACAATGAACCATAGACATTCTTAATGAGAAGCGCATTTCTACCAAAGTCTCCTTTACCATATTTTCCATATCTGAATCCATGGGTTAATCGGTGAATCAAGGTCTCAGACCCGAGTCAGGTGTTCATCGCGGGTACCTTGTCAGATTTAGCTATGCAGTGGCGTCAGGGGAATAGCCACAGGCTGTGTTGTGATACGCTAGGTCTCTCTTGATAACTGTTTAGCAGGATTAAGCTCCGGAAACATCAATACCATAGATAGATACCTAGCTGGAGAATTAACTATGATTTTGATATTCTTCAAAATGATAACTTTGAAACGATAGAATAGATGAATTGATAGTTTTCAATCAATAATGATACAAAGTTGTATTGTGTAAAAGAATAAAAATTAGAAGCAATAGAGTAAATCCTACCTAAGGTAAGATCTCCCATTTAATAAACTAAATTAATAATTAATTAGTAACAAATACCACTAATAAATAATACTTTGCCCTAAAATATAACAAAAAATAAAACGAAAGTTATCTCTTTCTGATTATTCCCTTTTTGGATTTGTTTATTAAAATATATTTATAATTTTATTCCTCAAATACTTTAACGATTTCTATTAAAATTTATCTATTTAATTTTTATTTATTCTATTCTATTGTTTTTTCTTTAAATCGAATTAAATATTCTATTAAAATTTCTTTTCCTTTTTTATACTACTTCTATTTATGCAAAATGCGTTCAGAAACTAATTCAGGATTCTGTAAGATTCTTTATACAAAGGAGTATCAATAAGGATTTTAAGTTGGGTCTGGAACTGGTTCGAGATGTGCAATATTGATGATTAAATGAACCTTCATTATATCAAATAATTCGATTCTGTATATAAGATATTCAATCCTTTTCAACATTTTAAAAGATCCTACGAATTGTTGTTCGATCTTTATATTTCGTTTTACGATTTCTGATATATTGTAATTTCAATATAATCTCAATGATATATAATCTCTTATATTAAAAAATATAGATTTGTATTATTGATTATAATATCGTTTTATAAATATAACTACAAATTTGATTATATTTATTACTTCAATTCTTATTAAATTATATTTTCCATTATTTGTTGGTTTTATCGAATATATCTGTATATTATTTGAAATAATAGGATCCTGATATTTTTCTAATGAATCTTTGTAGATTAAATCCATTAATATATCTATAATAATATTTATCGATTCTTTGATTCTAATATTATATATCATTATCATAAATATTATACCTATCCTTTGTAAAATAGAATTTAATAAAATTACAATTATAAATAATAAAGTCCTTAACTATAAAGATATATCATTTATTATTGATAGATAATATTTCAAAGTAATCTTTATTATTTGATTTGTATATTTGTTTGCATTATTAGTTTATAAATGTTAAATAATACTAAACAATAATTTTATACCTAATGAATCCATTATTCCTTTTTAGATTTTTGATATGAATTTCCTATTTCGATCCGAAATAATGGTCTATAGAATACCCCAAAGAATTCCTAGTAAATATAAGATTAATATATTTCCCTATTATACTATATTCCATATCGATTTTTCTGGGATAATTGTGATTACTTTTAATAACTTATTGATTATAGGTAATGCACAATCGAACAAGTCTGGTATAGATCTTGATAATATTAAAATAAAGTTGATTGAAATAATATAAAAGATATACGGTGATATTAGAATCGATTATAGAGATCTATATGGTTAATGTCTTGATATTGATGATATTTTATATTGATAATAATGATATAGATATACTTGTAGTTTTTTTGAAATATTAAAAATATAGAAGTTAATAGAAATCTTTTTATAAATATAATTATAATCCAAATGATCGATTTGATTATATATATATTCGAATATTTCGTCCTTTATACCTTTAAATATCATTAATCTTTTTTTGATATATATATTATCTGGTTTAATATAAAGTATATTTTATTTAAATTCGAATAACAAATCTATAGTATTGATTTCGAGATTTGAATTTTTCTCAATTTTATCGATCAATTTTGTTATTCTGGGATCCAATATATACAATATCTTAAATTTCTATAATTATATTTTTCCGATTTACAAAACTATAATAGAGTATATTAATTCTGAATATATATTATATATTTGTTCGATTGCACTTATAATTTGTTTTTGAACTATTATATCGATAATATACAATCTCGATAATATATCAGGGATTATATTGAGTTTTCCTGGTTTATATCGAATATTAAATCTAAATCTGAATAAATATTCGGAATTATATAAATAATATAGATTTAATTGTATTAATAATAATATATTCATAAATATTTGAATTGTTATTTGGATATTGGTTGAATAATCTATATAAACAATGATCAAAAGCTTGAATAATTCCATTAAATATTTGATCCTTGAGATTATTCAGTATAAATTTGCAATCTTTAATTCTGTCGATCAGTAATTCTTTTCGGCAATAGTGATTAATCTAGATAAGAATATAATGAATTACATCGATTTTTGAGTTAAAGAATCAATATCAGAGTAATAGATTATATTTTTGATATTATCCTTAAATATATCAATATCGATGTAAAGTTTTCGATTTGGATTGAAATGATATAAAATCGAAGATTTTTGGAAGGCTTATTAAAGATCTATAAATGATTTCTGTTCTTCTTTTGTAATATCCTTGAATTAAATTTGAGTAATCTTATATTTTCTTTTCGCTTTTGATAATTTATTTCCTTTATAATTCTGTAGTGTTTTGTTCAATTTGTATTTTCTGTTTTGCAGATTTATAGATAATTTAATATAATATAGAATATATTATTATAAATATTCAATCAATTTTAAATAATATTCAAATTGTTTTAATATATATAAAAATACTAAAGTCTATATAACCTCCAATTTATTTTTTGTAGAAATCAATTCTAATATATTCATTTTTTGATTAAGTAATATAATCGAGGGATAGAATAAAAAATATTTTTTAGAATTCAATATTATATTAATAGTTTTGAATTTGATGAATATTTATTTAAGGTATATTATATATTTAGGAAATAATTTACTGAAAATGATTATATTATTAATATAGATATATACGAATTCTTGTTTTAATTAAAGAATATTGTCGATTCATCTTTGAATATATATTGATGAATTTCTGAAATCTATTATAATATAAATAAATGTTTTTTGGTTATAATATAATGATACAATAAAATACTTTTGATATTCCGGCTTGATTTTCCATTAATAAAAAAAGCTTATATAATTAATAATTAAAATAAAAGAACAATTTATTATAATTACAATTATATTTATTTGAATGGAAATAGAATATATATTTGGATTTGTAATATAATTAAAAATATAAATATCGATGACAATTTTATCTTTTTTTTTTATAATATTTTTAGAATCTATAATATATCTTTATATAACAAACATTAGAAAATTGAAAAAACTTGGTTTTTTGGTCCATTTCAATCGATATTGATGATACAATTTATCAAAAGTCTGATCGATTAGAACTTAATTTTCTCGATCTGTTGAATAAATTTTTGCTTTATTAAACCGAAATTTTGATTTCTAATTTTCGCAAAGTTTTATTTTTAATTCTTCATTTTCTAATATAAATACAAATCCTTAATATTCCTTCTACAATATCGATTCGCTTTGTATTATTTCCTGAAACTAAGATCATTGAATAATATCCCCAAATGCTATCATTTTATTCAACAAAATAATTTCTTATTTTAAATCGATACTGTTTATATTCGAATTAATTTGTTGTATTCCTATATTTACAGATATTCATAAGATTATAATTACTACTATTATTAATAATCCCTTAATTAAAAGGCGTTTTATAGAAAACTAATTTCTAATCAAGGTTTTTATAAAATAATAAATATCGATTTCATTTATTGTTATTATAATTTGGGTATCAGAATTTAATACATTTCCCAATTTCAAATTCCGCTATACAATTATTTCTTTATCAATAAAGTTTTCTATTATAATAATCTTATACGAATTTATAATAATATATACAAAAGATATAAAATTATTTTACTGAATTGATTTATATAGTATATTATAATCTAGTAGTAAAATATTATTGTTTTTTCTGTTAGCCATTATTACAAATACTTTAAAATGAAATAGAATCATTACTTTTTCTTGAATGTAAATAATAATCTTTTTTTTGATATCTTTAGTTTTGATTATAATCTTAATATATATATTTGTATAATATAAGAAAATTAATTATTAACTTTCGAAATTCATAATTTAATCTTCCAGATTAATAATATCAATTTCTATCAGTATTCTAATTTCTAGTATTTCAATAATATAAACTTTACGATTGAATTAAGTAATCGTTTTATTCATTATTAGTAAATAGAAATCGAGATTTATATATTGATTAATATTATATTATTGATCTTTCAATCCATATATTTTTATAAACTTGTTTATTATAAAAATCTTAATTATAAAATATATCTTTATTAAAAAGCTTCTATTAATAAAACTTATTTTATATTTTATATCTAAATAAATAAAATATATATTGTTTTGTGGATTATTTAATATTACTTTGATTTCAGTATATTTGTGTTTGTGAAATGTATATCCAGATAATGATTTATTGGTATCCATGGTCGATCAAACAATATATGGTCGATCTGGTGAAAGCTTAGAATTAATTCGATCTGGATTATCGATAACAAGAAATGGTATATTTGTTATGGTTATTGATAATTGTTCGAATAAAATTGGTTTTAATAATACTGATTTGTATTTGTTTTTATATAGTTTTTGTAAATAAATATATAATTTGTTTTTGTTGCAGAATTTCATTTTATAATTATTATATTGATAACGATCTTCATCGAAATTGATAATACAAATCTGTTTAAGAAAAACTTATTTATGATTCAAATTGACTATCAAAGGGGTAAATCTTGATTTCTGAATTTCATTATCAATTTATGAAATAACTATATTTAATCGATAATTGATTTTCGAACTTATATTATATTATATATTTTATATTTTAAATACCTTTTCTTTAATCTATATATAATTGATATATAATATCTCTATCTTCTCTTTATTATCTTGATTATCCAGATTTAATTCCTTTGATTTATAATCCAATCTTTGATAATAAGTTTAATTATAAATATCGATATTATGAATATCCAGATCAATTGTTTCCTAATTTAAATCGTTTCCTCTAATATTATATACTTACTATTTGCTATTATATTTATTGAAATAATACTCCTTTTTTCTGAATAACTTTTTATTTTATATTTTGTTATTTTTTTTAATACTAAATTTTCTATTAATATCATTATTCTTGAAAATGGAGGGATCCTTGTAAAAAATGGGGGAGGAAGTATTTCTATAATTATTCTAGTAATATAATTTATAAGATAAAAAACGTTTATTATTATAATGATTTAATAATCGATTATCGTTATAATTGGAACGCCAGATATCGAACCAATTATTCTTCTTTTGTTTAATTTATAATATAAATATAATAAAATTAATATCCTTTATAAATATTGGGATATGAATTCGAAACTTTGTTGATAAATGCCGATGAGCAATTAATATTTGTATATATTCCGATTTGATTGTTTTTATATTGTATTCTAAAATAATTATATTCTGGATATATTCTTCAGGATCTTTATATTGTCGAATATCTCTAATAGTATATTTGAAATGCTCCAACTTCTTTAAGGCTATACCTAGTGATATATGAAAATGGTTTTCCAGTTTTATATATTAATTTTCAATACTTATTTTAAAACCAGTTTATATTGTATTCGAGATTTCGTTAGTATACTATAGCTCAGCCTTGCTTCTCAAGCATTGATCCAATTGAGCAGCAATAATATAAGCAGCAAATGAATCATCCAGTATACTAATCGATTTAGCTTTTATATATACTATAAATGAATATACATTGTAATAAATAATCTTGTTATTAATAATCTCTATAAAAAATTCAATTTTATTATTTGGATCTAAGAAGCTTATATCTTATAAACGAAAATATATAGTATCATCCCCATTATATTATTATTGTAGCAGAGTTTGAATAACAATTAACAATTATTGAAACTATTCTACAGAAAATATCGCATCAATAGTAGCAGTTATTTTGTCAAAGGTTTCTTGATTTATACTACCGGGAAATTCTTAACATTCTGAAAATGAAATTGATACCGATAATATCAAATCGTGATCTTTATTCAAGAATTACAGTAACATTGATAATATAGATTATACAATATTAGCAATTCTTATATAACTATTATACTAATCAGAAAATATTGTAGATATTGATTAAGGATAAATCGATATAAAGGAAACGTTTACAGATATTGAAAAAGGATCAATTTGATTGTTTACTATTACTTCATTTTGTATTTTCTATACAAACCAAATAATTGTATAAAATTATTTGAATAATAATTTATCTTTTGTTTTGGATCGTTCGATAAAGAACTTCTCAATCAAAAATGCTTTTACAATAATATTTTGAAGAAGATCGATATAAGATATTCTGGCATTTATAATACTTTTATTATTCATATTTGAATTTACAAATACTTTACCTCAAGAATACTCCGATTCTTTTTCGGTATATAGAATACAATAAAAACAAATGTTAAATAACTTAAAAGAAAAGATTTGATTACTTGAAAAAGATATATCAACTAATTATCTGGCATTTGATGTTGATGGAGTTATTGTTGATGAAAAGATCCTAAAGAATTTGCTACCATTTAATACAAAGTTGTATTGTATAAAAGAATAAAGATTAAAAGCAGTAGGGTAAATCCTATCTAAGGTAAGATCTCCCGCTTAGTAAGCTAAGTTAATGACTAATTGGTAACAAATAATGATCATTAATGTATGATCTTGTGATTATCAAACATTCTTCCATAGTATGCTTGGTTGATGTTGTGATTCTCATGGCTGGCCGATAAGCTCCAAACTCCCAGGGTGCCTTGCTACGTAATGAAGCACGAGCACAGCACATCGGCCATCTGCAACTTAGGTAGCTCTTGGTTACCCTATCAACTCGCTCAGCAGTTACCGCCTTGGAACCCTATTCAAAGCTCCCCATCCATCCTTCTTTCTTCTCTTCCATCTCCCATCCTTTCTTTCATCATAACATCCATCTCTTTTTGAAATCATCTTATCAAATAGAATAGAAATACGACAACATTAGAACTACTATTCTTCATTAGACTTCACCATGAAGCTCCTCGCATCAACCGTCCTTATGGGCGCTGCTGCGGCATCTATTACACCTCAACAACAGGTTCTTAAGAACCCATTTCATTCAGCCTCAAAGCCAATCTCTGAAGCATGGTCCAAATCAATGGAATCATTGAGTCATCTCACCGATTCCATGAAAGATATGACCTCCGAAGCCAAAGCCGTTTGGGATGAAGTTTCAATGCTTTTCCCGGAGGCGATGGATAGAGCTACTTTCTTCCAACAACCAAAACCCCATACAAGAAAACCTGATACTGCTTGGGATTATGTTGTTAAAGGCGCAGATATCCAAAGTGTTTGGGTTGAGAACTCTAAGGGAGAGAAGGAACGTGAGATTGATGGAAAGCTTGAGAAGTATAACATGAGAGCTAAGAAGGTTGATCCTACGAAGCTTGGTGTTGATAAGGTTAAGCAATACAGTGGTTATCTGGATGATGAGGAGAATGATAAGCATTTGTTTTATTGTGAGTATTACCGTTCTTTTGATGATATCTAGCACACTTCCTTGCGTTACGCCACCCTTTCCTTCTGACCCATTTACCTACTATAAACAGATGTGCTAATAAAACCCAGGGTTCTTTGAATCTAGAAATGATCCTAAGAA
The DNA here is from genome assembly GCA_014898415.1 of Stromatinia cepivora. NCBI lineage: Eukaryota > Fungi > Ascomycota > Leotiomycetes > Helotiales > Sclerotiniaceae > Stromatinia > Stromatinia cepivora. Next base: position 1,783,595 of record RCTD01000001.1, on the reverse strand, counting down.
CGATCCAGTTGTTCTCTGGTTGAACGGAGGACCAGGATGTTCTTCTTTGACCGGTCTCTTCCTCGAACTTGGCCCTGCCTCAATCGACAAGAACGGCAAATTGCACAACAACCCATACTCATGGAACGCAAATGCTTCCGTTATCTTCCTTGATCAACCAGTCAATGTTGGATACTCATACAGTGGTGGATCTGTCAGCAACACAATTGCTGCAGGCAAGGATGTTTATGCTCTTCTCACCTTGTTCTTCAAACAATTCCCTGAATATGCCACACAAGATTTCCACATTGCTGGTGAATCTTATGCTGGTCATTACATTCCAGTTTTCACACATGAGATCTTATCTCACAAGAAACGTAACATCAACCTCAAGTCCATTCTTATCGGTAACGGTTTGACCGATGGACTTACACAATACGAACACTACAGACCAATGGCTTGTGGTGAAGGTGGATACCCAGCTGTTCTCGACTCTAGTGAATGTAAAGCTATGGATAATGCTCTTCCTCGTTGCCAAAGTTTGATCCAAAGCTGTTATGATAGTGAAAGCGTTTGGTCTTGTGTTCCAGCAAGCATTTACTGCAACAATGCTATGATGGGACCTTACCAAAGAACTGGACAGGTATGTTAACTACACCACTCTTACGATTACAATATGCTAATTTCCTATAGAACGTTTATGATATCCGTGGTAAATGTGAAGACAGCAGCAACTTGTGCTACTCTGCTCTTGGCTGGATTAGCGAATACTTGAACAAGGCCGATGTTCAAAAGGAGCTCGGTGTTGAAGTCAGCAGTTACGACAGCTGTAACTTTGATATCAACAGAAACTTCCTTTTCCAAGGTGATTGGATGCAACCTTTCCACCGATTGGTTCCAGGTATCCTCGAGCAAATTCCAGTCTTGATCTATGCTGGTGATGCTGATTTCATCTGCAACTGGCTCGGAAACCAAGCATGGACCGAGGCTCTTGAATGGCCTGGACAAAAGGGTTTCAATGCTGCCAAGACCAAGGATCTCCAATTGGAGGATGGTCATAAGACTGGTACCTTCAAGAGCAGTGGTAACTTTACTTTCGCACGCATCTTTGGTGCGGGACACATGGTTCCAATGGATCAACCAGAAGCTTCATTGGATTTCCTTAACAAGTGGTTGAATGATTATACTCTTTAGATCTATAGATATTAGATATCTTAGATTAGAATATGCATTGGATGAGAATGAGGGATGAATTGAAGGGGGCAAATTGTATTTATTACGATGAGGATTGGGTTGGGATGAATGGATGGGATAGGACTTTTCATTTGGATTGTATTACAGTAACGGGAAGGGGGGTAACATGGATAGATTAATCTGATCAATATTTATATGATGAATAGAGACTTGAAGTGAAGTGACTTGATGACTTTGTGACTTACTTGCATCTACCAAATTTTGCAGCCATCCAGATCATAAATCGCATACGAAAATCGAATGAATATACATAGCTAATACAGAGTTGGCCGCAGAATAACCACTTCAAGGTCCCAACTTCACATAGGTTATTCCGGCCACCGCCGCACCAACTTTATTATTTTCATATTCAAATGTACTCGAATATATTTTTCTTGATAGATAGTTATCCCAATCATTAGGTACCTACCCATCATCTAGGTATTTCTTTCATCAATCTCCTTCAATAATATAATATCATTCAATCCTAAGATTTCACACTACATTCTACGCTACACCGCATACATCGCATCACCGCATACACCGCATCACCGCATACACCGCATCACCGCATACACCGTATCGCTGAAAACCGGTGGCCGGTAAATTGTAATGTGAGATAGATTTCTTCGGAAGTAAATCCGCTTGTCTTATCGTGTTGATGATGACGATGGGGCGGAGAGGTTTACCGGTGTCTAGGTATGTAGGTGATCTTACCTGCCTTTTTGAGATGTCGGTGATGTTTTTGCATATTGAGTTGTGAATTATGGGGATTTTTAGGCCCGCGGGAGAGATAGTAGGGATTGGATAGTGGGGATGAGTAATGCAAGGTAAGTTAGAGAGGAGCTGCGAGAGCTTAGATGAAGTATGGAATGAATGCAGGCTGCAGGAACTCGGCGCCCCGTTAGTTATACAACCTTGATCGTGCATACGAAGTGCAGATACTGGACAGCGTGCCCGCCCTCAATCACTTTTTAATGGTTCGAAAGTGTATGCAGTAGCTCTTAATAGCTCTCTCCCCTTTTTTTTTCCTCTCTTCTCTTCTTCTTCTCCCAACCCTCAAAACCTCGGAAATACACACTCACCATGTATTCCACACTTAGCATACCGCTACTCCTCTCCGTAGCAGCTACAACAAGAGCTCAATTCGTGAAAGCACCTACAGATCTCACCACTACGACTGGATATTTGGATATACCCGTTAGGTATAAAGAGGTTCCCAGTGGGATTTGTGAGTTGCAGGAGGGAGTTAAGAGTTTGAGTGGTTATGTAGATGTGGAGGAGGGACAACATGTTTTCTGGTATGTTTTGTTGAGCTTTCTTTGATCTTTTTGAAGATGAGATTAATTATCTTGATTCTTTGGAAAGGCGATTCTTGACCGGACTCCTTGTTTGGCCAGAATCCTTCCATTCTCCATTAATCTATCCTTCAAACTAAAACTTCTCTCTTCCACTAATGTGCTAACACCTCAACAGGTGGTTCTTCGAAACCCGTAACGGAAACGCATCAGAAGCTCCATTAACTGTATGGATTAATGGCGGACCGGGTGCCTCGTCTATGATTGGATTGTTTGAGGAAAATGGACCGTGTTACATTGATGTGGATGGAAAGGTGGTTAATAATCCTTATAGTTGGAATAATGTTAGCAATATGCTTTACATTGATCAACCAGCTCAGGTATGTAGGATTTTGTTTTTGGTGATTCAATATTCATTGGATGACTTTGAAGGATATTTATCACTTGCCCGTGGGCTTGTGGGCTCGGATTCAAAACTAAAATCAGATAGGTCGGTTTCTCATACTCAATTCCTGTCAATGGATATCTTGATCCTAGTTCGGGTTATATCGTCACATTACCAAATGCTACTTGTCCGGATTATGCACAGGATTGGAATTGTGGAACTTATAGTTATGCGAATGAAAGTCTTACGGCTAATTCTACACATGCTGGAGCTCCAAACTTTGTAGGTTTATCCATGGTTCTTTTAAAGAATTGTGCTGATTCCGTCACAGTGGAAAACATTGCAAGGATTTATGGGTGCTTTCCCTGAATACTCTCGAAATGGATTTCACTTTACAACTGAGAGTTATGGTGGCCATTATGGTCCTATTTATAATGAGTATATCGAAACTCAAAACGCCAAGAATATCTCCGGTGCTCTTCAAATCTCCCTCGAATCGGTTCTTATTGGAAATGGCTGGTATGATCCATTGATTCAATATCAAGCATACTATAACTTCACCGTTTGGCCTGGTAACACATACGATTATTCTCCTTTCAACGCAACTGTACAAGCTCAATTGTACAATAACCTATACGGTGCGGGAAACTGTGTCGATCAGGTCAAGGATTGTGCAGCCAGAGGTATCAATGAGATTTGTGCAGCTGCAGATTCTTTCTGTGCTGATCTCGTAGAAAGTATCTATGATATTTATTCGGGAAGAGATGAATATGATATGAGAGAATTGACACCAGATCCTTTCCCATATGGTCATTATACTTCTTATCTGAATACACCCGAAGTACAAGCTGCTATTGGTGCCTTCCAGAATTTCTCTACTTCTTCATATGCGGTTGGGAATGCTTTTGCCGCTACTGGTGATGATGAGTAAGTGAAAGTCAAAGACTTAAACACTATGAATGTTACTAATTCCTATTAGTCGCGAGGCTGGTACTATTGAGGCAGTTAGAGCCTTGCTCGACCAAGGAGTTTACGTTGCTATGATGGCAGGTGATGCCGATTACAAGTAAGTCTTTCAACCCCAACATCATACCTCCCTTGCTAACAAAATCCCCAGCTGCAACTGGCTAGGCGGTGAAGTAGTATCCAGAGAAGTAAACGCGACCAACTTTTCCCTCGCCGGCTACACCAACATCACAACCTCCGACTCCATCGTCCACGGCCAAGTAAAACAATCCGGTCTCTTCTCCTTCTCCCGCATTTACGAATCCGGCCACGAAGTCCCCTTCTATCAACCGCTTGCCGCGCTCGAAATCTTCGAAAGAGTTATCGGACGAAAGGATATCGAAAGTGGATTGATTAGTATCGATGCTAATAAAACTTATTTGACGAGTGGAACCGAGAAGAGTACTTACAGGGAAGGAAATAAAACGATGCAGTTTGAGGTTTTGCCGGGTGATAGTACGTATAATACTACGTTGAATGGACCGAACCCGATGGAGGGTGGGAAGAGGGAGTTGAGGAGAATGGTTTTGGGGAGGGATGGTGGGAAGGAGGGGATGAAGAGGGGGTTTAAGCCGGGGGGTAAGAAGTCGAAGAGGAGTTGGAGTTATTAGGTCGTGGGTGGATGGGGAGTAAAGGATGGAGGATGGACAAAACAATGTTGCTGTGATATGGCGGTTCGGTTTGGGATGGACTTGCTGGATGGGTGACTTATCACATTAAACGTTGATTTAAAAAAAAGCGGAGGATGATCGTCGACACATTTAAAGGTACAGAGGTACATACTTGAAAAGTAGATAATGAGCGAATGTGCGAATGAGTTGACAATAAATTTCTAACTTCTGACTTTGTACTTCTGACTTGTACTCTCTCTCTCTAAAACAGAACCTAATTACCACATCCAATTCCCAAACCCCCCAAAACTCCAATTCCCATAAACACAAAAGAAGATGTACCAACAACAAATTGCGAAAAAAACACAAAAGAAGATGTACCAACAACAAATTGCGAAAAAAAAAACATCTCCTATAGTAACACAAGGAGAGTCCGCACTCAAAGGTCGTTGTCATTCTTTCTCGTCTTGTACGCACGACTCTTGATCATCCAAAAAGAAAAATGGATGGTCAAGAGTTGGGTATCCAGCTCAAGACCGGCTTTTGAGGGAAGCTGGTCGAGCGAGGTGGAAGACTTTTTTATTGTGGGGGGGAGATGGGGGGATGGAAAGGAGGATTGGGGGAAGAGGAGGGGAGGGTTTGGGGGAAGGGGGATTGGAGGGAGGAGGGTGTAAGGGGAATTGGAGGGAGGAGGGTGTAAGGGGAATTGGAGGGAGGAGGGAGGAGAGTGTGAGGGGGGAGGGGGGATGAGGAGAAATATAATTACCGTGTGTTCATGGTTGACATACATGGCCATTACTAACTAAAATCCAGAGATTAAGAGATGGAATCCGAAAGATTCTCCCTTCAACAGCTTGCTGCAATCACATCTCTCAATTAAGTGAGCGAGTGTGCCAAAGAGTAAAGTGTACTAGATAAGCATCAAAGATGCAGAGAGAGTGAACTCGGATAAAGTGCAAATGCGTTTGAAAGCTTGCTTCTGTTGCTCAATGTTGCTCAATCGTAAACGTAAATGAAAATATTCGTGTAAATGACTGGAAGAAAATTTTTATTATTGGTCGGAGGAACTTATGTCCGTTCTTCTGTTGTTCCGTGGGGGATTCGGCGCTAAGATACTACTAGGTAGGGTAGGTTAGCCAAGATAGGCTAATTCATTTTGAGTTGATAATCTGGAATTTGTATCCACTTTCTTTGAGGCTTGAGGACTTCGGATTCGGATTCGGATTAGAATGGGGATGGGGATGGAGATGATGATGTTTGTGCTTGAGGATGTTTGAGCTTGCGGCTTGTGGTTTTGGAGAGGGTGGGAGATGGTGAGGACGGGAGAGATGAGGAAGATTAGGGATGGGAATAGGTGGATGGGGATAAATTGAATGAGGGAAGTGTGCATGCGAGAAGGCTGGATGAGGTTCTCGGGACGATAACGATAACGACAACGGTGACGATGAGGAGGAGGAGAAGAGTCGGAGAAAATACGGGACATAGTCTTACAAATGGGAATTTCGAGTGAAGGATTAGATGGCTGAATAGAACTCAAATCCAATACCAAGAACCTTACGGAAGGCTGAGGTTATCCACGCACGGTAAGAAATAGTCTTGGCGTTTGATTGATGTATGATTGATGTGCCATATATCCGTATTGGCATTTTTGAAGGTCGAAATTATTGGTTAAGAGACTGCTGGAGTCTCGCATAGATATCGTAATTGAGTGAAGGGTGGATTTGTTTGGGTTTGCTGTGTTAGTTTGCCAGGAGAAGAGAAATGGCTAGGTAGTAAACAGTCTGTCAATACGCATTAGGTGAATGATACCTGTTTTCATCAATACAAGGATGAATGAAGGGGGTGGAATGAAGAGGAAGCCAAGACTTGGCCAAAAAATTGTATGAGATGCAAGATCTTACCTATCTACCACGGCTTTTACAAATGAATATAGTAGGTAATTGATTCTGGAATTGGAAGTTATGTTCGCTTTCTTCCTTCTCTTCTTTCCTAGTTGGTGTGGTGGTTGAGTATTCTTTCTTGATGTCATTGTCATTGCCATTTTCATATTGTTGCTGCAAAAGTAAAGGGAAAAAAGGTAATTGTACTTGACGTTAAGGACGACTTTATGTTGAATGAAATTCAATGAATTAATGAGAGTTGATTGCATGCGATATCACTCGATTGATTGATAATTTGAATTATTCGTTTGTTGTTGAATTTGGATTGAGCTTGAGTTTGATTTGCTTTATTTACGTACGAGTCGAATTGGACTGGACGAGAGAGCAATATTCGGATGGAGTAGATGAGATAGTAGGGTGATAGAAGGGCTGGATTATTGCGCAAAGATGTCTCGTCTTAGATTGACAATTCCCTCTGCGCCAAATCGATTTACAGTAGTAATTGAGAAGGGTTTTCAGGTTTTGCTTTCATTTATCATTATTTGTGTTATCTATAGATATTGCTGGATAGGTAATATCCCCTTTCCCCCCCTCACAACCCGTACTCTCTAAACACACAATTAACAACCAATTTACAGATATCTCCGACCCATACAAATGTGGTGCCTTACTCAATAAAGGTCAATGGCTTGATCCAGGCCCAAGATGGAGTTCTCGAAATCCTTTTCAAAATTGGCAACCTCCAGGATGTATGATGTATGAATACAAGCAGAAAGATATCCAAGAATGTTTCAAGGAACGCAGATTAGTTTTCATTGGAGATTCCACCACACGACAAATCTTCTGGGCAGTTGCAAAGAAGATGGATCAAGAAAGGGCAGAAGAAGGAATTAAGGAACATTTGGAGTTGGAGGAGAAACATCAAGATTTGGAGTTTAGTTCTTCGGGTGTTACGGTTCAATTTATTTGGGATCCCTATTTGAATTCCACAGGACTGGATCGGGAATTAAAGAAATTCAATGCAAATCCGGCGCAAGATTCGGAAATGGATGAGAGTGCTGGGTTGATATTATTAGGTTCTCCAGGTTTATGGTATGCGAGACATGGACAGGAGAATTTCTTTAAGGATTTTAGAGATTCGATTGAACATGTCATTCCTTTTATGGATCATGATGGAGGAGAACATGCTTTAAAAACGGCAGCATCACAACCATTTCTTTCGAGAAGAAAATCTCCGAATTTCTTACTATTAGCACCAGTTCAGGTACCATGGTATCAAGCTTTATCACCATCACGAGAAGAAACTATTACACCGGAAAAGATTGATCAAATGAACGATTATTTACAACAAGTTTCTGCACATTCGGAAGCTGATATTGTTTGGAGTTTTTCACTTATGACTTGGGCTGGTCGAGGAGAATATGAAGAAAGTGGATTACATGTGGTTGATAATGTAGCGCATCGAAAAGCAGATGTTCTACTTAATCTTCGTTGTAATGCGGATGCTGCAGAACGAGGTTATCCTTACGAACGAACTTGTTGTAATAATTATCGACAACCAAATGCTATTCAATGGCTTATTATTTTGGTTGGGATGATATTACTTCCTAGTATCTTTTTAATACGTCGTAAGCATGTCTTGCGAGTTGGAAGGTTTTTACCTCAACCAGAGGTCCTTGGTGCTCTCACGACCCTTGCCTTGGTAATTTGCTATTGCCACCACGCGGATCGAACTCAATTATTTGAGAAAGAGCAAAAGCAATTTCGTAGGAGAGAATTTCTTACTGCTTCTTCCGTTGTACTTATCGTTGGTCTTCTTTCTATCAGAACGACTACTCCTTCGAGTCCTTCTAAAGGAATTCATGAAATTGGAGCTCACGCTCTTGATTATGGATTTCTCTCGAGAGATCAAACTGATGAGTGGAAAGGATGGATGCAATTTTTAATTCTCATTTATCATTATACCCATGGATCAAAAACTCTATGGTTATTTGAAATCATGCGAAATCTTGTTGCTGGTTATCTTTTCATGACGGGATATGGACATACTGTGTATTTCCTGAAGAGAGAAGATTATTCTTTCAAAAGAGTCGCTAGTGTTTTGCTTCGACTCAATTTATTAACTTGTGCTTTGGCATATATGATGAGAACTGATTATATGGCTCATTATTTTGTTCCACTTGTCAGTTTCTGGTTCTTGGTAATTTACTTTACCTTGAAGATGAGACAAGAGCATAATTCCAACATCGGATTCTTATTTGGGAAAATCTTCATTTCAGCTATTCTTACAACGGCCTTCATAAAAGCCCCTGGAGTTCTGGAAGTTTTAGCTTTCATCCTCAAGTATTCATGTGCGATTTCATGGAATATGAAAGCATGGAGATATCGTGCTGGAATGGATATGTTTATCGTTTATATCGGCATGATAATCGCAATTCTTTACCTACGTCTTACACGCATCAAATCCGCCTCCATAAGTTGTACATCTAAAATCGACATCATTCTTCGACCAATAGCTCGTCATCCTACCCTCTTCAAAACGGTCTCCATAACTGCTTCGCTTATTCTCCTTCCTGGTTTCCGTCTCTTGACGAAAAGATCACCCGATAAAGATGATTATCTCTGGTGGCATCCTTATATTTCCGTCATTCCAATCCTGTCTTTCGTTACGTTGAGGAATGGTAATAGAATGCTGCGAAATTATCATTCGATGATTTTTGCTTGGTTGGGGAGGTGTTCACTAGAAACTTTTGTACTGCAAAGTCATATTTGGATGGCGGCAGATTTGAAGGGGATACTGCGATTGGGGGTTTGGGGGAGGTGGACTGAGGCCGCGTTACTTACGGTAGTTTTTGGTTGGGTTGCTTGGAGGGTGCAGGGGGCTACGGAGAGGATTACGGGGTGGATTGTTCATGGTGGGGGTAGTGCTGCGCTAGGTGTAGGAGGAGGACAAGGTGGAGGACAGGAAAAAATATCTTTTGGGTGATGAGGTTGGTGATGTGGGGATGGTGAAATTGGGATTGAGATTATTGCCAATGGATGAAGATGGAGATGGAGAGGGAACTCTGAGTAAACATTTTAGGTTTGGGAGTTGGGGTGGTGGTGGGGAGGGAAATGGTAATGGAAGTGGGAATGAGAATGGGAATGGGAATGGGAATGGGAATGGGAATGTAATGGGTCTTAGGTACTGGAGAAACAAAATTGTGAGGGGATTGAACACGGATTTGAGGTGGAGGGTGGTTGCATTGTTGGTTGTGTTGTGGGTGGGGAATTGGGGGTATAGATGATTATCCTGATGATGGATGGGAATGATGAGGAGGATACGGATATGTGTAGTATTATTATTCCATTGATGGGCAGGGAAGAAGGTTGGGGATATGATAGGGGTAGAAATAGTTAGAAATTAGCGATGGAAGTAGTTTTATATATTTAATATGTAGGAATATTTTTATATATAAACTTATATATAATAATGTTGCTGTTACAGATGCTGGTGCTGGTACTGATTCAAACTTACAGTAGGGCTTCATCTAGGATTTGGGGATTGGGATTGTATGGATATATTGAATGAATGTTGAATATTGAAAACGAGAGCGAAAATGAGTAGGAAGAAAAATAGATTCCTCAAGCCTTAAATAAGGTTGTGGTGAAAAGAGAAGTTTAGTTATCCATTAATTTGACGTTGCTAATGTAATAATGCTTTTATATTTCGAGAAGTTACCTACCTCGCTCTCTGCTTTCTCTGCTGTGTAACATCAAGAATACTTACCTCATGATAATCTAAACGATCCATCCAACCCAAGAAACCGATACCAAATCATGCGGTTTATCTCTAAATGAAGCCATCAATTTGATGCCCGGCTCATATCTCAAGACTTCTTTTCTGCTTTCCTCTCGCTCAAAAGCTGATTTGTATGTCACGAACTTCCCATTCTGAAAAAAAGTAGGGATTCGATCCTAGTGGCTGGAGTTGAAAGAAATATTTCCTTTCTTCCGAGAACAAAATACACTGTGAAGATATACTGGTTGCTTCTTTTTCGCAAATGCTGATTTTTTTTTCTGGTGACGGTGGTTTTTGTGATAAAGGGGAAGCTAGGTTGTGTGTAAGATTATCAATCAACAACCTTTAACACAGTAACATTATCGCCATCTTTGGCGGATCAAATTAGACACATCGCTCGCAGCCGCAACAGTGATAATAGTGTTCGTAGCAGTCATCGAACTCGTGGGCGTAGTAGCAATCATTAACTACTTGGCATTTAAGGACACTTCAAACAACATGTGCGCTCTTAGTGACTCTGTGTACATGTTTGCATGGGTTCGAAGATACACCTCGGAGTTTGATATTGATTTCTCCTCTGTGGGGATCTTTGCTTCCATTAACAGATCTTATTTAGTTACAAGATTCTTTTGCGGTGGATGTTGACGTTGGGTATGAAGTGGATTCTAGCGCTTCAAAATGGCGGCATGAAATAAGCTAAGTAAGATGAAAATGGCCCACTGAATCGAGAATAGAACTCTAAACAACTTGTTTCGCTCTAGATATTCTTTGCTTGACACCGGACATTGATGTGAGTATGTTTCCGTCCTCGAGGAGGAAAGTCCTGATTCTGTACCAGCTCCAGATCAGCAGATCAGATAGGATATCTCTCATTGTTGTTGAAGTTGTAAAACTTTTTTGAATTTGGCTTAATAGCCAGTATATATTTAACTGAATTCAATATACTAAATGATTAAATATACCAAATAGATTCAACAATCAAGAAGTTCTCATTTTCGGAGTGCAGTCTGAACTTTGAAAATACTGACGTGAAGGAGTTCAAAAAGGCAGGATTGATGAATGATGATGTGAGAGTAAAGCGCAGCGATGTATGGCTTCAGGTATGTGCAGCTGGAGAGAGTACTTACATCTCCTCGTCAGAATTGAAGTCTGCGTGGCATAAGATGCCGAACTGATTTCGCGAAGATGCATTCAGATGTAGTACAATGCACGCAAGATCCCCGTAGGATCGACGATTCGGAAGTTTCTTATCCTAAGGGCTCTAATGTACTCAGGTTGAATAACACAGCTCTCTAATGCCACGTCTGCACATCACGGCGTACGATGTTTTTGTTTTCCGACCAGCCATCTACTGGTGTGCTATTTTGCAATTTTGAACAACGTAGAGGTCTGGAAGTTCTATCTGTGTATCTGGGTAACTCTTCTTGGCGTGCAGTGTTTGAATTGGATTTAGATTAGAAAGTTTCCTCAGGTCCAATTTCGGGCTCATCTTTTGGCTCTTGGGCCTCGGCTGGGTTGGGAGATAGCTTTTTTCTTTTCGGTCTTTCAGGCTCTCATCTTCTGAACCGGGGCACTCTTGACATCACTTTGGTCTGTCCCGTTTTCCGAGTCTTTTCCTGAAACTTCTCCAGACTCAACTATCCTCCTCTTCATTCCTTCCTCCTGTAACTTTCGAAATTCTACAAACAGCCTCACGTCCTTGTGGTCAAACCCGAGAGCTCGCGGAGCGGGATTTGGCTTTTCTCCATTGGTTGCTGATATGTTTAGACCAGTTTGCACCCGAGGGTTTTTCTTCTTCTGTCGTCGACGCATGTTGGGTTTGAATAGTGATACTGGCTAAGATCAAGGCGACTGAGTCCGTCTCGCCCGAGTTAAATTTGGTGATTAAGAAGTGAGCTGACAAATTGGATTAAAAACCGAGTCAGTCGGCCTGGGGCAAGGAGAACAAAAGTTGCGACTCAGGTGAAATAATAGATAAAGGTTCAGAAAGATCTAGTGCGAGACTAGAGCTGAGGTTGCATATATAAGTGCAAAAGGCGCTAATATCACTAGCGCAGTTCAAAGATTAGTTGAAATGATCTGGTATTGATTCATTATCGGAAGCACTTTCACTCCTTTCCAGAAAGCCTCCAAGCCCCATGCTCCTATTACCCTCCCAGATGTCCATACTCCCTATACTTACCGGAACAAAGCCCATATTCCTTGAACGTCAATGTATAGGCGCCATATTTGGCAAAGTAGACATCATGCCCTTTCATTCCAATGTCTAAGGCTCTGGTGTCTTCATCTCCCCTCTATCTCATACAGACATTACGAAAGATTGCATCAATATACTCACAATACTTCCTTTTCCCTCTGACTTTCGCTTATACCTTCATTACCTGGGCCACTTCAATCGCAACACTTCTTTTCCCTAGTTTAAGGTACTACCTTCAGTCTGTCGAGCGCATCTCGTGATCGATATTTAAGATGTACTTTCGACTGCACCAACTATATCCATTTAGTTTCTGGAATCCACCAGTTTCCTCCTTTCCCCCCAACCCCCCAAACTTCCCCGCTCTCTTCTCTTAAAACTTCGGTGCTTGGCTTTGTCTTTGCCCTGGGGGCTGTTTCGGCAACCACAATCCATCGAATAATCTCCCACCTTTTCTATGAAATATATTGAAGTTGTTGATCCCTATTAGAACCATAGAATGTAAATAGAACTAGTTCCTGGAATGAAAATTTCGTTATTGTGTTGATTGATTATTAGAAGCTAGAATGAGGTTGAAGCCTTTTGAGGGATATGCCCTGGTGGGGTAAACTACGCTAAATCTGACACGGCTCTAGCATATATCATGCATCGAGGTTCAAAAGAGTCTCGATCTCAAGTGTATCCACTTGGCATGGTTTCTCCCTGAGAGGAAAAGGACGGGCCGAATCACTAGTCCGATGGAAAGTAACATCCCGGAAGCTTTTAATCCTTCGAAACAGCAAAACATCCTAGGAAAATGAAGCTGTCAGGTTAAGACTCAAAACGCTAGAGCTAAGGGGGAGGCCTGCCTCCGAGTGTTGCCACGTCTTCGTATGGGTATCGATCCCATGTATGCAAATCCATGGCCTGTCCGGACAGCATAATAAAAGACCAATGCCATGGACGTCGAGCCGAAATCCTTCATTATATATCTTCACATCTTCATATCTCCTCACCACTCAAGACCAAGCAAGCAAACCAGCTTGCCTCCAACAAACCAAACACCATCATGGCCACCCCAAACACCGACCCCACCTTCCGCAACTACACCAGTGAACAAGCCAAAACCTACGCTACGCACCGTCCTTCCTATTCCTCCAAACTGTATGAAACAGTAATCAGCCATCACGAGAAAACAGGTGGAAAATTCAACGCACTACTTGATCTAGGATGTGGACCCGGAAACGCTACTCGAGATATCGCGACGTATTTTGAGGAAGCGATAGGATGTGATGCTGGCGCGGCTATGATTGGGACAGCGAGGGAAATAGGAGGGAAGACGAGGAGCGGGAGGGATATTAGGTGGGTTGTTGGGAGTGGGGAGGAGTTTGCCGGGTTGGTGGAGGTGGAGGAGGAATCGGTGGATTTGATTACTGTTGCTATGGCGGTATGTGGTTGATTTTTGTGGATGGTATGATGAGAGTTGGGAGGGATTGTTTCTTAATTTGGGTGTATTGTAGGTACATTGGTTTGATATGGATAAATTCTGGGCGCAGGCGGCGAAGGCATTGAAGCCTGGCGGAACGGCGAGTACCTCTTTCCTCTCGTAACTTTCGAATTGGTTACGAGTTACCACCAACCGAAATGAGACTCTGCTAATATAAAATCCAGATAGCTTTATGGACACGTGGTAGCACTCTATGTTCTCCCCCCCCCCCCCCACAACTATCCTCTCACACACCCCACTAACCCTCCCAAGCATCTTTCTACCCGCACCCCTCGACCCCCAACCGCGACCAACTCCTCCGCATCTTCCTAAATTTTGAGCAGAACATCTTAGCTCCCTACGAGCTCCTCCCTAATCGCCTCTCCCGCGATATGTACGACTATCTTCCTCTTCCATGGAATATCCCGCATCCCATTCCCACTTCCATATTTCCAGAATCGCAATTTCGAAAACTAGATTTCGATCGTGATGGAATATTATCCGATCCAGCATCTAATGATTTTTTTGGTGGGGGAAGAGAAGTGACGCTTAAGCAGGCGGAAAAGGCGATGGCGACAGCTAATATGGTAACTAGATGGAGGGAAGCGCATCCTGAGAAAGCGGGAACTGAGGAGGTTAGTTTAAGTTTTGTCATTGAGGAGTTGTATATCCATTCTATTTCCCGGTGAGTTTACACTAATTTTCGTTTGTCCAAAGGATATTTTAAAGCTCCACGTTGAAGAAGTAAGAAGAGTTATGGGCGGAAAAGAAAGTATGGTGGTTGGAAGTAGTACCACGATTATTTTTGTGAAGAAAGCCCTGTAGACTTGAATCTTTATGGATATCTACTTGCTAGTATTGTATAATGCTAATATGAGATATTCTGCTTTTACTTGCACTTAGACCACTTGGTCTATAGATTAGAATAATTAAGACTTTCCTTCTCTTCTTCTTCTGCAACTGTCTACCTAAAAAACATACATACTAGATAGCTACAATATAAGACCGAAAACCCATCTTCTGCATAAACACCACTCCACCAATAACAAATATCCCACCCTAAATAGAGCGTAACAGAACAAGATATCCGAAATCCCATCATTCCTACTCATTCCTATCGAGAGAATCACTTTTACAGTACAAACACAAGGCTCATTTCTTCCACATCTAACATTCCACCTCCCCCAATCCCTTCCCCCTCGAAAACCCCTTCTCAAACACCCAATTCACATACAATACACGCCTTCCTCCAAATTTCCACAGTAATATCTAATCATCATCCCTCCAGATTCCCATACCCACCTATCAAATCTTTAGGATCTTTAGAATGATATGATATGATGAAATGATAACATAGCAGAATCATCATATCACCAGACAACAGAAATATCAACTAGGTAACAAAAGTTTTTTGTTGATATTCCTCCTTACCTTTTAATACCTAGTATTCATTCACATCCACACATCCATAACATAATAACAATTAATCTCAAATAATAATCTCAAACAATAATTAAAAAGAAAAAGAAAAATAACTGAATAATTGAATAATTAGATAATTAGATAATATAAATCAATATAGAATTCTCGGAGGAGTTGGATTGGGGTAATGATGAGATGAGATAGGATTATTTAATATATATATCTAGACATTAAATATAAGATTATAAGATTATAAAATAAATATAATAGATTATGATTTATGAATAATTCGACGGTATCTATTGAGATAATTAATAATTAAATAATATAACGTTTCCGTAGATATATAATGATTTAAAATTTGGATTCTGAATTTGAAGTATAATAAATTATATTATATCATCTCATCTCATCTCAAAAGATCAGAATAGAAAGAGATTATTTCCAATTAAACGAGATTAAGCACTCATATTCCCGATACTACGACACACACTCAAAAACTCTCACTGAGGCAAGATTTAGTATATAATACACAAAGTCTTAAGTAGGTATTATAGCTAAAAACACGTAGACTATTTGGTCATCATACCCAATCCCGTACAACCTAACACCTATTCCAAGCCCTAAGAACTATGATTGAACCCCTTTATCAAAATACCTCTCCACCCAAATCTTATGGGTTCATAGATATACAAATGATTCCAATCCGCCAATTTCCTCCCAAACCCCAATACACCTGTATTATGATCAAGTATTTTCCCAAAAGCAGCTTAAATGAACCTTGCAGGTCGATAAAGCATACCGCCCCAAATTCACGCTCAGAAGAAATCTATCTCCAAGTAGAATGTAACTTCGTCCTTGTCTTTCTTCTTCCCTTCAATCCCACTTCCCCAGCACCCATTAGACTCTTCCATCTCTTCCCTACACTTCCTCTATCTTTCCCTAGGCTCCTGGCGCAATCTTGCCAATCACTTTTACTCAACTTGAGCTTTTCCAATACCAACTCTACTAACATTCTATCTTCTTCCGTTGACCATTCCTCTCCATCTTTCTCTTCCTCCTTGTATCTATGTGATGCACTCTCAACATCCTGTGAACTACCCCCGGCATTGAAGACAAATGCGCTACCATCACCAGGTTTCTCCATTTCCGCCAAGCGTAGAGTATGGAAATCACTCCTCTCCAAACCCAAAGGTAACACCTCTGGTGCAATTCTCCGCCTACGTTTCGGTGTACGGGGAGCTTGAAGTGCTGTATCCTCATACTCCTGTTCCGAGATATTACCCATCTCCTCACAAATCATATCATCATCCATCGCTCTCCTCCTCTTATTAATTCCACGCGGAGCTTCTCTTTGCGCTCGCTTTGTAATACGTTTCCTATCGCCAACTTCTGGTCCAACTTTCTTTGCTGTGGACGGTATGCGCAATCTAAGTTTTGCAGGCGAGTTTCTAATTGTAGGAGGTGATGAAGGAATATCTGCGTGAACTGTGGGTGGCGAAGGTAACTGTGTTGGAGTTGTGAGCATAGATTGTAGAGCGCGACATGATTGAAACAGATTGCTGATGGTAGGTGTAGATGATGGTGAAAGGGTAGGTGAAAGAGGTGGTGATGCGAATAGAAGATTGCGATTTCGAGACTGTTGGGAATGTGCTTGCGAAGAGTCGCCACAGGCGAAGGCGGATGGTAATAACATTCTTTGATAGATTGTAATTTTGTGATGTATGTTTGAATGTCCTGAGGCGTTGGATATTATAATGAAGATAATGTTGTAGGCAACAATAAGTGTTGTTTGTTTATTCTCCAGGCAATGAAGGTCTAATAATGATGCGCCGGAAAGCGTCGGTGCCTTGTAATCCTATCCTTTTTTCTTGAAAATTAGATCAAAAGAATCGCGCAGATTTCTTCTATCGTCCAAGGTTCTTAAGATTCGTATGCGATAATGATGGTGTTGTGATATTTCCCATTAGGTTGTTATCTTAAAACGGTTTAAGATCCGTTTCCGTTGCTAATTTGACGAGAAAGGATGAACGAGAGGGTCCAAAATATCAAACGGGGGCGGCTGGTTTAATGTTAATAATGCTCACTCATTAATAACTTGCACAATTATGGCAGGGGCTCATGATTTATGGATTTTATGGATCTGTGAACGTGTGATCAATGCTGCATTAAACTTTTATGGAGACGCTAACAGACTAGTGAAAGTTAGAGTGATTTGTTTAACAGGGATGAAAATAAATCGAGAGACTTATAATAATATCCCTAGGGATCTGTGAATCGATTCCCTCTGTCCCTCTATTTGAGAGAGCGAAGATCATAAGATCTTACACCCATGTACCTATGTATATACCTATGTATATACCTACCTATTTACCTACCTATATACCTACCTATATACCGAGATACTTCTTACGAATGTAAATTACCTCTTCATGAAATACAATAATAACATATAGATAATAATTATTATATCCACCTTCTTTCTTATCTTCAAGATTAATCCTCTCTTTTTTTCCCATGAATCGACCTTCTAATTCCTCCTCGCTTTCATACAGATACCGTTACAGTACTAGTACTAGTCCTAGTCCTAGTCCTAGTCCTACTTTCTCTATTGTGCTACATCATAAACCTCACACTGTTCCACAACCTTTTCTAGTTTTCTTTATTATCATTTTTACTGGATGGAAGGGGAAGTTTGGAGTGCAAGCTTTCTACAATTAATTCATACTCAGCTAACACGGGAATCAAACCAAGTATCTAGCTTTGTTCTATTATCCAACACTCCTTCTAGCAAACTTACAGAGGTGGATTTTCTCTCCCTTTCTTTCAAAGACTGTCTTGCTAAGAATTGCAGTGGTAAAGTAGTCTCGTGATCACCCAGGTACGCCCTTCACTCCTCTTCATCATATCTCAATTTGTTGATTTGGGATTTAAATGTCTTTTCGGATGCATCTTTTTAGTGCTCCTTGGAGTCAAGTTACCCTTCATACCTAATTGAGATGGTTTGTACCCTTCTTGCAGCATTAGCCTTCTTTCTAAGGTTTACCATATAATACATAAATCATATACTCAATGATGCATATCATATCAGTTCGTATTGCTATCGACCTTGCCATAGAAATAGAGTAGTTCGGATATTCCAATCTCAATTAGTCTGACCTCATGATCACCAAATGATATATCTCTTTCGGAACCAAGCTTCCCTTGCAATTATATGATATTGTTAAAGTTGTGAGGGGGTTAAATTGAAGTGATGAAATCATTATTCCGAAACCCCCTCATAAAGTTTCCCATCTTCTTCTTATCTACTATCTATGTATCTACAATATCCTACCGTCTGCACCTGTCTGCACACAACCTCTCCAAGCAAGCATCCAAGCATCCTCGCATGTAAAACGGTTTTCAACATAATCTCTTTAACAATTCGAACCCCTGGAAAATCTTGCATCTGAAGTATTATCTCATTCGTTACTTTTTACTCCCTGTCATACTAAAGTCTTCGTACTTTACCAAATAGAGGGGGCTCCAAGGAAAAGAAGACGCGTATCAACGCGTTGATTCGCGTTCTTCGCGTTGTGCTTTACGCGCATGAGTCAGCTTAGCTCCATTAGCTCCATCTCTCCGATACATTGTCTTAATTCTTAATCCACCACCACCCAATCGAAATGTCTTATCCTCTATTCCCTCGCACTCAAATTCGATCTGCTGACTTCTTCCTCACATGCCCATGATATTTTCCAAAATACCCAGAAATCTCATTTCGAAAACTTCAACGCCTTATAGCCATCTTATCTCCAATCAATCTGAGGAACACCCCCCCATCCCTTGTCACAATAATCCCATCCATCCTTCTTCCCTTTTCTCCTCTTTCCATTTTCGATCCTTACCGCCCGCTATCAATTTTGCATTAGCGTCTCGCTCTGCATATGCGCCCATTTAGCTATTTATCTTCAATTTTTTATCGGTGATGTCTCCAGGTTTGAATCATTTCTTTTCCATCAAATCAGATGGCAAAAGAGACATTGTCTAGCATTACATACATATTGCATTTGCGGGGATGGAGAATTGAATTTTTGAGCTAAGTGGTTCATATCTATACCTGTACTTATATCTATACCTAGGCACAAGGAAATTGGATCATTGGACGGCTATGTAGATGAATATGCATATCATGAGGATCATCAGTTGGCTGCTTATAATTTTCCATTGGCTGGAATAAAAAGTGCAATAAAAGTACCGAGATGTGTCACAGTAACGGTATTTTGAAAAATGGGGGGGAAACCTGGATAGATTTCTTTGCATTTGCTGCGCATTCTGAATGAGAGGGAGAGAAGGTACAGTACCATGATGAGTGACAAATTCACTGTTTTAATTTTGGATAATGGGTTTAAAAGGATCAATAACTCATTGTAACCACTAATCTAAATGCACCATCTTCTATTTTATCTCTGGTGAATAATACCAGAAGCATCCCTTCCATGGCATCCTCATCATATTAATCCCTCATCAATAACTTCAAGCACGTGATAACTATTTCCAACCCACCGTAACTTGGAACTATTCGGCAATCTCGGTTGTCAGCCATCCGGTCACTTACCCCTCGATAACTCCTAACACAAGTACCAAAATCGATATTAACACAAATACCAACAAAAGTCTTATCTTCGTTACACGATGCTTCTTCCCACGGGTACCATTCCCCAAAATCTCAACTCAATACACAAAACATTCACAAATATAGTACCAAACCAATCCCTCGGTATTCCAATATCGCTCTTTGCCGGCGTAGCTACCACTTCATTACTTTTCTTTACCCTCCGCGATATTTGTACAACTACAGATATCACCAAAACTACCTTGTCGAAAGCGAAATCAGATAAAGAATCTCAATCTAAAATAATCCCCAGTCCTCTAACCACTCAAATCCCTACTCTGTCCCAAGAAGAAATATCCACATTACCGTATCCGCCGGATATATTCCCCGGAGCCCGTGATATCCCCAGTCCTGTTCGTTAATTCTATCTGTAATACCATACATACGATCTAACCAATAATACAGTATGGCAATACACGCGCCTATGAATTTGGGCCCCTGAACGGACGAAAAATCCTCCTCATCCACGGTATTTCCACCCCCTGTATATCCCTGCATTCTCTCGCTACCACACTCGCTTCCTCGCACGGATGCAGAGTCCTCCTTTTCGATCTTTTCGGGAGAGGATATTCGGATGGTGTGGCCGATTTACCGCATGATGAGAGGCTTTACACAGCGCAGATTTTACTTGTTCTTGCTTCTTCCTCGTTATCGTGGGTTGGGGACGGGTTTAATATTCTTGGGTTTTCGATGGGTGGAGGTATTGCGGTGGATTTTGCAGTGGCGTTTCCGGGGTTGGTTAGAGATGTCGTTCTTTTGGCGCCAAGTGGGTTGATTAGAGAGGAACATTTTGGGTGGATGGGGAGGGTGATGAGGAGGTGGTGGTTTCCTGATGGGTTGTGGGGGTGGATTTTGAGGAGGAGGGTTAGGGGTGCTTATAGAGGGGTTTCGAATCCTCGATCTTCTTCATCTGCTTCACTCCCGGCCTGTGGTTCGGATTTCGGTGATCAACAAAATGAGAATCAAGGACAACTTGACTCGGAACTCATAACGGCTATTCCTGCTTCGAATGCTTCTCCTATTGCAAACACAGATACTGAGGCATCATTCGATGATACACCTATATCCCCCTCACTACCACATACAACAATAGGCCAAGTTATGCATTGGCAAACGCATCAACATCAAGGATACGCAAACGCATTCGCGAGCTCAATTATGCATGCGTCAATTTCCGGACGTACTAATACGTGGAGGGGACTATGGGGACCTTGGGAACCTTGCCGTAATATCATAAACCAAGAAAAGAGTAAAAATAGCAAAAGAGAGAAAATTCTAGTACTAGTTGGAGAATGCGATGATGTTATCGTAGCAGAGGAATTAAAAGAGGATTTGGAGGTGGTGGTGGAAAGTATTGGGGGTGGGGGTGATGGTGATGGCGATGGTGGCAGGAGTATGGGATTTGAAGAGAGGATTGTTTGGAAAGTTGTTAAGGGGGCGGGTCATCAGTTTCCTATTACGAGGGGGGGGGAGGTAGCGGGGTTTATTGGGAAGTTTTTGCTTGGGTGAGGGTGTGTGGAAGGGGGTTTGTGTATCTGGATGTATTGATCGATTTTCTTTTAAATGGGCGGGAAATGTTGTGCTAGGAGCGAATATGCGATCAGAGCGATCTAATTTAGGATACTAGAACATGCACAAACAGTGGCTATCTCTAGACTTATTGACATAATACAAATATATAAATCTCAAATCTCTCCAGAAATATCTAAACATCGCGGTTCGTTCTGGTTCGAATAAGTAAACAACATCAAAGTTTACCCATTCTATCCATTCTTACACCCATTTCTCCAGCCCTTCATCATTCACAGCATATAAAATCCGTGTTCTCTCGCTCAATTCACTCACTATCTTGATACCGGCGTGGATCTAATATCTCCATCTCATCTTTTCTCTGGATAAAATATCCATTCTCATAAACATCTACTAGTTTCACCGCCGAGTTTTTGCTCAATCCGACGTCAAGATTACTTTTTGTTTCTGTGATGCTATTTATATCCATTTCTGCCCTCTCGATCCAATCTTTCGATAAGATTTGTTCGAATTAATGATCCTTAGTAATTTCCTGCACGATAGATACAATGTACTGAAGTAGTCTCATATTAAGTACTCCACGGATTGAAAGGATTAAACCCGTTAAATCCCCGCTCGTCTCATCTCATCTCATCTGCGGCAAGCGCAGAATTATAATCAATCAAAAAGTAACTCCACAAGTTATATCTGCCAGAACATAAATAAATATCAACAAGTACCGAATTAACATTACGCGAACATGTTCCTATAATTTAGAATTAGGTATAGCACCCAAATAAACAGACGAGATTACAAGATTAAGACCATTCTACTTTCCTCTAAAACATTGCATAATCGCCGCTCATGATGTTTGTCGAACTCTTGCGATGGATATCGGAATCTTACTTTGTATGGCTTGAAGGAATCATTGGATTTGGTGGAAGGGTACCGGTATTGTAGAAGTGCTTCGGCTATTTGTTTACTCTGGGCATAGCCTTGGAGTATCATCTCCAAGGTCGCGGATACAGAGGAGATGAGAAGTAAGGCGGGGATGTGGTCGTCTATGAGTTGAAATCGGAGTAGTTTTACGAGACTAGTGAAAGCATGCGCAGGTGTAAAAGACGAGAGGCTCATGTTAAAATGTACAGGCCATACGTTGTGGGTCACATGGATGATGTGATCTGAAGTTCAATGTAGGATGGATATTCCAAACCCAAGTCTAGTTTTGAAGCGCCGATCTCGAAGGATGTAACGTAAGGCGATTCGAAGGTAAAGTCGTTTGTTCAACCCAACAGTCCATTTTTCCGTGTTCATCTCGAGTGATTATCTACTCCTCTATTTAGACAATAAACATGCCCAACTTCAGGATCCCGCAAAAGATAATGTAGAAGATAAAAACCTAAACCTCCTATAATTCCTATGAGTAGAATATACCTTTATAAATTCCCTTCAAATTCCTTAGACGCTCGCTCCCTTGATTGAGAAAGGAATCTGGTCGATGAAGTCACGATACCTCACGTTTCTGACTTGCTGCTTGTATATATGGCAGCTGCTAGCGGAGCAATCATGACACTTCCACATGAGCCAGCGATGGAAAGAAAAACGCCAATATACATAGCCTAGAAAATTGTAAGAAGGGATTTCATATTGCTCTAATTTGGCGCATGGCAACATCCTAGAAGTTCCATCATCAGATCATCTAAATTAAAGTATTGGAAGATGGGTCAAGACACATACATGATTTACGTCAAATAGTGGAAAGACTCAAAGACTTTTTTACCCTGCAATAAATAGTATAATCGACACTGCTTTATCCGGACTTCAGGCGGACTCATACACATCATATTAATAGTCCCCTTTGCCTTTCCATGGGTAGTGGTAAGACTTTTTGGTATTCCTGTCGAACCAGGTTTATTCTTATGACTGCAAGATGATGAATTAATCTATTGTATAGTGAATTTTCAGGTTAAACTAACTTACACTTTACATAGGGGCCCTATCCGAATCCCATCAAAAGTTTCCTCGGAGTCATATGGAACCTTGGAATATACCTTGTCGATCAGTGCATCAATATTAAGAACCTCGAGTGATCGTAACCTATGATCGGGAGTCGTAAGTAGCGCTTTCGTAGTAGGCGAGTGATGAGGGCATAAGAATAAAAGTCATTAAACAATCTATGCGTTGGAGCAGTTGAAGCTGGATGAAATATTATTTCTCGGCGAAGGGAGAAATATCTACAGCCAATAGAATCCAAGTATAACCAGCCTTAGCGGCACCAATATCAGCGCGGAATTCGGATGTTGTTGGGGGGATGTATGGTAATTTCTCGAGACACTTTGGTGCTCCGGAGGCTTCACGGGGTTATCGTGCAATAGCAGGTACCATCCATTGATTGCATTTACCAGAATAGCATAAGTCCATCCACGAAAGGAAAGCCTGCGTCGTAAGATACCTACTTCTACTAATGATATAGAATATTCAGCATAAAGCAAGTCGGTACTATGTAGGTTGAATGCCATATGTTTGATGTTGGGACCAACCTTGAGTTATCCTTATAGTGAAGAAGCCTTATCGAAATATCATGTAAGCACCCTTTTCGAAGGAGATCGAGATGTCAATAAGGTAGCTATCAACATAAATCTAGTCCGTGCAAAGTCAATATTACGATTGCCGTTGCCGCTATATATCCCAAATAGAAAATGCGCCGATTAAAACTTGTCAATCAAGCTTTGCCATTGACTACCAAGACTATTGATGATTCAATGATATACAAGTGAAGTTAAAGTCCGCCTTTCCCGACCGTGCAAGCAACCAAATATGGTATCAAAAATTGAGGATATCGAGATTGAGGATAAATAAAAGGCTTTAAGAATACAAAATAGAAAAAGCATCCACACGTCCCGCTAATAGCACCCAAAAGCCTCCAAAGATCCGAACTAAAACCCCTGCTGCCTATGCCACTTTTCTTCCCAACCCGGAAAATACGGACTCTCACTCAAGGTCTCCTCCTTCCAAACTTCCTCTCCCTCCTGCGGCACTACCCACCCCTTCTCCGCCTGTTCCTTAGCCCACTCCTCCATCGCCGGTATAACCACATGCTCTACATGCCACGTCCCCTTGTATTTCATCAAATTCTTCTTTCCTTCTTTCAAGATCCTGCACATCAATGCCGGGATATATGGTTCATCCCTAAACTCCGTCACGGGCGTGAATAACGCTTTGAAGTTAAACACCACGCCTCCACTCAACGGTAATCGTCTTAGTGTCTGCCAATCAACTCTCAAACTACATTCTTCAATCGTCAAATCTTCCTTTTGTAATTCTCGCAATTTTTCATGCGGATGGCCAGCAGGCATGAATAAAGGAGCGTCGATCTCAAGACCCCAGCTACCACGCTGGATTGGAGCATCGGCCGACATCTTTGTGAAAAAGCGATCCATACTGAAAGACATTTTTTCTTTGTAATCTGGGATCGGCTTATGGATATCCTCGAGCTTTAATCCAATTTTCGTGGCGACGTTCCAGCCTAGTGAGCTACAGACGACGCCGGCGCGGAAATAGTACATTCCATCTTCGTCATTCCTCAACACGATTGCGAAATCTTCGGGAACGTTGTTCAGGAGGACGTGTAGGGGATGCATGGATTTGATTTCGGTGCTAGTTTTGAGGAGAGCATTGTGGAATGTTCTTTTGTCAGGCGAAAGGAAGAAATGGGCGGGGTAGCGGGCACAGTAGAATTGAAGACACATTTCCATGATTTCTTTAGTGGCAAGTTCACTGCCGGGAAGGTAGTCAAGTACCATTTTGCCGTATTGTTTGAAGAGTCCTTGACGTTCGGCGATGCGGGAACAATATGTATTCTCGACTTCGAGCCACCAGTCGGATTCCATTTTTTGAAGAGCTAAGAAGTATCAGTAAATTTTCAATGGAAGAGAGAGATGTACCTACACATAGTCTGATGATATTGCCATCTTATAGGCCTGTAAGGTCTAGGAAGAGCCTTTTCGGGATTAAATCCTTCGTAGGGTTGGGGTAGAGGGACGCCGGTCAAGATATGATAAGGTGGGAAATCACCCATGACGTTAAGTTCTTGGGTAGAGAAACCCATTGGTGTATATTTTGGAGTTTCAAATCCGAGAGTATAAGACTGAGTCATAGGTAATTTATTCCCTGCCATGTGCTCATTTGATGGGTTGGTTGAGGTCAAGACTGTGCCGAATCGTGGAGGAATAGTTTCCGCAACCTGTGGAAGCGTGAAACGTCTCGAGGGAGGCAATACATCATAGTAATTTGGGGCTTTGATAGTGGAGCTCAATGATTTATCGATGCTTTTCTTGCTTGGAGACAGTGAACGAGGAGGTGTTGCAGAGGTAGATGCGCGTCGATGTTGAATATGAAGTTTGTTGAATAGGGACTTGTGCCAACTTTGTGTAAATGCAAGTGCAGTGATAGTGAGCAGCAATACAATTACACCAAGGCCAAGAGGCCATTGATTTGATAATAAAGTTGTATCGATAGCGATCATTATGTCACTCTAGGAAACCACCAATAAGTGCCCAAGCTTTCGGTGTCGTCGTGCAATATGCCGTGAAAAGAAATTATGTAGATGAATCTCGCCTGCCCTTTAGGATGTATGATAGATGGAAGTGCAAATATCTATTATTTGAGTAAAAGCAGTTCAGTATCAAAGTGTCCTTGATAGAAAAGCTGTCAATTCATGAAGTGTACTGAGAATGGACAACAAATGCGATACAAATAGGCTATATCATATTGTGGAAAGGCTCTTAATGGATCAAAGGAAGAAATGAGATAATGACCTCTGGAGGGGGTGGTTATACCTTGAACTTCAATATTAAAGCTACACAGAATTTTGAAACGTGGACCTCCTTCAGATATAAACACAAGCGTCTTCCCGACAACCCTCAGTACTGCAGAAGCATACCAACCCAGTCATCGAGCTAGCCATCTCAAATAGGGAAAGGAAATCGCGATGGAAGAAGGAATCATCATAGCCGGGTTGTGAATCCCGATCCAAGTGGACGAGATAAAAGGAGAGGTGGTGTGCAGCCTTCTCCACTCACATCCGTTCCCCTGGTACCACATACATGGACTGCGTACAAGGAAACGCCCATATCGTGGTATCAGGTATCACATCTCCAAGAAATATGACCTAGTGACCCTTCCAATCGATAAGACTCCCTATCTACTTGGGTATCTGCATTCAGCCATACAACAGCCACGACACGAGTAACCAATATCAACCATTCATATCCATTCATAACCAACTCCAAGTTCGAAAGGATAAAATAACCTAAGCTGGTTAAGCGTATATTGGCAACCCCGACATTCCGTGCCGATTGGCCCCACCCTTGAATTTTGATTACTACATTCAGCGAATTGTTCCCTTTTACTTGACTTTGGCAGGTGCTTTACTTGTACAGTAACCTTCACATCAGGTGATGTTATGGATATGCATGTATAGATCAGATATCTCGAGATATACTTCTTCCTCTTAGATTAAAATGGGCTGTTGTTTATCGTGACGTTTGGACGCGTATACAGAGGGACTTGAAGTTTGTAATTTGAGGGTTGGCTGTTGCGGTTAAATTCTGAGTATCGGGCAATGAACTTAGAGAGGTGAAATGTCCCTTGAATAAATAGGGCATCTAAAAGTAGATTGGTGATTCTTCGAGCTTAACGTGTACAGTACTTTGCTCCGTGCGGTATATAACATTAAAAAAACATAGTAAGGATATACAGTAGAAGAGAACGACGAGACCATTTCTGCAACGATAACACCGGATAGATTCCCCCGGCAATCAAATCTTTCCAAAGCCTCTTCGCTCGCTATAATAACAAAAATCAAAACATGAGAACAAAATCAAAAATACATACGCTCATCCTACCCAGTTCCCATGACCAGAATAACATCGTAGGTCATATCTTCGTTTTTCATTTCGTTATAAAATCATTCCATTTCATTAGAACCCACCATATCTCTTCCAACGACTGAAGAGACCACCGGAAGCACTTGGCGCTCGAGACGTCTCGAAACCAGAGTCTCGTTGACTTTCTCGTAAAGCGTCCTCTTGACTGCCTTCTGAGCTTCTTGTAGGTTTCTCTATCTCCTTTTCACGTCTTCTTTCATCCCTTCTTCGTCGTTTATCATCGTCATTTCCCCCTGGCCTTGTTTTTCTCATTCTTTTTCTCTCAGCTTCTCCACCGACAGTGTCATCAACAGGAGATGCTTCTTTTGTAGGGAAATTTGGTGGAGGTGGTGCATCCGAGTTCTCTCTCACCCAAGAGTCTGTACCACTATGAGGCCAAGCTGGAGTTTTAGGTTTTGAACGGCTATAGACGGGACCATCGGCTGGAAGAAATTCTGGCTCCGGAGCTGGTGCAGATTTGCGACTTGATTTTCGAGGATCTGATGACTTTACCCGATATTCACGTCTTCGTCGACGAGCTTCATCATCATCGCCGTCTTTGTGACTGCGTCTGCGTTTAGAACGCGACGGATCTTCTCCACGTGGCTCGCCATCTGTTTGTGCAGCTTCTCTTTCTTTTCTGGCTCTTCGGCGTTCAGCACGTTCGGCATCTTTTGCTTCCCTTTCCTCTCCGACTCTACGTTCAGCGGCCTCTGCAGCACGCCTCTTCTCTCTCTTGGCTGCTCTTCGTGCTTCACGTTCGTCCTCTTCTTCCCTACGTTGACGCTCCCTTCTTTCCTCCTCCTTGGTTGCTCGTGTGTCTTCCCCACCTCGTTGGCCGGCTTCACGTTCAGCCCTTCGTGCACGTCGAGCTGCTCTTCTTGCCTCTTGATCTTCTTCGGAAGCGGCACCTGTCATGGTGACATCGATTTCGGGGCCTACATCTCTAGAAGATCTTCTAGTCTTTCGATCATCCCGTCTATATGCACGGCTCGCATCTTCAGCTGGGGCAGTACTTCGACGTTTAAGGTCCGGGCGATCCTTTTCCTTATCTTTTTTCCCGAAAACGCCTCCAAACATGCCACCCAAACCGGATTTGCGAGCGCTTGGATCGGTTCGTTTAAGTCCAGGTGCTCCTGGATTTTCCGATGGGCCTGGGTCTACCATAAAAATATCATCCTCTTGGCGTCTTTGTTGATATGCTCTGGTATTAGCACCCCAGTCTGTGGTAGGCATAGTCTTCCTTCGAATTGGTATATCCATGGGCGGCGGAGGCATAGGTACAGGTGGTGGCGCTTGCCCACCAAACATTGAGTCATCCGTTACCTTTGGTTTTCCTTTTCTATCACGACTAGACCTATGACGGATAGGATCTGCCACGTCACCATCAACCACGTCATCATCTTCATAATTGATGTTAGCATAAGTAAGAATTATGATACCTTTATGGAGTTACGTACCACGTGATGGCCTGGTCTTTTCGGACTTGCTTCTTGAAAGCTTGCCAGGAACACCGACACCAAACATCTTCGCGGCTTTTGCGGGCATTAGAGGAGGATCACGAGAATCATCAGGAAGTGGAGTTGGGTAGCTGGAACTGTCCATGTTGACGGATTGTCGGCGTGAGCTTGTTCTACTTACACTCGGTCGTTTCTCAGACTTTGAATTAGACCTTGATAGTGGTGTAGGAGGCCCAAACATATTTGATATTCCTCTAGAAACCGGTGGTCTATTGTCCGCCTTTGATGACTTGTCTGCTTTATCTGAAGATGAGTCCTTTGATGAAGAAGCTTTCTCCTCTCTGGTAGATGATCTTCTGGATTTAGAGTGCCTAGGTTCGGATTCTCTCGTGGATCTTCTCTCCTCTTTCAAGATAGGAGGCTCATCAAATCTAGGTTCACGGTCTCTGGATGATTTTTTTTCTTTTTCTTCCTTACGGGGCTCTGCTCCCCAGGCTCCCCAAGAAGATCCATCACGAACAACTCGAGGTCGTTCCTTTTTGGAGGATTTATGATCTGAATCCGGTTCCAGGTCCGGTTCTACCTCAGGAGGTGGTGTAGGTGGTTCAACAGGTATAGATGGTGCTCTAGAAGATTCCTTGATCTTACCAGATTTATTCTTGTTCTTCTTTTGAACTGGCATCTCAACAATATCAATAATTTCGTCGTCGTATGCAGATCCCGGGACTGCACCAGGAAATACCTCTGGATCTTCAAACCTTTCCTTGTCTCTTCTGAATGATTTTAGTTTTCTCCTTTCTTCCTTAGTCGGCGCAGGCTGCACATCTGGTGGAGGTGGAGGTGGAGGCGGAGGAGGAGAAGGCGCTGGAAAATATTCATCTACTTCTTCAGGCTCATCGGGCTCATCAGGCTCATCGAGCTCTTCAGGGGCTTTATTTGCTTCAAATGCTCTTAACCTATCAGCTACTGTTCCTCCAAGTGGTTTCTTTAATAAGCTTGATTTTATTGAGGGTGGTGGCCATTTAGATGTCGTGTCATTGTTCTTAGAAGAGGTTACTGGACGCGTCGCTTTGTCAGCAATCGCAATCTCGTCTGATCCCGTGCCCCAAGCCATGAGATCCTTGGTGGATGCCTCGGTAAGATTAGTCTTACCAAATTCAATATCCTTGTTTGGTGATGGCTTCTCTATTACTGGTGATTTTTTTGGAGCTCCCCAAAAACTAAAGGCTTGCGACGCTGGCTTTGTGCGATTTCCTAAAGCTAGAATTTCGTCCACTTCTTCCTGGGTTGGTTCTAGGTCTTCATCTGGTTCTGGAGTGGGAGCTTTGGTCGGTATTGGCGGTGGTGGTGGAGGGATAGGTTCTGGTTCCTTGCTGTGTTTAGACTTCTTACCTCTGCTTAACTTAGATTCCTTTTTGGCCCTTTTAGCAGCTTCAGCTTTCTCCTCCACTTCTTTATTGGCACGCTCCTCTTCCCTTCTAGCACGCTCCTCTTCCTCTCGTTCACGTTCCTCCTCTTCCTCTCGTTCACGTTCCTCCTCTTCCTCTCTCGCTCGTTCCTCTTCTTCTCTTGCGGCTTCCTCCTCCGCTTCTCTAATAGCTTGTTCTTCTGCCTCCTTTGCGGCGGCTTCCTCTTCGGCTTTCTTCCTAGCTAATCGATCGGCTTCTTTTTGTTGTTTCTTTGACAATTTCATTTTGGGTTTAGCTGCTTCAGCCTCTTCAGCTAATCGTTTGGCTTCTGCTTCAGCCTCTTCAGTTAATCGTTTGGCTTCTGCTTCCGCAGCTTCAGCTTCAATTCTAGCTTGCTCTTCGGCCTCCAAAGCCTCAGCCTCGGCTCTTGCTTGTTCCTCGGCTTCAATTCGTTCTTGCTCCTCAGCATCGAGTCTTGCTTGTTCTTCGGCTTCCAATCTAGCTGCCTCTTCTGCAGCTTTCGCTTCGGCCTCTTCTTTTTCAGCCTTCTTTCTAGCTCTTTCGGCTGCCTTATCAGCCTCTCTTTGTTCCTTTTTGCTGAGTTTGACAGGAGGAGCTTCTTTCTCCTTGGGTTTTGATTTCTTCGATGCGGATCCAAAACCCCACAAATTATCTGTCTCAGGCTCTGCTGGCGGCTCCACTGGCGTCTCGACTGGCGGAGTTGGAGCTGGAGGTGGAGCTTCAATTTCAAGGATAGCCTTTTTCTTGCTCTTCTTGTCGCTCTTCTTCTTTTGTTTGCTGCCCGAGGCTAGACCCCATATTGAGCTCCAATCGTTCTTGGGAGGCTCTGGTTCAGATTCGGATTCGGATTCGGCTTCAGCTTCTGCCTTAGCTTTCTCTTCGGCTTCAATCCTTTCTCGTTCCTCGGCTTCGAGCCTTTCCCGTTCCTCGGCTTCGAGCCTTTCTCGCTCTGCAGCTTCAAGTCTTTCCTGTTCCTCGACTTCAAGTCTTTCCTGTTCCTCGGCTTCAAGTCTTTCTCGCTCTTTAGCTTCAAGTCTTTCCTGTTCCTCAGCTTCCAATCTAGCTGCCTCCTCTGCCTCTTCCGCCAGCTTCCTTTCAGCTTCTTCCTTTTCTGCCTTCCTTCTAGCTCTGTCGGCTTCTTTCTGTTCTTTCTTGCTAAGCTTAGCGGCTGGCTTGGAAGAAATCGGACTAAAAAAGTCATCAAATTTGGACTCCTTGATAGACTCAGGTTTTGTGGGTTCTTCGACAAGGCTCTTTTTCTTCTTCCTGTCTTTCGAAGACAAACCCCATCCCATGAAGTCGTCAACCGCAGGGGGAGCATCTGGTACTGGCGGAGGCGACATGGGCTCTTCATAGTCATCAACAGGAAGTAAAGGCTCCTCTTTGTTCTTTTTGGTGTTTTGTCCCCAATTCATCCAGCCGTCGTTATTATCTGCAGGCTCAATTGCTTCCATGATCGGCTTACTCTCAGGTTCAGGAGTGAATTCCCTGTTTTTGCTCCCCTTCTTCTTGTCTCTCTTTGAAGTAGTAGTAAAATTCCAGTCAAAATCGTCCATAACAGCTGGAGGTGGGTCAGGAGCCGGTGCAGGTACAGGTTCATCAAAGTCCTCGATCACTTTGGGCTCCTCGGCACTCCTTTTACCTTTCTTCCTATCCTTGTCCTTGATAGAGGCCCTATCTTTATCTTTGCTCGAAGTTTTCTCCTTCTTTTTGCTAGAGGTAAGAGCACCCCAGATACCCACAGATTCCACGGATTTTGAGGCTGGTTCTGGTTCTGGATCCTTGAATTCTTCTTCAGCTGGCTCATCTTTCACTTTGTCATCAAATCCCCAATCAAAACCACCGATCGCTGGAGCAGTTGGTAGAATCACATCCTTGGATTGCTTTTTCTTCTCCTTTGTGGAACTACTGAGTCCCCATGAGTCCCATAAATTGGTATCTTCTGCAGGTTCAGGTTCAAACTCCGGCTCCGGGTCAGGTGGAGGTGGTGTTGGTGGCTTCACAACTTCAGGTTCCATAACAGCGTTCTTACCTTTCTTTTTCCTTTCCTTCTTGGACAATTTAGTATTTGAAATTGGTTCCGGTTGTGGTGGCTCAGGTTCGGGCTCGGGATCTTTTTCGGGTTCAACTATTGGATCAGGTTCTTTTTCTGGCTCTGGAGGAGGGGTTGGCTCTTCTACAGCTCCTTTCTTCTTCTTCTTCTCCTTTTTAGAAAGTCCCCATCCCCAGCTGAAATCTTCTTCAACCTCTTCCTCAACAACAGGCTCGGGCTCAGGTGGTTCCACGACTGGTGGTGGTTCTTCTATTTTTGGCGGTTCGTCAATAATGGCATTCTTCCCCTTTTTTTTCTTACCCGATTTAGCATTACCCCAAACGGAAATGGGCTCCTCCTCCTTTTTCGGTTCGGGAATAGGATCGGGTTCGGGCTCTTTTTCGGGTTCGGGATCCGGTATAGGTGACTCTTCTGGTTTTGATTGTTCAGCAAGCTTTTCCTTTTTCTTTTTGCTTTTCTTGGAGGTTGTTCCAATGTTCCAGATATCTTCCACAGGGGCAGGCTCAGGAGGAGGAGTGGGTGGCTTCTCTTCAACAACGGGCTCGACTACGGCTTCCACTTTTGGAGTTTCATTGACTTTAGGGGTTTCATTGGCTGCTTTACCTTTCATTTTTTTGCTTGTAGCCCCCCAAGCACCCCAAGCGTCGTCCAGGGCAGGAATATCAATGGGTTTCGGAGGTTCCACTTTTAGTTCTTCTTTTGGGGCCACTTCGAACATGTCTATCGCTGATGCTACAGTGCCTTTCTTTTTCTTCTTTTCCTTTTTGGAAAGACCAATGCCAAGTCCATTATCTTCTTCTGGTATCGATTCAGGTTTCGGGTCAGGCTTCGGTTCAAGCTTTGGTTCAGGTTTTGGCTCGGGTTTCGGGTCAGGTTTTGTTTCCATTTTCCGGGAATTTGCTAAGCTGCTTTTAGTTTCATCCTGGTCAAGGGCACCAAATGTAAATCCTAGGTTTTGATGTTCGGGCTTACCACGATCATTACTCCAAGGGTTTTTGGTGTCTTCCGCGGATTTGTTTACTGGAGATGGAGTTCTTGCACTGGTTGCGCTCCCGATTCCCCATTTCGATACTGTGCCAGTAATCCAGCTACTACCCCATCCACCAAGAACACCAGGTAATTTTGGGCTTGCGGTACTGCCGCCAGTATCCGGACTGAGATTGAGCTTAGGTCCATCATCCAATTTAATGTCATCGAATGTCTCGGCGACTTTAATCTCGGGAGCGGGAGGCGGCGGAGGTGGGACTGGTTCTAGTTCTGGTTCCGGCTCGGCAGTTTTTCCCCTCTTCTTCTTCTTCTCTTTCTTAGTCGTTACAGTGAAGCTGTCCGGTAAGTCTTCGGCGGCTGGCTCAATGGGTTTCTCTTCTTCCTGAATCTCTTCCTCTTTCTTCTCCTCTTCTTTCTTCTCATCTTCCCTCTTGTCATCCTCTTTTTTGTCGTCCCCTCCATTCCCGGAATCACCTCCATTAGCTCCAGAATCACCGCCTGCGCCATGCCCTTTGTCACCATTATTACCGTCATCCTCGTTCTTCTTCGTTTCATCATCGCCATCATCTTCCTTTGGTCTGGCCACAGACGCATTATTTTTCCCTTTATTCTTTTTCTTTGCAGCAACTATGAATCCATCTTGAGAACTAAAATCGACAGAGGGACTTAGCCTAGGATCGTCAAATTGTGAAGGGTCACATCTTCTTTCTCGCAAAATTCTAGGGGTAGCGGGATGGTTGAAATAGTCTTGCGCTCGGGATTTGGCGAGCGAACTGGTGTCGTGTAGGTCGGCTATACTGTCTCCGTTGCTTTGTGCAGACATATAACATTGCCATCTTGGTAATAAATCTGCAATTCTCAACCTTTCGTGTATTCGTCTGCGAGGCCGCGCATCTATCGAATGGGAGGATATGTCCTGCGAACAACGTTAGAGATCCATGTCCATAGAGCCTAAATCATCTCGTGCACATAATGAAGTCGCTACTGCATATACAGCATTTGGCAAATGAGGGAGAGGCTCAAACAATCCCTCCATGACTGATTGAATTCCAATATATGTATTGCGGCCGGATTGTTCCCAATCTCATCCCAAGTGCTCGCGACCATTGCATTGAATTCCTCAAAACATCAAACCAGAAGCACAATTTGTTTTGCGCCAGCTCAACCTCGTAGCGGACACAGAATTAAAACCACTGAAAAATTATTGTATGCATACCAATGCTGAATGATACACATCCTTATGTATTCGCGATGCCTCCCAAGCTCTCGCGATAAATCCCAGCCTTATGCGAATATCCCCCTCATCCCACCCAATCGTCCAAGGAAACGTCGTAGTCGATCCACAATCGCTCCCTAGGCAATCGCTTCCGTACAACAAAAGCTCGACCGCTGCCATTGTGGATATTCGAACTTCTATTATGGCATGAAGATGTCAAATTCATCGAAGCTGTGTGATACTCGGCATGAGAGCACTCTGAGAGGGGGGCTGGCAAAGTGGGATCCGCTTCAAATGCGTGGCAGGAGGGGACGAGGGATGTCGGAAAAGAGGAAAGAGAAAATCGGGGAAGACTGAGAAAATATAAGTAAAAATACAATAATTTGATATTATTATGACGTGAGCTTAAAGTATAGGTAGGTCAGGTAGAAAGAGTATCGTATGGTATGAAGAGACCTTCGGATGTGGTCACACGTAGAATATCTCCCTGGTCGTTTGTATCCTTCGCCAATTCTGAGACATTCAACCAGGTATCTGCGCTGAGATTGTTGATCCCCCAAATAAATCCTTATCGAAAGCCTATCCGTTCCACTTCAATATACCTAGGTCCACAACACACATCAGACGTTCACATCCATCTGATATTAGATCATTCTCGAAGATGACATTTTTCAAAGAGTAAATCAAATATGGAAATAAAAGCGATAAAAGGATGTTTACATTGACCAACAAGATTTCATGAAACAAGATTCTCGCATTGGGTGATACTAATAGAGCCTATGTATGCAAGTGCGCATTCACTAATAGAGCTTATGTATGCAAGTGCGCATTCACGCATTTCATCAAAAGAACACACGATGACTGGTAAAGTTTCTACTTTAGTTCTAGAGGTTGCGGGTACAGGCAGAGTGGACAGGCAACTAAGAGGCCCAAGTCGAACCGGCAGGGCAGATCTGTGGAAGCGTGGATTTTGGCACGACTTGAGAAATTCATAGGTAAGGTTGGGTTGGTTGTAAGGTTGGTTGTAAGGTTGGCCTTCTTTGAATAATTAATTAGTTCTACAGCGTGATGGTTTGTTTCAATTCCCATCATTGTTGTCAATGTTCATTATTTCAGGCTCTCTCTCCATTAGTTCTGGGCACCTTCGCCATCTTATTTTCTCCACTATTTGAAATTTGAAATTTTTCTATTTACAGTACGAATACATTTTTGCTACACCGCTTCTTGATATAATAAGTATGTATCATTCATGAGAAAGGTGCAGCCACACAATGGTTACACATCCCTCCCTCGCATGGGAGGTGAGGAAGGGATTGAGGAGGAAAAGAGACAGGCTGATGAAAGCAGAAAGGATATGGAGATTTTTATCAAATTACATTATACAATTAGCTTTATGCATAAGGCGATTTTGTTTCTCTCTCGTGGCCATGGGTTTGGTTGGCTGGTCACAAGTGCACACTTAAAATTGGGTAGGTGTGGCAACCAAAGATGTGATGTACCAGTGGAAAGATACATTCTGATTCGTTTGAAGGATGTGCAAGTATAACAAACCGCGGGTACCGACGCGCCTTAATATTATCTTTCTTTTGTCCGAGTTGAAAAGTAAAATACTTGGTAGAACGCCAAAATCTTTCGTTAAGATTTTCATGATGCAAACCGCAATCTTGCATCGAGGAAGGCGTTTCGAGTCAAGAACTCAAGTATGAGTTCGAGGCAAAGGATGAGGCAAACCAAAAAGTACAAGGAGTACTAAGTTGAACTCAAGGCAAACAATGATGCAAACAATGAGGCAAACCAAAAAGTGCAGCGAGCGCCATTTTGAGAAATTGAGAGTTATCAGTCGCAACCGCAAGAAAAGTCGGTATATGTTTAATAGATAATGAATCTAAGGAGACATACATACTTGAATATACTTTGTGTGGGTAGCAATCCCTCAGTCATTTGATTTCAGCCCGAAGTAACCTGAGGTCGTCATGTTTTATTTTGTTGTATACCGCGTTTATCTTCGCATTTCTTCGCATATTTTCATGCCTTGAAGGTTGTTATCGTTTTTACTTTGTTTCGTTTCAAGAAGTTCTTCACAAATTTCGGGTTCTTATTAGTATTTTCAGTACGGATATCGCGATTTTATATAATCTCGAGAGATTCGGGCTTTTGGCATTCGGCTTAAATCCAATCGGACGAATATTAGACCGCCTCTGTAACTTCATTGACTTAGTTGCACCTAGCTAGAGATTTTTGCCCGATCAACTACACACAACCATAACTTGTTGCACCGAAATTATCGAGCAGAATCGGTATGATATTCGTCCGTACAGAGGTCCGGCAAATATCAAGAGCCCGACCTCGATGATTGGCGAGATGATTGTGGCTAGAGAGTATGCCTGACTAGCCACAGATGAGCCACAGAGCCTTTCACCAGGAATTCCAGGCCGAATCGGCTCAATATTCGTCCGCTCAGGGATTGGCTCAATGCAAAGACCGCGGATCTTGCAGGATCATACGGTATATTGTCAGGACGTCGCCGCACACAGTGGGGTTCTTCGGACTTCTTTCTAGTGATTAGTGATTCCACTTCATGATTTTCACTTAAAAATGCTAGATGCTTCTCACTCCCGAGGTCTATCGACCTTAACCACGGTATTTTCTTTCCCATTACCAGCATGGTTATGTAAGTAATCCATGTTAGAGAGGGGCATAATGATGTCAAAGCGAAAATTTCCAGCCAAAGAAACTTCACCCCGCTTCAAATCCACTCCTTAACAAGTCCAAGAATAGAACCAAGAGTTTTTATGTCTCCACTCTATGAGCTCAATCTTTGTTTCTTGAAAATGATGATTATCAATCATGTTGTAATGACTTACCGGTAGTGTGTACCTCAAGGTCTTCTTAACGGCCCCCAAATCCTTCTAAAATACCAATTGAACTTCTCCATACTCTTCAACCATATATATAACAATATCAAATATGCCATCAAACACAGCAATCGTTGTCCAGAAGCCTGGAGAATCCAAGGCAGCTGAAGCCTCGATCCCAAAACTTAGAGATGACTACATCTTGGTCAAGACCAAGGCCGTTGCTTTGAACCCAACTGATTGGAAACACGTCGAGTGGTTAACCAGTAACGGAGCAAGAGTAAGTTGATGCTATCCCTTTATATTCACTAAGCAATGCTAACAACTACCTCTCTAGATCGGATGCGACTATGCAGGTATCGTTGAAGAGGTAGGAAGTGCAGTTACCAAAGACTTCAAGAAAGGCGATCGTGTCTGTGGCTTCTGCCACGGAGGAAACGAAGTTAACCACGAAGATGGAGCATTCGGAAACATCATCACCGCAAAAGGAGATTGTCAAATCAAGATCCCAGACAACCTCAGCTTCGAAGAAGCATCCACCCTCGGTGTAGGAATCTCAACGTAAGACCCACCGGACACCATCCATCCATCCATGCATGAAAACCCTAACTAACAAATCCCCCAGCGTCGGGCAAGGTCTCTACCAATCCCTCCAACTACCGCTCCCCACCTCCCCCGCCTCCGAGAAATTCCCCGTCCTCATCTACGGCGGATCCACCGCCACCGGTGCCCTCGCAATCCAATACGCCAAACTTTCCGGCCTCCAAGTAATCACCACATCTTCCGCCCGCAACTTCGCCTATTTAGAAAGTCTTGGAGCCGACAAAGTCTTCGACTACAACTCGCCCACCTGCTCTCAAGACATCAAAGAATACACCAACGACAGCATCAAACACGCCTTCGACTGTATCTCCGAAGGTACCAGCACGGAGATCACTGTAGCAGCCATGTCCTCCTCCGGCGGAGTATACAGCACACTCCTCCCCGTACCCACCGAAAACGTGCACAAAATCAACCCCAAGGTCGAAAATAAGGCAACATTAGCATACACAGCCGGAGGCGAGCGATTCACATTCGGAGGCACCGAAATCCCCGCCAAGCCTGAGGACTACGAATTCGCCAAGTCATTTTGGGAATTATCGAGAGGACTTTTGGCCGAGGGAAAGATCAAGGTTCATAAGATTAGTGTGAATAAGTATGGAGAAGGATTTGAGGGGATTTTGAACGGTATGCAGGCATTGAAGGAGGGCAAGGTTAGCGGGGAGAAATTGGTATATACTTTGTAAAAAAAAATTATCAAGGAGGTTTAGGCGTAAAATATTGCAAATGAAAAAATGTGAGTATAGCCTCATATAGAGCGGGGTAAATATTACAATCTGATGAACAGAGTCGGGTCACATGATCAGACACTGGGCCGTATTGGGAACACAGGAATCGCTATCCCTTAACTCTTACTCGGCAAAATTTTTAAAGACGCATAGGCAAAACTAAATCACTTATAATTTTCTCAAATTCTAATTAAAATTAATATGATTCTATATAATCATTTATTGATGAATTATATATATTTAATTTAAATCTTATAAAATTTGAAAGAATACTGATAGAATAATTGTTTATCAAAATTAATGAGTTTGGATTTTTGATTGTTTTTATTATAAATTCAATATTTAATATTTTAAATAAAAATGTTATATTCAAATTCTAATTATTTATTAATTAGATTATAAACTTTTAATTTTTCATTTTTTCATTTTTTCATTTTTTCATTTTTTCATTTTTTCATTTTTTCATTTTTTCATTTTTTCATTTTTTCATTTTTTCATTTTTTATTAAGTTATTTTAGATTGAAATTTAAAAATATCAAAATTATTATTTTTTGAGAGGTGAATTCGTTTGTTTTTAAGATTTTAAATCATGAAAATTTGAACCTCCAACGATTCCCAATATTTTAATTTACAATAATTGAATGAAAACAAGGAATTTCGAAAAAGTAAAGTTATCAATTGAAAGTTAATATTTCAATTAATATATGATTTGAATTTCAATAGAAAGGAATAAAACTTGATAAAGTTATATTATTATAAAAATAAATTAGAAAATTTTAAAAGTCTTTGTATAAGAGCCACAAATGACAAAGAATCAATTAGTCCTAAAACAATAATAAAATTTTTCATTATTTTTTATTTATTTAAAAGAATCTTTTTTTTTAAGTTTATATCAGATTCACAAATGGAAAAGAATCAATTAGTCTTAAAGTAGTTATAAAACTTTTCATTATCCTTTTTCTATTCAGAAGAATTTTCTTCTTTTAAATCCAATAAAGAGCGATATCGGAATGATAATAAATCATTAATTATATATTGTCACGAATGTTACGGTTATTAGAAGGATATTATTAGTAAAGTTAGGAAACTCTATAAGGAAGTAGTTTTATTGTTAAAGGTAAATGTATAATCGGTGATATATTATCGATTGATTAGAAAACTTTATAAAATCTTTATATTTATTAAATTCTAATATATAATCAGCAATTTGTTATTGTTTTGATATTGTTTTTTATTGGATTTAAAAGAAAAAAAATTTAAATAGAAAAAGGATAATGAAAAGTTTTATAATTGTTTTAGAATTAATTGATTCTTTGTTATTTATGATTCTGATAATTCTTTTCATTTTATTTTCAGGAATAATTCGTCAATTAATTATTATTGATAGTTTTTCGAATAATTATAATGGGAATAAGAAGTATTTTAGATTTATCAATTAATTCAAATGCTTTTCAAATTCGAAAGGAAAATATATTGAGGATTCAAAACGATAATAAAGATAAAGTATTGATTTCAAATCATCAATTTATTATACAATTTGAAGTAGAATTAGTATAAAAATTCGAAAATATATAAAAAGAATTCGAAATCTTTAGATCGGAAAATTAATAATAGATTGAAAAGATTTTTGTTTGTTTTATATAAAAAAAAACAATTAGTTTGTTGATAATGATTATTATTAATAAAAAAGCAATATCTAATTCCATTTTAATTCTTCAAAAAAGATTTTCGAAATTTCAAAAACTTTTATTTTATAAGAGTTTTATTATTATAAAAGCAAAGAACTTCTTTTTTCAAATTCAATTTATATTTCGGAATGATAATGGATATTATTTTTCGATAGATCAAAAGAAAATAGATTATATTATTTAATATTTCTATAAATAACTGTCACGGAAAGCCCTGCGATCCCCTGTATCCTACGAAGGATCAAGGGTATGCTTTCCAATCGGAATGAAGGATCTTCTAGGCCTTACCAATCTCTCCGACTGATAAGATGATCCTGATATACTAATAAACAAAGATCTAGCCTAATTAAGGTACATATCGGCTAGATAACCACTCATATGTTCTATATATACAGCTCTTGATTCATATAATCAAGAGCAAGTCATTCAATTCTTTTACTCTACCAATCACGTGTATCACCTATTCCCTGATCCCTGAAAGTGCTCTGTAGTCATACTATCCCGTAATAATAACTTTTTGTAATTTGATATTGATATAAAAACAGAATAACGGATTTTAATATATTGTAGAAAAAGTTCAAGTGTTACGGTTATTAGAAGGATGTTGCTAGTAAAGCTAGGAATCTCTATAAGGAAGCGGCTTTATTATAGAGATAAGTGTACTATTAATGTTCTACTATCGATTGATTAGAAAACTCTGCAAAATCTCTGTATTCACTAAATTTTAATATATGATCGACAGTTTGTTATTGTTCTGATATCGCTTTTTATTAGATTTAAAAGAAAAAGGTTTTTTTTAATTAGAAAAAGAATAATAAAAAGTTTTATAATTATTTTAGGATTAATTGATTTTTTGTTATTTATGATTTTGATAATTCTTTTCATTTTATTCTTAGGAGCAATTCATCAATTAATTATTATCGATATCTTTTTAAGTAATTATAATGAGAATAAGAAGCATTTTAGGTTTATTAATCAATTCAAATACTTTTCAAATTCGAAAAAAAAATATATCGAGGATTTAGAGCAATAATGAAGATGAGGTATCGGTATCAAATCATCAATCTATTATGTAATTTGAAGTAGAATTAATATAAAGATTCGAAAATATATAAAAAGAATTCGAAATCTTTAGATCGGAAAATTAATAATAGATCGAAGAGATTTTTGTCTATTTTATATGAGAAAGGGCAATTAACTTGTTAGTAGTGATTGTTAACGATAAGGAGGCAGTATTTAATTCTATTTCAATTTCTTAAAGAAGACCTCCGAAATTTCAAAAATTCTTATTTTATAAGGGTTCCATTATTATAGAAGCAAAAGACTTTTTCTTTTAAGCTGAATTTATATTTTGGAATAATGATAAATATTATTTTCTGATAGATCAAAAGAAAATAAATTATATTATTCAATATTTCCAAAAACAATCTTTTATGGTCTGGTATCGATATAAGAATAGAATAATGGATTCTAATATATTATAAAAAGAATTCAGGGAATATATATATGATATAATATTAGATAAAGGTAATTATTAGTGTTTAATTATACAATAAATAATTTATATCAAATAATAATCTATACAAAATGTAAACAACTTTATAGTATATCTCAATGATTTGAAAGAAAAGATTGAATCGGAAGTGGAGAGTATTCGGAAAGAATATCTCTTAACAAGTCTACTCCTTTATATTACAAAAAGAATTTCAGAATTATTTCAACAATCAAAAAGCAGAAACGATCGATCAAACAAATATACTATTTATAGAATATAAATAAAATGTATTATATAACAAATCTCTTTGATACATTTTGTAATCGAAAATAGAATAATCCTTTTATACAATCTAATTATCTTTTTAATCCTTTTCAAAACAAATAATCTCAAAAGCAAAATAATTCATTGCCGATTATCGGTATACAATTATAGCTTCAATATTCCAAATCTTCTTTTATAGAAAAAAAAGATCAAGGAATTTCGAAGGAAGATTATCAAAAACAAAAACTATAATACTATTATTATTAGCAATTGGATTATTATTTGAAAGAGTATATTAATCTATAAGTTTGTTGATAATATAAAAGCAATTATTCTATTTACAATTGCTTTATATATCCTTGTAAGATAATAATTAGGGAAACGTTATAATCTAATAGTAATTTTAATCGTTTTGATGATTCTAGATCTTCAATAAAAGAGATATATTATTCTAATTATCAAAGCAAATTTCAAGGTTGATAATACTCCGACGAAGATATTGTCACGAATCGTGAACCACAGGAGGCTAACTACGTGATACCTCTTATCTCCTATATCAATTAATAAACTGATCATCCGTGTATATACATTATGATTCATACAATTTAGTATAGTAGAATAGTGATCCTAATAATATATATGTATAGTTCTGCAGCTTACGAATAGGTATTTGTATATATATATCTAACTGTTTTTTACGAATTATAATTCTTTAATTGTAGATTCTAAGGAATATAATTGATTCTATTTATTCAGCTCTATTATAGCTTTTGTATATCATATTATTTATAATTCATTTACAAATGTTTGGCTATTTGGTGGTTTTCCAAATAATATTTTATTTTAATAATACCTTCTTAGATAAACTTTTACAAATGTTATATTCAAAGGAAGAAGATCTATTTCAATCTAATCGATGAAGATATAAACATTTTTAGAAGTGTACTATCACTTTTATAATGTAACGAACTCTTTTTCTTATATGCTCCAAACCTTTGAAAGTATATTTTGAAGAACCCTTTCTTTCTCTTCAATTATTTCAACAACCCTTCGAAGAAAATATAAATACAGAATTGGATAACATTATTATTGGAAGAAAGAAAATTGGTAAAGAGAAGATTTCAATACATAAAATCGATGCTTCTAATAATTCAATTATTTCTTCTAAACCATTATTACAATTATAAGATTTCTATACAATAATTATAAATTTGAAAAAGAAGAATCGATAATTGAAAACTATAATGACAATAAACTTTGCAATAATACAATCTCTTTTTAAACTCCAAATAATATTTATATAGATATCCAGATCAATAATAATACCTAGGACTCCCCTTATTCCCTTAATCGAAACCCAAGGATCTTTATTTAAGCAAACCCAAAGATTCCGAAATCAGAGGAAGAAAATTTTGATTAAACGATCTGATTATTCAGGACCCTCCGATGAGTCTTTTTCTCTTTCAGAAAATGACGATTCATTTAATAATCAAGGATCCCTTTACTCAAAAAACCGATCTAATTGATTAAAATTGTATTTCTATACTAATCATAATTTATAACAAGATGTATATATACCAAAACCTATAAATCTTATCATTAAATTTAATGATGGTATTGAATTTAAAGTTAATTTATAGTAGTTATTGATTATAGAACAATTCGAGTTATATATTATATTACTTAAAAGTGAAATACAATGCTATATATATATAATCGATTAAACCGAATTGAAAGTATAAATATATTGTTATACTCTTTATATATAAATACTTCAATTTATGGTACTCGAATTGATCGAACAGTTTATAGTGATCTATTGGAATCCGGCCGAAATCGATGATATTTGTTTTCAATATGAGATGTAGATCATATCTGATACGATTCGATATAGTAATTTCCTAAAATGATATAAAAAGTTTAGATTACTTACTACCCAAATAAAGATTACTGATAATAAAGTTCTATTCAAAAATCTAAAATAAAAGATTTCCGATTTTTTTTTATAAATAATAATAATATCTATTAAGGATTATAAGATTATAAAAGAATTTGTGAATATATTTATTAGAGTAGATCAAAATGAAGTTTTATTACAAAAACAAAATCGATATTGTATTGGATAAGAAATCTTTATAACTATTTGTAAATTAATAAT
This sequence comes from Stromatinia cepivora, assembly GCA_014898415.1. NCBI lineage: Eukaryota > Fungi > Ascomycota > Leotiomycetes > Helotiales > Sclerotiniaceae > Stromatinia > Stromatinia cepivora. The sequence continues at coordinate 1,739,318 of RCTD01000001.1, read as the reverse complement.
TATTATAAATTTTTTATAATTTTTTTAGAGTTCTAATAATTTCAATTTTGGAATCTTTATATTTCTAAAACTGTTTTTATTTCGGAATACTCTTTCTGGATATATCGGCCCTATTATATTTAATAATTATTCGAATTTCAAATACTCATTATTTTCTCCTTTTCCTGGAATAGTATATATATCGATATCTTATATCGATAATTTCAATAAGATTGAAATGGTATAAAAAGAAGTAGAAGAATTTAAAGAATATCGGGATATCGAAAAAGACTTCAATCTAGAAATTACAATTGAAGTTATACAGAATGCCTATTTAGAAGAAGAAAAGTATTTAAAATCAAACATTTAGATTCTGTTTCTATTTTAAATATTATATGAGATATAAGATTTTTTGATTTAATTAAATTTATAGAAAAAGAAGTATTTATTCTTTTTTATAATCTTTCGAAAAATGGTTATATTTATCGATCAAAAGTATTTATTGATTTTAAAGCAAATAGATTTGTTTTTATTAATACTATACTTTTTATTTGTTTATTTCCTATATTTAAATTAAGAATTATATTATTTAAAATTTTAATTGAAGTTAAAAAATATAATGATATATAAGGCTATACTATTACCTATTTCATATTCCTTAATTTAATAGTTAATAATTATAAATAATCTTTTGTTCTTTTCCTTATTATTGAATTAAAAAGTTATAATGTTATTTTAGATAGACTTTAATTATCAAAGATTCAAGCGAAGTTTAATTACTTCAATTGATATCTTGAATAATCTAAAAAGAAACTCTGTACTATTTCCTATTCGAATAATCTCCTTATTATTCAATTATTCCTTTGTAAATAAAAGATCAATTAATTAGTTCAATAAGATGTTGATCGATAAAATGATCAATTCGAAGAATATTGGAATCGAAGGGATTCACAATTGAATAGATCAATTACAGTTGATGATATATAACAAGAACCTTCAAATATAAATGCAATATAGATTTTTATTGAAAAGGAAGAAGTCCTGATTTCTTTCAAATTCAATTTATTTCCTTTCTAATCAATTATACCATTATTATAGATCTATAAATACCTCCTTTATATATCGCCTGAAATCCTCGATCTATATATATTCAAATCCGATAAGTTCTAATTAAAATACAAAAGAAATGAACAAATTAAACTTTTTATTATTATTCTAAAAGAATTCGATGATATAATAGATTCCCAATGGAATAAACAATATATAGAAGAAAGAGTATTGATTACCTTAATCGAATTCAAGAATACGAAAATTCGAAAGAAACTCAATCGAGTATTAATTGAAATCGATTTAGAATCCGAAATACCATCTAAATATCGATAATATCATCGAATCTTTTTCAAATATAAATCAAATATTTTATCTTCTAATCGATCTTATGATTATAAAATTATATTGGAAAACGAAGGAGAATAAGTTTTGCATTATAATCCGTTTTATAAGATGTCTTTAGAACAATTGGAAATTGTTAAAAAATATATTATGGATAATTTTAGTAAAGGTTTCATTGAATCCAATTAAGCCTTTTATATTGTATCTATCTTATTCGTTAAAAAACCCAATAGTAATTTGAGGTTCTGTATAGACTTCAGATTATTGAATTCCTTGATATATAAAGATCGGTATTCCTTCCCTTTGATCAACGAAATGCTTTTTCGGCTTTCTAATGTTAAAATCTTTATTAAATTCGATATTCGTTAAGCTTTTTATTGTATAAGAATGGATCCTGTTTCGAAAGAGTATATTACCTTTCGAACCCGATACAGATTATATAAATACAAGATCGTATTATTCGGATTAATGAATAATCCTGTAATTTATTAGTGTTATATGAATGATGTTCTATTCGATTATTTAGATATCTTTTATATAGTATACCTCGACGATATTCTAATCTATTCCGAAAACAAAGAAAAGCATCAAATTCATATTAAGTTAATTCTTGAATGATTAGAAGCTATTGGTCTACAAATAGATCTTAAGAAATACGAATTCAATATTATATATATCAAATATTTAGACTTTATTATTTTTATTAAAAGAGTAGAAATAGACCCTGAAAAGATTGAGATAATTGAGAATTAGATTTTTCTGATAATAATGAAAGGGATTCAATCATTCTTTGGTTTTTGCAATTTTTATCGATAGTTCATTAAGGATTACAGTATAATAATGAAACCTTTCAATAAACTCATTAAAGCAAACGTTAAATTCATATTCGATGAAGTATACCAAAACGCATTCAATATCTTAAAGAAAAAACTTATCTTTGTTTCGCTTTTGCAATATTATAATCATCGATTCCTTTATATATTTGAAATAGATATATCTGATGGAATAATCGTTAATATATTATTACAATAGTATAACGAAGATTGATTTTCTATAATTTATTTCTTCAAGATTATGATTATTGCTGAACTGAATTACAAAGTTTATGATAAGGAAATGCTATTAATCATTCGATTTTTCAATTATTGGAAAGCGGAATTTATCGGTTTACTATATAAAATCAAGGTTTATATCGATTATAAGGTCCTCGAATATTTTATAATTATCAAGATTCTCAATACTCGATAAACTTGTTGAACAGAAGTTTTAATCGATTATAATTTTATTATTATATATCATTTTAGAAAAGATAATCTTTTTATTGATGCCTTAATCTATTAGATTAATGAGTTGGATTTTCAGAATTATATTAAGAAAAAGAATCGTTTCCAGTAGTTTATTAAAGATAATCAAATTGATATTGAAATTATAAGAAAAACTTTATGAAAGTATCATTTAAACGAAATAACGATTATTAATATCGATTTGAGTGAAATCGCTCTTCGATTCGATCTAGTTAACTATATTATTGAAGCAAATAAAATTATAGATAGTTTGTTAGTATTCAGAATACAAGTTATTCAAGATTACAAGTATATATTACTTCAAAATGATCTTTTGCTTTATAATGATCATTTGATGATATTCGATATCGACAACCTTCAAATTTATCTGATTTGTGAAACCTATAATTCTGTTTTCATTGTTTATTTTGGTATAAGCAAAACCTATTTTTTATTATCTTAATAATATTATTGGTTTAGAATATATAATATTGTAGTCAGATATATATGTAATTATTATATTTGCAAATATAGTTCTGTTTTATATGATTATATCTTTGGTTTATTATATCTATTTCTGATTTCTAATTAAATATAACAATATATCATTATGGATTATTATAATTTTAATAAGGATAAATATAAATATAATAATGTTTTAATTATTATTGATCGATTGACAAAGTAAATTATCTCCATACCTTATCATAAATCAATCGATATTCGAATTCAAATATAATTATATCTCTATTATATATATCGATATTATAATTCTTTTGATATTATAATATCAGATTGTGATCCTTAATTCATATCATAATTCTAAAAGGAATTCAGTCAAATCCTAAAAACCGATCTCAAACTATCCATTATTCATCATCTTCAAATCGATAATCAAATTGAGATTTATAATCAATACCTTTAATAATGGTTAAAATCGTTTATTAATTATTATCAAGATGATTGATCAGAATTCCTATTTATAATGGATTATATACAATTTATTCTTCCATACAACTTTTTAGGAGGGTTTATACTCTACGAAATCCTATACAGGTATACACCGAAATATATATAGAAATGAAAGGAAGATACTAATAAGCTAATAGATGATATAAATATATATGATACCTGTATATATATAGAATACAATAGATTAATTTTTGTATAAGCAAAAGAAGATCTATTGTATACCCAAATCAAGATATCGAAATCCATGAATACTTATTGGTATAAGGTCGATTTCGATATCGGAGATTATATATAACTCAATATAAAAAGTTACCCTACCCAAAGACCATTCAAGAAACTGGATTTCCTAATTCAAGAAAGATTCAAGATTATTGATCGATCTAAAAGCTTTTTTAAGTTCGAATTTTTGATTACGATAAAAATTTATCCTGTTTTCCCTTCAGATCGATTATACAAGGTATATAATGATCCTTTTTTTAATCAAATATTCGAATCACCTCTATCTATTAATATAATTGATAATTCGGAATAGGAAATAAAAAAGGTCCTAGCAATAAAGAAAGCACGAAAAACCCTATTATATAGAATCTCGTGGTTTAATAGCGATACTGATCTTACCTGGTATCCTGCTTCCGATCTTAAAACATCATTGCACTTTCTATATGATTTTCATCTAGTCAATTTAATATTGCCTGATCCTTTTAATCGATTAATTGATTAAATAAAGCTTTATAAAAATGGAAAAGATAATTACAATCATATAGATAACGATTCATTTATGAAACCAAGGGAAAGAAAAATGTTCTTCAATTTAGCAGATTAGATATTATGATTTTATAATAATATATATATATATGATTGTGAAAGGATTAAAAACTCATACAAATTCGAGGGAATTTAATTGTATACATATATGGCCCGAGCTCCATACAACAGACGAACTATTACCATCAAGATAATACAAAGGCAATATATACTTATAATCATTTTATAAATTATGTAAAGGGAAGCTTGAATATGATAAAAACGAAATGTAATATCACCCCTATCGATTTCGTTCAATTTAATTAATTTAATCAATTTGGTCGATTAATTTGATCAATTTGATCAATTTCCAGTAAATTGACCAAATCAACCAAAATGATCAATCTAATTGATTTAGAGTTCATAAATTTTCACAAAATCTAGTTTCCGATGAAATAGCAATAAAACAAAGGAGTGAAATGTTCGAAGGCGAACTTTTCCGAAGGGGGGGGGTAATATCACGAATTGTGAATTACAGAAAGCTAACTACATAATACCTCTTATCTCCCATATCAATTAATGAGCTAATCATCCATATATATATATTACAATTCATACAATTTAATATAATAGAATGATAACCCTAATAACACATACACACAGTCTTGTAATTTACAAATAGGTATTTGTATATATATATCTAATCGTTCCTTACAAACCATAATTCTTCAATTGTAGATTCTAAGGAACATAATTGACCCTGTTTATTCAGCTCTACTACGGCTCTTGTGCGTCACAGATATATTATCTTATCGATTCTGGAGTACAAATTAATATTATTCAATAAAACAAATATATCGAATAGAATTGAATCCTTGATTCTGGCAAATATACTTTATTAGTATCAGCTAATGGAACTAGTATACTTTTCTATAATAACCATCGATTCGCTATCGAAATAACAGATAAATATAAGGAAAAAAGGATGTATATTTATCAATTCATTATTGTTACTTTAGACCTACTAAAGATCAATGTTATCTTAAAGTTACTTTGATTTTAAACAATAAATCTGGATATCGATTAACAATCGATTTCGTTTTGCTTCAGATCTATATTACAAGATCTCAAAATGGTAACGGCTAAAGAATTATATAAAGAAATAAAGGCTAGAATCAAAATCTATATACTATTACCTAAAACCCAATCAATTATAGGAGTATCATTAAACTATAAGAGTATTCTTATATTATTATTTTTGTAAGTACTTTTTGAATATAAGAAATATAAGAAAGCCTTCTCCGAAAACGAAAGCAGTATACTCTCTAATTATCATCCAATAGAACATTGTATTGATCTTGAACCCGGATCAACCTTCTCTTGAGGATTAATATATATTTTTTTAGAAGAGAAATTAACAATTCTATAAGAATATTTCGAAGAATATTAAAAGAAAGATTGGATTCATTATTCGATTAGTTCTATTGAAACCCTGATTATGTTTATTTCAAAGAAAGAAAATAGTTATCGATTATATATCGATTATTGTAGTTTTAATCGGATTACGAAAAAGGATTGTATATTGTTGAATCGTTTAAAGCAAAAAATCTTTTTTACAAAATTCGATTTTAAAGATATATATCATCGAATATATATATAAAAAACAAACAAATGAAAGACAGTGTTCTGTATTCGTTACAGGTAGTTTGAATACTTAATTATACCTTTCGGTTTAATCAATACCTCTATTACCTTTCAGATATATATCAATCAAATATTTATTAATCTTGTAAATAATATTTGTATTATATATCTTGATAATATTTTTATTTATTCTAAAGATAAGGAAATCTATATTACTGATATTTGTAGGATTCTCACTAAATTGTTTGAATATAAACTTTATACTAAATTAAAGAAATATATATTCTATATATACAAAATAGAATTCTTGGGTTTTATTATATCAAGGAAGAATGTTATTATAGAATCAAGCAGAATTCAAATCATCATCGAATGATCAATATCGATATCCCTTTAAGAAGTTTAAGTTTTCTTAGGTTTTGTAAACTTCTATTGATAATTTATTATAATCTATTCATAAATCGTTTATAGTTTAATAAATTTATTATAAAGTACCAAAAAAGGAAAAATTGTATTGGAATTCAAATGAATAAAAAAAACTCAAAATATCTTTGATAATTTAAAAGAAACCTTTATTACAATATTGATACTCCGATATTTTGATTTAGCGTTTCGAATCCTGATCGAAATCAATACTTCTGGGTTTGTATTAGAATATATACTTTTTCAATTATTCTCTAATAATATAAACGATTCTATTATTTCTCGATAGTATTCTGTTGCCTTTTATTCGCAGAAATTCAATCCAGGAAAATAAAGGTATTTCATTTATAATTAGAAACTTTTGGTTATTTATATAGTTTTTGTTTAATAGTAATATTATATTACAAATAATCGATATATTATTATAATCAAAACAGATTATAATAATCTTCAATACTTTATAAGGAAAAAAGAATTTAATAATAAATAAACGCAATAAGTCAAAATCCTGATTGTTTATGATTTCATAATCATATATAAATCGAGCAAATTGAATTCTGTTGACAATTCATCAAAACAACTAGATTATATAGAAAATATAAATAGTATTAATAAAATATTATCTATATTATAAAATAAATTGAAAAGTATTATAATAATAGTCACAATTTTTTTTCTTTCGAAAATAGAAACAAAATCTTTGTGGAACGCTATAAGTCTTTTTCAGTAGAAAGAGTATAACTTGCCCTTGTATAATTCTGAAGGATTATTAATAGGAACTAATTGTAAACAATCGATATTATATTGGATAATTAATATATTAGTTAACAATGAAATAGTATTTAAATTAATATTAGAATCAATAAAAAATACTTTGTTACAGTTTTAAAAGAATAACGATTTTACAAAAAATAAAGAATATCTGAAGCACCGATATGGTTCAATTGGAAACATTATATTTTGAAAAGTTGATACCGATGATTTGTTTATTTATAATAGGCATGCCTTTATACCACCAGATAAAGTTATAAAAATCGAAATCTTGGAGGCCTATTATAATGACCCTATAGGAGATTATTGAAGTATCAAAAAAACCTAGGAGATTCTGAAAAATAAATATTTCTGGTTTAGTATAATAAAAAATATAAAAAGATATATATAAATATATATTATCTATTAATGAATAATTGTGAAATATTATCGATCTTATAACGAATTATAAATTCTATTATTCCTTTTTAATCCTTAGAAAGAAATAACAATAGATTTTATTATAAATCTATCTTCTTCAAAGATAGATAAATATATATATAATACTGTTTTCGTTGTTGTTGATAAATATACAAAACCTATTTGATATATTCCAGTCAATAAAACAATAATTTCATCCGAATTAGTAGAAATTCTGTTTCGATATATTTTTAAGGATTTTGATATACCAAAGGAAATAATTTCAAATCAAAGATTTTAATTCACAAGCAAATTTTGGGGGAGTTTGCTTTTCTATTTAAAAATATATTACAAATTATCGATAATGTTTTATTTATAAATCGATGGTTAAATAAAATGATAAAATCAGAATCTAATTTATTATATTATTTATTATATCAATTGGAGATAAGATAATTGAGTATCGCTATTACCCTTAATAGAATTCATTTATAATGTAATATAATATAGTATAATTGGAGAAACATTCTTTAAAGCAATGTATGGATATCTGTCTATATTTAGCTATATCGATGAGAACGCTAATGTTGAAGAAAAGGCGTTTGCCGCATAAGAATATATCGAATCGTTAAACCAGGAAAGGGCAAAGCTAATAGAAAGTTGGAATAACTTAATGAAGAAAAGATTGAAGAATAATAAAAAAGATTTATTCTGGCGATTTTATATTGATGATAAGATTATACTTAATATTAAGAATATCAAATAATTAAGATCCAAAAAGAAATTCTTTGATTGTTTTATAAGCTTTTTTATTATCATTAATATCAGGAGTAGTGGATAAGTATATAAATTAGTACTTTCAATATTATATAAAATATATAATATCTTTTATATCTCGCTATTTAAATTATAGTTTGAATGTAAAGGTATTGTCAATTCCCCATCTCCTAAAGAAATTGAGGGGTATATAGAATATAAAGTCGAAAAAATACTAGTTTATAAAAAGAAAGAATAAAAAACGTAATATCTGGTATAATGGAAAAACTATCAATCAACAGAAGATATATAGAAAACTTTACGAAACTTAATATATATCAAAAGGTATTTGAAGAATTACAAAAAAGAAAATGTATTATTATTACAATGATAATAAAGAACAAAGAAATAATATCATTAAAGTATATTATAAAGATAAAGGGGATTTATATTTGTATTAAAAAATTAAGATATCTATATTAAAAAATCTTTATATAATCAGTCTACTCTGGTAAATTATTACAAATATATCACCTTCATTTTGCTACTAGATGTTCATATTCCTTCTGCTCTTTTACCTCCTCTTTCAACAATCCATTTTCATTTATATTATCCGAATCCTTATTAATATCCGGTTTCATCGATTAATAGAATATTCGTTGAATATGTTTTTCGGTAATAAGATCCTGATGGGAAATTCATGAAATCATTACAAAAGTGGATATAGAAAAAGATTTATTTATACTTTATAATCGAAATCCGAAAAATTTGTTAATATCTAATCATCGATTAATTAAATTCAATTTATTATATTCATTATATCGATTTAAAAGCTTTTTCGTTAATTGATTATATTTATCTAAAACAATATTTATATTATTACCATTGAAATCCTTTAAAAAATCGAGATCCTTAATTTGAATTATTGATTTCTTTATTATAAATATTGTTAACTTTATTAAAGCTACTGATACTTTTCAATAATTAATCAATTATATTACACTTACCTTAGGAATTAGATTTAGTTTATTAAAACTTACCGGAAGTAGAAATGGTATATTAATCATTAAAGTCTTTTTCTTTTTAAATCTTTTGGGATTTGATAATTTAACGTTAAATTGTTGTAGATCCTTATTATTATTATCAAGAAGTTTAGCCAATTCCGATACTTTTCTTTTGATAGGAATTGATTTAAGAGTTTTCCTAATAAATTTCGCTTTGATTATTCGAAGTATAGCGATCTGTGATTTCTTCATTATCGCTCTGTCAATACTTTTGATCTTACCTTTGATTATCTTTCGATATACCAATTTCATTGACGGAATATAAACAGATTTCGAAGATTTAGATCGAATTGAGAGAACCTCAAGGATTTCTTTCTTATCCTTTTTATTAATGATATCCTTCAGTTCGTCTTTGCTCATTGACTTATCCATTAGCTATTAATATAGCTATACAATTATTAACAAGAAAAACGATGAATTATATTTAATATATTAATAGAATATTACTATAAATCCATATATATCTTCATTAATTTTATCAATTTCTTTATCTGTATATTTAGTATTAATAAAACTTTCTTTATATTATAGAGTAGCCATATCAAACTATATTTCTTTTATTTGTAAAGGAAAATCTCTATTTCCTATATAAATTTAATTTGCTAACCCTTCAATTTCCCCAATAGTATAACCTCTTCAGACAAGTCCACTTCGGCTACCTGCTATTTCTAATGAAATTGTAACAAGCGATTTATTATAGAATTAATATTTTCTGATGGTGTTACACAGGGTTTCTTTTTTCGGGTATATTCTGTATACACTAGATCGGATTCTTTTGGAAAAGAATATTCTTCGTTTATTACCTTTTTTTTAAACAAAGATTTTGTATTATTGTAATAAACAATATGTTTAGTGTAGCGAAAGTATATCGGATATATAAATTGTAAAGGTATACAAATCAAATATACTGCTAATTCGGAAAAAGGTTGAGATATAACAGAGAGAGTAATAAAAGCTTTAAGATATGATATTACAATTGTAATAAAGAAATATAAAAATTCGAAATAGGATTCTGATAGGTTTATATAATCTTCAAAAAGTAGATTATATATATTTTTGTTATTGTTATTATTGTTGTTTATCTTTTTATTTTTTATACAAAAATTATCATATATTGCAATTACCTTATTAATTAATAGTTCCCTATAGTTACAAACGGATCAATAATTCATTAACTTCTTAGGAATAAAACCCTGAAGAGAAGGTTCTATTACAGTTATTAGAAGGATATTGTTAGTAAATTAGAAATCTTTACAAAGAAATGGTTTTATTATAAAAACAAATGTACTATCAGTATTCTATCATTAATTGATTAGAAAACTCTACAAAATCTTTGTATTCATTAAATTCTAATATATAATTAACGGTTTGTTATCGTTCCGATATCGTTTTTTATTGGATTTAAAAGAAAGAGATTTTTTTAATTAAAAAAAAATAATGAAAAGTTTTATAATTGTTTTAGGATTAATTGATTCTTCATTATTTGTAACTCTAATAATTCTTTTCATTTTATTTTTAGGAGCAATTCATTAATTAATTATTGTCGGTATCTTTTCGAATAATCATGGTGGGAGCAAAAAGTACCCCAGATTTATCGATTAACTCAAATATTTTTCAAATTCAAAAGGAAAATATATCGAAGATTTAGAACAATAATGAAGATAAGATATTAATACCAAATTGTTAATTTATTATATAATTTGAAGTAGAATTAATATAAAGATTTGAAAATATATAAAAAGAATTCGAAATCTTTAGATCAGAAAATCAATAACAGATCGAGAAAACCTTTATTTGTTTTATACAAAAAAGAACAATTAATTTATGAATAATGACCATCAACAATAGAGGGACAGTATCTAATTCTATTCTAATTCTTCAAGAAAGACCCTCGAAACTTCAAAAACTTCTATTTTACAAGGGTTCCACTATTATAAAAGCAAAGAACTTTTTCTTTCAAACTGAACTTATATTTCGGAACGATAACGAATACTATTTTCCGATAGATCAAAAGAAAATAGATTATATTATTCAATACTTTCAAAAACAACCTCTTGCAATCTGATATCGATACAAGAACGGGACAATAGATTTTAATATATCGTAGAAAAAGTTCAAGGAATATATATATAATATAATATTAAACAAAGGTAATTATCAATGTTTGATTATATAACAAATAATCTATATCAAATAATAATCTATACAAAGTATAAACAGTTTCGTAATATATTTCAAAAATTTGAAAGAAGAGATCAAATCAAAGGTGGAAAGTATTCGGAAAGAATATCTTCTAACAAATCTATTCCTTTATATTGTAAAAAGAATTTCGGAATTATTTTAATAATCAGAAAGTAGAAACGAATTGATCAAATAAATATATTATCTAGAGAATATAAATAAAATATATTGTATAATGAATCCTTTCGATATACTTCATGATTGAAAACAAAGTAATTCTTTTATATAATATAATTACCCTTTCAATCTTTCTTAAAATAGATAATCTTAGAAGCAAAATAATTCATTATTGATTATCAATATATAATTACAATTTCAATATTCCAAATCTTTTTTTACGGAAAAGAAAGATTAAGGAATTTTGAAGAAAGATTATTAAAAATAGGAACTATAGTATTACCACTATTAGTAATTGAATTATTATTCGAAAAGATATATTAATCTATAGGTTTATCAATAATATAAAAACAACTATTTTGCTTACAATTGCTCTGTATATCCTTTGTAAAATAATAATCAAAGAAACATTGCGATCTAATAGTAATTTTAATTATTTCAATGATTCTGGGTTTTTAATAAAAGGAATATATTATTTTAATTATCGAAGTAAACTTCAAGATTGATAATACTTTGACAAAGATATACTATCTTATCGATTCTGAAATACAAATTAATATTATTCAACAAAACAAATATATCGAATAGGATTAGATCTTTAATCTTGGTAAATATACTTTATTAGTATCCGCTAATAAGATTAATATACCCTTTTACAATAACCATCGATTTGTTATCGAAATAATAAATGAATATAAAAAAAAAAGAATAAATATTTATTAATTTATTATTACCATTCTAGATTTATTAAAAATTGACGTTATTCTAAAACTATTTTAATTTCAAACAATAAACCCGGATATCAATTGATAATCGATTTTGTCCCGCCTTAAATCTGTATTACGAAATCTCGAAATAGTAATGATTAAGGAATTATACAAAGAAATAAAGACCGGGGTCAAAATCTGTATATTATTATTTGAAATCCAATCAATTGTAGAAGCATTATTAAATTACAAAAGCATCCTTATATTATCACCCTTACAAATACCTCCTGAATATAAAGAATACAAAGAAACCTTCTCCAAAAACGAAAGTAATATATTCCTCAACCATCATCCAATAGAATATCATATTGATTTTAAACCCGGATCAACCCCCCCTTAAAGACCAATATATATTCTTTCGGAAAAGGAATTAATAATTCTATAAGAATATTTCAAAGAATATTAAAAGAAAAATTGGATTTATCGTTCAATTAACTCTATCAGAACCCTGATTATGTTTATTCCAAAATAAGAAGATAATTATTAATTATATATCGATTATTATAATCTTAATTGGATTACAAAAAAGAATTATATCTTTTTACCCTTAATTGATAAATCGTTGGATCGTTTAAAGCAAAGAATCTTCTTTACAAAACTCGACTTTAAAGATATATATCATCGAATATATATATAGAAAGACAATAAATGAAAGATAATGTTCTATATTTATTATAAACAGTTTAAATACTTAATTATACTTTTCGATCTAATCAATACCCCTATTACCTTTTAGATATACATCAATCAAGCATTCGCCGGTTTTGTAGATAGTATTTATATTATATACCTTAATAACATTTTTATTTATTCTAAAAATAAAAAAACCTATATTACTAATATCCGCAAAATCCTTGTTAGATTACTTGAATATAAACTTTATACTAAATTAAAAATATATATATTCTATATATACAAAATGGAATTCTTAAGTTTTATTTTATCAAAAAAGGATATTATTATAAAATCGAATAGAATTCAAACCATTACCGAATAATTAACACCGATATCCCTTCAAGAAGTCCAAGTTTTTTTAGACTTTGTAAACTTTTACTAATGATTTATTATAATCTATTCATGAATCGTCTATAGTTTAATAAATCTATTATAAAGTACCAAAAAGGGAAAGATTATATTGAAATTCAAATAAACAAAAGAGATTCAAAATACCTTTGATAATTTAAAAGAAGTCTTTATTATAATATTGATACTCCGATATTTTGATTCAACGCTTCGAATTCTGATCGAAATCGATACTTCTGGGTTTACATTAGGATATATACTTTCTTAATTATTCTCCGATAATACAAACGATTTTATTACTTCTCGATAATATCCTATTGTCTTCTATTCGTAGAAGTTCAATCTCGCAGAATAAAGATATTTCATTTATAATCAGGAATTTTTGGTTATTTATATAGCTTTTGTTTAATAACAATATTATATTACAAATAGTCGATATATCATTATAATCAAAACGGATTATAACAATCTTTAATATTTTATAAGGAAAAAAGAATTCAATAATAGACAAACGCGATGGACCAAAATCCTGACCATCTACAATTTCATAATTATATATAGATCAAACAAATTAAATTCTATTAATAATTCATTGAAATAATTAGATTATATAAAAAATATAAATGATATCAATAAGATACTATTTATATTACAAATAAATTAAAAAGTATTGTAATAATAGTCATAATTTTCTTTCTTTCGAAAATAGAAACAGAATCCTTATAGAATGCTATAGACTTCTTTTAATGAAAGAAATATAACTTGTTACGAACCTCAACTACGAAACTAGGGCTAGCCGAAAGCGGGCCGAATTGTACGCTAGTTTGAAGAGTTTTCACCTATATAGAGGGGAATTCTTCAATACCATTTAGAGAAAGTAATGAAAAGTTTTTGATTCTAAACCCGAACCTATTGTTATTCGAATATTAACCGATTCTTTGCTGTGATTCTCACGTGACTTGCCCTTGCGCGGTTCTGATAGAAACTAATTGTAAACAATTGATACTATATCGGATAACTAATATATTAACTAACAATAAAACAATATTTGAATTAATATCGAAATCAATAAGAAATACTTTATTACAGTTTCAAAAAAATAACAATTTTATAAAAAGTAAAGAATATCTGAAATATCGATATAATTCAACTAAAAATACTACACTTTGGAAAATCAACGTTAACAATTTGCTCATTTATAATAAACACAACTTTATACCGCCAGATAGAATTATAAAAACCGAAATCTTGAAAATCTATCACAATGATTCTATAGAAGGTTATTAAGGTATCAAGAAAACCTGAGAGATCCTGAAAAACAAGTATTTCTGTCGGGATAACTATATACGGGGAAGTGAAGCTTATCAACGAACGTATAGAACTCTTTAGTTATTAATACGTTTTGATTTGTTTAAAGAGCTAGAAACTATGGAAGATGAAGGATTATATAATAATGTATGCCGAGGCATTAATACGAGCATTAATACGTACATGATCCTTACCATCCTTATCATCCTTATTATATATATAATTCATATTCCGATACTAACAATTTCTCTTAAAATCGAAGTATTATATACTTTAGGAATATGTATATCCAGCAAGTAAATATTCTTTCCAATTCTAGCTTTTGTTTTGTTTCTTTGTTTGAATTAATCTATATATAAAATAATTATATATCCGACGAACTGAATATATACCTGTAATAGCTTTTGTTTTGCATTCGTTTTTCGATTTCTATATTTATATCATTTTCTCTTCATCATATTCTGATCTTTCTACCCATTCTGTAACCTTGACCTTAATTGTATTACTCTCTACAAAATCTTTAAGAGCCTGATATGATTTTGCCTTTATTATTATATCAACAGGGTTAGATCCTTTATTAATCTATTTGATTTCTATTATCTCTCTTTATTCATACAATTGCTACAAAGCCATTAGATCGATTATCAATCTTTTCTTTTGAATTGAATCTAATTTCGTAAAATAATCGTAAAATGATTTCGAATCTATATATATAACTAATAATACTTTCTACTTTAGTAATATATCTTCAATAATATTCTTGAATACTATACTAATATCGAATCCTAAGGTTATATTGTAAAGTTCCGATGCTAGTATACTTCTAATAATTCTTTTACATTTAATAGATAATTAATGAATTAGATTCGCTTTGTTGTTCTTGTTTATTAATATAATAATATATCCGATTTACAAGGACAGATCTCGATTATTAGTAAATGATATATCTATGAATACTATTAGTTTCAACGAATCGAAATCGAATGATACGAATTTCAGTTCTTTAATTGAATTGTTTATTTGTTATTAGATTATTTTATTCATTAATTTCGTATCTTCTTTTTTGGGATTAATAATCTGAATAACAAAAGAAAAAGCAAATAATACTTCTAATTAATATATTATCAAAATGTAAATTCTTTTTGTATATTGAACAATATATTAGTCTTTTGAAATTACACTTTTTCGAACTTTGCCCCTTGTATTATAAATATCGATTAATTGTATTTTGATGAATTATAAATTCATATATTGTCTTTTCTGATTGATATAAATAAAGCTATTATTTGTTTGAATAATGATGATTCCATTGAATTTGAGAGGGTTCTCAGATGATAAGATTTCTTAATCCTTTATAAGAAACTTTGTATTTTTGAGTTCTTTTTATTCTTTATTTACGAATACTTTATTGATTATAATAATTGTATTATTTGTTTGAAGTTCTATTAATCTAAATGCTTCGTCTTCCTATTTGGTATACATTAGACAGGGGTCGTAAGTTGATTGGGTCATTTGGAATGCGGTAAGGTGATGGTTGTAGTAAATATCGAATTAATGATTTCCAGTCTCTAGTATATTATATAATGATTTGATCATTCATAATAATATTCCCTTTGGGAATTCTATTTTCTTAAATGATTGAATATAGAATAATTGTATCAAATTGGATACTACTTGTATATAGGCTTGAATAATATCTTTAATATATAAAATTGTTTATACAATTGATTACAAAATAATTATAATACTTAATATCAAATGTTAGCTTGTTTATTGAATCGTAAATAATTGTATTAATACTGTTCTCTTTTTTGTATCATTCTATACCTAGATTACAAATCTTGATTTTGGGAATGCCTTTTCAAAATCTTCGTTTTTGATCTCATCGATGAATCTTGATTTGAATATTTGTATATCTTTTAATATATCTATTTATTATATGATTTCGAATATATTTTTTCTATTAAGCTATTAATTTCCTTCTTTTTTAATTCCTTATAGATCGATAAATTTTGAGGTATATTGGATACCAATAGGTTTTCGTCGAAGATATCGATGATGTTTTCTTCTTCATTATTTCAAAGGTAGATAGCTATATCCGATACTTCTATTATATTTTCAATAAGGTATATTACTATGGTTTTGATTGATATTGCATTTATTGTACTACGTAATGTTCTCATTGATAAAACAACTACTTGAAGGATATCAGGATTCGCTTTTACTGCGTTTTTTAAGATGATTTTAAATTTCTTTTGGGAAATGATTTCGAGGTCCTTCAAGGATGTTTCCTAAGGGATTTGTTTTATTGTAATAGATTTTGTTTGTATAATAGATTCTGTTAATATCATTGTTTCGATTATATAAGATTTCATTATTATAGATCGAAAAATTATAGATTTGTTTGGTAATTGAATTATATAGATTTCATTCTCGATTTGTAATAATATAAATGATTTTATTCATCCGGTAATTCAATTGTTTCCTTTCCTTTATATCTATATCTTTGAATTGATTAATAATTTGTAGATTGGAGTTGTATTTGGGCCATTATATTAACTCAATGTATCTATTATTTGTTTCTCAATTTGAAATCTTTTGATCTCGTTGTTTACTTTTTTGATTGTATTAAATCATTATTGAATACTGAATACTGATGGATCGAATTCGTTTATTCACGGGTACGCTCTGAATACTAGAAGGGTAGGTATAATTCCGTTGGGGCCAGCAGTATCATTGATTACTTTCATTACCATTTGTAATGTCGATTCTTTTATTATTCTAGTGCCCTTGAATAGTTCCCTATATCTATATTTCGATTCAATTTGTTCAATTTCTGTATACTTATTTGATCAACAATCTTCTTTCTTATAAATAAAGCATCTCTTAATTCCTTTTAATCGAATAGGGAATCGTTGATTGGGTTTGTATTCGCGGTTGTATCTAGGGTTTTTTTGATTGTATATTCGATTTATATAAAATGTTTTGTTTTTGTTTGAATATGATTTCTTGTATATAAAAATAGAATCTTATAGATCTTCGATGAATCCGATTATAGATTTTGAGGGTCGATAGTATGCTTAATTATATATTGATATATAATCATATATGTTGAGGATTTTTCTTTAGATATATATAGTTATTTGAAGTTCTTTTGGTAAACCTTTTTGGAGATAATGAAGTTTGGTGATTATAGTATTCAAGTATTCTGATATTGATTTTCCAGGATTCTATATAATGATTGTTTTGAATATTATATGATCCCATTTCTTCATAAATCCGTATTGATATCTCTTTCCTTCGAAAGATGTTTCTATTATTTCGCAGATGCCCTCTATTGTATTAGGAATGTGATTGAAGTTCGAATAATAGAATATAAAGACCTTTTCTTTTAGTATCATAGGAAATATTCTTATATAAAGGTTTGGATAGACATCGATTCTTTTGTAATGATTAAGAAAGATAGTATATTTATAATCGAAATTATCAACTTGACCAATATATTTATTAGTATTATTATAAAGTTTCTAAAGGTTTCTGAGATTACGGCCGATATTATTACTTTATATATGATTGAATGATTTATTCTTGTAATTCTCTAAATCATCATTTTCTTTATTATTGATTAAATCTTTTCCTCCTTCGTTATTTTTGCGAAAATATATATGAATATCATTTTAATCTGTATCATCTACCTTATAATCGTTTCCGAAATATTTGTTATTGTTTAAAGATTTCCCATCATCAAATGATCTGTTTGGTAATCCTTTATTATCGATAGATTTCTTTTCATTCGATAGTTTTTCATTTTCAGATAATATATTATTATTATATAATGATTATAATAATATTGAGCATTGTTTCTATTCTGAATCTTGATATTCATTATATAAAAGTTTCTTAAATATATAAGATTCTGATTTCTTGTTTAATTATAATGGTTAAATCTCTTTGTATTGTATTGAAAATGATTGTCTTGTATTTATTTATACAAATTGTTTTTTTAAGGGTTAAATAAAGGTATTAAATCTTCAAAAATAATATTCAGATATATATTGTTATCGAGTATCTTGATTTGATTTAGAATGGTTTTCGATCGGAATTGAAAGTATCGATCTATCGCCGTTTCTCGAATTTGATTATTCGATTATAAAATATATAGAATATAGAATATTTCGATTAAGATTTCATTAACTATTAATTCTATATATTGTATTGTTTTTTTAACAAACAAATCATTTGTTTTCAATTCAATATATAATCTGAGTATAATCTTTGGATTGATGAATTCGAAATGTTCAATTCTAAAATCTGTAAAATCGCTACAATAATCACCCTATAGATCTTTATCAATGTAATTATATATTATATAGAACTTTAATTTGAATTTATAAAAGTCGATGATTTCTTAAAGGTTTTCTTTTGTAGATACAAATTGATTATACTTTCATTTATTTATTTATTCGTTGTATTCTTCGTTTCTGATATATGAAATGATTGATATTGATAATGATGGGATTTGTATTCTTTTAAGATAAAGGGTTATAAGGGAATACTCGAATGTGCCTGCTATGGTTGTTATAGTAATGGTTATTGTATATTTTCGGATTGTATCGAAATTGGTTGTTATAAGGTTTTTAAGATGATCTTAAAAAAGAGCCTGAATACAGATTTATAGTATACGAAATATATACTTTGATAAGGTTACACTTGTATTGTATGTGGTGTTATTGAGTTCTAGAATATTTCGAAATTGGGATTGGTTGGTTGGATCGATTAAAATTGATCAAGATTGACCAAAATTGATTAAAGTGATCAGGTTTGATCGGAGTGGGTTTGATCGAAATGAATAGAATAATTAGGGTAATGAAATTAATCAAATCGATTTGATCAATTTCATATGTAATTGGTAATTCATATGAAATGAATAAATGAGGTAGTTTTTCGTAAGAAAATGAATATAACGAAAAACTCGAAATTGCTTTCAGATTTTCTTTAGATATATACTTTATATTGTTTAATAAATATATAATAAATGCAGAATAATTAAATCAAAAAGTGAATTCCAAATTCGCTATTAGATGATTATTATTCTTGATTTTTCGATTCTTTTGGATTGTTTAGTAATTAGAGATTTATTCTTTAATATAAAAATGTTTTATTTTGTAATGAAATATCTTTATTTAATTATAAGAGCAGAGTTAAAATAGATTTAGAGCTTGTAATTTTTCGTACTAGTTTTCAATATCTGATCTATGATATCGTTATAGCAAAAAAAATATTAATCAATGTTGGGATAACTATATATAGGGAAGTGAAGTTTATCAACGAATATATAAAACTCTTTGATTATTAATACGTTTTGATTTGCCTAGAGAGCTAGAAACTATAGAGGGTGAAGAACTATATAATGATGTATGCCGAGGCACTAGTGCGCACGTGATCCTTACCATCCTTACCATCCTTACCATACACGTGATTCATATTCTGATAGAATTAGTATTTCCAGTATTATACAAAATACATAATATCTTTTATATCTCGCTATTCGAATCATGATTTGAATACAAAGATACTACTAATCCTCTGTTTTCTAAAGAAATTGAAGAATATATAGAATATAAAGTCGAAAAAATATTAATTTATAAAAAAAGAGAATAAGGAATATAATATCTAATATAATGAAAAAACTATCAGCTAATGGAAGATATATAAAAAACTTTACGAAATTTAATATATATCAAAAGGTATTTGAAGAACTATAAAAAAGAAAATATATCATTATTATAACAACAATGAAGAACAAAAAAGTAATATCATTAAAGTATATTACAAAGATAAAGAAGATTCATATTCATATTAGAAAATTAGAATACTTATATTAAAAAATCTTTATACAATCAATCTACCCTAATAAATCATTACAAATACATCACCTTCATTTCACTACCAGACGTTTGCATTCCCTTTGCTTTTTTATCTTCTTTTTCAACAATTTATTCTTATTTATATTATTCTAATCCTTGTTAATATCCGATTTCATTGATTGATAGAACATTCATCGAATATGTTTTTCGATAACAAAATCCCAACAGGAAATTTATAGAACCATTGCGAAAGTAGATATAAAAAGAGATTTATCTATACTTTATAATCGAAATCCAAGAAATCCATTAACGTTTAATCGTCGATCAATTAAATTCAACTCATTATATTCGTTATATCGATTTAAAAGTTTTTTCGCTAACTGATTATACTTATCTAGAACAATATTCATATCATTACTATTAAAGTCCTTCAAAAAATTGAGACTCTTAATTTGAACTATTGATTTCTCTACTATAGACATTATTGACTTCATTAGGATTACCAATACTTCTCAACTATCGATCAATTATATTATACTTGCTTCAAAAACTGAATTTAGTTTATCAGAATTTGTTAGAAATAAAAGCAATATATTAGTTACTAAAATCTTTTCCTTTTTAAACCTTTTAGGATTCGATAATTTAATATTAGATTATTGTAAATCCTTATTATCATTATTAAAAAATTCAATCGGTTTTGATATTTTTCTTTTAATAGGAATCAATTTAGAAGTTTTCCCGACAAATTTCACTTTAACTATTCGAGATACAACGATCTATGATTTTTTCATTATCATCCCGCCAATACTTTTGGCCTTGTTTTTGATTGTCTTTCGATATACCAATTTCGTTAACGAAACATGAATAAATTTCGAAGATTTAGATCGAATTGAAAAAGTCTTGAGGATTTCTTCCTTATCTTTTTTGCTAATAATATTTTCCAGCTTATCTTCACTTGCTGATTTATTCACCAACTATTGATACAGCTATACAATTATTAGTAAGAAAAATGATGAATTATATTCAATATACTAACAAAGTATTATCACAAATCTATATATGTTTCTATTAACTTTATCAACTTTTTTATTTATATATTTAATATAAATAAAACTTCTTTCGTATTATAGAGTAATTATATCAAATTATATTTCTTTTATTTGCAAAAGAAGATTTTTACTTTTTATATGAATTTAATTTATTGATTTTTCAATTTCCCTAACAATATAACCTCTTCAAACGAACCCACTTCGATCATCTACTATTTACAATAAAACTACAACAAACGATTTATTACAAAATTAACGTTTTTTAATAATACTATATAGGATTTCTTCTTTCAAGTATATTCCATACACACCAGATCGGATCCTTTTGAAAAAAAGTATTCCTTATTTATTACTTTTCTTTTAAACAAAGATTTTGTATTATTATAATAAACAATACATTTAATACAGTAAAGATATATCGGATACATAAATTGTAGAAATACATAAGCCAAACACACTATCAATTCGAGAAAAAGCTAAAACATAACAAAGAAAATAATAAAAACTTTAAGATATAATACTGCAATTGTAACGAAAAAGTATGAAATTCGAAGATAGGATTCCGATAGGTTTATATAATCTTCAAAGAACAAACTATATATATTTTTGTTATTATTATTATTATTATTTATCTCTTTGTTTTTTACACAAAAATCATTATACACCGCAATCGTTTTGTTAATCGACAGTTCCCCGTAATTACAAATAAACCAGTAATTCATTAGCTTCTTAAAAGCAAAGCCCCAAAAGGAAGATTCTGTTACAATTATTAAAAGGATATTATTAATAAAGTTAGGAATCTTTACAAGAAAGCAGCTTTATTATAAAAACAAATGTATCATTGGCGTTCTACTATCGATTGATTAGAAAACTCTGCAAAATCTCTGTATTCACTAAACTCTAATATATAATCAACGGTTTGTTATTATTTCGATATCACTCTTTACGGAACTTAAAAAAAGAGATTCTCTTAATTAGAAAAAGAATAATGAAAAGTTTTATAGCTGTTTTAGAACTAATTGATTCTTTGCCATTTGTGACTCTGACATCAAGGAATATATATACAATATAATATTAGATAAACATAATTGTTAATATTTGATTATATAATAAATAATCTATATTAAATAATAATTTATATAAAGTATAAACAATTTTATAATATATTTCGATAATTTAAAAAAGAAGATTGAATCGAAAATGAAAAATATTCAGAAAAAATATTTTTTAGTAGATTTATTTCCTTATATTGCAAAAAGAATTTCAGAATTATTTTAATAATTAGAAAGCAGAAATGAATTAATTAAATAAATATATTGTTTAAAGAATATAGATAAAATATATTATATAATAGATTTCTTTGATATATTTTATAATTGAAAATAGAATAATCCTTTTATATAATCCAATTATTCTTTCAATCTTCTTCAAAATAGATAATCTCAAAAACAAAATAATTCATTGTTGATTATCAATATATAATTATAATTTCAATATTTCAAATCTTTTTTTATAAAAAAGAAAAATAAAAGAATTTGAAAGAAGATTATTGAAAACAAAAACCATAATATTATCGTTACCAATAATTGAATTATTATTCAAAAGGATATATCCATCTATATTTTTATCGATAATATAAAAGTAATTATTTTATTTATAATTGTTTTATATATCTTTTGTAAAATAATAGTTAGAAAAATATTACAATCTAATAATAACTTTAATTGTTTTGATAATTTTAGATTCTTAATAAAAGGAATACATTATTCTAATTATCAAAACAAACTTCAAGATCGATAATATTTCAATGAAGATACATTGTTTTATCGATTTCGAAGTACAAATTAATATTATTCAATAAAACAAATATATTAAATAAAATTAGATTTTTGATTTTAACAAAGATACTTTATTAATATCAATTAATAGAATTAATATTTTTTTTATAATAATCATCAATTTGTTATCGAAATAATAAATGAATATAAGGAAAAAAGAATATATACTTATCAATTCATTATTATTATTCTGGATTTACTAAAGATCAATATTATTTTAAAGCTATTTTAACTTCAAATAATAAACCCAGATATCGATTGATAATCGATTTCGTTTTGCTTCAGATCTATATTATAAAATTTTGAAATAATAACGATCAAAGAATTATATAAAGAAATAAAGATTAAAATCAAAATTTATATATTATTATCTGAAACCCAATTAACTATAGGAATATCACCAAATTTCAAAAATGTCTTTATATTATTACTTTTACAAATACCTCTTGAATATAAAGAATACAAGAAAATCTTTTTCGAAAACAAAAATAATATATTCTTTAATCATTATTTGATAGAATACTATATTGATTTTGAATCTGGGTCGGTTTCTCTTTAAGGATTAATATATATTTTTTCGGAAAAGAAATTAACAATTCTACAAGGATATTTTAAAGAATATCAAA
Organism: Stromatinia cepivora; assembly: GCA_014898415.1. Lineage (NCBI taxonomy): Eukaryota > Fungi > Ascomycota > Leotiomycetes > Helotiales > Sclerotiniaceae > Stromatinia > Stromatinia cepivora. The sequence continues at coordinate 1,715,055 of RCTD01000001.1, read as the reverse complement.
AAAAAGATTGGATTCATTATTCGATTAGTTTCATTGGAATTCTGTGTTACGACGGCATCCAACATACCGAGTCACATGATCAGGAAGTCACGGGATTAGAGATTCCCACTGGATCCCATTACTCCCATCTGATAGAATACAAAGGGATCAATGGGACAACAGAAAACAAAGGTCTATATAAAGGAATGGGTTTTATTATAATATAAAGTTTCATATTTAAGAATAATCATTAATTTCATTATTATAATTATAAGAATTATAATCAGTTACCAATCTTATTGAATTCCTATTTGAAGTTTAATTTAAACTATTTCAAAAGATCTCTAATTATTTCCATATAACCTTAGAAATAGTTCCTATAACATTTTGAGTATCATTTTTGTTTCAAATATCGATTCAATATTAATCAACGATATAGCACCCAGAGATACTAATCCAGGCTAATCTGTATCAACAGTCGATATCGATGATGTCGAGATGATTGATACCTTCAAGAAAATCATTATTAATGAAACACTTAAGATTGCTTTACCAGATAAATATTAAGATAATCGATAAAAACTCGATACCTTTTTATTGCAACTTGAGATTTACTTTAAATTTAATAAGGATAAATTCATTATTATAAAATCTAAAAGTGTATAAACTATATTATACCTTCGAGGAGAAACAATCAAATAGATCCAGTTATATTTATGTAATTATTTCGAGTATATTAATCAAAATTATATATAATTTATATAAATAATATTCAGCAATTTTGAAGGATTTAAGATAGAAATCTATAGAATCTTTGGAAATTCCAATAAATTAGAGATAGCAAAAGAAAAGATCTTTAATTTCAAACAGATCGGTTCAGTATTGAAATATACTACAGAATTTCGAAGATATGTAAAAACAATCAATTGGAACGAAACCATTATTATAAATTATTATTGTAAAGGATTCAAACCGGAAATTAAATTGGAATTAGAAAGAACTATAATAAACAAAAACTTGAACGATCTAATCCAGGATTTTATTGAATCAGATAATCATTTCTACCGATATCAACAAAACCAAAGATTATACAAACCCTAAAGGAATCAAAAGCAAGGGTATTATTGTAAAAATGAGGGTAGATTATATTACAATCTATAAAGATATAGAGACCCTATAAAACTAGATATTATGTATTATATCAATAAGAATAATGATCAGGAAAAGAAATAAAGATAAAACAACAATTTATATTTTAAATATAGAAAAACAGGGTATTGGGCAGCAAATTACCGAAATAAGAAGATAGATGGAAAAAAGGACAACTTTAAGAATAAGTTCGACAAAGGCTAATTTAATGTTACCTTTATATTATAATTGTGTATAATTAGTATCATAAGATTAATTATATCATCATTAGTTTATAAAGAAGAACTAGGAGAAAAAGAAATAGAGAACTTCTTATAAATAAATAGAGACCCATAATTAAAAGAATTATAGTTTATTCGAGAAATTGATCAATAAAATCATTATATCTGGAAATTTGAAGATACTGACGAGGATATTATTAATAAAGATCTTAATATAATAAACACTAAAAAAGAAGAATCTTATAAAGTTCGGTATATTGATCAATACTGAATTCTATAATTTGAAATTATTACCAATACTTTATTTGTAGAAAGAATCAATGGAGAGTATCTTCAATAATCAGAACAAAGAGAATTATGGGAAGTATTTTATCAATATATATCCAAGCAAAATGAAAACCAGAATTTATTTCTATATAAAAAAATCGGATAAAAATATTATATCCAAATTTAAATTATATTATTATCATTAGTTATAGAAACAATAATAAAAATAATCCGAGGAAATTATCGATATATTCTATAAAAAGATTTATTCGATGATAAAACTAAATCAGGGATAAATATAATTTATTTAGAAGAAGAAGAATTATGATGTATAATATTTATCGATGAAATCATTCAGGATTATAAAAACAAACAAATTATATTACAGCTGAATGCTATAGGATAAGTAGGACAGATATATTGTAGGATCAAGATAAATGAATAAATATAGTTAATCATAATAGATTTAAGGGTTATAAGGAATTTTATTGTATTAGAAGTTATAAAGTATTTAGGAATTCCATTTCAAAAGAAACAAGAATCCTACCAATTACAATTAGTTAACAAACAACTAGTAGAATCTGATAGGAATGTTTTTTAAAAGATATAATCAATATAAATGAGCATAACCCAACATTCAGAAGTTATATAATTTGATATTATATTATTAGATCAACAATAGATCATTTTAAGGATATTATAATTAAAAATATATAATCTAAGAATAAATTGATTACAAAAAACAGTGATATTTGATCAATATAAAAACGATTACAACGATATATTCAAAGTGTCTGTGAGATATAATATATACCAAGGAGAGTTGAATACAAATAATATTGGCGATGTAGAATATTCAGTTCAGGGTCCTTTATTAAGAGCGAAGGCCAGTATATCTTCTTTACAAATATAGAAGTCAATAATATAGTATGAAATCGTAATTAAGGTAAAGGAACCTATGATACCAGAATAGTATAAAGAATATAAATATATTTTTAAAGAATCAAAGAACTACGAAACTTTATCAAAATATAAGTTATAGAATTACAAGATAACATTAAAGGATGGCAAAATGTTTGTGCATATTCTAATTTATTTAATATCAATCGATAAACTAAGAATGCTTAAAGAATATATCAACGATAATTTGATTAAAGAATGAATCAAAGAATCTATATTCCAAATAGCAAATCCAATTATATAGATACCTAAGAAAGATAATATTAAGAGATTAATTATAGATTATAGAAAGCTTAATATACTTACCAAAAAGGATCGATATCTATTTCCATTAATTATAAAATTAAAAGATCGATTAAATAGAGCAACAATATTTATCAAAATAGATTTATATAATGGATACTATTTGATTAGAATGAAGAAAGGCGAAGAATAGAAAATCGCTTTCAAAATCAGATACGGGCTATACAAATACCAGGTTATACCATTTGGATTAATCAATGCATCAACAACATTTATAAAGCTTATAAATAATATATTATTATAATATTTGAATATTTGTTGTATATACTATTTAAACAATATCCTAATATATTTAAACAACGAAATTCAATATATCAAAGATGTTAATAATATCCTCGAATATTTGATTAAAATCGATTTGCTATATAAACTAAACAAATATGAATTCTATATCACGGAAACAAAATTTTTAAGATTCATTATATTAAACCAAAAGCTCAAAATAAATAAGGATAAGATTAAGACAATACTCGAATAGAAACAATCTACTACAATTAAGGAAGTATAATCTTTTTTAGAATTCGTCAATTTCTATTGAAGATTTATTAAAGGTTATTTAAAGATTATAATACTTTTAACCAATTTAACCAGAAAAGAGTAAGAAACATTCGAATAGAACGACAAAGCATAGGAATCATTCAATATACTCAAACAGGTAATGGCCGGAGAACCAATACTGTTAACATTTGATCCAGAAAAGCAAATCATAATGAAAACGAATTCCTCGGATTTCGTTATAGGGGTAGTTCTGAGCTAACCAGGTTAGAATGAGAAATATCAATCAATTGTATTCTACTCTTGAAAACTATCATCAGTAGAATTAAACTATGAAATATACGATAAAGAATTATTAATGATAATCGATATATTCAAAGAATAACGAGTATATTTGGAAGGATCAAAATATACAGTATAAATGTATATAGATTACAAAAACTTGATTTATTTTATTACAACAAAGTAATTAAACAAACAATAGATCAGATGATCAGAAACCATGGTCAATTATAATTTTAAGATTTCATATATCAAAGGATCAGAAAACGCTAAAGTTGATACTCTCAATTGAAAACCGGAATATCAGGAAAACAAATCGTATGAATCATACGCTATATTCAAACAGGAAAGCGAATCATTGGTTTATAATATATTGCAGCTTACAGTTATTCATACCTTGGAAGATAACCATCTAAAGAACAAGATCCAATTATACTATAAAGGCGATATTACAGCAATATGTATATTTAAGGTAATAAAGCCAGGATTCATAATAGAAAACAATACAATATACTTTTATAGAAAAGTATACATTCTTAATCGAATGATTAAGAAATTTGTAATGGAACAATACGGGTTATCTGTATATAGACATCAAGGAATTACAAGAACATTTATAAGAATATAGGAAATCAATTATTTTCTATGAATAAAAACGATAGTTGAAGAAATTGTTGGAAATTGTAATACCTGTATATGGAATAAGTCCTTTAAACATGTTTTATATAATCAATTCCAGATCTTAGATATACCTTTTCAATTATAGAAATCTATTATATAGGACTTTGTAATTAAACTATTATTCTTAAAAGATTCTACTATAAGAATTGAATACGATGCAATACTTAATGTAATAGATAAATTGACAAAATTTGTATATATAATATATCACGGGATAGTATGATTACAGAGCACTTTCAGGGATCGGGGAATAAATGGTACACATGATTGATAAAGTAAAAGAATTGAATAACTTACTCTTGATTATATAAATTAAAAGCTGTATATATAGAACAAATGAATGGTTATCTAGTTGATATATATTTTAATTAAATTAAATCTTTGTTTATTAATATATCAGGATCACCTTATCAATTGATAAATTGATAAGGATTAATAAATCCTTCATTCCGATTGAAAAATATATACTTTAATCCTTCATAAGATATAAAAGATTACAGAGCTTTCTATAATACACCCCCCAAATCGAAAAGCGATCTGAAACAAATGAAAAGATATAGAAAATGGCAATTCATATAATTCGTGAATAAATATATGAAACGATTATAAAATAATATCAACAAAGAAATAATATAATATATAAACCTGAAATAATTTTGATATCCTTGGAATAAAAAAGAATTTGATTATATATAAATCGCAAATTTCTTTTAATCTTCGACTTACTACCTATAATATTCTTCAAAATCAAGATTTTGAATAATAAAAAGAAAGTTTTCTATCGGGAGAATACAGATGAATAATCGATTCTACAATATAACAATTGAGAATATATATAGTTGCTAGATTATAATATATTGATTGCAATGGCAAAATAAAATGAATGAATTTTTAAAGATATATAGATCCCCTTTTCGTATTTTTGTTTTTGTTTTAATCAAGTTTTTATTAATCATTATTATACTTAAGATTTCGGGGTTTAAAAAGGTTAAGCAAATGAATCTCAATTGTATTAAGCAAATAGTGGTTAAAAAGAAAGCTTTAAAAGAATCGAATGCGAAAAAAGATCCTAATACTTCTTCGAAGGATTAATAAATCAAACAAAAAGAATTAATAAATTCAATATAGATAATGAATTAAAATATCGATTTTTGAAAGTATGATTTAATTAAATTTGTTTCTAAAATAATATGTAATCATTTATTTCAGAAACTGTTCCCCTTTGTCGAAGGAATTGCTGTTTGTCATAATCAATTGTTAGTTATGGATTCAAATAATAATTTGGAGGTAGATTTCATTCTTGAATTTTATTATATAATTGAAAGGTTTTACTAATTTTGTATTTGTAGTTGTCAAGGTAAAGGTTGTTTGATAAAGGAGAGAAAAGAGGGAGTGTTTCTTTATTTGATGATGATGATTTATTTGATTCTTCGATGCCGGGTTTTTTGGATGATGAATTAGATAAAGAAGAGAGAGAAAAAAGGTTGTTGAAAATTGTTGACTTTTTAGTCAAAATAAAAGATAAAGGGAATCGTAGGAAAAGGAACGATTATTTATATATTCGATATATAAAATCGTTAATCGCTAGGAGATATAATTTCTATGGCGAATGCTTTATTGATTCTTTTAAACCGAATAATCATCAATATTAGAATTGTAATATTCATTTGTATACTCTTTTGCCGGCTTTCCTCTATCCTTTAGTAAATTACTATATCGCTATTTATCAGCAAAATTCGAAAATAAGTTCTTCATTTATCTTCTATCTTTATAGTATACTAATCATTAATTGTATAGTTCAAGCAGGGATACAGAATTACAATAAAAGTGATACTAGAGATCAAAGAGAAAAGAGAAATTATTCTTTCGCCTCTATATCGTCGTTCCCCCTCTCCTCATTATATTACTCATTGGAATCCTCGAAAGATTGAATAAAAAAAGTATATTATGATTTCGGAAAATGATGATGGGGATGGGGGGGAAAGAATAATAGAAAAGAAAAAGAAAAAAGAATGAGTGGTATATCCAAAGAAAAGGAAAAAAAGGGATAATCCTTTAATTCCTATAATATTAATGATATCAATAATTTTGATTGTTTTAATTGTTTTTTATTCCTTAACTATTACAAATAATCTAAAGGTTCTTTTATTTAAACTTCAAGCTATTAAACTTAGAAAAAAGCTTATCCTTCTTCGAGGACAGGAAAATGAAAAACGGAAAAATGATCGATTTTAATTGTTCTTTATTTCCCAATGAATATAAAGTACACGAATTGGAGTGTATCATAGAAAAGTATAATAATCTGGGATACTAAATAGGACTCATTTTATTTACATCAAAAGAAAGAAATACAAGCTTCAGATTATTGTTACTCAAACTTTATAATCCAGATTATCATTATTCAAGCTTTATAATCGTCGTTATTCAAGCTCTATAATCCTATTACTTATATCTTATAGATTGAAAAGGGATCGAAAGTATTCGAACTTTTGTCTTGTAAAATTCTTAATGAATCCGTCAGTAATCATATTAATGATCGATAAATAGATTATATAAAAGTTCCTTTTTGAATATTCTTAATATAATCATATATTTTGGATATCGATATAATATAGTTTCATAATGATCCGCTTATTCTCATCAACCATCAATTTGATCATTTGCTGATTATTACAAAAGATTATTACAAACTTTTTCATTATTAGATCAATCTCTTTTAAGAAATATAGGATTACCATAGTTTCTTTTGATATACACTTAATTCCGAGAAGCTTTATTTCGATAATCAAAATAATCATAATGTTTTGTTTAAACATTTTCCATACAATTAAACTATCGAAAAGGGATATAATATACCCTTAGAATGATCGGCAAGTATCTGGATCATCCATAAAAAAAGTATCTGAGAAAATGAAAAGTTGTAATATTTGATCATTGTTATATTGGATTATAAGATATCTTGTATTCCATAGATATTGTAAACAATGATCGATAGCTTTTATATAATCGCTCAATGAGTTGATCAAATAATAGCTCAATTGCAAAATAGCGAATAATATATCTGTTTTTATAATAATTACAATATATAATATTAAATTCATTTTCTTTTGATATATTTTTATAATATATATAGGAACTTGACCCTGATTTTTCCGAAATACTATTATCAAAAGCAATATATTTATTATCCCATTTATTGTTTTGAATTTCTTAACAATCTTCTTAATATATATATTATAAATTAACTATAACTTTTTCTTAAATCAATTACAAAATATATATATACCTAGAAATCATTTAGTATTTCCCAGATTTTGTAATTTATATATAGTTTTGATTCTTTTAATAATCTTTATAACAATTGATTTGTTTTTTTTTATAATAAATGATTTAAACATCGTTTATAAAAAAAAGAATCATAATAATATACTCTAGATTAATATATAAATATAATTCCTCCTTATATTATATTAATCCTAATTTTTTGAATATCCAAATGAAATCCCTAAACTATATAATTAGGGAATCTCATAGATTATATAAAGTTCGATCGATTATAACATTTTTATTTGGGATTTTGTATCTATCAAATAGATAGTATATAATTGGAATACTGAAAGGATCGTATAGAGTATTGACGAAAATATTGATTACATTATATTACTTTGTTTCGAGATTATATTTAACAATAATTACTATTACGATTCAGAATGATCGGCCTATTAATATAACGGCATAAATAATCTCAATAGTATTCTTAATCTGGAGATCTTTTTGTATTATTAAATATAAATGATAATGAATAATTAAATCTTGATCATTATATTTATATATAAATATTCATTAAAAAAGGATCGGTTTTATAGATTCCAATCCAGAATCGATTTCATATTAGATTTTTCTAATCTTAAGGTTATTAACTTCAAGATCACAATTCTATTTAAACCAATATCCCATTTAATGATCTTCTAATTGATAATAAAAACAAAGTAATTTTGAAATTGCAAATATATGAATTCAAGGAAATAATATTATTTATAATCCATTGATTATAAACCAGATAGAAGGAAATGATGGTTTTGCTTCAATTCCAATGATGATTATATTATGAATTGTTACAAATTAAGAATATTCTTTTATATTATTCATTCCTTGCTAATCAAATTAGAATATAAAATGAAAATTGTTTAAACAGAGTAATCCTATTAAACCTATTCTTTAAGATATAACAATTTCTATATAAAATTCAGTATTAGAATTACTTTTTTAATAGTATTATTATATATACAATTACTTTTATATATATACTAATTGTTTTGGGATACAAAAACCAAATGATTTCCGGAAGAAAGGTAACTCCGAATAATAATTGTATAATTGAAATTCAGACGGATTGATTTAAGCCTTAAGTATTTCAATCCTTATAATATAAACTCTTTTAAATATTTATTCGAGATTATGAATCCGTAAATTCTTTATAAATCGATTAAATGAATATATAAGGTTTAGTAATCTTTATAATAATTGGATTTCTTTTATAGAATACTTTAATTGATCATTCTAATATATATACTTCCTTTTAGAATATTGAAATTGATCGATTAAAACAATCTTTGAATCACTTTTGTATACACCACAAAGAACTTCGATAATACGATCAATAGATTTATATTTCATATTCCCTATATCAATATATTCAATGAAGTCGGAATCCGTATTATTATTACAGACATTTCCTTGAACAATATCAATATTTTTACTCGCGTGATATAATTATTCCTCAATAAAAGAATCAGTTTCTTCAGTTTCTTTAATAAAAGGATCAATCGATACTTATATATTTTCATTATATACCTTATCCTTATCATCTAAAGGATTAAATGGATTGGATAATCCTAAATCGATTTTTTTATTTTTATCATCACCCTTCAGATCTGTATCTACCCCCGAAACCAATTTGTTTATAAATAGTAGATCTGAAATACACTTGATGAATAAATCAAGGATTTTTCGATCCATGAAAATAGATAGATAAATGAAATCTTCATGATTATCCTCGTTTTGAATGATTATCCCATCCATTTCGATATAATCTTATAGATCAAAGACTCTAACAAACTACTTAAGCTTTTCTATAATATAAATATCAATCATTCGATTGATAAAATCCATACAATAAATGAATTCCTTATTGAACATTATATTTCAAATAACAATAACTTTATCGAACTTGAATATCTATATACAGTAAATCAATATACCTGGGATATAGTTCATTAAATATCCAATATATATTTGAGAATTGATTTTATACCATTTCCTATTAATTCTAGTTTCTTTATTCTTATCCAAAAAGTAAACTTGATATCTATATCTGTAGATTCCATTTCAATTGGAATAGAGATTATTAGATATTTTCTTTACAAACAAAGGATTATCTTTACAAAAGTAATCACAGAATTATATATTAAATATTTCATTAAACGATTTAAAGGATTTAGCCTTCAAAGGATTTATATTATATAGATAAATAACAATTTGTATTATTTCCATCTACAATTTGTTTGGTAAACCTATTGTAATCCATATTTTTATCTGTTTTGTAATTATTTCTTGTTCTACACATTCTGATTCTCTATTGGATTTATATATATAAGATAAGGATAATTCGAATTCGATACTTTCTTGCTTGATCCATTTCTCAAATAACATTACTTCCATAACTCCAATAATAGATATATCATTATCCTACTTGATCATTATAATCATTAAACTATACTTACAATAAACCTAGATTATAAAGCTTTGAATAATTATAAATACTTTATCATATATTTTACAATAAATTGGATATAAAAAGATCTTACTATAATATATTTCTTTGATTAATAGAAACTATAATATATTGTTATATTCTTTATCGAAATCAAAAAGATCCTATTGGATTTTGTAGAAGGGCCGAAGTGGCTGACGATCATTTGGAGTACAAAAAATGATTTGCTTTGTATGAATATAAATACAATTAATGTAATTGGAATGAATAATACCTTTTATTTTGATGTTTTGCATTGCAAATACTAAATGTTCAAAAGTTTCCTTCTCCAAATACCCGGAGTATTTATACTATATTTCACTTGTATCTTCTCTTGAAAAAAATGGATTGTAAAAACGATGAAATGCTTTGTTTATTTTTCTGTTCATTATTGAATATATTATAAAAGGATTGTTTATAGGAATAGATAAAAGAATATTCGAATAAATAAAAAATGATTTGTATTCTAAGAATACAAGATTTTCAATATAAATGCATTGAATAATTATTATATTATTTGTATGATTTTCTTTATAAAGAGTACAATTATATTCTAAGAATTATAAGCCAACTTTCTTCAATCGAACCTTCGAGATAATATTGATATAAAAACCAGGGATGAATACTATATTGTTCAAGATCAAATCATTATTAGAATAACCTTCTCTTTTGATAATCCCTTTGATAATACAAACCCTGCATTCTAGAATTTGGAAACTGGAAATACCTATTTCTATAAGATCATTGGGATCGAATAATTGATATCGATAATCATTCAATAAAGATATATTGTTTATGATATATATAATACAACAATTATCAAATAAAATATTATTAAATAAATGATATATTCTTATTATTATAAAGTATACCCCTAATTGATTATATTGAGCATCCAAAATAGCAGTATTAATTGAAGGTCCTGAAGGATCAATAAAACCTTTTATTCATTTCCTTTTAATCCAATTAAAATGAAATTGCTTCTATAAATACAATCTTGCTCGATCCCTAATTGCTTGTAGTTCGTTTTTGCTGAATACCCTTTTAAGCGGTGGATTGATTCTTCCAATAAGCATTAACTCTATAACTTTACAATTGTATATAATGTAGTTATGATCAATTCCATTATTCCATTTAGATTCGGTTCTACAAGGATATTCCCAGATCTTCTTGATCCCCTGATTATTTCCAGAATTGATATTCTTTTTATTCTTCTTAAATTTTTTATCATTTTGAAAAAAGATAAATATAGAATATACTCCTCTTTTAGCTTTTAGGGAAATAGAATCCTGGAAGATTAATCCTTCAAAAATATTTCCGAATTGTTTGAATAAGAGATTGAATAATCCAAATTGATTGTTTATCTCGATCTATATAATTATAGTATTTGTTCAGATTGAAAGCATTCTAATATTAATGGCTTATAGAAAAATATTGATAACGACTTTATTCTGTACTTCAATAATCTTGTATACAAAAACTTTGGTATAGGCTATAATCCAATCCCTATATTATTTGATAAAATCGGTTTTGCCGAACGAGGTTTATATTAGAATAGATCGATATTCTTATAGTATTGCGAGCTTAGCAATAATTACTGTAAATACAAGCTTCTTTTTGAATATATTGATAATCGTCTTGAATAAAAGAATTATAATACCCTAATTAAAAATGAATAGTTTTATAAAATATACTTGATCAATTAACGATTCGATCTATTTGTAAACGTTACAAAAAGCTTTGTAATTCTATATATATTCTTATTATCGGTATCGATATTCCAATTGGAAAAAGGTAAGTTCGAAAGAGATTTTTTGGAAGGTGATTGGAAATAGAATAATAGGTTTATTAGGAATAGATCCTGATATATTACCATTAGAATCTTTCATCTTCGTATCTCTATTAATATCTTCCCTGGATTGAATCGCTATAAGATATTCCGAGAATTCCTTTTGATATTGAGTTTGTTTCTTTTGATCGTATTTGGCTTGAAAATCGATAATGGAAAATAAAACAAATGATTTGATTAAAAGCTAATCGATCTGAATATAGATAAGTTCATTCGTTAAATCGAAGCTTGGAATGAATATCACTGATATAGAAACAAACAGGTTGTTCTTTAGATTAACTGAATTCCAGATTCCTTGAATTTAATATTTATTTTTCAAGTATAGATATCATTCTGGTTATTAAGTATGGATTGTAAAAAAAAGATCGTTTTGATTTTTTGTTATATTGAATAAAAATAATTGAATTGATATAAATATTGAATTATAAATGAAATAGGAATGATATTTTAAAAATGATCCCTTAAGTACTTAATAATCATTGGATAGAAAATTGCATAGATTTTAAAGGTTATTGAGTTTATAACTATTACAGGATAGTATAATTATAGAGTACTTTCAAGGATCGGGGAATAGATGGTACATATGATTAGTAGAGTAAAAGAATTGAATGATTTGCCCTTGATTATATGAATCAAGAACTGTATATATAAAATAAATGAATAATTATCTAATTGATATATATTTTAATTAGACTAGATCTTTATTTATTAATATATCAGGATCACCTTATCAATTGATAGATTGGTAAGGGCTAGTAGATCCTTCATTCCGATTGGAAAGCATACACTTTGATCCTTCATAAGATACAGGGGATTGCGGGGCTTTCCGTGACATAATATTATTCAAAGAAATATAGATTGTTGAACAATTAGTATATATATTCTTTAGGGTTATAATAAGTATATATGGAATATCAAATGAGATAATCTTGGATAGAGATAAGCTTTTTATCTTGAAATTCTGGATTATCTTATTAGTATTAATGAATATTAAAAGAAAGTTATCCATAGTTTTTTATTTATAAATAAATGATTAAATAGAAAGGATTAATTAGATAATAGAAGTATATCTTAGATGTTATATAAATTATCGATAGGATAATTGAGTAGAATTATTATCTATGGTATAATTCGTATATAATATATCGGAAACGGAAATCATAAAGATTATATCAGTATATGCTAATTTTGGGTTCAATCCTAAAGTATATCAAATATTGATATTACAGGAAGTTAATATCGAATCAGCAATAATATAAGTCGAATAATTAAAGGATTTATAAAAGCAGCTTACTCTTGATTTAAGATTTATATTATTCAGAACAGTAGTTTATTATAATACGAAATATAGTATGGAATCTATGCTTAAAGAGGGGGATAAAGTTTATTTATTATAATGAAATATCGAAACCAAAAGATTAAGCAATAAATTTGATTATAGGAAATTAGGATTATTCAAGATTGATAAGGTAATAGAAATTGTCAATTATCAATTAAAACTATTAGATATGATAAATATCCATTCAGTATTCTATATATCCTTGTTTGAATTAGTATTATTAGGAGTGCCGAATATGCTATTAACGGAAATCGAATCAGTCAATCCGAATGTTATATACGATGTCGAAATAATACTAGATTGTAAATATATTAGAGGCATAATCAAATATTTAATCAAATGGTTAGATTATTTACACACCGAAAATTCATAGGAATCAAGAACAAATCTCAATTGCCCTGAGAAATTGAAGGCGTTTCATCAACAATATCCGGATTTGCCCAAAAGGAAGGAAAATCCATTGAATTTAGGATCGAAGGGTTTAAAGAAGAAGAATCGAAAATAAAGGAACTATTGCTAGGACCAGCAATAGAGACAAATGCCAACTCCTTTTCCTTTTCATTTTCCAATCGCTATTCCTCAACCTTAAACTCTTCAAGAGCTTTAATAGTACAAAGATTATATTGAAGCATTTTGCCAGTTTTTTTCCGCAAAATATATTTCTGCCTTCACAGGCAAACCAGTCGAGCAATTGTTTCAATTATAACATTCGCAGCCTTCTCCTTTTCGAATTCAAGGTGCTCTTCTTCAGAATTAATACAATCGCCTATAGAATGGCCATATATATTACAACGATTATTGCTTACATTCTTTATACATTCATTATAGCGTATAGCATTTGGAAGTACCCGATATTCAAGATTCTTCTCCAAACAGCAACTACATTTGTAAGATATAATGATATCTTTATCTTTAAAACGAAAATAAATATTTTTACAATTAATAATAGATTTTGAAAAACGAATAATGGATATTATAACAAACAAAAAGGAAAACATTATAGAATTAATCAAATAAAGGAAATTTATTTTATGAACACTTGAAATAAACGCTAAATTAGAAAGGGGATAGTGTTATGATGGTATCCAATATATCGAATTATATAATCAGGAAGTTATGGGATTAGAGATTTCTATTGGATTTCATTGCTTTTATTTGATGGGATATAATAAAATCAATGGGATAATAGAGAACGAAGATCTATATAAGAAAATAGGTTTTATTATAATATAAAACTTTGTATTTAAGAACAATCATTAATTTCATTACTATAATTACAAGAATTGCAACCAGTTACTAACCTTATTGAATTCCTATTTGAAGTCTAGTCTAAACTATCTCGAAAGATCTCTAGCCACTTCCACATGACCCTAGAGGCAGCTCCCGTAACATTCTGATTATATTTATTCTAAAGAAAGAAGATAATTATCGATTATTATAACCTTAATCGAATTATAAAAAAGAATTATATTCCTTTATTTCTAATTAACGAATCATTAAATCACTTAAAACAAAAAATCTTCTTTATAAAACTCGATCTTAAAAATATATATTATTAAATATATATATAAAAAGGCGATAAATGGAAAATATTACTTTATATTCATTATAAACAATTCAAATATTTAATTATACCTTTCAGTTTGATCAATATCCTTATTATCTTTTAAATATATATCAACCAAATACTCGTTGATTTTATAAATAGTATTTATATTATATATCTAAATAATATTTTTATTTATTCCAAAAATAAAGAAACCTATATTATTAATATTCATAAAATCCTTATTAGATTATTTGAATATAAACTCTATATCAAATTAAAGAAATATATATTCTATATATACAAAATGAAATTTCTGAGTTTTATTATATCAAGGAAAGATATTATTATAAAATCGAATAGAATTCAAATCATTATCAAATGATCAATATCGATATCCTTTTGCGAAATTTAAATCTTTTTAGATTTTATAAACTTTTATTAATGATTTATTATAATCTTTTTGTAAATCGTTTATAATTTAATAAGTCTATCGTAAAATATCAAAAAGGGAAAAGTTTTATTGAAATTCAAATGAATAAAAAAGATTTAAAATATCTTTGATAATTTAAAAGAAATCTTTATTACAATATCGATACTCCGATATTTTGATTCAATATTTCAAATCTTAATTGAAATCGATATTTCTGAATTTATATTAGGATATATACTCTTTTAATTATTTTTCGATAATATAAACAATTCTATTATTTTTTATTTATAAAAGTTTAATCTAATAGAATAAAAGTATTTCATTTATAATTAGGAACTTTTGATTATTCATATAGTTTTTATTTAATAATAGTATTATATTGCGAATAATTGATATATCATTATAATCAAAATGGATCATAACAATCTTCAATATTTTATAAAGAAAAAAAAATTCAGTGATAAATAAATATAATAAATCGAAATTTTGATTGTTTATAATTTTATAATCATTTATAAATCGAACAAATTAAATTCTATTAATATTTATCGAAATGATTAGATTATATAGAAAATATGAATAATATTAATTAAATGTTATTTATATTATAGAATAAATTGAAAAGTATTATAATAATAACTGTAATTTTTTTTCTTTTAAAAGTAAAAACGGAATCTTTATAGAATATTATAAATTTCTTTTAATAAAAAAGGTATAATTTGTTTTTATATGATTCTAAAGAATTATTGATAAGAATTGATTGTAAATAATCGATATTATATTGGATAATTAATATATTAATTAATGATGAATCAATATTTGAATCAATATCAAAATTAATAAGAAATATTTTATTATAATTTCAAAAGAATAATGATTTTACAAAAAGTAAAGAGTATTTGAAGCATCAATATGGTTTAATTGAAGATATTGTATTTTGCAAAATCAATATTGATAATTTATTTATTTATAATAAACATACTTTTATATTGTTAAATAAAACTATAAAGATCGAAATCTTGGAGATTCATTATAATAATCTTATAAAAGATTATTAAGGTATTAAGAAAATCTAGAAGATCTTGAAAAACAAGTATTTTTGGTTTAATATAATGAAAGATATAAAAAAGTATATATGAATATATATTATTTATTAGTAAATAATTATAAAGTATTATTGGTTTTATAATGAATTATAAATTCTATTATTTCTTTTTGGTTTTTGAAAAAAAATAATAATGGATTTTATTACAAATTTATTTTCTTTAAAGATAAATAAATATATATATAATATTATTTTTATTGTTATTAATAAATATACAAAATTTATTTAATATATTTTAATTAATAAAACGATAATCTTATTCAAATTAATAAAGATTCTGTTTTGATATATTTTTAAAGATTTCGATATATTAAAAAGAATAATTTCAGATTAAGGATTATAATTCGTAAATAAATTTTGGGGAAGTTTATTTTTCTATTTAAGAATATATTACAAATTATTGATAATATTTCATTTATAAATTGATGATTAAATAAAACGATAAAATTAGAATCTAATTTATTATATTATTTGTTATATTAATTGAAAATAAGATGATTAAATATTGTTATTGTCACGAATCGTGAACCACAGGATGCTAATCACGTGATACCTCTTATCTCCCATATCAATTAATGAGCTGATCGTCCGTGCACATACGTTACGAATCATACGATTTAGTATGGTAAAATGATGACTCTAATAATACATACGTATAACTCCGCAGCTCATAAATAGATATTTGTGTATATATATATTTAATCGCTTTTTACAAGCTATAATTCTTCAATTGTAGATTTTAAGAAATATAATTGATTCTATTTATTCAGTTTTATTATAGCTTTTATATATTATATTATCTATAATTCATTTACAAACGTTTAGTCATCTGATAGCCTCCCAAATAATATCTCACTTCAATAATATCTTCTTAAATGAACTTTTACAAACGTTATATTCAAAGAAAAAAAATCTATTTCAATCTAATCAACAAAGATAAATCCTTTTAGAAGTATACCATTACTTTCATAATACAATAAACTTCTCTTCCTATACACTTCGAATCTTCGAAAATCTATTCTAAAGAACTCTCTCCTTCTTTTCAAATATTTTAATAATCCTTCGAAGAAAATATGAATACAGGCTTGAATAATGTTACTATTGGAAGAAAGAAAACTAATAAGAAGAAAATTCCAATATATAAAACCGATATTTCTAATAATTCAATTGCTCCTCCCAATTCATTATGTCGGGATAACTGTATACGGGGAAGTGAAGCTTATCAACGAACGTATAGAACTCTGTGGTTATTAATACGTTTTGATTTGCCTAGAGAGCTAGAAACTATGGAGGGTGAAGAACTATATAATGGTGCATGCCGAGGCACTAGCGCGAGCACTAGCGCGCACGTGATCCTTACCATCCTTACCATCCTTACCATGCACGTGATTCATATTCCGATACATTATTATAATTATAAGATCTTTATACAATAATTATAAGTTTAAAAGAAAAGAATCGATAATTGAAAGTTATAATAATAATAAACTCTAGAATAGTATAATCTTTTTTTAAACCTCAAATAATACTTATATAAGCATCCAGATCAATAATAATACCTAGAACTCTTCTTATTCTCTTAATCGAGAATCAAAGATCTTCATCCAAGTAAACTTAAAGATTCCGAGGTCAAAGGAAGAAAACTTTGATTAAATAATCTGATCATCTAGAGTTCTTCGATAATTCTTCTTCCTCTTTAAAAAATGACAATCTATATAATAATCAGGGGTTTCTTTATTCAAGAAGCCAATCTAATTGATTAAAATCTTATTCCTGTATTAATCACAATTCAAGCTATATACTATATTATTTAAAAGTAAAACGCAATATTATATATATATAATCGATCAAATCGAATCAGAAGTATAAGTATATTATTATACTTTTTATATACGAATGCTTTGATTTATAGTATTCGAATTGATCGAATAGTTTATAGCGATTTATCGGAACTCGATTGAAGTTGATGATATTTGTTTTTAATACGAGATATAGATTATATCTTATACAATTTAATATAATAATTTTCTAAAATAATATAGGAAATTCAGATTATTGATTACCCAAATAAATATTACTAATGATAGAGTCTTATTCAGAAATCTTAAATAAAAGATTTCCGTTTTTTTTTCGCGAATAGTAATTATACCTATTAAGGATTATAAGATTACAAAAGAATTCGCGAATATATTCATTAAAGTAAATCAAAATGAAATTTCATTACAAAAACGAAATCGATATTATATTAAATAAAATGCTCCTATAGCTATTCGCAAATCAATAATTACTACGAATCCTTTACAATCCTTTTGGAGTCTTAATAACTCTAATCTTGAAATCTCTATATTCCTGAAACTGTTTCCATCTTGGAATACTCCTTCCGAATATACAAACTCCATTGTACCCAATAATTATTCGAACTTCAAATACTTATTGCCTTCTTTTTTTCCTGAGATAGTATATATATCAATGCTTTGTATCGATAATCTTAATAAAATCGAAACAATATAAGAAGAAACAGAAGAATTCAAAGAATATCGGAATGTTGAAGAAGACTTCAATTCAGAATCTATAATTGAAGTTATATAGAATATTTATTTAGCAAAAGAAAAGCATTTAAAACCAAACATTTAAACTCTATTTTCATTTTAAGCATTATACAAAATATAAGATTTCTTGATCTGATAAATTTTATAGAAGGAGAAGCATTTACTTTTCTTTACAATCTTTTAAAGAATGATTATATTTATCGATTAAGAGTATTTATTAATTTTGAAGTAAATAGATTTGCTTTTATTAATATTATATTTCTTACTTGTTTATTTCTTATATTTAAATCAAGAATTATATTGTTTGAAATTTCGATTAAAATCAAAGAGTATAATGATATATAAGATTATACTATTATCTATTTTACATTTTTTAATTTAATGATCGATAATTGTAAATAATCTTTTGTTCTTTTCTTTATTATTGAATTAAAGAGTTATAATATTATTTTAAATAGATTTTAATTATTAGAGATCCGAGCGAAGATCGATTGCTTCAATCAATATCTCGAATAACTTAAAGAAAAATCTCGTACTATTTCTTATTCGAATAATCTCTTTATTATTCAATCATCTTTTCGCAAACAGAAAATCGATCGATTAATTCAATAAAATACTGATCGATGAAATGATCAATTCGAAAAATATTGGAATCGAAGAGATTTACAATTGAGCAGATCAATTGCAGTTAATAATATATAATAAGAATCTTCAAATATAAATATAATATAGACTTTTGTTAAAAAGAAAGAAGTCCCGATTCCCTTCAAATTCAATTCATTTTCTTTTTGATCAATTACATTATTATTACAGATTCACGAATATCTTTTTTGTATATCGTCTGAAATTCTCGATCTATATATATTTAAATCCGATAAGTTCTAATTAGAATACAAAAAAGATAAACAAATTGAACTCTTTATTATTACTTTAAAAGAACTCGATAATATAATAGATTTTCAATAGAACAAATAATATACAAAAGAAAGAATATTGATTACTTTTACTAAATTCAAGAATACAAAAGTTTGAAAAAGATTCAATCAAGTATTAATTGAAATCGATTCAGAATCTAAAATATCATTTGAATATCGATAGTATTATTAAACTTTTTCCAAATATGAATCAAACATTTTATTTTTTAATTAATTTTATAATTATAAAATTATATTAAAAGGCAAAGAAGAAAAAGTTTTATATTATAGTTCGCTTTATAAAATATCTTTAGAATAATTGAAAGTCGTTAAAAAGTATATTATAAATAATCTCAATAAAGATTTCGTTGAATCTAATCAAGTTTCTTATATGATATTTATCCTATTCATCAGAAAACCTAATAGTAGCCTGAGATTCTGTATAAACTTCAGATTATTAAATTCTTTGATAGATAAAGATCGGTATCCCCTCTCTTTAATCAACAAAACGCTTTCCCGGTTTTCCAATACTAAAGTTTTTACTAAACTCGATATTCATTAAATTTTCCACTATATAAAAATGAATCCTGTTTCGGAAAAGTATACTACCTTCTGAACCCGATATTATTCGGATTAATAAATAGTTCTGTAATCTATTAGTATTATATGAATGATATTCTATTTGATTATCTAGATATCTTCTATATAATATATCTCGATGATATTCTAATCTACTTCGAGAATGAAAAAGAGTATTAGACTTATATTAAACTAATTCTCGAACAATTAGAAATTATTGGTCTATAAGCGGATCTTAAGAAATGTGAATTCAATATTATATATACTAAATATTTAGGCTTTATTATCTTTATTAAAGAAATAGAGATAGATCTTAAAAAGATTGAAGTAATTGAAAATTGGATTTTTCCGATAATAATAAAAGAGATCTAGTTATTTTTCGGTTTTTGTAATTTTTATCGATGGTTCATTAAGGATTACAATATAATAACGAAATTTTTTAACGAACTCATTAAAGCAAATATTAAATTCGATTTCGACAATGTATACCAAAACATATTTAATATCTTGAAGAAAAAGCTTATTTCCGTTTTACTTTTATAATATTATAATTACCGATTCCTTTATATATTCGAAATAAATATATCCGATAGAATAATTACTAATATATTATTATAATAATATAACGAAGATTGATTTTCCATAACTTATTTCTCTAAAACCATAATTGCCGCTGAATTGAATTACAAAATTCACAATAAGGAAATACTATTAATCATTCGATTTCTCAACTATTGGAAAACAGAATTCATTAGTTCATTATATAAAATCAAGATTTATATTGATTACAAAACCCTCGAATATTTCATGATTACCAAAACTTTTAATGCCCGATAAGTTTGTTGAGCAGAAGTATTAACCGATTATAATTTTATCATTATATATTGTTCTGAAAAGAATAACTCCCTTGCTGATGCTCTAACCTGTTGGACCGATAAATTGAACCTTCAGAACTATATCAAAAAGAAAAATCGTCTTCAATAGCTTATTAAAGATAATCAAATTGATATCGAAATCATAAAAAAAAGCCTTACGAAGATACTACTCAAACGAAATAACGATTATTAGTATCGATTTAAATGAAATCGTTCCTCGATTCGATCTAGTTAATTATATTATCGAAATAAATAAAACTATAGATAATTTGTTAATACTTAGAATACAAGCTACCTCAAATCATAAGTATATATCTCTTCAAAATGATCTTTTGTTCTACAATAATCATCTGATAATATCCGATATCGACAATCTTCGAACCTATCTAATTCGTAAAGTCTACAATTCCATTTCCATTATTTATTTTGGTACAAACAAAACCTACTTTTTATTATCTCAACAATACTATTAATCTAGAATATACAATACTATAGTCAGATATATATACAATTGTCACATCTACAAATACAGTTCTGTTCTATATGATTGTACCCCCGGTTTATTACATTCATTTCCGATTTCTAATCGAATATGGTAATACATTATTATAGATTATTGTAGTTTTAATAAAGATAAATACAGATATAATAATATTTTAATTATTATTGATCAATTAACAAAGCAAACTATTTTCATATCTTATTACAAATCAATCGATACTCGAATTCAAATACAATTATATCTTTATCATATATATCGATATTATAATCCCTCTAATATTATAATATCAGATCGCGGCCTTCAATTTATCTTATAATTCTAAAAAGAATTCAGTCAAATCCTAAGAACTAACTTTAAACTATCCATTGCTCATTATTCTCAAACCAATAATCAAACTGAGATTTATAATCAATATCTTCAGCAATGATTAAGATTGTTTGTTAACTATTATCAAAACGATTAATCAGAATTCCTATTTATAATGGATTACATATAACTTACTCTTCCATACAACTCTTTAGAAGGACTCACACCCTACGAAACTCTATACAGGCATACACCGAAACGTATATAGGAATGAAAGGAAGATATTAATATATATAATACTCGCTTATATACAGAACGCAATAAATTGATTCTTATGCGAACCAAAGAAAACTTATTGTATATCCAAATCAAAATATCGAAATCTATAAACATTCATTAACGAAAGATCGATTTCGATATCGGAGATTATATATAATTCAATATAAAAAGTTATTCTATTCAAAAATCATTCAAGAAACTGGATTTCCCAATCTAAGGAAGATTCAAAATCATTGATCGATCTGGAAGCTTTTTCAAATTCGAACTCCCGATTATGAAAATTCATTCTATTTTCCCTTCAAATCGATTATACAAAGTATACAACAATCCTTTTCCTAATCAAATATTCGAATTACCTCCGTCTATTAATATAATTAATAATTCGGAATAGAAAATGAAGAAAATCCTAATAATAAAGAAAACACAAAAAACCCTATTATATAGAGTTTCGTAACTTAATGACAATACTGATCTCATCTAATATCCTACTTCCAATTTTAAAATATTACCACACTTCTTATATGATTTTCATCTGATCAATTCAATATTACTTGATTCTTCCAATCGATTATTTGATTGAATAAAGCTTTATAAAAACAAAAAGAATAATTATAATTATATAAATAATAATTCATTTATGAAACTAAAAGAAAAAAAAGTATTCTTTAATTTAGTAGATTAAATGTTATGATTTTATAATGATATATATATATATATGATTGTGAAAGAATTGAAAACTTATACAAATTCGAAGGAATTTGATTGTATATATATATAGTCCGAACTTTATATAATAGATAAACTGCTATTACTAAAATAATATAAAGGTAATATATTAAAATCTTATACTTATTATTATTTTAAAAATTATACAAAAAGAGAAACTTGAATATAGTAAAAACGAAATATAATGTTATCCTTATCGATTTCGTTCAATCTGATTGATTTGATCAATTTGATCGATTAACTTAATCGATTTCGGAATTGATTATATTAATCATCCATTATTACTATATTATAATTCAATTTCCTTTCCTTTTCTATTGAAACTTTTTCTTTTCAAAGGTCCCCAGATCAAGAAGAATATAAGTCAATATTAATTTAATCAATTGATGAACGATTTAGTCAATTTGGTTAATTCATTTATCATTTTGATCAATTTGATCAATTATTTTGGTTAATTTGATCAATTTCTAATAAATTGATTAAATCAACCAAAATGACCAATCTAATTGATTTAGAGCTTATAAACCTTTATAAAATCTAATTTCTGATGAAATAGTAATAAAGCAGAGGAATAAAATATTCGAGGGCGAGCTTTTCCGAAGGGGGAGTAATATCACGAATCGTAAACTACAGAAGGCTAATCACATGATACCTCTTATCTTCTATACCAATTAATGTGACGCACAAGAGCCGTAGTAGAGCTGAATAAACAGGGTCAATTATATTCCTTAGAATCTACAACTGAAGAACTATGGCTCGTAAAGAGTGACTAGATATATATACACAAATACCCATTTGTAGACTGCGGGATTGTATATATGCGTTATTAGGGTCACCATTTTACCATATTAAATTGTATAATTCGTAATATATACATACAAATGATCAACTCATAAATTGATATAGAAGATAGAGTATCACATAATTAGCCTTTTATAATTCACGATTCATAACACTACCCCCCCCTTCAGAAAAGCTCGCCCCCAAGCGTTTCATTTCTTTATTCCATTGCTATTCTATCGGAAACCAGGTTTTGTAAAGGTTCATAAATTCTAAATCAATTAGATTGATCATTTTGGTTGATTTGATCAATTTATTGGAAATTGACCAAATTGACCAAAATGACGAATGAATTAACCAAATCAATCAAATCATTCATCAATTGGTTAAATTAATATTGATTCATATTCTCCTTGATTTAGGGAATCTTTGAAAGGAAAAAGTTTCAATAAAAAAAAGAAAAAGATTAAATTATAGTATAATGATGATAGATGGTTAATATAATCAATTCCGAAATCGATCAAATTAATTGATCAAATTGACCAAATCAATCAAATTGAATGAAATCGATAGGGGTGACATTACATTTCGTTCTTATTATATTCAAGCTTCCCTTTTGTATGATTTTTGAAATAATAGGCATGAGTTTTTGAAATATATTGCCTTCGTATTGTCTTGGTGGTGATAGTTCGTCTATTGTATGGAGTTCGGATTATATATGTATACGATCAAATTTCTTCGAATTTGTATGGGTTTTCGATCCTTTCGCGATTATATACATATATATTATCATAAAATCATAACATCTAGTCTGCTGAATTGAAGAACATTTTTCTTTCCTTTAGTTTCATAGGTAAATCGTTATCTATATGATTATAATCATCTTCTTCATTTTCATAAAGCCTTATCCAATCAATTAATCGATTAAAAGAATCAAGTAATATTGAATTGATCAAATGAAAATTATATAGGAGATATAATAATGTTTTAAGATCGGAAATAGGATATCAGATAAGATCAATATCGTTATTAAGTTATAAAACTCTATATAATAAAGTTTTTCGTGTTTTCTTTATTATTAGAATCTTCTTCATTTTCTATTCTGAATTATCAGTTATATTAATAAACGAAAATAATTCGAATATCTGATTAGGAAAAGGATCGTTATATACCTTGTGTAATCGATCTGAAGAGAAGATAGAATGAATTTTCATTGTAATCGGGAATTCGAACTTAAAAAAACTCTTAGATCGATTAATAATCTTGAATCTTCTTTGAATCGGGAAATCCAGTTTCTTAGATGGTTTTTGAATAGAGTAACTCTTTATATTGAATTATATATAATCTTCGATATCTAAATCGATTTTATATCGATAAGTATTCGTGGATTTTAATATCTTGGCTTGGATATATAATAGGCTTTCTTTTGTTTGTACGAAAGCTAATTTATTATGTTCTATATATATATAAGTATTATATATATTTATATTGTTTGTTGGTTTATTAATATCTTCTTTTTATTCCTATATACATTTCGGTATATATTTGTATAAGGTTTTGTAGGGTATAAGTTTTCCTAAAGAGTTATATAGAAGAGTAAATTACGCGTAATCCATTATAAATAGGAATTCTGATTAATCGTTTTAATAATAACTAATAAACGATCTTAATCGCTATTAAAGATATTGATTATAGATCTCAATTTGATCATCGATTTGGGGATGATAAGTAATGGATAATTTGAGATCGGTTTCTAGGATTTGATTGAATTCCTTTTAGAATTATAATATAAATTGAGGGTTGCGATCCGATATTATAATGTTAGGGGGATTATAATATCGATATATATAATAGAGATATAATTATACTTAAATTCAAATATCGATTAATTTGTAATAAGATATAGAGATGATTTATTTTATTAATCGATCAATAATGATTAAAATATTATTATATCCGTATTTATTTTTATTAAAATTATAATAATCTATAATAATATATTACTATATTCGATCAAGAATTTGAAATAAATATAATAAATCAAGGATACAATTATATAGAACAGAATTGTATTTATAAATATAACAATTGTATATATATCTGATTATAATATCATACATTCTGAATCAATAATATCGTTGAGATAATAAAAGATAGATTTTATTTGTATCAGAATGAATAATGAAAATGGAATTATAGGTTTCATGAATCAGATAAATTCGAAGATTATTGATATCAAATATTATTAAATAGTTATTGTAAAGCAAAAAGTCATTTTAGAATAATATATACTTGTAATTTTTAATAATTTATATTCTGAATATTAATAAGTTATTTATAATTTTATTTGCTTTGATAATATAATTAATTAAATCAAATCGAAGAGCGATTTTATTCAAATCAATATTAGTAATTACTGTTTTGTTTGAATAATACTTTCGTAAAGTTTCTTTTATGATTTCGATATCAACTTGGTTGTTTTTAATAAATTATTGAAAATGATTTTTCTTTTTAATATAATTCTGAAAATCCAATTCATTAATCCGATGGGTTAAAGTATCGGTGAAAGAGTTATCTTTTTTAAAGCGATATATAATGATGAAATTATAATCGGCTAGAATTTCTGTTTAGTGAATTTATTGGGTATTGAGAATCTTAATAATTATGAAATATTCGAGGATCTTATAATCGATATAAACCTTGATTTTATATGATAAACCAATGAGTTCCGTTTTTCAATAATTGAAAAATCGAATGATTGATAGTATTTCCTTATTATGAACTTTGTAATTCAATTCAGCAATAATTATGGTTTTGAAGAAATAAGTTACAGGAAATTAATCTTTGTTATATTATTGTGATAATATACTAGTAATTACTTTATCGGATATATCTGTTTTGAATATATAAAGGAATCGATAATTATAATATTACAAGAACGGAATGGAGATAAGCTTTTTCTTCAAGATATTGAATACATTTTGGCATACTTCATCGAATATAAACTTAATATTTACTTGAAAAATTCATTGAAGGGTTTCGTTATTATACTGTAATCCTTAATGAACTATTAATAAAAATTACAAAAACCAAAGAATGATTAGATCCCTTTCATTATTGTTAGAAAAGTCCAATTCTCAATTATCTCAATCTTTTCAAGATCCATCTTTACTTCTTTAATAAAGATAATAAAGCCCAAATATTTAATGCGTATAATATTGAATTTGTATTTCTTAAGATCCGTTTATAAACTAATAGCTTCTAATTATTCGAGAATTAGTTTAATATAAATTTGATGCTCTTTTTTGTTCTCGGAATAGATTAGAATATTATCAAGGTATACTGTATAGAAGATGTTTAGATAATCGAATAGAACATTATTCATATAATACTGATAGATTGTAAGATCATTTGTTAATCCAAATAATACAATCTTGTATTTGTATAATTCATATCGGATTCGAAAAGTAGTATATTCTTCCGAAATAGAATTCATTTTTATGTAATAGAAAGTTTAACGAATATCGAGTTTGATAAAGATTTTAATATTAGAAAGTTAAGAAAATATTTTATCGATTAAAGGAAGGGGATACCGATCTTTATATATCAAGGAATTCAATAATCTGAAGTTTATATAAAACTTCAAATTATTATTGGGTTTTTTAACGAATAGAATAAATACAATATAAAAGATTTAATTAAATTCAATAAAACCTTTACTAAAATTATTCATAATATATTTTTTGACAACTTCTAATTGTTCTAGAGATATTTTATAAAGTAGATTATAATATAAAACTTGTTCTTTTTTATCTTTTAATATAATTTTATGATTATAAAATCGATTAGAAAGTAAAATATTTGATTTATATTTGGAAAAGGTTCAATGATATTATCGATATTCAAATGATATTTCGGATTCTGAATCGATTTCGGTTAATATTCAATCGAGTTTTTTTTGAACTTTTATATTCTTAAATTCGGTCAAAATAATCAATATTCTTTCTTTTATATATCATTCGTTTTATTAGGAGTCTATTATATCATCGAATTCTTTCAAAGTAATAATAAAGAATTCAGTTTATTCGTCTTTTTTGTATTCTAATTGGAATTTATCGGATTTGAGTATATATAAATCGAGAACTTCGGGTAATATACAGGGGAGGTATTTGTAAATCTATAATAATAATATAATTGATTAAAAAGAAGATAGATTGAATTCGAAAGAAATCGGGGTTTCTTTCTTTTTAACAAAAATCTGTATTGCATTTATATTTGAAGGTTTTTATTATATATTACCAATTGCGATTGATCTGTTCAATTGTAAATCTCTTCGATTTCAATATTCTTCAAGTTGTTTATTTTATCGATCAGTATTTTGTTAAGCTAATCGATCGATTTTCTATTTGCAAAGGAATAATTAAATAACAAAGAAATTATTCGAATAGAAGATAATACAGAATTTCTTTTTAAATTATTCGAAATATTAATTGAAATAATCGAACTTTGTTTAAATCTCTAATAATTAAAATCTATTTAAAATAACATTATAACTCTTTAATTTAATAATAAAAAAAGGGACAAAAGATTATTTACAATTATCAATCATTAAATTAAGGAATATGAAATAGATAATAATATAACCTTATATATCATTATACTCTTTAATTTTAATTAAAGTTTCAAATAATATAATTCTTGATTTAAATATAGGAAATAAACAATTAAGGAATATAATATTAATAAAAACAAATCTATTTGCTTCAAAATCAATAAATACTTTTAATCGATAAGTATTGTCGGAATATGAATCACGTGCATGGTAAGGATGGTAAGGATGGTAAGGATGGTAAGGATCATGTGAGCACTAGTGCTCGCATTAATGCCTCAGCATACATCATTATATAGATCTTTACTCTTTATAGATTCTAGCTCTTTAAGTAAATCAAAACATATTAACAATTCTATACATTCATTAATAAACCTTATTTCTCTATATATAATTATCCTGATATTGATTAGTTTTTATTATAGTGATATCACAAATCAGATATTGGGAATTAATACAAAGAATTATAAACTCTAAATTAATTTCGATTTTGTTTTTGTAATTAGATAAAAGTATTTCATTACAAGATGAAGTATTTTTATACCAAAGGATAAGTTTTTAATTATTGAACAATCCAAAAGAATCGAAAAATCAAGAATAGCAGTTATCTAATAATGAATTTAGAGTTCACTTTTTGATTCAATTATTCTGCATTTATTATATATTTACTAGACAGTATAGAGTATACATTTGAAGAAAACCTGAAAGCAATTTCGAGTTTTTCGCTATACCCACTTTCTCACGAAAAACTATTTCATTTATTCATTTTATATGAATTACCAATTACATACGAAATTAATCAATTCGATTTGATTAATTTCATTACCCTGACTGTTCCGTTCATTTCGGTCAAATCTACTTCAATCAAATCTGATCATTTTAATCAATTTTGGTCAATTTTGGTCAATTTTGATCATCAACCAACCCCAATTTCGAAATACCTTCAAAATCTAATAATACTATATATAATACAAGTGAAGCTTTATTATAATATATATTTCGTATATTACAAACCTATATTCAGGCTCTTTTTTAAGACCATCTTAAAAACTTTGTAACAATCAATTTCGAAACAATCTGAAAATACATGACAATCATTACTATAACGATTATAGCAGATACATTCGAAAACTCCCCTACAACCCTTCACCCTAAAAGAATACAAATCTTATCGTTATTAGTATCAACTATTTCATATATCAGAAGCAAAGAATACAATGAATGGGTAAACAAATGGAAATACGACCAATTCATACCTATAAAAGAAAATCCTTAGGAAATCATCGATTTTTGTAAATACAAATTGGAGTTCTATATAATATATAATTATATCAATAAAGATTTATAGAGTGATTATTGTAACGATTTTGCGGATTTCAGAGTTGAGCATTTCGAATTAGTCAATTTAAAGATTATATTCAGATTATATACTGAATTGAAAGTAGATGGCTTGTTTGTCAAAAAGATAATATAATATATGGAGCTGATAGTCAGCGAAGTCTTAATCGAAATGTTCTATATTCTATATATATTATAATCAAATAAACAAATTCGAAAGGCAAGAATGGATCGATATTTCCAATTTCAATCAAAAACTATCCTAAACTAAATCAAGATACTCGATAATAATGTATATTTGGATATCATCCTTGAAGATTTAATATCCTTATTCAACCCTAAAAAAAAAAACAATTTGTATAGATGAATGTAAGGTAATTAACCGATTTCCCTACATCGTGCACGACCCCACATCTTGCACGCCCCTCATATTCCTACTACGATCACTTCAAAATTCGATATTAATTATAAATTATAAGATATAAAGCTACAATTCTTTTTGAGCAATAAAGAGATGTAGTATTATCCTATAGAATTAAAAAACCTTTACATTTTCAATTTCGACGAAACCTTGATACGTCGTCTGGCCTTTGAACGCAATACCTCTCCCCTTTCTTCCATCACTGATTTATCAATCTCTACAACGTTGTGATCCTTTATAGCTTTTTGGGATACTAGATCTATAATAGGAAAACGTTTTTGAATCATTTGTACTCTTTTAATAGAAGATATTAATAATTTCCGAACTCTTTTCACCCTCTCTTTGGTATCATATACAATTTGATAATCGATTTCCCTTTGTATTACTTTCTCTTTAATCGTTTTATTCTTTTATTCCTTTTCAACTTTCTTTTCAGTTTTCTTTTACTTCTTAGTTTTCTTCTCTTATTCAACAATTAGTACTTTTATTGATTAGTAGGTTCTAGCTCTTTCGATTTGCAAGGGGGAATATAAAAAAGCATTTCCGCCCTTTTCCCTTATTAGGTTTAAATGTTTAGAACGGGTTTTTTTCTTTCTTTCGATCTTTAAAGCTTTTTCTAAATCTTTTGCTCTATACAATTGGATATTAGTATTAGTTGTATATATAAATACAGCCTTAAAAAGCTTCTGAATGATATTGGGATCCTGTTTGAAGCGAAACTCTAATTTGAGGTGATGAAGAGTTTTAGTTGTATATAGTGTTTTTATTTTATTTTTTGTGAATTACATCGATATAAGTGGTGTAGGGGTTTGTTCTAATTCGATACTGTGAATGGTAATGTTCTTATTTATAGGATAAATATTGGCTTTTTCGAAAGATTTCAGGATATTATAAATAATAGCAGATTGAACCCAAACAATTTTAAATATCATCCAAAAATTATGTTTCGATATTTCAACGATATTTCTGTTTTTATGTATTAGATTATTGAATTCTATATTATAATTCATCGAAAAAGAAAGAAAGTAGTCTATATCAAGAGGTTGAAGTCGATATGTAGAGTGGGGGGGGGAGAATCAATAAAATGATTTTCAATTCGTTGTATTTCGATATAAATTCCATATTCATATGGTTAGAATAACCATCTACAATCAATAAACAATATCCTTTCTTTGCTTTTGAACGAGTATGACATTGAAAGATCTTATTAAGCCAGGTGAGGCCGAATGTATTCGACGATCATCCATTGCTTGAAGCTCCGAAATAAACCTGATCCTTCACTCCTATTTCATTAATCCATATATCCTATAGATCTCCAGATTCCTCTTTATAAATTAGAATAAATGGAATAACCATATTATCAGCATATATATATACTAAAAGGGTGATAAACTCTCTCGATCTATTCTGTTTAGCTTTTGTAATTTTACCACGATCATATGCATTAGTATTCATTATCCTCTTCATAATCCTTTTTAGATTAATTATAAAGTTCTTCTCATCCCAATTGTATATATTTTTGGATGATATATTGTATTTTGTAGTTACTTTTATTAATTAAATGAAAAAAAGAGAAGTATTAGTATAATTCTTTTAAATAATAAAATTCAATAACAATACAAAATAATTCAAATTAGATTATAAAAATGCTCAAATATAGTAACATTATTAACTTTCATATGCAAATTATCAATACATCGAAGATACCGATTTTGAAGATATATTTTATACTTTTTCACGAAATTTGCTATTCAATTCTTCCTTAGAGAGTGGTTTATAATCTCTTCCGTAAGGTTTTTGATTATGCAGTTTGTAGGGGGTATAAATCTTTGTATCAATTTGTTAATTTGATCGATTAAAACCTCTTCTTGCTTTTTTGAAAGAGATTGATGAGTTTCAGTATATGCGATACTGCAGGAGGTGGTTTTGCTTCTATGGTGCCGAAAGAACGTTGAACGATTGATTTTGAAGAAATTTGTTATTTGAGTATATTTAGGGTGCTCTTCCCCTTTAATTTGAGCTAATGCGAGCTTTATACGGGCCTCTGAAGGCATATCGTCGCTATATCCGTCCATGGTGGTTGATATTTTATAAAATTAAAAGTGCGTGCAAGATGTGGGGTCGTGCATGATGTAGGGAAATCGGTTATCTTTAATATAATATAAAGGAATTCAATCATTACAATTAGATAAGAAACCGGGATTATATATATTCAAGGAATTCCTAGACAACGAATATCAAAATTCAGGATGGAAATAATGTTTAGTATTACTATAATTATTATATAATAATAATATATTATCCGAAAATGAAAAACTATTAAATGGAAAGAAATCTATTTATGGTAAAGGATTATCAAATAGATCATTTGATAATAGAAAACCCCTAAGCGATAACAAACATTTTGGAAACGATTGTAAGGCAAACGATATAAATCAAAATGATGTTTATATATACTTCTATAAAAACAACAAAAAAGGAAGAGATCTATTTAATAATGGAGAAAACAATGGTTTAGGAAATTACAAGGATAAACCACCCGATTATATATATAATAATAATATTGGCTGTAACTTCGGAAACCTTGAAAAACTTTATGACAATGCCAATAAATATACTGGTCAAAATAATAACTTCGATTACAAATATACTATTTTCCTCAATTATTGCAAAAGAATCGATATCTATTCAAACCTTTATACAAAAACGTTTCCTACAATGCTAAAAGAAGAGGCTCTTATATTCTATTACTCGAATTTCAATTACATTCCAAATACGATAAAGGGCATCTACGAAATGATGAAAACATTTTTCGAAGGAAAAGAACATCAATACGGATTCATGGAAAAATGGGATTATATAATATTCAAAACAATCATTGTACAGAACCCTGGAAAATCGATATTAGAATGTTTGGATATTATAATCATCAAATTTCGATATCTTCAAAAAGGTTTATCAAAAGAACTTCAAATAGTTATGTATATCCAGAAAAAGATCCTCAATATATATAATCGTATATCGGTATATAGTTAAATGTACTATCGATCTTCAAAATCTATAATCGGATTTATCGAGGATTTATAAGGCTCCATTTTTATATATGAGAAATCATATCCGAATGAAAATAAGATATTCTATACAGATCAAGTATATAATCAGAAGAACCCCAAGTATAATCGCAAATATAAATTCAATCAACGATTTTTTATTTGTATAAAAGGAATTAAAAGATATTTTGTTTATAAGAAAGAAAACTATTAATCAAATAAATATATAAAAGTTGAACGAACTGAATCGAAACATAAATATAGGGAACTATTCAAAGGTAACGATAAGGATTTCGGATTATATTTCAAACAATATATTATCGAATACAAAGGAATTTCATTGGATATCGATATTGATAAAGAATTCGCAATATATATTCAAAACGATCTAAAAAAGGATATAAAAAATAACGATCCAAAGTATATTTGAATTTTATTTTACAAATCGATTAACGAAAAGAAAATTGTAATGAATTTATTCGATAAAACAACAATATATATTTTGATTGGTTTTATCAATAAACCAATTAACAAAATCGAAGAATACAAAGTTTTCTTCTCGAAATACAATAACAAAGAGTTTCAGAATATTATTATCAATACAAAAGTATCCCAATAATCTATAATAGAATTCAAATAATATTAAATATATTAAAAAAACATTAAGAATACTATATTGAATATAAATAGAACAGAAATCGCAAAAATAATATTCAGAATCGAAAAGGCCAAATCAATTGGATCGATTCAATTGAATCTACCTCCAGGAACTATCGAATTCTATATTATAGAATCAAAAACACCATTCTTATTATCATTATAAAATATAAATCGACTCGGGGTATATTACAATAACATTATCGATGCACTTGTATCACCAATTGCAAACCACCCTTGCATTTGCAAATTCAAGTATATAGTATTATTCTGGAATATAAAAATCCAGCAATTTATACAAACATCCATCGATATAAACGATTGTTACCTAATCGAATCAGAAATACAGAAATTGCATCGTTGTTTTGGTTACCTTTCTGCAAATAGATTCTATCGAGTTCTCCAATATACAGATTATACAGATATTGCTTAAGGAGATCTCAAGAAACTCACGAAATTCTGTAAATATTATCAAAAATACAGAAAATCCCTAGGCAAATTCAAGTTCAATCTTTGCAACGATATCGAATTTAATTATTCAATTATAATCGATATTATATATATCAACAACAAATTAATATTATATATTATCGATGAAGGAATCAGATTCCAAGCAGTATAATAACTCGATAATATTAACGTGAAATATATATAAGATAAATTAAGAATATACTGGATAGATATATATTTAGGCCCATCAGACTATATTATTTACAATATTGGGAAAAATTTTGTAAGTAAAGAATTCAAATAATATATCAAGATAATAACGATCATTACGAAAAGCGTATCCGTCGAAGTATATTCATCGATCGGAATGATCGAACACTATTATCAAATCATTCGATATACATACAATATTATCGAGGAAGAATTCAAAAGTACTAAAATGACGAAAGAATCAGTATTACAAATAACAATAAAAGCAATAAATGATATCACTGACCCCAACAGAATTATACCTATTCTTCTAATATTCGAAATATACCTACAGATAAACAAACTCGATCCATTAATATCTAATATTCAATAACGATCCAATATAATTAAGAAAGCAAATAGCGAAATCAAAAGCTCTAAATTGAAAGATAAATAGTAGATGCATTGAATTAATATAACGATCCAAATATAATTCCAATCTACAAACTATTAATCAATTCAAAGGTATAGATATAAAGAGAAAGAAACAATCGAATTGCTGGATGAATAAGGTTATTTATATTACTACAAATCGAAGGCGAAACCTATATAATACAACTACCAAACAGATCTACGATTTTTCGATCTACAATAATAAAACCTTATATAATCGAAACAAATATACCAGCAGAATCCATTGTACAAATAGAATATACTGCGATAAAACGAATCCCTCAAGAAACATCCTTAAAGGATTTCGAAACCGCCACCCAAAAGAAATTTAAGATCGTCTTAAAAAATGCAGCGAAAGCGAATCCCAGTATCCTTCAAATAATCGTTTTTTCAATGAGAATATCATATAATACAATAAATACAATATCAATCAAAACTATAGCAATATACTTTATTAAAGATACAATAACAATATCAGATATAATTATCTACTTTCAAAACAATAAGAAAGAAAACATCACCAGACCCTTCGACGAGAACCTACTGGCATCCGATATACCCCAAAACCTATCGATCTATGAAAAATCAAGAAAGAAGAAAATTAATAACTTAATAGAAAACAGTATATTCGAAATCATACAACAAACAAATATATCAGAAAACATACAAATATTCAAATCAAGATTCATCAATGAGATCAAAAACGAAGGTATTAAAAAAGCATTCCCGAAATCGAGGCTTATAATTCAAACATGGAATAATGCAGAAAAAGGAATAGTATTAATACAATCGCCCACAATTCAGCGAACAAATCAACATTTGATACTAAACATCATAATTATCCTACAATCAATTGCACAAACAATTTTGTATATTAAGGACATTACTCAAGCTTATATACAAATAACATCCAATCTGATACGATTATTCTACATCCTATCATCTAAGGAAATAGAATTTACGAAAGGAATACTATTACAAATAATCAAACCATTATATAGTATACCAGAAACTGGAAATCATTGGTTCGGCACTTATTACAATCATTATTTCATTATACTCCAAATAACCTAATCAATTTACGACCCCTGCCTAATATACACCAAACAAGAAAACGAAGCATTCGGATTAATAGGATTTCAAACAGATGATACAATTATTGTAGCCAATAAAGTATTCGCAGATAGAAAACAAAAAGAACTCGAAAATGCGAAGTTTCTTATAAAGAATCGAAAGACCTTATTATTTGAGAACCCCCTCAAATTCAACAGAACTATCATTATTCAAATAAACAACGGCTCTATTTATATCAATCAGGAAAAACAATGTACAAATCTACAATTTATCAAAATATAATTAATCGATATTCATAATACAAAAAACAAAGTTCGAAAAAGTGTAACCCTAAAGAACTAATATATTATTCAATATACAAAAGGAACTTATATTTCGATAATATATCAATCAAAAGTATCATTCGCTTTTTCTTTTGTTATCCAAATTATTAACCCCAAAAAGGAAAATATGAAATTGATGAATAAAATAATCCAATGATAAATAGACAATTCAATTAAAGGACTGAAATTCGTATCATTCGATCTCGATTCGCTGAAACTAGTAATATTCACAAATACATTATTCGTTAATAATCGAAATCTGTCCTTGCAAATCGGATATATCATTATATTAATAAACAAGAATAACAAAACGAATCTAATTCATTGATTATTCATTAAATACAAAAGAATCATTAGAAGTATATTAATATCGGAACTTTACGGTATAACCTTAGAATTCGATATTAGTGCAGTATTCAAGAATATTATCGAAGGTATATTATCAAAGCAGAAAGTATTATTAATTATATATATAAATTCGAAATCGCTTTACGATTGTCTTATGAAATTAGATTTAATATAAGAGAAAAGACTGATGATTGATCTAATGGTTTTGTAGTAATCGTATGAACGAAGGGAGATAGTGGAAATTAAATGGATTGATGGAGAATCTAATCCTATTGATATAATGATAAAGGCAAAACCATATCAAACTCTCAGAGATCTTGTAGAGAATAATATAATCAAAATCAAGGTTATAGAATAAATGAAAAGACCAAAATATAATAAAGAGAAAATGATATAAATATAGAAATCGAAGAACAAATACAAAACAAAAACCATTACAGATATATATTCAATCATCGGATATATAATCATTTCATATATAAATTGATTCGAATAAAGGAACAAAACGAAAGCTAGGATTGGAAAGAGTATTTACTTACCGGGTATATATATTCCTGAAGCATACGATACTTCGACTTTAAGAGAAGTTGCCAGTATCGGAATATGAATTATATATATAGTAAAGATAGTAAAGATGGTAAGGATAGTAAGGATCATATGAGCACTAGTATTCGCACTAGTGCCTCGGTATATACCATTATATAGATCTTTACCCTTTATAGATTCTAGCTCTCTAGGCAAATCAAAACGTATTAATAGTTCTATACGTTTGTTGATGAACCTCACTTCCCCGTGTACAGTTGTCCCGACAAGTATAATCATTTTTTGAAAGATTACAAAAAAGAATGAATATTTCTTCTTCTATAAACTTTAATAAATCAAGAAATTTTATATCCTATATAATATTTAAAATAGAAACAGAATCTAAACATTTAATTTTAAACGCTTTTCTTTTTCTAAACAAATATTCTATATAGCTTTAATTGTAACTTCTAAACTGAAATATTCTTCGATATCCCGATATTCTTTGAATTCTTCTATTTCTTTTTATACCATCTCGATTTTATTAAGGTTATCGATACAAAGCATTAATATATATATTACTTCAGGAAAAAGAAAAGATAACGAATATTTAAAGTTCGAATAATTATTGAATACAATGAGGCCGGTATATCCAAAAAAGATATTCCAAAATGAAAACGATTTCAAAAACATAGAGATTCCAAAATTGAAATTGTTAAAGCTCTGAAAGGATTACAAAAGATTTATAATAATTATTGATTTATAAATAACTATAAGGGTTTCTCGCCTAATATAATATCAGTTTCATTCTTATAATGAAACTTCATTTTGATTTATTCTAATAAATATATTCGTGAGTTCTTCTATAATCTTATAATCCTTGATAAATATTACTATCACTTATAAAAAAAAATCGGAAATCTTTTATTCGAGATCCTTAAATAGAATTTTATTATCGATAATCTCCACTTAAATAACAAATAATCTAAATTTCCTATACTATTCTAGGAAGTTACTATATCAAATCATATTAAATATAACCTATATCTTGTATTGAAAATAAGCATTATCGATTTCAATCGGATTCCGATAGATCATTATAAATTGCTCGATCAATTCGAATATTATAAATCGGGGCACTTGTATATAAAAAGTATAACAATATATTTATACTTCCGATTCAGTTTGATCGATTATATATACATAGCATTACATTTCACTCTTAAATAATATAATATACAATTCGAATCATTTTATAACCAATAATTACTACAAACTAGCTTTAGATTCAATACCATTATTAAGTTTAATAATAAGATTTATAGGTTTTGATACATATACATCTCACTATGAATTGTGATTAACACAGGAATACGATCTTGACTAGTTAAATCAGCTTCTTAAATAAAAGAACCCCTAATTATTAAATAAATCGTTACTTCCTGAAAAAGAAGAAAAACCATCGAAAGACCCCGAATGATTAGATTATCTGATCAAAGTTTTCTTCCTTTGACTTCGGAATCTTCGAATTTGCTTGAATAAAGATCCTTGGATTTCGATTAAAAGAATAAAGAGAATCCCAGATACTGCTATTGACCTGGATACTTATATAAGTATCATTTAAGGCTTAAAAAGAGATTGTACTGTTATAGAATTCGTTATCATCATAATTTTCAATTATCGATTCTCCTTTTTCAAATTTATAACCATTATATAAAAATCTTATAATTATAATAATAATTCAAAAGAAACAATTGAACCATTGAAAGTATCGGCTTTATATATTGGAATCTTCTCTTTATTAATCTTCTTTCTTTCAATAATAACGTTATCCAATCCTGTATTCATATTTTCTTCGAAAGATTGTTGAAATAATTGAGGAAAAAGAAAGAGTTCCTCAGAATATATTTTCGAAAATTCGAAGTATACAGAAGAAGGAATTCATTATATTATAAAAGTAATGATATACTTCTAAAGAAATTTATCTTCATCAACTAAATCGGAATAGATCTTCTTTCTCTGAATATAACATTCGTAAAAGTTCACCTAAAAAGACATTATTAAAATAAAATATTATTTGAAAAACCACCAGATGATCAAACACTTATAAATGAATTGTAGATAATATAATACACAAAAGCCATAATAGAACTGAATAAACAAGATCAATTATATTCCTTAGAATCTACAATTGAAGAACTATAACTCGTAAAGAGTAACTAGATATATATACACAAATACTCATTTATGAACTACAGAGTTATACATATACATTATCAGGGTTACCATTTTACCATATTAAATCGTATGATTCGTAACGTATATGCACGGATGATCAGCTTATAAATTGATATGGGAGATAGGGTATCACGTGGTTAGCCTCCTGTGGTTCACGATTCGTGACAATTAATAAACTAATCGTCCGTATATATATATTACAAATCATATGATTTAGTATAGTAAAATAATAACTCTAATAACGCATACATATAATCCTACAACTCATAAATGAGTATTTGTATATATATATATATCTAATCGCTCCTTACGAGCTATAATTCTTCAATTGTAGATTTTAAGGAACATAATTAACTCTGTTTATTCAGCTCTACTACGGCTCTTGTGCGTCACATTTTGTTTCTGCAATATTATAATCATCGATTCCTTTATATATTCAAAATAGATATTTCCAATGAGATAATTGCTAATATATTATTATAATAGTATAATGAAAATTGATTATCTATAATTTATTTCTTCAAAATTATAATTATTATTAAACTAAACTACAAAATTTACAATAAAGAAATACTATCAATTATTCAGGTTTTTAATCATTGAAAAACAAAATTCATTAATTTATTATATAAAATCAAGATTTATATCGATTATAAAATTCTCGAATATTTCATAACTATTAAGATTCTTAATATTCAATAAACTTATTAAATAAAAGTATTAATCGATTACAACTTTATTATTATATATTATCTTAAAAAAATAATCCTTTTATCAATATTTTAATCTATTGAATCAATAAATTGAACCTTTAGAATTATATTAAAAAAAGAATCGTTTTTAATAGTTTATTAAAAACAATCAAATTAATATTGAAATTATAAAAGAAGCTTTACAAAAGTATTATTTAAATAAAATAGCAATTACTAATATCAATTTAAACAAAATCATTTCTCAATCCAATTTAGTTAATTATATTTTCAAAATAAATAAAATTATAAATAATTTATTAATATTTAAAATATAAATTATCAAAAGTTATAAATATATATTATTCTAAAATAATCTTCTATTCTATAATAATCGTTTAATAATATCCGATATCAATAATCTTCAAATTTATTTGATTTACGAAATCTACAATTCTATTTCTATTGTTCATTTTAGTATAAACAAAATCTACCTTTTATTATTTCAATAATATTATAATCAGATATATATACAATTACCACATTTACAAATATAGTTCCAGGGGTGGTCCATTTGTGGGGTAGAAGGGTCCACGGGCCAACTAGAATATATCAGTGCGGTGACCTAATTAGGTTAGACCGTTCAGTTGGCCAGGGCGTTCAGTTGGCCCGTGGACCCTTCTAGTTGACTTACCTCATGCTTATCGTCGACAAGTTTGCTGGCGTTGTTTGGGGAGCAATTTGCAAGGCAATTCATGAGTGAAACTCTCATATTTGTCTTCGCTATGGCACTACTTGGCATATTAACCGCAATTGTTAGCGCAATTAAAGTTGATGGGCCTTGTAGGGCAAGAGCTATCATAAAAAGAGCGCGAGAGACACGGCGTTTGAAGAATTCGAGTTAATATCATCAACATCCCATGAAATTTGCGAACTGTTTAATATGAATTACATAGTCCGAGCGATAAACGAACCGCATACACGTTCACATACAAATTGAAAACGATAAATGCTTTCACGGAATAGAAATTCATGGATAGAGAACTAACTAAAACTTCGATGGTATTTGATGGGTGAATCACAACTGGATGTTGACTGATCAGGGAGTGACGTTCTTCATGCCATCAGAATATTGCTGGAGAATGTCCCAGAGCTTTTCAAGCTCTTCATGTGTAACATCTGCTTTGGCTGATATGAGTACTGCCATAATAATTGCTTCTTTGGATGCAGTAGGTGAGCGTTCCTTTGCCTTCAGATAAGTGAGGCGCAATTGGGACAAGAGACCGTAAAAAATCAATGCAGCCCTTTGTGCATCAAGATATTGAGGGATGGCACGTGAGTCGGTAGGCAAAGACTGCCATGCCCCGGCGGAACTGCAAGGAATGACATCCTGAAGAGCCCTGACGATTCCTTTGAAACGCGTTTCCTCGTTGATGGCAAAGCCGTTCAGGCTCCTGAGCTTGCCGGTTAGGACGTTCTGAGAACCTCTGAGCTTGGTCAGCGCATCGTTGAGTTTGTCGATTTGCGCTTGGAGTTGGTCGCGCTCCTTGGCACCGTTGATGGCCCCGAAGATGGCATCAAGGCCAACGGCAGCAAAGATGCCAATTCCGGTTTCGGCAAGTGCTGCTCCCACACCAACCTCTACACCAATCTCAACACCAACTTCAACAGCAGCCTCAACCCCAGCCTCAAGTCCCACTTCCACACCTGCTTCGGCGAGCCCCTCGACCCCGAGCTCTTCGACAACTTCACCTCCGACTTCTGTACCCTCTGCAAACCAAGAAGCCTTGGCTAACTTGCCGAGGTTGACGACAGCTTTCAATACCAGGATTGATCCGGTGATTTCGGAAAGAAACCCTGCGAATTTTGCTGGAACACAGCCTGCTGGGGGATCGGGCAGAGCCTGCACTTGGGCCTCAAAGTCTTTTAGCTGCTGATCATTGAACTTCATGGCCCGGGCTATAATGACGAGGGCAGCATTTGCAGACAACAGCTGCTTGCTCTGGTCCAACAATTTGTTGTATTGGACAATCTTAGAACGTATGTCGTTTTGAGCAGAGACTGCTGTATTGTGAAGATTATTCGCCTCGGCTTTCAAGTCATCGACATGGTAAAACCAGTTGTCCCATGGCAAGATTGAGCCTGAATTCCCCATATCTTCCTTGTGTGGGATGAAAAAAGGAGCGCTGATGCAATAGATATAGGTCCCAAAACCTTTTGCAAGCTTATGCTGATTAGCGGAGACAGTTTGATGAATGAGGGAAGTAATTGCTTACCAGGAGTTGAAATCGAGCCTTTCAAGATTGTAGTTGCTATGCTACATCAATCAAACAAGCGAAGTTTGAACGGTGAAGGGCTGGGTTTTATGCAGTTGAACGGTACAGTGCGGTTAGACACATCGCCGTGACATCGGCAGCTTGAACGGATTAGCAACGGCGACTCGTAATAGCCGATTAGATAAGTACACGAAATATGCACTATCAGAATGTTCAGCTGAGAGCCGACGCTGGCGCTCCTGCAGAAATGCTACAGTAATCAATCCAGAACAACGTAGCATTATCGTATTCGGATAATCAGAACCGGTCATATAAAACAGCATCCAATCAATTGAAATCACAAGATCATCAAATGCAAACGAATTTCAGTATAAAACAAAAATCATGATAATGTGATGTATGTGTTGTTGTTCTTCTTCAGCTTTCAGCAGGGGTCACCACGGGGTGGGACATTACTCCACAATTTCATGAATTAAACGGTGTCCCAAAGCTTCCACGAATCAAAATCAACTCACCTGCCAAAAGCCTTAGGTATTCTAAGCAATGTTGGGACGTGTCCGAACCCGTTGCGTCCCTATTCCATGGGCTATAGGACGCACTTATCTCATCCCATGCCGACCCCAGGCGTTCAGCTACACGCCACTAAGCTGTGATTAGGAATTTGGGAGTTCAGCTGAAACAGACACTGGGTAGAGAGGTCTGGCAATAGCCACAGTGAGCGGCGATCATGAAGATTTTAGATATGTTCTAGGTTGGGCTGCTCGTACTATACGACTATTTGGCGCATTTTTTCTCCAGGATATGAATGCATGGCATGGTTTGACAGGAAAAGAAAAGAGAGAAGAGGTGATAAAATGCCATGGAACTGAATCAGCAAGGCTTGGACAGCTATCTTGAATCAGTATTTATACCCCAAATCACCCGTGTTCTTGAGGAGGAGCGATTTCGGTACAGCACTCGAGCACAACAAGTCTACCACCAAACCTTCTTCAATTTGATTACAAGTCACTTGAGAGAATTTACTCTCAGCAAACGCTGCTTTCACTACGCAGATCTTTTCCTCCCAACGAAATCAAGATGGGTGCCCTTCCTTGGGATGACTGGATGTACCATCTTCCGTGGCTGCGGGACCAGGTGAACTCCAAACATGACTTGCTCGTCCGTACGCAGGATAATGTCCAGACTGATGTCATCGCCTTCAACAAAAGACTCGGCAACTTCAAGCTTCTTCTTGTCAACAACGCGATATTGCTCTACCTTTCGACAACAACCCAGATGGACGACTTGAAGCTTAAGGATTTCCAAACGCAGATTGACCAGCTTCCTGATCCAGTAAAAGGAGATACCGTTCTCAACGCGACCGAAGCAGGCTCTGAGTTGATTGGCGGCTTTCTGGTGTTGAAGTTTATGGTCAATCTGGGTAAGCTCGCCAAGCAGGCAATCCTCGGTGGGACGGGAGAGGCTGCCGCCGAGGAGACTGAGAAGGTTGTTGAATCACTCGGAGAAGATGCGCTGGATGCTGGAATCACCAACGTGACAGAGGCCGCATCCATCGAGTCTCTGGAGAACGTCGCCGAAGCGGGCGCTGAAGAAGTTACCGAAGCAGTGGTGGAGTCCGCGACTTCGGCCGCGCTTGCGTCTACTGGCATCGGCATCTTCCTCGCTGTCGGATTGGATGCCATCTTTGGTGCTATCAACGGTGCTAAAGAGAGAGACGAGCTCCAGGCCATACTGCATAAAATCGACGACAAGATGAAGATTGTCAACAAGTACCTTACC
The DNA here is from genome assembly GCA_014898415.1 of Stromatinia cepivora. Classification (NCBI taxonomy): domain Eukaryota; kingdom Fungi; phylum Ascomycota; class Leotiomycetes; order Helotiales; family Sclerotiniaceae; genus Stromatinia; species Stromatinia cepivora. Next base: position 1,670,708 of record RCTD01000001.1, on the reverse strand, counting down.
ATCGTCAACGACAAAACCACCGACATGGACAACAAGGCAGTCGACGGGATCAGCACCTTCAAGAAAGTAGCCACAGAGATGAAAGCTCTGCTACCTACCGGACACAAACCTACTTTTCAGGTCGACTTCCCAGCTACGCTGGACTCTCTCGACACGTGTCTTGCTGCTCAGCAGCTCGCTATTACTCAGTTCTCGCTTCTTGTTCAGCTGCGCAATACCTATATCAAAGCACTCAAGAGAGATCCACATATTACCAAAGACGCTGTCCTCAGCGCCGTGCTAATTTCTGCCCCCGAGTGGGCTGATTATGAGCTCCTGGATAACATTTGGACCGAAGTGCTGGCAAAGTATTCTAACTTGATGAAGAATGCTAAGTAGTTTTTTGGACAAGGGACTTCATCTGGCTGCCTGGTTAAACTACTTTCTACGAATCTAATATATCACTCTTTACTCCGTGCGTGCAATCTAGAAAGTAGTGATTGGTTGTCTATACACATGTAGAGTAAGCTGTCTGTATATGCCCATGTATGACTGTGCAACATCATGCCCTCGACCACTCTAAGTCGAGTCAGTGCTCGCGCTATGATATTTCTTCCCAAGCGAGCGCTGAAAAGATTCCGCTTAGAATATCCCGCTGTTCACCCCATCCGACCGTAGAACCTGCCTGGAGCTCAGCTCGCGGGGCAATCAACTTTTCATCCAAGACGCATCTCGATCCTCGTGTCATTTTCGGGGCAATAGTCTTTTCATTACCGCCATCCTTCTCCAAACACCACATTTTCTGATGCAACCCCCTCCCCCCCTCGGGGTAGCAAGACCTAAGTCTAATACCCCACTTTCGGGCCACCCCCTGTTTTGGGCCACCTCGAAAATATCATTATATAAATTTTAAACTTTAATAATTCAACAATTACTCTATTTCAATAAAATCTCTTATAATATTTATTTCATAATCATTATTAGAATCATCCTTTTCAATTTCACAATCCCCAATTTCAATTTGTACTCCCCGAATAACTTTAATCCCTGCAAATCTCGAATTCGGATTAGTTTTTATTATTCATCTTTTTTTAGATATAATCTACTTTAATTTATATTCCAATTGTTTTATTCGATACTCTGATTATATAAGTTTATAATCTTTAGTATCAAAACCTTTTGTAATTTTACAAAATAACAATCGACGAATTGAAAGATTGATTTCTTTTTCTTGAATTATTATATATACATATTTTCGAAGATCTAATACTTTTTGAAAGGTTTTCCATAGAATAAAAAATGATTCTATATTTTATTAATATTGAAGATTATTATTTGAAACAGAATTTTGATTTAGAATTTTATTATTATTATTCTCAAGTAATAAACAATTCATAAAAGGCTTAATACGATTTTGAAGCTATAAATCAGAAGTTTTCCATCCAGATTTGATATTATAAATTGTCAAACTCTCTGTTTTAGTTTTCTAATAACAAACAAGAAAGTTATGTTTCCCAGTTATTAAAGAATTCAATAAAGAACTCAATTTATTGAGATGATGTTTATAAACATTTTTGAAAGATGAGAATACTAATAAATCTAATAATTGTAGTATATATAATGTATATAACAGTAGAAATAGAAAATAGATATTATTCTTAAAATATTCAAATATAAATTCAATGATTTTATAACTTCCATAACCATTTAATATAAGTAATCTAGTTTCTTTAGATCGGGAAGGGATAATTTGAAGAATAAAGATTGTTTTCAATTATTCAAACTCTGTAGCATCTATCATCCATCCATTATTTGTAGCAATGAACTTCCATTCCTTATATAGAATAAGATCTATAGGAAACCATTATTATTATACATATTTTTCTTTGAAAATAACAAATAATTTGAATATCTGTTCTGTTGCCGAAATGTATTCAATAAAAGATGTCCAAATTTTTGAACCAGATTGTTTTTTTTGAATAAAACGATATTCTGAATTTCCTATTATTAAGCCTGACCTTCTATAATACCAGCTTCATCTATATTCTATTGGTTTTCGGGCTTAATATACTTAATCAAAGGTAAATTGAGCTTTTCAAATCATTTATCAATAATTTCAATAGCATTTGAAACATATACAGAATCGATTCGATATTGTCTTTTAGTTCTAATTTCAGGGTTTCTTTTCAAAAAATTCTGTATCTATTGTTTTCCAAATAAAGAATCATCTCTTTTTACTTCGAAGAAACTTTCATCTATTTCCCTTATTTGTTGATGAATAGAATTCTTGGAGGAGGTTGATTGGTTAATAATAATGAATAATATAATAATAATATTATTCACTATTATTATAGTGGAAGACTTAGTTATATAGCTTAAAAGGGTGATCGAATATATAATGGTTGAAGTCAAAATATGAGTGTATTGAATATTGAATTTATTTTGCTTGTTTTTCAGAAGAATTCTTTGAAGAAAATCTTCTTATTTATAATATTTGATAGGATTCTATGAAATTCTATAATATTCTATGATTATAAATAAGATCGATTTAAATCGAATCTTATAGAATTGTTTTATATAATGAAATGAAATAGTAACCAATAATATTTAACCTTAGAAATAAGAAAGTTCTACATGCTTCCATCACATTCTATTCCATTATAAATCATTCTAATATGATATATGATCAAGATTTTGTATAATAATAAAATTTAATAATATGAAATTATATTATTAATATATCACGTGATCATATAACCATCGGTTCGGTTAATATTATTAAGTGATTTAATAAACTTATTAGAAATTCTTATAAGAATTAGTACCTAATGATTCCTATACTAATATCTAATCTACTAATATTTTCTCCTGAACTGGAACTATCTTTTGTATATTTTGTATATCATTTCTTTGAGATAAATAACCATCTATTCGATTTTGAAGTGTAATATAGGGAACATTATATTCCGAGCTGGCCCGACGTATAGCTAGTCTATTTGCAATCGTATTAAGGGCTATAACAATATCATCTTCATTCATCATATTATAAATAATAATATATTTAAATTTCAGATCGATTGATTAAATGATTGTTGAATTATTAAAGATTTAATGAGGGAGATTGCTTAAAATGGGGTGGTTTTTTAAGGTGGCCCAAAAGAGGGGGTGGCCCGAAAGTGGGGTATTAGACTTAAATAGTTATTTGATACTACGGTGGTATTGTAGACGCTGGTCATGCGCTCTCAGCTAGCCACTGTTCATGCGTTCTCAGCTCGCCGCCGTCTAGTCAAGCTGCCGAAGATGGCACTAGATATGTCGATAGCTGCAATAGGGCGTTCAGGAAACGGGAATGTCGCGGGTGGCTGGCTGAGAACGGCGCCACCAGAAGTTTAATCTGGGGACCTTATCCTGCAGTCAATTATCCTTTTGCAGAAAGGAATGCATTCTCCCTGCATGTTCGCCAGCTGAAGCCCAATTGTCCTTTAAGCAGCCTCTTGTCCTGCACGCTGGCCAGCTGATGAAGCTCAGTTGTCTTTTTTAGCAACCCGTGCTGCACGCTCGCCAGCTGATGAAGCTCAATTGCCCTTTTTCAGAAAGTTGCATGCATTCTCCCCCTCCCCCTCCCTCCCCCCCCTCCCCCTCCTATACCGGAACCAAGCTCGGCCCCGCCGCCCCCGAGAGTGATGCATCTTCAAAAACGAGGTCCTTCGTGGATACCCGGTGATGAGCTGCGGAAGCCAAGCCCAATCGAGGAAGCCTAGCTAGGACTTTGGATACTGTATATATACCCAAGAATTGCACGGCATGCCTAGGGCTCGAGCACAGCGCGTATATTACATTCTCAGACCCGGGTTATTAACGGCCAGACGCGTACTAGATTAGTGCATATATACTATAGAAGGTGCGCAAGATATAGTCGAACGCCTGAACGGGCTTGTCTCTAGATCACAATAAGAACGTGTGGTAATCTAGCCGCTAGTAAGGCCTGCGATAAACGAGGCTATACTGTGGTATCCGGCGTAAATATTGTACATTGTCTGTGCGCGTGCGGGGGCGGATAATATTATGAGTCAGAATTTGATACCGATTACATACAAGCTTCAGTACTTTGTATATCCCCTTGAGCATCAATCACTGCCTGGCACCAGTCCCCCATGCTATCTATGAGTTGATTAAGCTGATCAACTGTAATAGCATCCCATCCCTCTCGTACTGCTATCCGCAGTTGATCATATGATAGTTGTACATCCCCAAATTTATTCTCAATATAGTCCTTGATCCAGTTCCATATAGTCTCAATTGGATTGAGGTCTGGTGAGTTGAAACCCCTGCATTCCTATTCACGACCATCAACCTTTCCTGCTTCAAGTCTTCACTTCTACCCCCCCCCGATCTGCAAACTCGACATATCATATGTCAATTCATAAAAAAAACACGCCTATATGGACATCCTGCTGATATGTCATACTGGATTCCCGCTGATGTGAATTTCTGTCAGTCTGCCCGCGACGCAGGCGTTTACATTCATGGTCTACTACAGCGGTATACTGGCATCAATTTTTCAACAGCCACTTTGATAGACCGCAGCTTCTGCCCTGGTAGTACCCCTTGTCGCAGAAAAGTATTCAACGAACGTGGTTGGACTTGCCATTTATGCTTCTCCAGGCTTACTGCTGGGGTCAACATTTGTGGATGTGGCCATAGGCATTGTTTTGGTTGCAAGGTCTAACTTAACAGAGACCCTTATTGGCCAAATAGCGTGAGTTTTACCTATGTATTATAATTTACAACGAATATTAATTTACCATAGATCGGTATTTTATGCGTTGATGGCCGACTGTCTTGTGTGGAGTGGAGGGCTAGGCCTTTGATGATTCTCTCTATGGATATTCATTTCGCAATATAGGGATAAAGCGGGAACTTGTGATATTTTACCAAGGATACTGAGCTTATAGCGAGTTTGGAACATTCTTCTCTTGAATGTAAATGGAAATGGATCAGTTCAATATTGACCCTAATTGATGATCAAAAGTTATGAAACTCAATTGTCTTTTATGCTACTTGAGAACAAATACTAATTTCACAGGCGAAATTACTTCTGGATCTCCTTTATTCTATCTGTACGGCCTATCTCGAAAACTAATACATATTCGTTTCATTACATTCAATTATTTGGAGGACGAACATATCGATCAAGAGGCTTCTCGCTGTGTTTAGCCAACCACTCTTTAATTCTCTCAACTCCTTGCAAATCACCTTTTTGGCTGTCCCTATTGACCTTATCAACCCAGTTGGGGGTATAGTTGCCCTTTAAATCGATAAGCCACAATCGATTGTCTCGATCGACCAACACATTGCTTGGTTTAGCATCACCTTATACCAAACCTACTTCATACAGTTCCCTAACAAGGCTTTCAAGCTTAATAGCTTAACAACGCCTATTCTCATCCAAGCAATCAGACCAGGGTGCTATCTCTTCGAGTGTGCCCTTATTTTCAATATAATGAATCAAGATACCTACCAACCGTTTCGGATTGAAGTTCGGATCAGCGTATTGCTCAAGGTTGAAGTAATCTGAGCCATCGTCCCCCCATTTAGCGAGCAGTTCCTCTTTTGTAGTATAGAACCAATATTGTAAGATTTCGCGATCATTATCGATAACCATACTATGTAAGCAGCAGATTCGTATATCGGGGTGAAGGTTTTTTATCTTAATAATAGTTGGAATTTATATATGTATTTATGATTTCTTCTTTCTTAAAGATGATAATTCTGAAGATAAATCCTTGTAATAGTATACAGTACTATTCCCAGCAATAACCTTAATCGGGCCTCGAAAATAGGGATGTTATTCTGGATCCAACGAAATTAGTATAAATCGTATTTGAGATGAGGTAAAGGATTTCACTAGTTTCAACCAATCTTTTTAAATGGATATATATTCATCTTATCTATCGCAGAAATTCATCTTTAAGATGTGATTGAATATTTATACTTTCTTAAACCTCTGTTCTTATTTCGAGAATTAAGAATAATGGATAAAGATAATCGGATAAATATTCGGATGAAGATTATGGATTAGAAGCTAATTTGGCCATAAACTCTTCGAATGGTTTTTTGAAACGATAAATCTCTTCTAAGACTTTTTCGTAGTCCCGATTATCTCCTACTTCGTTTGTTCTTATAATAGCTAAAAAACTATAATGTTATTTCAAAAGAAATAATGAAAGAGATAGATTATATAATCGGTATTGGATTTCGAAATGAGTATCAAAACAGTATATTTAGAATTTGATAATTTCATCATTATCATCATGTAGTTCGATCATAGACCACTGAAAACCTTCGAAATAGAATCTTTGAGTCATAATTATGTCTGAGGAAAATTGATTGATAATAATGTATTTAAGAAATAAACTTATAAGAGCCCAAAGATCTAACTATATAAATATTCTAAAGATACAAAGTATAGTGATACAACTAATTAAAAGCTTGCCTTTCTATGTAAGTATCCGAATGGTACAGAGAACACCAAATGTATTCGGTTTTCTCAGATTCCCCTTTTATTTTTTTGTTCTTCCTCTTTCTCTTCCCAAATTAAACCTTGAAGCATTTCTTCCTGATTGCTGAGGAGAAGAGGTTTGAGCAGGTAGGGTAATATTTTGTTTTCGTCCGGGGAAGAAGGCACCAAGCACCATCTCCACAGTGACCGTCTGTCATTCTGTCCCCACCTTTGCGCCAGCCTCCGGAACTGGGTTATACAATCTGATGCCGATTTTCATTTTCTGAGCGCCTTCAATTCAGAAAAGTATTCAAGAATTAATTGTACTAGATTGAATCGTTGAACAAGCATGAAGCTTAGATTTTTAGAATCCTCTAATTGAGCTTTACAGCTATTACATAGATTTGATTTTAATGAATATTGAAAGAGTGACTGACGCCAGAGATCGCCTTGCTGGGCATACGCCGCAGGTAAGAACAATTTCTCTTTATTGAATTCGTTCTCTCATATCTCTTGGTTATCAGAAGGTTGTATAAATCTATATTGAATATCTGAACATAAACACATTTTGCTGATGAATGATAAATGAAAATTGAGAGAGCAGAAGTACAAAAGAATTATTCGTCCGAAACATTTCTAGGGAACGCTTTCATTCGTGACGCCAAAAAAGAAAGTTCGCCGGGTTGAAATTCCTAAATTGAATTATATTTCCAAGACTTCCCCTGTATCCCCCAGTATTAACCTTATTCGCGAATACAATTATCGATTTTCAATTGATCATTATTTTCCATTTGAGAATATTATTTTATAAAGCTGTTTAATATAGAGTATCAATAGCTTACAATAAAAAGTAAAATTCGAATCTATCTTTTTAATAAATTCATTTATTCCAGCGATTGTTCTTAACTTTATTTTATTCAATTTATTTGTATTCTTGTAATTCCAATCTTTGTATTCCTTTTTACTTTCTTTTTATTGCCTAAATCTATTTCAATATATACAAATCCAAAAGAGTATCCAAAAGAATGATTCTAAATTATATATGAAATTATGATACTGTCGGAATATGAATCACGTGCATGGTAAGGATGGTAAGGATGGTAAGAATCACGTGCTCACTAGTGCTCACACTAATGCCTCGGCATACATCATTATATAGTTCTTCATCTTCTATAGATTCTGTCGGGATAACTGTATACGGGGAAGTGAAGCTTGTCAACGAACGTATAGAACTCTGTGGTTATTAATACGTTTTGATTTGCCTAGAGAGCTAGAAACTATAGAGGGTGAAGAAACTATATAATGGTATATGCCGAAGCACTAATACGAGTACTAGTACACATATGATCCTTACCATCCTTACCATCCTTATTATATATATGATTCATATTCCGACACTAGCAATTTCTTTTAAAATCGAAATATCGTATAGTCCAGGAATATGTATATTCAGCAAATAAATATTCCTTTTAATTCTAACTCTCATTTTTGTCACGGTTATTGGAAGGGTGTTGCTAGTAAAGCTAGGAATCTCTACAGGGAAGCGGCTTCATTGTTAAAGACAAGCGTACCATTGGCGATCTGTTGTCGATTGATTAGAAAATTCTGTAAAATCTCTGTATTTATTAAATTCTAATATATGATCGACGGTTTGTTATTATTCCGATATCGTTTTTTATTGGATTTAAAAGAAAAAGGTTTTTTTAATTAGAAAAGAATAATGAAAAGTTTTATAGCTATTTTAGGATTAATTAATTCTTTGTTATTTATGATTTTGATAATTCTTTTTATTCGACTCTTAAGAGTAATTCGTTAATTAATTATTGTCGATATTTCTTCGAATAATTATGGTGGGAATAAAAAGCACTTCAGATTTATCGATCAGTTCAAATATTTTTTAAATTTGAGGGGAAAACATATCGAGAATTTAGAGTGGCAATGAAGATAAGATATTGATATTAAATCATCAATTCATTATATAACTTGAAATAGAATTAATATAAAGATTCGAAAATATATAAAAAAAGTTCGAAATCTTTTGATTAGAAAATCAACAATAGATCGAGAAAATTTTTTTTCATTTTATATAAAAAAGAACAATTAGTTTGTTGGTAATAATTGTCAACAGTAGGGAGATGATATTTAATTCTATTCTAGTTCTTTAAGGAAGATTTTCGAAACTTCAAAAACCTTTATTTTACAAGAATTCTATTATTATAGAAGCAAAAGATTTCTTTTTCCAAATTGAATTTATATTTTGGAATAACGATGGATACTATTTTCTGATAAATCAAAAGAAAATAGATTATATTATTTAATACTTTCAAAAATAACCTTTTACGATTTGGCGTTGATACGAGAGTGGGATGATGGATTCTAATATATTGTAGAAAGAGTTCAGGGAATATATATATGATGTGATATTAAACAAAGGTAATTGTTAGTGTTTGGTTATATAATAAATAATCTATACTAAATAATAATTTATATAAAATATAAATAATTTTGTAGTATATCTCGATAGTTTAAAAGAAAAAATCGAATCGAAGATGAAGAATATTCGAAAAGAATGTTTTTTAATAGATCTATTTCTTTATATTGCAAAAAGAATTTCGGAATCATTTCAATAATCAAAAAGCAGAAACGAATTGATCAAATAAATATGCTGTTTGGAGAATATAAATAAAATATATTATATAATAAATCCCTTTAATATATTTTGTAATCGAAAACAGAGTAATCTTTTTATACAATTCAATTATTCTTTCAATCTTTTTCAAAATGGATAATCTTAAAAGTAGAATAATTTATTGCTGATTAGTAATATATAATTATAGTTTCAATATTCCAAATCTCTTTTTATAGAAAAGAAAGATAAAGGAATTTCGAAAGAAGGTTATCGAGAATAAAAATTGTAATGTTTCTGTTATCAACAATTGGATCATTATTCGAAAGGATATATCAATTTATATATTTGTTGATGATGTAAGGGTAATTATCTTGTTTATATTTGTTTTATATATCTTTTATAAGATAACAATCAGGGAAACGCTATAATTTAGTAGTAACTTTAATCGTTTTGGTAATTCTGGATCTTTAATAAAAGGGATATATTATTCTAATTATCGAAGCAAATTTTAAGGTTGATAATACTTCAACGAAGATATATTGTTTCATTGATTCTAGAGTGCAAATTAATATTATTTAATAAAACAAATATATCGAATAGGATTAGGCCCCTGATCCTAGCAAAAGTATTTTATTAATATCAATTAATAGAATTAGTATATGCTTTTATAGTAATCATCGATTCACTATCGAAATAATAAACGAATATAAAGAAAAAAGGATATATACTTATCAATTCATTATTACTATTCTGAATCTACCAGGGATCGATACTATTTTAGGGCTACTTTGGCTTTAAATAGTAAACCCGGATATCGATTGATAATCGATTTCGTTCTATTTCAAATCTGTATTATAAGATTTTGAAATAATAATAATCAAGGAATTATATAAAGAAATAAAAACCGGGGTCAAAATCTGTATATTATTATTTGAAATCTAATCAATTATAAAAGTATCATCAAACTTCAAGAATGTTTTTTTATTATTATTTTTGTAAATATCTTTTAAATATAAGGAATACGAGGAAGCCTTTTTAAAAGATAAAAGTAATATATTATTTGATTATTATTTAATAGAATATTATATTGATTTTGAATCCGGATCAATTTTTTTTTAAGGATCAATATATATTCTTTTGGAAAAGGAATTAACAATTCTATAAGAATATTTTAAGGAATATTAAAAGAAAGGTTGAATTTGTTGTTCGATTAGTTTTGTTGAAGTTTTGATTATATTTATTTCAAAGAAAGAAGGTAATTATTGGTTATATATTGATTATTATGGTTTCAATAGAATTATAAAAAAGGATTGTATTTCTTTACTTTTAATTAACGAATTATTAGATCGTTTAAAATAAGGGATCTTTTTTATAAAACTTGATCTTAAAGATATATATTATCGAATATATATATAAGAAAGCGATAAATAAAAGATAATGTTTTATATTCGCTATAAATAATTCAAGTATTTAGTTATATTTTTCGGTTTGATCAATGTCTCTGTTACCTTTCAAATATATATCAATCAAGTATTTATTAGTCTTATAAATAGTATTTGTATTATATATTTAAATGATATTTTTATTTATTTTAAAGATAGAAAAATCTATATTGCTGATATTTGTAGGATCTTTATCAGATTATTTGAATATAAGTTTTATATTAAATTAAAGAAAAATATATTTTATATATATAAAATGGAATTCCTGGGTTTTATTGTATCAGGGAAGGATATCATTATAAAATTAAACAGAATTTAAATCATCATTGAATAGTTTATATTAATATCCCTTTGCGAAATTCAAATCTTTTTAGGTTTTGCAAATTTCTATTGATAATTTATCGCAGCCTATTCGCGAATCATTTATGGTTTAACAAATCTGTTATAAGGTATCAAAAAGGGAAAGGTTGTATTGGAATTTAAATGGATAAAAAAGGTTCAAAGTATTTTTAATAATTTAAAAAAAGCCTTTATTATAATATCGATACTCCGATATTTTGATTTAGTATTCCGAATCCTAATCGAAATCGATGCTTTTGGGTTTGCATTAGAATATATGCTTTTTCAATTATTCTTTGATAATTCGAACAACCCTATTATTTCTCGATAATATCCCGTTGCCTTTTATTTGCGAAAGTTCAATCCAGCAGAATAGAGATATTTCATTTATAATTAGGAATTTTTAGTTATCTATATAGTCTTTGTTCAATAGCGGTATTATATTGTAAGTAATCGATATATCATTGTAATCAAAACAGATTATAATAATCTTCAATATTTTATAAAGAAAAAAGAATTCAATAGTAGATAAATGCAATAAGCCGAAATCCTGATCGCTTATGATTTTACAATCATATATAGATCAGGCAAATTAAATCCTATCGACGATCTATCGAGATAATCAGATTATACAGAAAATATGAATAGTATTAATGAAATACTATTTATATTATAAAATAAATTGAAAAGTATTATAATAATAATCACAATTTTCTTTCTTTCGAAAATAGAAATGGAATCTTTATGGAATATTATAGATCTCTTCCAACAAAAGGGGTATAATTTGTTTTTATACAATTCTAAAGGATCATTGATAAAAACTGATTATAAATAATCGATATTATATCAGATAATTAATATATTAGTTAACAACGAAACAATATTTGAATCAATATCAAAGTTAATAAGAAATACTTTATTATAGCTTCAAAAGAATAATGATTTTACAAAAAACAAGAAGTATTTGAAGCATTAATATAATTCAATTGGAGATACTATATTTTGGAAAGTCGACGCCGATAATTTGTTTATTTATAATAAATATATTTTCATATCGTTAAATAGAGTCATAAAGATCGAAATTTTGAAAGTCCATTACAATAATCTTATAAAAGGTTATTAGGGTATCAAGAAAATTTGGAAGATATTGAAAAACAAATATTTCTGGTTTAATATAATAAAAATATAAAAAAATATATATAAATATATACTATTTATCAATAAATAATTTTAAAGTATTATCAGTTTTATAATGAATTATAAATCCTATTATTCCCTTTTGATCTTTGGAAAGAAATAACAATGAATTTTGTTACAAATTTATTTCCTTCAAAGATAAATAAATATATATATAATACTGTTTTTATTGTTATTAATAAATATACAAAATTTGTTTGATATATTTTAATCAATAAAACGATAACCTTATTCAAATTAATAGAGATTCTGTTTCGATATATTTTTAAGGATTTCGATGTATTGAAGGGAATAATTTCAAATTGAGGATTACAATTCGCAAATAAATTTTAGAGAAGTTTATTTTTCTATTTAAGAATATATTGTAAATTATCAATAGCATTTCATTTATAAACCAATGATTAAACAGAATAATAAAATTAGAATCTAATCTATTATATTATATATTATATTAATTAAAAACAAAACGATTGAATATCATTATTATCCTTAACAGAATTCATTTATAATGTGATATGGTATAATATAATTGACGAAATATCCTTTAAAGCGATATATAGATATCTATTTATGTTTAGTTATATCGATAAGAATATTGATACCGAAAGAAAGGCATCTACTATACGAAAATATATCGAATCATTAAATCAGGAAAGAGCAAAATTGATAGAAATTTGGAATAACTTAATGAAAAAAAGATCGAAGAATAATAAAAAAGATTTATCCCAATGATTCTATATCGATAATAAAGTTATACTCAATATCAAGAATATCAAACAATTATAATCCAAAAAGAAATTCTCCGATCGTTTTATAGACCCCTTTACTATTATTAATATCAAGAATAGTAAACAAATATACAAATTAGTATTTCCAATATTATATAAAATATATAATGTTTTTTATATCTCGCTATTCGAATTATTATTTAAATATAAAGGTATTATTGATCTTCCATCTCCTGAAGAAATTGAAGGATATATAGAATATAAAATCGAAAAAATATTAGTTTATAAAAAAAAGGATAAAGAACGCAATATCTGATACAATAGAAAGGCTATTAATCAATAAAAGATATATAGGAAACTTTACAAAACTTAATATATATCAAAAAGCATTTGGAAAATTACGAAAAAGAAAATATACCATCATTATAACAACAGTAAAGAATAAAGAAATAATATTATCAAAGTATATTATAAAAATAAAGGGGATTTATATTTATATTAGAAAATTAGAATATCTATATTTAAAAACTTTTATATAATCAATCCACCCTAGAAAATTATTACAAATATATTACCTTCATTTTATTATTAAACATTTGTATTTTCTTTGTTCTTTTATCTCCTTCTTCAATAATCTATTCTTATTTATATTATCCGAATCCTCATTAATATCCAATTCTATTGATTGATGGAATATTCGCTGAATATATTTTTCGGTAACAGGATCTCAATAGGAAATTCGGGGAATTGTTATAAAAATGAATGTAGGGAAAGATTTAGCTATGCTTTATAATCGAAATCTGAAAGATTTATCAATATTTAATTATCGATCAATTAAATTCAAATTATTATATTCGTTATATCGATTTAGAAGTTTTTTCGTTAACTAATCATATTTATCTAAAATAGTATTCATATTATTATTATTGGAATCCTCCAAAAAATCGAAACTCTCAATTTGAGCTATTGATTTTTCTATTTTAGATGTTATTAACTTTATTAAAGCTATCAACAATTCTCTACAAATGATTAATAGTATTACATTGATCTTAGAAATTGGATTTAGTTTATAAGAACTTATCAAAAATGAAAGCGGTGTATTAATCATTGAAATCTTTTCCTTTTTAAATCTTTTGAAGTTCGATAATTTAGTGTTAGATTGTTGTAGGTTCTTGTTGTTGTTATCAAGAAGTTCAATTGGTTTTGATACTTTTCTTTTGACAAAAACCGATTTGGAAGCTTTCCCGATAGGTTTCGTTTTTGTTACTCGAGGTACAACGATCTGTAACTTCTTCGCTACTGCTTCATTAATATTTTTAATACTTTTGGTTTTGTCTTTGACTGCCTTTCGATATATCGATTTTGTTAACAGAGTATAAATGGATTTCGATGATTGAATTAGGAAAGCTTTGAGGATCTTTTTTTTATCCTCCTCATTAATAGTATCCTTCAATTCATTATCATTCATTGGTTTATTTATTGATTATGATATGGCTATACGACTATTGGCGAAGAGAGCGGTGAATTGTACTTAGTATACCGGTAGAGTATCATTACGAATCTATACACATCTTCGTCAATTTTATCAATTTTTCTATTTATATATTCAATACTAATACAACTTCCTTTGTATCATAAAGTGATTACATTAAACTATATTTCTTTTGTTTGTGAAAAAAGGCTTTTATTCTTTATATAAATTTAATTTACCGATCTTCCAATTTCCCTAAAAGTATAATTTCTTCAAACGAACCCACTTCGGCTGTCTGTTATTCATAATGAAACCGCAACAAACAATTTATTATAGAATTAACGTTTTCTAGTAACGTTACACAGGGTTTCTTCTTTCGGGTGTATTCCGTACACATCAGATCGGATCCTTTTGGAAAAAAGCATTCTTCATTTATTACCTCTCCTTCAAGCAAAGATTTTATATTATCGTAATAAACGATATATTTAGTATAATAAAGGTATATCGGATATATAAATTGCAAAGGCATACAAACCAAATGTATTGTTAATTCGGAAAAGGACTGAGATATAATAGGGAGAGTAACAAAAGTTTTAAAATATAATGCTATGATTGTAATACAGAAATATAAAGTTTCGAAAATGGGATTCCAATAGATTTATATAACTTTCAGAAAAGCAGATTATATATATTTTATTATTATTATTATTATTGTTTATCTCTTTATTTATTATACAAAAATCATTATATATTATAATCGTTTTGTCGATTGATGGTTCCCTATAGTTATAAACAGATCAGCAATTCACCAGCTTCTTAGAAGCGAAGTTTCGAAGGGAAAACTTTGTTACAATTATTGGAAAGATGTTGTTAATAAAGTTAGGAATCTTTATAGAGAAGTGGCTTCATTGTTAAAGGCAAATGTACTATTAATGATCTATTATCGATTGATTAGAAAACTTTATAAAATCTCTGCATTTATTAAACTCTAATATATGATCGGCGATTTGTTATTATTCCGATATCGCTTTTTATTGGATTTAAAGGAAAGAGGTTCTTTTAGTTAGAAAAGAATAATGAAAAGTTTTATAGTTGTTTTAGGATTAATTGATTCTTTGCCATTTGTAACTCTGACAATTTTGTTCTTTTGTTCAAATCAACTCATATATAAAATGATTATATATTCAACGAACTGAATATATATCTATAATGGCTTTTATTTTGTATTTGTTTTTCAATTCCTGTATTTATACTATTTTCTTTTCATTATATTCTAATCTCTTTATCTATTCTGTAATCTTGATCTTGATTGTATTGTTCTTTACAAGATTTTTGAAAGCTTGATATAATTTTGTTTTTATTATTATATCAGTAGCATTAGATTATTTATTAATTTATTTGATTTTTATTATCTCTTTTTGTTTATACAATTACTATAAAGCTATTAAATCGATCATCAATCTTTTCTTTCGAATTGAATCTAGTTTCGTAAAACAATTATAAAATGATTTTGAATCTGTATATATAATTAATAATACTTTCTACTTTGATAATATACTTCCGATAATACTTTTGAGTATTGTATTAATATCGAATCCTAAAGTTATATTATAAAGTTCCAATACTAATATACTTTTAGTGATTCTTTTGTATTTGATTGATAATCAATGAATCAGATTCGCTTTGTTATTCTTATTCATTAATATAATGATATATTCGATTTGCAAGAATAGATTTCGATTATTAACGAATGATGTATTTGTGAATATTATTAGTTTCAACAAATCGAGATTGAGTGATACGAATTTCAATCCTTTGATTGAATTGTCCATTTATTATTGGATTGTTTTATTCATCAATTTCACATTTTCCTTTTTAGCGTTGATAATCTGGGTAGTAAAAGAAAAAGCGAATAATATTTTTGATTGATATATTATCGAAATATAAGTTTCTCTTATATATTGAACAATATATTGATCTTTTGGAATCGTGCTTTTTCGAATTTTGCCTTTTGTATTATAAATATCGATTGATTGTATTTTGATGAATTATAGATTTATATATTATTTCTTCTAATTGATATAAATGGAATCATTATTTATTTGAATGATAATAATTCCATTGAATTTAAGGGGATTCTTAAAGGATAAGATTTCTCGATCCTTTATAAAAAACTTTATATTTTCGAATTCTTTTTATTCTTTATTTGCGAATGTTTTATTAGTTATAATAATTATATTATTTATTTGAAATCCTATTAATCTAAATGCTTCATCTTCCTACTTGGTATATATTAGACAGAGGTTGTAGATTGATTGGATTATTTGGAGTGCAATAAGGTGGTGGTTGTAGTAAATGCCGAACCAATGATTTCGAATCTCTGATATATTATATAATAATTTGATTATTTGTAGTAATATTCCCTTCAGGAATTCCATTTCCTTAGATGATTGAATGTAAAATAGTTGTACCAGATTGGATACTGCTTATATATAGATTTGAATAATATCTCTAATATACAGAGTTATTTGTACAATTAATTATAAAATAATTATAATATTTAGTATCAAATATTGATTTGCGTATTGAATTGTAGGTGATTATATTAATATCGTTCCTTTTTTTATATTATTCTATATCTGGATTACAAATCTTAATTTTGGGAATATCTTTTCAATATCTTCGTTTTTAATTTTATTAACGAATCTTAATTTGAATATTTATATACTTTTTGATATATCCGTTTATTATATAATTTCGAATACACTGTTTTCCATTAAATTATTAATTTCCTTCTTTTTTGATTCCTTATAAATCAATAGATTTTGAAGTATATCGGATATCAATAGATTTTTATTAAAGATATTAATGATATTTTCTTTTTCATCGTTTCGAAGATAGATAACTATATTTGATACTTCTATTATATTTTCAATAAAGTATATTACTATAATTTCGATTGATATCGTATTTGTTATACTATATGATATTTTTATTAATAAAACGATTACTTAAAGGATACCGGGATTCATCTTTATCATATTTTTTAAAATAATCTTAAATTTCTTCTAAAAGACGATTTCGAAGTTCTTCAAGGATATCTCTTAAAGAATTTATTCTGTCGCAATAGGTTCTGTTAATATAATAGATTCTATTAATATCGTTATTTCGATTATATAAGATTTCATTATTATAAATCAGAAAATTGTAGATCTGTTTGGTAATTGAATTATAAAGGTTTCTCTTGGAGGAGGTTGATAGGTTAATAATAATGAATAATATAATAATAATACTATTCACTATTATTATAGTGGAAGACTTAGTTATATAGCTTAAAAGGGTAATCGAATATATAATGGTTGAAGTCAAAATATAAGTGTATTGAATATTGAATTTATTTTGCTTGTTTTTCAGAAGAATTCTTTGAAGAAAATCTTCTTATTTATAGTATTTGATAAGATTCTATGAAATTCTATAATATTCTATGATTATAAATAAGATCGATTTAAATCGAATCTTATAGAATCATTTTATATAATGAAATGAAATAGTAACCAATAATATTTAACCTTAGAAATAAGAAAGTTCTATACACTTCCATCACATTCTATTCCATTATAAATCATTCTAATATGATATATGATCGAGATTTTGTATAATAATAAAATTTAATAATATGAAATTATATTATTAATATATCACGTGATCATATAACAATCGGTTCGGTTAATATTATTAAGTGATTTAATAAACTTATTAGAAATTCTTATAGTTTCGTCTTCGATTTGTAATAATATAAATGATTCTAATTATCCGGCTGTTTAATTATTTCCTTTTTTCTATATCTATATCTTTGAATTGATTGATAATTTGTGGATTAGAGTTATATTTAGATCATTATATTGATTCAATATATTTATTATTTATTTTTCAACTCAGAATCTTTTGATCTTATTGTTTGTCTTTTTGATTGCATTGAATCGTTATTGAATATTGAATACCGATAGATCGAATTCATTCATTTATAGGTACATTCCGAATACTAAAAGGGTAGATATAATTTCATCAAGACTAATAGTATTATTAATTACTTTCATTGTCATTTGTAATACCGATTTTCTTGTCATTTCAATGCCCTTGAGTTCTTCCTCGATGATATTATATGTATATCGAATGATTTGATAATAATGTTTGATTATTCCGATTAATTAATATATTTCGATAGATATACTTTTCATAATAATTATTATCATTTCAGTATATTATCTGAATTCTTTATTTACAAAGTTTTTTCTGGTATTATGAATAATATAATCTAATAGACCTAAATATATATTCATTTAGTATATTCTTAATTTATCTCATATATACTTTGTATTAATATTATCGAATTATTATACTATTTGAAATCTGATTCCTTTATTGATAATATATAATATTGGTTTATTATTGATATATATAATATCGATTATAATCGAATAATTAAATTCGATATTGTTATAAAAATTGAACTTAAATTTGTCTAGGGATTTTCTATATTTTTAATAGTATTCGCAGAGTTTTATAAGTTTTTCGAGATCTCCTTGGGCAACATCTGTATAATCTGTTCATCAAAGAATTCGATAGAATCTATTTACAAATAAATGATCAAAACGACAATATAATCTTTATATTTCTGATTCGGTTAGGTAACAATTGTTTATATCAATAAATGTTTGTATGAATTGCTGGATATTTATATTCCAAAGTAATATTGTATATTTGAATTTGTGAATGCAAAAGTGATTTATAATTGGTGATATAAATGCATCGATAATATTATTATAATATATTCTGAATCGATCTATATTCTGTAATGATAATAGAAATGATGTTTCTAATTCTATAATATAGAATTCGACAGATCCTAAGAATAGATCTAATTGAATTGATTTGATTGATTCAATCTTTTTGATTCTGAATATCACTTTTGTGATTCCTACTCTACTTATATTTAATTTGATATTCTTGATATTCTTTTGGTATATTTAATATTGTTTGAATTCTACTATAAATTATTAGGATGCTTCTATATCGATAATAATACTCTGAAACTCTTTATCATTATATCACAAAAAGAAAACTTCATACCCTTCAGTTTTATTGATTGATTTATTAACAAAATCAATCAAAATATATATTATTACTTTATTGAATAAATTCATTATAACTTTCTTTCTATTAATCAATCTATAAAATAAAATCCAAATATATTTTGAATCATTATCCTTTATATTCTTTTTTGGATCGTTTTGAATATATATTGTGAATTCTTTGTTAATATTGATATCCAATGAAATTTCTTTATATTCAATAATATATTATTCGAAATATAATCCGAAATCTTTATTATTGTTTTTGAATAATTCCCTATATTTATATTTCGATTCAATTCGTTTAATTTCTATATACTTATTTGATCAACAATCTTCTTTTTTATAAATAAAGTATTTTTTAATTCCTTTTGATCAAATAAAGAATCATTGATTGAGTTTATATTCACAATTGTATCTAAGATTCTTCTGATTATATATTCGATTTATATAAAATGTTTCGTTTTCGTTTGAATATAATTTTTTATATATAAAAATGAAACCTTATAGATCTTCAATAAATCCGATTACAGATTTTAAAGATCGATAGTATATTTGATTATATACTGGTATACAATTATATGTATTAAGGATCTTTCTCTGGATATATATAGTTATTTGAAGTTCTTTTAATAAACCTTTTTGGAGATAACAAAGTTTAATGATTATAATATCCAAGTATTCTGATGTCGATTTTCTAGAGTTTTATATAATAATTGTTTTGAGTATTATATGATCTCATTTCTCTATATATCCGTATTGATATCCTTCTCCTTCGAAAGATATTTTCATTATTTCGCAGATGCCCTCCATTATATTGGGAATATAATTGAAATTCGAATAGTAGAATATAAAAGCCTCTTCTTTTAATATTATAGGAAATACTCTTGTATAAAGATTTGAATGAATATTAATTCTTTTGCAATAATTGAGAAAGATAGTATATTTGTAATCGAAATTATCATTTTAATCAATATATTTATTAGCATTATCATAGAGTTTCTCAAGATTCCCAAAATCATAATCGATATTACCGCTTTATATATAATCAGGTGATTTGTCCTTATAATTTCCTAAATCATTGTTTTCTTCATTATTGATTAGATCTTTTCCCCCTTCGTTGTTTCCACAAAAGTATATATAAATATTATTTTGATCTGTATCATCTACCTTACAATTGTTTCCAAAGTGTTTATTATTGTTTGGGGGTTTTTTATTATTAAATGATCTACTTGATAATTCTTTATTATTGATAGATCTTTTTTTATTCGATGGTTTTTCATCTTCAAATAATATATTGTTATTATATAATAATTGTGATAATATTGAACATTGTTTCCATTCTGGATCTTGATATTCATTATATAGGAGTTCCTTGAATATATAAGATCTCAATTTCTTGTCTGATTGTAATGATTGAATCCCTTTGTATTATATTGAAGATGATTGCTTTATATTCATTTATATAAATTGTTCTCTTTTTTAAGGATTAAATAAGAGTATTAGATCTTCAGGGATGATATCCAAATATATATTATTATCGAGTATCTTGATTTGATTTAGAATAATTTTCGATCAGAATTGAAAGTATCGATTCATCGCCGTTTTTCGAATTTGATCATTCGACTATAGTACATATAGAATATAAAATATTTCGATTAAAATCTTATTGATTATTAATTCTATATATTATATCGTTTTTTTAATAAACAAATCATTTACTTTTAATTCAATATATAATCTGAATATAATCTTTGAATTGATGAATTCGAAGTACTCAATTTTAAAATTTGCAAAATCGCTATAATAATCACTCTATAGATCTTTATCGATATAATTATATATTATATAGAACTTTAACTTGAATTTGCAAAAGTTAATGATTTCTTAAGAGTTTTCCTTTATAAATACGAATTGATTGTATTTCCATTTGTCTATCCATTCGTTATACTCTTCGTTTCTGATATATAAAATGATTAATACTAATAACAATAGAATTCGTATTCTTTTAGAATGAAGGGTTGTAGAAGAGTATTCGAATATATCTGCTATAATTGTTATAGTAATGATTGTCATATATTTTCGGGTTGTTTCGAAATTGATCATTATAAGATTTTTAAAACAATCTTAAAAAAGAGTCTGAATATAGATTCATAATATACGAAATATATACTTTGATGAAGTTATATTTGTATTATATATAGTATTATTGAATCCTGAAGTATTTCGAGATTAGAGTTGGTTAGTCGGATCGATCAAAATTGACCAAAATTGATCAAAATTGATCAAATTGATCAAGATTGACCAAATTAACCAAAGTGATCAGGTTTGATCGAAATGAATAGAACAATTAGGATAATGAAATTAATCAGATCGAATTGATCAATTTCGTATGTGAATTGTTACGAACCTCAATTACGAAACTAGGGCTAGCCGAAAGCGGGCCGAATTGTACGCTAGTTTGAAGAGTTTTCATCTATATAGAGGGGAATTCTTCAATATTATTAGAAAAGTAAGGAAAAGTTTTTTGATTCTAAACCCAAACCTATTGTTATTCGAAATTAACCGATTCTTTGCTGTGATTCTCACATGAATAGTAATTCGCATGAAGTGAATAAATAAGATGGTTTTTCGTGAAAAAATGGGTATGATGAAAAACTCGAAATTGCTTTCAGGTTTTCTTTAGATGTATACCTTATACTATTTGATAGATATATAATAAACGCAGAATGGTTAAATCAAGAAGTGAACTCCAAATTCATTATTAGATGATTACTATTCTTAATCCTTCGATTCTTTTGAATTACTTAATAATTAGAGATTTATCCCTTGATATAAAAATGCTTTATTTTGCAACGAAATACCTTTATTCAATTACAAAAACAAAGTTAAAATAAACTTAAAACTTATAACTCTTCATACCAATTCCCAATATTTGATCTATAATATCGCTATAACAAAAAACACATTGATTAATATCAGGATAACTATATATAGGGAAATGAAACTTGTCAACGAACATATAGAACTCTATGGTTATTAATACATTTTGATTTACCTAGAGAGCTAGAAACTATAGAGGGTGAAGAACTATATAATGGTGCATGCCGAGGCACTAGCGCGAGCACTAGCGCGCACGTGATCCTTACCATCCTTACCATCCTTATCATGCACGTGATTCATATTCCGACAGATTCTAACTCTTTAGACAAATCAAAACATATCAATTATCAAAAGTATTTTACATTCATTGATAAACTTCATTTCCCTATATACAATTATCTCAATATTGATCAATTTTATTCTTTTATAATAATATTATAAATCAAATATTAAGAATTAATACAAAGAATTATAAATTTTAAATCTATTTTGATTTTGCCCTTATAATTGAATAAAGATATTTCGTTGTAAAACGAAGTATTTTTATATTAAAGAATAAATCTTTAATTATTGAACAATCCAAAAGAATCGAAAAATTAAGAATAACAATTATTTAATAGTGAATTTAGAGTTCACTTCTTGATTCAATTATTCTATATCTATTATATATTTATCAAATAATATAAAATATATATTTGAAGAAAACCTAAAAACAATTTCAAATTTTTCGCTATATTCATTTTCTTATAAAAAACTATTTCATTTATTCATTTTATACGAATTACCAATTATATACGAAATTAATCAATTCGATTTCATTACTCTGATTATTCTATTTATCTCGATCAAATCTGTTCCGATCAAATCCAATCATTTTGATCAATTTGATCGATTCGATTAATCAATCCCAATCTCGAAATACTCTCAAGATCTAATAATATTATATATAATGTTAACTTTTGGTGCAGGAAGTAGTAGTGTTGTTGATTATATAGGTTGAACTAAGGATCTATTATTCTAATAGGAGTAGAATTGAGATTATCCCCAAATATGATTTATACACTACAATGATTATATGATCTCAATTCTAATCCTATAATAACCTTATTTCCAATACTCCTTTATTGAGGATATCCTATTCGATTCTTTTAGACTATTAATCCTAACATTTTCTTGAATCTTTCGAAAACAATCCTTATATAAAGCTTTATCATTTTATCGGCAATTATATCGTATATATTGATATAACTAGTAACGATTTTCTTCTTTTCTATTAAATCCCTAATGAAGTGATAACTGATATCTATATATTTGAATCGTTTATACAAATATAGATTCTTGGTTAAAGCTAAAACTGTGACGCACAAGAGCCGTAGTAGAGCTGAATAAACAGGGTCAATTATATTCTTTAGAATCTACAATTGAAGAACTATGGCTCATAAGGAGCGACTAGATATATATATATAAATACCCATTTGTGGGCTGTAGGGTTGTATGTAAGTGTTATTAGGGTTACTATTTTACTATACTAAATCGTATGATTCGTAATATATACACATAGATGATCAGTTCATAAATTGATATAGGAGATAAAAAGTATCATGTAGTTAGCCTCCTGTAATTCACGATTTGTAACACTACTCTCCTCTTCGGAAAAACTTGTCTTCAAGTGTTTCACTCCTTTGTTCCATTACTATTTCATCGGAAATCAGGTTTTGTAAAGGTTTATAAGCTTTAAATCAATTAGATTGGTCATTTTAGTTGATTTAATCAATTTACTGGAAATTGATTAAATTGACCAAATTAATCGACCAAATTAACCAAAATGACGAATGAATTGACCAAATCAATCAAATCGTTCATTAATTGATTAAATTAATATTGATTCATATTCTCCTTGATTTGGGGAACCTTTGAAAGGAAAAAGTTTCAATAGAAAAAGGAAGGAGGTTGAATTATAATATAATGATAATGGATGGTTAATATAGTCAATTCCGAAATCGACCAAGTTAATCGATCAAATTGACTAAATCGAACGAATTGAACGAAATCGATAAGGGTAACATTATATTTCGTTCTTACCATATTCAAGCTTCCCTTTGCATGATTTTTGAAATGATTATAGGCATAAATTTTTGAAATATATTACCTTTGTATTGTCTTGATAATAGCAGCTCGTCTGTTGTATAAAGCTCGGGCTATATGCGTATACAATCAAATTCTCTCGAATTTGTATGGGTTTTCGATTCTTTCACAATCGTATACATATACACTATCATAAAATCATAATATCTAATCTGCTGTATTGAAGAATACTTTTCTTTCCCTTAATTTTATAAATGAATCGTTATTTATATGATTATAATTATCCTCTCCGTTTTCATAAAGCTTTATCTAATCAATTAATCGATTGAGAGGATCAGGTAATGTTGGATTGATCAGATGAAAATCGTGCAGGAGGTATAATGATGTTTTAAAATCGGAAGCAGGATACCAGGTAAGATCGGTATTGTTATTAAATTACAAGATTTTATATAATAGAATTTTTTGTATTTTTTTTATTATTAAAATCTTCTTTATTTTCTATTCCAAATCATCAATTATATTAATAGATGGAGGTGGTTTGAGTATCTAATTAGGAAGAGAATCGTTATATATTTTATATAATCGATCTGAAGGGAAAACAGGATGAATTTTCATTGTAATCGGAAGTTCGAGTTTAAAAGAGCTTTCAAATCGATTAATGATCTTGAATCTTCTTTGAATTGGGAAGTCCAGTTTTTTGGATGGTTTCTGGGTAGGATAATTCTTTATATTGAATTATATATAATCTCTAATATCGAAATCAACTTTACATCAGTAAGTATTTATGGATTTCGATATTTTGGCTTAGATATACAATAGGCCTTTTTTCGTTTGTGCGAAAGCTAATCTATTATATTCTGTATATATACAGGTATTATGTATATTTATATTGTTTATTGGTTTACTAGTATCTTCCTTCCATTCCTATGTATGTTTCGGTGTATGCCTGTATAAGGTTTTGTAGGGTATAAGTTTTTCTAAAGAGTTGTATAAAAAAGTAAATTGCGTGTAATCCATTATAGATAGGAATTCTAATCAATCGTTTTGATAATAGTTAATAAACGGCTTTAATCGTTGTTGAAAGTACTGATTATAAATTTCAGTTTGATCATCGATTTAAGGATAGTAAACAATGGATAGTTTAAGATCGATTCCTAGGATTTGACTGAATTCTTTTCAGAATTGTGATATGAATTGAAGGCCGCGATTTGATATTATAATGTCAAAGGGATCATAATATCGATATATATGGTAAAAATATAATTATACTTAAGTTCGAATATCGATTGATTTGTGATAAGGTATAAAGATAATTTACTTTGTTAATCGATCAATAATAATTAAAATATTATTATATCCATATTTATCTTTATTAAAGCTGTAATAATCTATAATGATATATTGCTATATTCGATTAGGAATCGGAAATGGATGTAATAAACTGGGGGTACAATCGTATGAAATGGAACTGTATTTGCAGGTGTAACAATTGTGTATATATTTGGCTATGATATCGTATATTCTGGGCCAGTAATATTGTTGAGATAATAAAAGGTAGGTTTTATTTGTACCAGGATAAACAATGAAAACAGAATTATAAATTTTACAAATCAGGTAAATTCGAAGGTTGTCGATGTTAGGCATTATCAAGTGGTTATTGTAAAGCAAAAGATCATTTTGGAGTGATATATACTTGTGATTTTGGGTAATTTATATTCTGAATGTTAGTAAACTATCTATAGTTTTATTTGCTTCGATGATACGGTTAATTAAATCGAATCGAAAAACGATTTTACTCAAATCGATATTAATAATCGCTATTTCGTTTAAATAATACTTTCATAAAGCTTTTCTTATAATTTCGATATCAATTTGGTTATCTTTAATAAACTGCTAAAAACAATTCTTCTTTTTGGTATAATTCTAAAGATCCAATTCATCGATCCGATGGGTTAAAGTATTAACGAAAGGGTTATCTTTTCCAAAGCGATATATAATAATGAAATTATAATCAATTAGAACTTTTGCCCAACGAACTTATCGGATATTGAAAGTCTTAATAATCATAAAATATTCGAGGGCCTTATAATCGATATAAATCTTGATTTTATATAGTAAACCAGCGAATTCCGCTTTTTAATAATTAAGAAATCGAATAATTGATAGCATTTCCTTATCATGAACTTTGTAATTCAATTCAACAACAACCATAATCTTGAAGAAATAAGTTATAAAAAACCAATCTTTGCTATACTATTATGATAACATATTAGCAACTACTCCATCGAATATATCTATTTCGAGTATACAAAGGAATCAATAATTATAGTATTGCAGAAGCGGAATAGAGATAAACTTTTTCTTTAAGATATTGAATACGTTTTGGTATACTTCGTCGAATATGAATTTAACATTTGCTTTAATGAGTTTGTTGAAAGATTTCGCTATTATACCGTAGTCCTTAATAAATCGTTGATAAAAATTACAAAAACCGAGAAATAATTGAATCCCTTTCATTATTATCGGAAAGGTCCAATTCTCAATTATCTCAATCTTTTCAGGGTCCACCTCTACTCTTTTAATAGAAATAATAAAGTTTAAGTATTTAATACATATAATATTGAATTTGTATTTTTTGAGATCCGCTTATAGGCCAACAACTTCTAATCATTCGAAAATTAATTTAACATAAATTTGATACTCTTCTTCATTCTCGAAATAGATTAGAATATCGTCGAGATATACTATATAGAAAACATCTAAATAATCGAATAGAACATCATTTATATAACACTAATAGATTACAAGACCATTCGTTAATCCGAATGATATGACCTTACATTTATATGATCCATATCAGATTCGGAAGGTAGTATACTCTTCCGAAACAGAATCCATTCTTATACAATGAAAAGTTTAATGAATATCGAATTTAGTAAAGATCTTAACACCGGAAAACCGAGAAAGTGTTTTATCGATCAAAAAAAAAGGATACCGATTTTTACATATCAAAGAATTCAATAATCTGAAATCTATACAGAACCTCAAACTACCATTAGGTTTTTTAACAAATAAAATAGATATAGTATAAGAAACTTGATTAAATTTAATAAAATTTTTACTAAAATTATCCATAATATATTCTTTAACGATTTCCAATTATTCCAGGGATATTTTGTAAAGCAGATTATAACGCAAAGTTTATTCTCCTTTACCTTCTAATATGATTTTATGATTATAAGATCGATTAGGAAACAAAATATTTGATTCATATTTAAAAAAAACTCGATAATATTATCAATATTTAAATAGTATTTCAAATTCTGAATCGATTTTAACCAATACTCGATCGAGTTTCTTTCAAACTTTTGTATTCTTGAATTCGATTAGGGCAATCAGTACTCTCTCTTCCGTATATCATTCGTTCTATCGGAAATCTATTACATCATCAAATTCTTTCAGAATAATAATAAAGAATTCAATTTGTTTATTTCTTTTATATTCTAATTAAAACTTATCAGATTTGAATATATATAAATCGAGAACTTCAGGCGATATACAGGGAAAACATTTATAAATCTACAATAATGATATAATTGATTAAAAAGGAAATGGATTGAATTTAAAAGAAATCAAAACCTCTTCCTTTTCAACAAAAGTCTGTATTATATTTATACTTGAAGGTTCTTGTTATACATCACCAACTGCAATTAATCTACTTAATTATGAATCTCTTCGATTTCAATATTCTTCGAATTGATTATCTCATCGATCAGCATCTTATTGAGCTAATTGATCGATCTTCTATTTGCAAAAGGATAATTAAATAACAAGGAGATTATTCGAATAGAAAATAATACGGAATCTCTTTTTAGGTCATTCAAAATGTCTATTGAAGCAATCAAACTTCGCTTGAATTTCTAATAATCAAAGTCTATCTAAAATAATATTATAACTCCCTAATTCAGTAATAAAAAAAAGGATAAAAGATTGTTCACAACCATCGACCATTAAATTAAAGAATATAAAATAGGTAATAGTATGGCCTTGCATACCATTATACCCTTTAATTTCAATTGAAACTTCAAATAATATAATTCTGGGTTTAAATATAAGAAATAAACAAATAAGAAATATAATATTAATAAAAGCGAATCTATTTACTCCAGAGTCAATGAATGCTCTTGATCGATAAATATAATCATTTTTCGAAAGATTATAGGGGAAAATAAATGCTTCTTCTTTTATAAACTTGGTTAAATTAAGAAATCTTATATCCCATATAGTACTTAAAATAAAAATGGAATTTAAGTATTTGATTTTAAATGCTTTTCTTTTTCTAAACAGGCATTCTGTATAGCTTCAATTATAACTTCTGAGCTGAAGTCTTCTTCAACATCCCGATATTCTTTGAATTCTTCTGTTTCTTTTTGTATCATCTCGATCTTATTGAGGTTATCGATATAAGGCGTTGATGTACGTATTACTCCAGAAGAGGGAGAGGGCGACGAATATTTGAAATTCGAATAATTATTGGATGTAATAGAGCCAGTATATCCAGGAGGGGTATTCCGGAGTAGAAATGGTTTCGGGAATATAGAGGTTCCAAAATTGAAGTTGTTAGAATTCTGAAAGGGTTACAAGGGGTTCATAGTAACCATTAATTTGCGAATAATTATAAAAACTTTTCAATTAATATAATATCGATTTCGTTTTTATAATAAAACTTCATTTTGATCTATTTTAATGAATATATTTATAAATTCTTTTGTAATCTTACAATCCTTAATAGATATTATTATCATTTGCAAGAAAAAATCGGAAATCTTCCATTCGAGATCCCTGAATAGAATCTTATCATTGGTAATCTCCACTTGGATAGCAAATAATCTGAATTTCCTATACCATTCTAGGAAGTTGCTATATCGAATCGTATTAGGCATAACTCATATCTTATATTGAAAGCGAGTATTATCGACTTCGATTGGGTTCCAATAGATCGCTATAAGTTGTTCGACCAATTCGAGTACTATGAGTCGGAGTATTTATATATAAAGAGTATAACAATATACTTATACTTTCGATTCGGTTTGATCGATTATATATATACGGCATTACATTTCACTCTTAAATAATATAATATACAGTTCAAATCATTTTATGATCAATAATTATTACAAACTAATTTTAGGTTTAATATTATCGCTAAGTTTAATAATAAGATTTGTAGATTTTGATGCATATATATCTTACTGCGAGTTATAATTAACACAGGAATATAATCTTGATCGATTAGATCGGCTTTTTGAATAAAGGGACCCTTGATTATTAAATAAATCATCACTTCCTGAAAGAGAAGGAGAATTTTCGGAGGACCCCGGATGATCAGATCGTTTGATCGAAGTTTTCTTCCTCTAACTTCGGGATCTTCGGATTTGCTTAAATAAAGATCCTTGAATTTCGATTAAAAGAATAAAGGGAGTTCCAGATATTGCTATTGATCTAAATACCTATATAAATATTACTTGAAATTCAGAAAGAGATTGCATTATTACAGAATTCATCATCATTATAACTTTCAATTATTGATTCTTCTCTTTCAAATTTATAATTATTATATAAAGATCTTGTAATTATAATAGTAATTCGAAAGAAATAATTAAACCACTAAAAGTATCAGCTTTATACACTGGAATCTTCTTTTTACCAATCTTCTTTCTTTCAATAATAACATTATCCAATCCTATATTCATATTTTCTTCGAAAGGTTGTTGAAATAATTAAGGAGAAGAAAAGGGTTCTTTAGAATATACTTTTGAAGGTTCGAAGCATACAAAGAAAGGAGTTTATTGTATTATAAAAGTAATGGTACACTTTTAAAGATATTTATATCTTCATCGATTAAATCGGAATAAATCTTTTTCCTTTAAATATAACGTTTGTAAAAATTCATTTAAAAAGGTATTATTAAAATAAAGTATTATTTGAGAGGTTATTAGATAACCAGATATTTGTAAATGAGTTATAGATAATATAACATATAAAAGCCATAATAGAACTGAATAAACAAGATCAATTATATTCTTTAGAATCTATAACTAAAGAATTATAACTTATAAAGAGCGATTAAATATATATACACAAATATCTATTTATAGATTATAGGGTTATACATAAGCATTATTAGGGTTACCATTTTACTATACTAAATTATATGATTTGTAACGCATGCGTACAGATGATCAGCTCATAAATTGATATGGGAGATAAGAGGTATCATGTGGTTAGCCTCCTGTGGTTCACGATTCGTAACAAAAACGTTCTGATTGTTATTAAACATTTAAACTATATTTTCGTTCTTTTTAATATAATTTGATCTGAATAAATCTTTGAGTATTTGTATAATTCATTTTTTTTGTTTGATAAATATTGTTATTGCAATATATTCTAATTCTATATTAGAGATAATCACAGATATTTGTTTTTTATTAGCCCACGATATAGGGCCTCTATAGAATATCACAATTCCCCCTGAAATATTTTTCCGGTTATATTTATCATTAGTCCAATCTGCATTTATATATACCTTTATTGTATTATCAGGCAGATTGTATTTTTTGCAGATATCAGATTGTACTCCCTTTGACCCAAACCATAGCTTTTATTTGATTGTTGATCATAAATATCACATCAGATTCTTCAAAGCTATAGTATAATGTTTTGCTGGTTTTGTTATAAATTATAAAAGTCTTTCAATTGAGAATGTTATATCTGATCGAATATATACCATTGAATAAATCACATTTTCTATTTGTTGTTAATATTTGTTCATATCTATCAATTCATCATCGTCAATTACTAGCTGGAAATGAGTATAATTCATTATTGATAATTTCTTGGTTTGATATTATCCATATATAATACTGTATTTAATTAATATAGTGTTGAGATATTCTTTTTGGTTTATAATTAATATATATACTTTTCTATTACGAATGATTCTAACACTTAGGATTTTACTAATCTCCTCTAGATTCTTGGTATTAAAACGAATTGATAGCTTTTTATCGAATCAAGTAATTTACAATAATATATATAATATAATAATGATATTGTCGATATATATCAATAATATTATATCACAGTCTTTGGATATATACAAATATAGGTTTATCAAATTTTATATAAAATTTATATTTAAAAGCTTTTTCTTTAATAATAAACTTCAATCCTTTTTAGTTTGCTTCAAATTATATAGATTTTGTAGAATTTGTAGTATATATCTCTTTTCGATTTTGATATTTTGGGGTGATTCGAAATAGATCTCTTTTTTTAAATATGATTCAGTAAAGGTGTTTTTGATATCGAAATATAAGTATTCCAAATTTTCTTTTGTGATAATAATTAGAAATAATCTGAGTATATTTAGTTTTATTATTAATATAAATGTTTTGTTATAATCTTTTCTTAATATCTAATTGAACCTTCGAACTACTAATCTTGCTTTAAATCGTTTTATTTTATTATTCTTTATTTTAATTATAAATATCTATTTTATCGAAATCAGATTACTTCTTTTAAGGAATATATATTTTTCTCAAATATTATTTTGAATTAAAGATATGATTTCTTTTTGAATAATTTCCTTTTATTTTTCAGAGTATTCTTGATCTAATATTATTTCTTTATAAATTCTTGGTATTTTGATTCCCAGAACTTTTTCAGTTGGATATACTATACTTTTTATATTGTTTGTATCTATCAATGAAATTATGAAATTTAAAACGATTTTATTTTTAATATAAAGGTTTATTTTGTAAATAGTTGAAATTATAATTATAATATATTCTATATTTTTTTGAGTTTTGATTTATATAGATATTACAATCAATATCTTTATAATCTTGTTTTCCTATTCTCTTTCAAAATCTTGTTTTATATTTTTTTTCCGTTTTTGTATTAAATATTTTAAGGGTTTGTCTTCAAGATCTATTATATCCTTTTGTTTGATTTCAAATGATTATGAATTTACTTTGTTTTTCGATTCTATTGAAATAAATTTATTAGCAAAATTTAAAATGATCTTAAATTTTACTTCTGATATAGATTTAGGATTTACAAAAGTTGATTTTTGAATTGAAACTTTTAGAATAATAGATTCGATATTTAAAGTATCTTTAAAAAAAGATTCTTAATTTGTTTTCTGAATATTGTCATCTTCATTTTCATTGTATATTGGTATTGATATATCTAATTTATCTAATTTCAATTCGATAATTGAAATACTTAGTATAATCATTAAACTTAATATAATATCTACTAAAAAGAATACTTAGAATAAAGATAATACAGATATCACATTTGATATTGAAAATGAAGAAGATACCGAAGATAGAAAAAATGCTTTGTTTATTATTAATCTATTATAAAGTTTTCGATTTGACTTTATATTCTTTATTCCTTGTAGACCTGGTTTACAATTTCTTAATTTGGGGTCCGGATCTTCTTTTTAATAAGATTTATTTATAATTACTTTACTTAATCGAAATATATAATTTAATTTTGGAGAATATATTTTGATATATTTATTTATAATTTTTGAGTATCCTAAAAAATATATCAATTCTCGAAATATCCTGCAATTTGTTATATCTTTGCCCTTTCGAAATAGTTTTGGGATTAATATAAATATAATATTTGTTCCCCTGGATTTTATATATTTCTATATTTGATATTATATTTATAAAAGTTTCTATAAAAAATTGATCTATTCTGTTCATATTAGAATCAATATTAATATGATTCCTGATATAAATATTATATTTTATAATTTTGTGTTAAAACTCTAATAATAATCCAGTTTCTTTTAATATTGTTTTTATATTTATTTTTACAATCCTTATATTCTATTTTATAGGTCTGTTTTGATATAAAGAAACAATTGTTGTAATTTTGGATCGTATATCTAATAACTATTCACGAATAGTTTATAGGAGTTCTAATATATTGTTAGTTCTGGTTATAATGATCTTTTCTTTAATGATCAATTCCATCTCCTTTTTTCAAATTTTCAATATTTGAATTACATTATCTTTTTGTTTAAATGGTATAATTCAATTTATTTTTATATAACTATCGATAATCAATATAAAATAACGATTTTCTCGAATCGATTTTAGGAATGATTCTGTAATATCGAAATATATAAGTTCGAGTTTCTTTGATTTATACAAATTTAATTACCTCGGAATACAATTGATCATTTTGGTAAATATATATACTTTATAGATATCTAATTCAATTAGGATCTTTATTGATTTGATTATATTGGATACTTTATATAGATTCTTGATCTTGTTTGGATCTAGATAATTGAATCTTCGATATTATAATAGATATCTCTTTTTCTCTTTGAATATTAATTCGTTATCGATATTTTTGATGCCATTGATTATCTTTGAAGAAAAGCCTTTTTCCTGATCATTTTGATATACATTCGAACAGAAAGTTATATCCTTGTATCCTTTGATCATATATGAAACTATATATATTCCGTTTTGTATTCTAGTATAAATGATTTTTTTATTATCCTTTTTGAAATATATATAATGAAAATTGAATTCCTTTTACAGCCCTATTTCGCAGATCCTTTTTCCTAACAATAAATTTACTTTTAATCTTAATATATATAATATATTTAAAAATAACATTTTAAAACTATCTTTATATACTATATCCACTAAACTCTAATGATAATAATATATCATTCCTCTATTAATCTTTATTCTTCATTTGATAATAAAGTTTATTAATCTAAATAATAAAGATTAATCAAATATATATAAAGAAACATTTATATCAGCATATTATTTATTAAAGAAAACTTTATTAATAATCTTCTTTATCAAATTGCAATTTTCCTTTATTATATCCTCAATATCAAAATCTGATTCAAAGATATTATTAATAGGGTATACTTAATCTTTCTTGTTGAAATAGATCTTCTTCAAATTCAATAATCCCTTTTTTTTTTGATAACAAAGATAACTACAAAAGAGTTTGTTAATTTATATTAAATATAGATAATCTTATATATAATAATCTTCTTTTTGATATAGATCATAAATATTATTTGGGGTCTCGAAATTTGATTCTTGATATTGAAAAGTATATCTAGATCCTTTTGCAATTTGTATTCATTTTAATCCATCTTTAAAACAAAATTCCTTAATCTATAAATACTTAATCTTATTATCAATATTAAAACTGATTTGGATATTTAATATATCCATTATTTCTTAATAATCAATTGAAAGATTATATATTAGAATTAAAAATAAAACAATATCTTGATATATTAATTAATAGTTTTCATTTACAACCCCTAATTTCCTTTTATACTTTTTCAATTTATTCTAAATTTTGATAATAATTATATCGGGATAAGTATCAGATTGAAATTTGAAGTTCTGGATTATCGTCATATATATATTAATTATAATTATATTAACTCTGGTATATTTTGATTTAAGATATCTCCAGAATATATATACTATTGAATATTTATCGATAAGAACTTCATTATCATCATTAAGTATTATGCAAATATATAATAATATATTCGCTTCATCCTTTAAATATTCCGATTTCAATTCGACATTGTAATATATACAATTATTGATTTTATAGACAGATACTATATTGAATCCTGCAATCTATATATATTCATTTAATATTTGATCAATTGTATAAAACCATCCTTTCCCTTTCAATTATATCTTCATTTATTTGAATTATCACTTGTAATTGTTTTGATCAAACTTTAAAAGATTGTTTGATTCTGATATTATAAAGATTTCTTATTGTTTAATAGATATCAAAGATAATTTTTAGATTTTTAAAACAATCTTAAAAAATATATTATAAATAGATTCAGAATAATAAAGAAATATAAAAAATAAAACAATAAGAAAATTCATAAAATTGTATTATAATATGTTTTCTTATAACTATACAAATTTGTTCTTCACTTCTGTTATAATTCTGTATCGGTATTATACAGATTGCTCTCCATTCTAATCTGTAATGTTGTAAATTATAAACTATATTATTGTATTTCAATTTTGCTTTAATGATACTATATGAAAACTCTGATTTTTACTCTGTTTCACTCCTATTAGCTATACTAATCCTTTCTCGATTTGCTTTGCTTTCTAATTACTACTATACAATCGGATCTCATAATCTGTTAACTTTTAGTACAGGAAGAAATAGTATTGTTGATTATATAAATTGAATTAAGGATCTATTATTCTAATAGAAATAGAATTGAGATTATCCCCAAATATGGTCTGTGCACCACAGTGATCATGTGACCTCAATTCTAATCCTATGATGGCCTCATTTCCAACATATAATATAAATATAGTTTTATTATAATATATATTTTATATATTACAAATCTATATTCAAGCTTTTTTTTAAGATCGTTTTAAAAACCTTATAATAATCAATTTCGAAATAATCCGAAAGTATATAATAATCATTATTATAATAATTATAATAGATATATTTGAGTATTCTTTTATAATCTTTTATTTTGAAAGAATCTGAATCCTATTATTATTAGTATTAAATACAATAAGAGTATCAATTATTTTATATATCAAAAATGAAAAATATAATAAATGAATAAATAAATGAAAATATGATCAAATTGTATTTATAAAGGAAAATCCTTAGGAAATTATCGATTTTTGTAAATTCAAATTGAAGTTTTATATAATATATAATTATATCGATAAAGATTTATAGGGCGATTATTGTAATGATTTTGCAAATTTCAGAGTTGAGTATTTTGAATTTGTTAATTCAAAGATTATATTCAGATTATATATTGAATTGAAAGTAGATGATTTGTTTATCAAAAAGATAATATAATATATGGAATTAATAATCAATGAAATCTTAATCGAAATGTTTTATATTTTATATATATTATAGTCGAATAATCAAATTCGGGAAATAATAATAGATCGATATTTTCAATTTCGATTAAAAATCATTTTAAATTAAATCAAGATATTCGATAATAATATATATCTGGATATTATTCTTGAAGATTTAATATTTTTATTTAATCTTTAAAGAAAAGAACAATTTGTATAAATAAATATAAGGTAATTATTTTTAATATAATATAAAGGAATTCAATTATTATAATTGAATAAGAAATCAGGATTTTATATATTTAAAGAACTTTTATATAATAAATATCAAAATCTAGAATAGAAATAATGTTTAGTATTATTATAATTATTATATAATAATAATATATTATTTAAAGATAAAAAACTTTTGAATAAAAAAAAATCTATTGATAATAGGAAATCTTTAAGTAATAATAAATATTTCGAATACAATTGTAAAATAGATGATATAAATCAGAATGATATTTATATATACTTTTATAGAAATAATAAAGAAGGAAAAGATTTATTTAATAATAAAGAAAACAATAGTTTAGGAAATTATAAAAATAAATTATCTAATTATATATAAAACAATAATATCGATTATGATTTTGAAAACCTTAAGAAATTTTATGATAATATTAATAAATATATTGGTTAAAATGATAATTTCGATTACAAATATATTATTTTCTTTAATTATTATAAAAGAATTGATATTCATTTAAATCTTTATATAAGGGTATTTTCAATAATACTAAAGAAGAAGGTTTTTGTATTCTATTATTCAAATTTCAATTATATTTTAAATATAATAAAAGACATCTATAAAATAATGAAAATATTTTTTGAAGGAAAAAAGTATTAATATAGATTTATAAAGAAATGAGATTATATAATACTCAAAACAATTATTATATAAAATCTCGAAAAATCAATAACAAAATATTTGAATATTATAATCATCAAATTTCAATATCTTCAAAAAGGTTTATTAAAAGAATTTCAAATAGTTATATATATTTAAAGAAAGATATTCAATATATATAACTATATATCAATATATAACTAAATATATTATCGATCTTCAAAATCTATAATCGGATTTATCGAAGATTTATAAGATTTCATGTTTATATATAAGAAATTATATCCAAATGAAAATAAAATATTTTATATAAATCGAATATATAATCAAAAAAATCCTAAATATAATTACAAATACAAATCCAATCACTGATTTCTTATTCGATTAAAAGGGATTGGGGGATATTTTGTTTACAAGAAAAAAAATTATTAATCAAATAAATATATAGAAATTGAATAAATTGATTCGAAATATAAATATAAAAAATTATTTAAAAACAATAATAAAGATTTTGGATTATATTTCAAATAATATATTATCGAATATAAAAGAACTTTATTAAATATCGATACTAATAAAGAATTTATAATATATATTCAAAACGATCTAAAGAAAAATATAAAAGATAATGATTTAAAATATATCTAGATTTTATTCTATAAATCGATTAATAGAAAAGAAATTGTAATGAATTTATTCGATAAAGTAATAATATATACTTTAATTAATTTCATCAATAAATCAATCAATAAGATCGAAGAATATAAAGTTTTCTTTTCGAGATATAATGATAAAAAGTTTTAGAGTATTATTATCGACATAGAAGTATTCTAATGATCTATAATAGAATTCAAATAGTATTAAATATATCAAAAAAATATCAAAAATACTAAATTGAATATAAATAGAACAAGAATCGCAAAAATGATATTTGGAATCGAAAAGATTGAATCAATTGGATCGATTCAACTAAATTTATTTTCAGGATTTATCGAATTCTATATTATAGAATCAGAAATACTATTTTTATTATTATTATAGAATATAGATCGATTCAGAGTATATTACAATAATATTATTAATATATTTATACTATCAATTATAAAGCATCTTTATATTTATAAATTCAAGTATATAATATTATTCTAGAATATAAAGATTCAATAATTTATATAAATATTTATCAATATAAACAATTATTATTTAATTGAATCAGAAATATAAAGATTATTGTCACGAGATACACGTGATCGCGTCCGATCGGGCTAGTACAGTACTAAGCTTCGAGCCGATCATATATATAGTTTTGTAGTACATTTTCTTTAACTCTGTAGCTTTTAATTCTAAAGTTGATCTTTAAATGCTTATTGGATTCGTTATATTATTAAAAGTTTTTCTAAATAAAAAATGAAATAATATCTATATATATTTATATACACTCCGTTTACTCTTATTTAAATATATTATTCCTACTTTTTCGTTTGTATATAAATCTTCTTAATATTATTCGAAAATGTTATCTTTTTTTTTACCCTTAATTTCTAAACTATA
Organism: Stromatinia cepivora; assembly: GCA_014898415.1. Taxonomy (NCBI): domain Eukaryota; kingdom Fungi; phylum Ascomycota; class Leotiomycetes; order Helotiales; family Sclerotiniaceae; genus Stromatinia; species Stromatinia cepivora. Next base: position 1,631,930 of record RCTD01000001.1, on the reverse strand, counting down.
AATTACGATTCGATAAATCTTACGATTATAGAACTTCGTAGCGAAATAATTCATCAACGAAATGAAATCTCATTTCTACACTTTCTAATTCTCAAACGTATTCCTGCTATTCATACTCCTTTTTGTCCAAAACCCTCTCTCCCTGATCCTGAAAAGTTTAATAGTAATTCTCAAAAGTTCGATACCTGACTTCCCTTGATTCAAACAAAACTACAAATAGATAATACTGCGATCAGCGACTTTACAATTCAATTTTATTATATTTATCTCAATCTCGAATCTCATATACAAATTATAATACTATCTCAGCTTTCTTTTTTTGATCAAAACATTCCCTTAGATCATACAACGATCCTAGATCAACTCACACGCGTTTACAACAATCCGAATAAAGTTCAAGAAGCCGAAGACAAGCTATTCACTCTCAAACGGGGAGTCCGAGATCGACAAGAGCCTGTTCCGGCTATTACACTGACTACTGAACCCGAAAGCGACGATGATGAGGACCTAGAAGAGATAATCAATGATCGATATTTTGAAGATCGTTTGGAGGAAGTACATAATACAATGGATGCGTATTCGTTGGCTATGATGCAATTCACGCATCAAGTATTTTTATCAAAAGAAGATTAATGATCATTTTATACTTAAATCATTCATTTTAAATAAATTCGAAACGAACTTTTCAAAAAAAGAGAATAATATCACAAGATACACATGATCGCATCCGATCGGACTAATACAATACTAAGCTTCGAGCCGATCATATATATAGCTTTATAGCACACTCTCTTTAACTCTGTAGCTTTTAATTCTAAGGTTGATCTCTAAACGCTCGTTGGGTTCGTCACAATTATATTATTATTTCGATTATCTATTTATAAATAGATTCTATTGAATTCTTCAATATATAGATTATATAGATATTGTTCAAGAAGATTTTGAAAGACTTACGAAATTCTATGAATATTATCAAAAATATAGAAAATCCTTAGGTAGATTCAAATTCAATTTTTATAATAATATCGAATTCAATTATTCAATTATAATTGATATTATATATATTAATAATAAACTAATATTATATATTATCAATAAAGGAATCAGATTTCTGTCACGAATCGTGAACCACAGGAGGCTAATCACGTGATGCCTCTTATCTACCATATCAATTAATGAGCTGATCGTCCATACATATACATTACGAATTATACGATTTAATATAGTAAAATAGTAACCCTAATAATATATACGTACAACTCTGTAGTTCACAAATAAATATTTGTATATATATATCTAATCGCTTTTTACGAATTATAATTCTTCAATTATAAATTCTAAAGAATATAATTGACCCTGTTTATTTAGCTTTATTACAGCTCTTATATATCACATTATCTACAACTTATTTACAAACATCCGATCATCTAATGGCCTCTCAAATAATATCTTATTTCAATAATACCTTTTTAAATAAACTTTTATAAATATTATACCTAAAAGAAGAAGATCTATTCCGATCTAATTAATAAAGATAAACCCTTTTAAAAATGTATTATTATTTTCACAATATAATAAACTCCTCCTTCTATATACTCCAAACCTTCGAAAACCTATTCTAAGGAACCCTCTCCTTCCCCTCAATTATTTCAACAATCCTTCAAAGAAAATATAAATATAGACTTAGATAATATTACTATTGAAAAAAAGAAAACTAATAAAAAAAAGATTTCAATATATAAAATCGATATTTCTAATAATTCAATTATTCTTTTTAATTCATTATTACAATTACAAGATCTCTATATAATAATTATAAATTTGAAAAAGAAGAATCGATAATTAAAAACTATAATAATAATAAACTGTTACGACGGCATCCAACATACCGAGTCACATGATCAGGAAGTCACGGGATTAGAGATTCCCACTGGATCCCATTGCTCCTACCTGGTGGGATACAATAGGATTAATGGGATAATAGAGAATGAAGGTCTATATAAAGGAATGGATTTCATTATAATATAGAGCTTTGTATTCAAGAACAATCATTAGTTTCATTATTATAGTTACAAGAATTGCAACCAGTTATAACTATATTGAATTCCTATTTGAAGTTTAATCTAAATTATCTCGAAAGATCTCTAGCCATTTCTATGTAACCTTAAAGGCAGCTTCTGTAATATTTTGAATATTATTTCTGTTTCAAGTATCGATTCAATATCAATCGTTATTATAGTACCCAGGGATACTATCATTGGTCAATATACATTAGTAGCAAATACCGATGATATCGAGATGACCAATACACTTAAAGAAATCACCATCAATGAAACATTCAAAATCGCTTTGTTAGATAAGTATCAAAATAGTCGATAGGAATTCAATACTTTCTTTTTGCAATTTGAAATTTATTTTAGATTTAATGAGGATAAGTTTATTTTTACGGAATTTAAGAGTGTATAGATTGTGTTATACTTTAAAGAAGAAATAATTAAATGGATTTAATTATGTTTATATAATTATTTTGAATATAATGATGGAGATTATATACAATTCATTCGAATAATTTTTAATAGTTTTGAAGGTTTTAAGATAGAGATTCATAGGATCTTTGGAAATTCTAATAAATTAGAGGTAGTAGAAAAGAAGATCTTTAATCTTAAATAGATAGGTTCAGTATTAAAGTATACTACAGAATTTCGAAGATATATAGAAATAACTAATTAGGATGAAGTCATTATTATAAATCATTATTATAAAGGATTCAAACTAAAGGTTAAATTGGAATTAGAAAGAACTATTGCAAGTGTAGATTTGAATAATCTAATTCAGGATTTCATTGAATTAAATGATCGTCTTTATAGATACAAACAAAGCCAGCGATTATACAAATCTCAAGAAAACTGAAATCAAAGGTATTATTGCAAAAATGAGGGTAGATTATGATACAATTTATAGAGATATAAAGATCCTATAGAATTAGATATTATATATTATACAAATAGGAATAATAATCAAAAAAAGAAATATAAACAAAACAATAATTTATATTTTGAATATGGAAAAGTAGAGTATTGAGCAATAGATTATTGAAGTAAGAAGATAGATGGAAGGAAGGATGACTTTAAGAATAAATTCGGTAAAAGTCAGTTTAATATTACTTTTATATTACAATTGTATACAATTAATATTACAAGATTAGTTACACTACCATTAGTTTACAAAGAAGAACTAGGGGAAGAGAAGGTCGAAAACCTTTTATGAGTAAATAGAGATTTATAATTAGAAGAATTATGATTTATTCGAGAAATTGATTAATGAAATTATTGTATTTGGAAATTTGAAGATACAGATGAAGGAATTATTAATAAGGATCTCAGTATAATAAATATTAAAGAAAAAGAATCTTATAAAGTTCGAATTTTATAATCTAGAGTTATTATTAATATTTTATTTATAGAAAGAATTAATGGAGAATATTTTCAATGATTAGATCAAGGAAAGTTATAGGAAATATTCTATTAATATATATTCGAGTAGAACAAAAGCCAGAATTTGTTTCTATATAAAAAAGTCGGAAAGGAATATTATGTTTAAGCTTAGATTATGTTATTATTATTAATTATAAATATAGTAATGAAAGTAATCTAAGAGAATTATTGATATACTTTATAGAAAGACTTACTCAATAACAAAACTAGATCAGAAATGAATGCAATTTATTTAGAAGAAGAAAAACTATAATATATAATATTTATCGATGAAATCATTTAGGATTACGAAAATAAATAAATTATATTATAATTGAATATTACAGAACAAATAGAACAGATATATTACAGAATCAAGATAAATGGACAAATATAATCAATTATAATAGATTTAGGGGCTATAGGGAATTTTAATATATTAGAAATTATAAAGTATTTGGGAATATCATTTTAAGAGAAATAAAAACTCTATTAATTGCAATTAATTGATGAATAATTAATAGGATCTAATAGAATTGTTTCTCAAGAGATATAACTAATATGAATGAATATAACCCAATATTCAAAGGTTATACAATTTGATATTGTATTATTGAATTAACAATAAATCATTTTAGGAATACTATAATTAAAGATATACAATTTAAGGATAAATTGATTATAAAAAATAGTAATATTTAATCAATATAAGAACAATTATAATAATATATTCAAAGCATCCATAAGATATAATATACACCAAAAAGAATTGAATGCAAATAATATCGGCGATATAGGATATTCAGTTCAGGGTTCTTTATTAAAAGCAAAAACTGATATATTTTTTCTACAAATATAAAAGCCAACAATATAATATGAAATCGTAATTAAAATAAAGGAGTTTATAATACTAGAATAATATAAGAAATATAAATATATTTTTAAAAAACCCAGGATTTATAAAGCTTTATTGAAATACAAGCTATAAAATTATGAGATAATATTGGAGGAAGGCAAGATATTTATATATATTTCAATTTATTCAATGTTAATTGATAAGTTAAAAATATTCAAAGAATATATCGACGATAATTTGATTAAAGAATGGATTAAAGAATTCATGTTCCAAATAGTAAGTCCAATTATATAGATATTTAAAAAGGATGGTACCAAGAGATTAATTGTGGATTATAGAAAGTTTAATATATTTATCAAAAAGGATCGATATCTATTTCTATTAGTTATAGAATTAAAAGATCGATTAAATAGAGTAACGATATTTATCAAAATGGATTTATATAATAATTATTATTTGATTAGAATGAAAGAAAGTAAGGAATGGAAAACCGTTTTCAAGATCAGATATAGACTATATGAATATCAGGTTATATTATTTGGGTTAATCAATGTATTAATAATATTTATGAGGTTTATAAATAATATACTGTTATAATATTTGGATATTTGTTGTATATATTATTTGAATGATATTCTAGTATATTCGAATAACGAAGTTCAATATATTAAAGATGTTAGCAATATTCTTAAATGTTTGGTTAAAATCGATTTGTTATACAAACCAAGCAAATGTGAATTCCATATTACAGAAATAAAGTTTCTAGGATTTATTGTATTAAATCAAGGGTTTAAAATGAATAAGGATAAGGTTAAAACAATGCTCGAATAAAAGTAGTTTATTATGATTAAAGAAGTATAATCTTTTTTAGGATTCGTTAACTTTTATCGAAGATTTATTAAAGGCTATTTAGGGATCATAATATTCTTGATCAATTTAATCAAAAAAGAGCAAGGAATTTTCGAATGGATTGTTAAGGTATAAGAATCCTTCGAAATATTCAAACAGATAATAATCGGAGAGCCAATACTATTAACATTTGATTCAGAAAAGCAAATCATAATGGAAACGGATTCCTCAGATTTCGTTATAGGGGTAGTTCTGAGCTAATCAGGTCAAAATAAGAAATATCAATCAATTGTATTCTATTTTTGAAAACTATTATTAGCGGAATTAAATTGCGAAATATATGATAAGGAATTACTAGTGATAATCGATGCATTTAGAGAATGGCGAGTATATTTGAAAGGATCAAAATATATAATATAGATATATATAGATTATAAGAATTTGATTTATTTTATCATAATGAAGTAATTAAACAAACAACAAATCAGATAATCAGAAATTATGATCAATTACAATTTTAAGATTTCATATGTTAAAGGATCAGAAAATACTAAAGCCGATACTTTCAATCGAAAACCGGAATATCAGGAAAACAAATCGTATAAATTATATACTATATTCAAATAGAAAAACGAATTATTGGTTTATAATGTATTATAGTTTACAATCATTTATATATTAGAAGATAATTATTTAAAGAACAAGATCCAATTATATTATAAAAATAATATTATAACAATACATATATTTAAGGTAATAGAATTAAAATTCACAAAAGAAAACGATATAATATATTTCTATAGAAAAGTATACATTCTTAATTGAATAATCAAGGAATTTGTAATGGAACAATACAGATTGCTTGTATATAAACATCAAAGAATTACAAGAATATTTGTAAGAATATAAGAAATCAATTACTTCCCATGAATGAGAATAATAATTAAAAAAATTGTTGGAAATTACAATACTTATATATGGAATAAGTTTTCTAAATATATTCTATATAATCAATTCCAGATCCTAGATATACCTTCTCAACCATAAAAATCTATTACATAGGATTTTATAATCAAATTATTACTCTCGAAAGATCTTATTATAGGAATTGAGTATAATACAATATTCAATATAATAGATAGATTGATAAAATTTATATATATAATATTATTCAAAGAAATATGAATTATTGAGTAATTAGTATATATATTCTTTAGGGTTATAGTAAGTATATACAGAGTATTAGATAAAATAATCTTAGACAGAGATAAGCTTTTTACCTCGAAATTCTGGATTACTTTATTAACACTAATGAATATTAAAAAAAAACTATCGACAGTCTTTCACTTATAAATAAATGATCAAATAAAAAGGGTCAATTAGATAATAGAAGTATATCTTAAATACTATATAAATTATCGATAAAACAATTGGATAGAATTATTACCTATAGTATAATTCGTATATAATATATCGGAAACGGAAATCATAAAAATTATATTAGTATATACTAACTTTGGGTTTAATTCTAAAGTATATCAAATATTAATATTATAAGAAATTAATACCGAATCAGTAATAATACAAATTGAACAATTAAAGGATTTACAAAAGCAGCTTGCTCTTGATCTAAGATTTATATCATCTAAAATAGCAATTGTCACGAGATACACGTGATCGCGTTCGATCGGGCTAGTACGGTATTAAGCTTCGAGCCGATCATATATATAGCTTTGTAGTATATTCTTTTTAGCTTTATAGCTTTTAATTCTAAGATTGATCTCTAAATGCTTATTGGATTCATTATATTATTAAAAATTCTTTTAGATAAGAAATAAAATAATATTTATATATATTTATATATATTCCATTTATTTCTATTTAGATATATTATTTATACTTTTTTATTTGTATATAAATCTTTTTGATATTATTCGAAAATGTTATCTTTTTTCTTACCCTTAATTTCTAAATTATAAATTACAATTCGATAAACCTCGCAATTGTAGAATTTCATGGTAAAGTGATTTGTTAACGGAATAAAATCTCGTTTCTATATTCTTTGATTTTCGAATATATTCCTATTGTTTATACTCCTTTTTATCCGAAACCCTTTCTCCCTGATCCTGAAAAGTTTAATAGTAATTTTCAAAAGTTCGATACCTAGCTTTCTTTGATTCGAGCGAAATTACAAGTAAACAGCGTTACGATCGATGATTTTATAGTTCAATTTTACTATGTTTATTTCAATTTCGAATCTTATGTATAAATTATAGTACTACTTCAACTTTCTTCTCTTAATCAAAATGTTCCTTTAGATCATATAACGATCCTGGATCAATTCATATGCGTTTACAACAATCCGAATAAAATCCAAAAAGTCGAAAACAAACTATTCATTCTTAAACAAGGAACCGATTCTCTATATACCTATATTGCAAAATTCGAAAGGACCTTTTACAAAGCTAAAGGTCAGAATTGGCCCGATTCGAATAAAATCTCAATCTTTTGCAATGGACTCAATGTTACTCTTAGAAATCGTCTTTCTCAATAGCTTTCTCTTCTTTGCTCCTATTCCGATTTTGTTCAAATCATGTAACAACTAACTATTTGTACAGCGAATGGATTCCTTGTATCATTCTATTCTAATGAGTCTAAAGCCCTACATATATTGCAGAATCCATCCCACTCTCGGAACCACGATCTAATGGATATTAGTAATCTTAATGTCATTGATGCCTTTAGTTTTTTTGATACTTAATCGGACAAGTCCGATCGTACTTTGATTCTACTCTGTGTATAAACGCCCGAATTTTCCTTTTTTGAAAGAATTCTTTTGTATAAACAAAATAAATATATACAATATAAAAGTATCTCCTATTGGATATAAATCTGTCCGTTAGATCTACATCAAGGAATCCGAGATCGATAAGAGTCTGTTCTGGTTATTATATTGATTATTGAGCCTGAAAGCGATGATGATGAGGATTTAGGAGAGATGATCAATAGCCGATATTTTGAAGATCGTTTGAAAAAAGTATATGGTATGATAAATATATATTCATTGATTGTAATGCAATTTGTGTATCAGGTATTTTTATCAAAAGAAGATTAATGATTATTTTATACTTAAGTTATTCATTTTAAATAAATTCGAGGCGAATTCTTCAGAAGGAGGGGGTAGTGTTACGAGATATATATGATCGCGTTCGATCGGGCTAGTATAGTACTAAGTTTCGAACCGATCATATATATAGCTTCGCAGTACACTTTTTTTAGCTCTGTAGCTTTTAATTTTAAGGTTGATCTCTAAACGCTCGTTGGGTTCGTCACAGCAATTTATTATAATACGAAACATAATATAGAACCTATATTTAAAAAGGGGGATAAAGTTTATTTATTATGATGAAATATCGAAACCAAAAAATCAAGTAATAAATTCGATTATAGAAAATTAGAACTATTCAAGATTGATAAAGTAATAAAAATCATCAATTATTGGTTGAAATTACCAGATATAATGAATATTCACCCAATATTCCATATATCCTTATTTGAATCAGTATTATTAGAAGTGTCAAATATGCTATTAACGGAAATCGAATTAATTAATCCAAATGTTATATACGATGTTGAAATAATATTAAATTATAAATATATCAGAAGTATAATCAAATATTTAATTAAATAATTAGATTATCTATATATCGAAAATTCATGGGAATTAAGAACAAATCTTAACTACCCTAAGAAATTGAAAGCGTTCCACAGCAATACCCGGATCTGCCCAGAAAAAAGGAGAATCCATTGAGACGAGAATCGAAGAATCCAAAGAAAAAGAATCGAAAACAAAAGAATCGTTATTAAAACCAGTACCAAAAGCAAACGCCGCTTTTTTCTCTTTTTCAATATATTCATTTTCCAATCGCTGTTCCTCAGCTTCAAACTCTTCAAAAGCTTTAATAATACAAAAATCATATTGAAGCATTTTACCAGTCTTTTCCTACAAAACGCGTTTTTGCCTTCATAAACGAATCAGCCGAATAACTACTTCAACTATAGTATTTATAGTTTTCTCCTCTTCGAATTTAAAACACTTCTTCTCAAAATTAATACAAAATCAATCACCCGCAGAATAATTATATACATTATAACGACCACTACCTATACTCTTTATATATTCATTATAATGTATAGCATTTGAAAGCACCCGATATTCAAAGTTCTTCTCCAAACAACAGTTATATTTGTAAAATATAATAACATTTTTATCTTTAAAACGAAAATAAATATTTTTACAATTAATAATAGATTTTGAAAAACAAATAATAGATATCATAACAAACAGAAAAAAAAACATTACAGAATTAATCAAATAAGAGAAACTTACTTTATAAACATTTGAAATAAATACTAAACTAAGAAAGAGATAATATTACAATAGTATCCAATATATCGAATCACATAATCAAAAAGTCACAGGATTAAAGATTCTCATTAAATCCCATTATTCCCATTTAATAAAACATAATAGAATCAATAGAACAATAAAAAACAAAGATCTATATAAGGAAATGAATTTCATTACAATATAAAACTTTGTACTCAAGAACAATTACTAGTTTCATTACTATAATTACAAGAATTGCAACCAATTACAATTATATTGAATTCCTACTTGAAATCTAGTCTAAACCACCTCGAAAGATCTCTAACCACTTCCACGTGACCCTAGAGGCAGCTCCCGTAACATAAACTCTATAACAATACAACTTCCTTTTGAACCCCAAATAATATTTATATAGAAATCTAGATCAACAATAATACCTGGGACTCCTCTTATTCCTTTAATCGAAAACTAAGGATCTTTATTCAAGCAAATTCGAAGATCCTATATTCAAAGAAAGAAAACTTTGATTAAATAATTTGATCATTTGGGGTCCTTTGATGGTTTTTTTTTCTTTTCAGGAAATAACGATTTATATAATAATCAGGGATCTCTTTATTTAAAAAACCAATCTAATCAATTAAGATTTTATTCCCGTGTTAATCATAGTTTGTATCGAAATATATATACATTAAAACCTACAAATCTTATCATTAAATTTAACGATAATATTGAATCTAAAACTAGTTTATAGTAATTATTAATTATAAAACAATTTGAATTATATATTACATCATTTAAAAATGAAACGTAATACTGTATATATATAATCGATTAAATCGAATCAAAAGTATAAATACATTATTATACTCTCTATATACAAATGCTCCGATTTATAGTACTCGAATTAATCGAATAGCTTGTAGCGATTTATTAGAACCTGATTGAAGTCGATAATGTTTATTCTTAATATAAGATATAAATTATATCTAATACAACTCGATATAGCAATTTCCTAAAATGATATAGGAAGTTCAGATTACTGATTATTTAAGTAAAGATTATTAATAATAAAATTCTATTTAAAGATCTTGAATAAAAGATTTCTGATTTTCTTTTACAAATGATAATTATATTCATTAAGAATTATAAGATTATAAAAGAATTTATAAATATATTTATTAAAATAAATCAAAATGAAGTTTCATTACAAAAACGAAATCGATATCATATTGAACAAAATACCCCTATAGCTATTTGTAAACTAATGATTACTATAAATCTCTTATAATCCTTTCGAAATCCTAACAACTCTAATCTTGAAACCTCCATATTCCTGAAACCATTTCTGCTTCGGAATACTCTTTTTGAATATATAAGCTTTATTACATTTAATAACTATTTGAACTTTAAATATTTGTTGTCTTCTTTCTTTCCTAAAATAATATATATATCAATATCTTATATCTATAACTTTAATAAAATTAAGATAATACAAAAAGAAATAGAAGATTTCAAAGAATACCAGAATGTCGAAGAAGACTTCAATCCAGAACCTATAATTGAAGCTATATAAAATGCTTATTTAAAAAAAGAAAAGTGTTTAAAATCAAATACTTAAATTTCGTCTTTATTTTAAATACTATATAGGATATAAAATTTCTTGATCTAATAAAACTTATAGAAAAAGAAACACTTATTTTTCTCTATAATCTTTTGAAGAATAATTATATTTATTAATTAAAAGTATTCATTGATTTTAAAATAAATGAATTCGCTTTTATCAATATTACACTCCTTACTTATTTATTTCCTATATTTAAATCAAAAATTTTATTATTTAAAGTTTTGATTGAAATCAAAGAATATAATAATATATAAGACTATATTATTATTCATTTTATATTCTTTAATTTAACAATTGATAATTATAAACAATCTTTTATTCTTTTCTTTATTACTAAATTAAAGAATTATAGTATTATTTTAAATAGATTTTGATTATTAAAGATTCGAGTAAAGTTCGATTGTTTTAATCGATATTTCGAATAGCTTAAAAAAAGATTTTGTATTATTTTCTATTCAAATAATCTTTTCATTATCTAATCATCTCTTTGCAAATAGAAAATCGATCGATTAGTTCAACAAGATGCTGATCGATAAGATGACCAATTCGAGGAATATTGGAATCGAAGAGATTTATAATTGAGCAAATCAATCGCAGTTGGTGATGTACAATAAGAACCTTCAAATATAAACGCAATACAGACGATATGAATATGCGTGATGCCCGTATATACGCAGAACGCAATAAATTGGCTTTCGCGCGAGCCAAAGAAGGCCTATTACATGCCTAAACTAAAATGTCGAAATCTACGAACGTTTATTGATATAAGATCGATTTCGATATCGGAGATTATATATAATTCAATATAAAGAGTTACTCTATTCAGAGATTATCCAAAAAACTGGATTTCCCGATCTAAGGAAGATTTAAAATTATTAATCGATCTGGGAGCTCTTTCAAATTCGAACTCCTGATTATAATGAAAATTCATCTTGTTTTCCTTCTAGATCGATTACGCAAAGCATACAACAACCCTCTTCCTAATCAAATATTCGAACCATTTCTGTTTATTAATATAATTGATGATTCGGAATAGGAAATGGAGAAGATCCTAATAATAAAGAAAGTACGAAAAACCTTACTATATAGAGTTTCGTAGTTTAATAGTGATATCGATCTTATCTGATATCCTGTTTCCGATCTTAAAACATCACTATACTTCTTGCGCGATTTTCATCTGGTCAACTCAATATTGCCTGATCCTCCTAATCAATTATTTGATTGGATAAAGCTTTATAAAAGCAAAAAGGATAATTATAATCATATAGATAACGATTTATTTATGAAATTAAGGGAAAGAAAAGTGTTTTTCAATTCAGTAGATTAAATATTCTGATTTTATAATAGTGTATGTATATACGATTATGAAAGGATCGAAAACTCATATAAATTCGAAGGAATTTGATCGTATATATATATGGCCCGAATTCTATATAATAGATGAGTTATCATCATTAAGACAATATAAAAGCAATATATTAAAATCTCATATCTATTATCATTTCAAAAATCATACAAAAGGGAAGCTTGAATATAATAAGAACGAAATATAATATTATCTTTATCGATTTCGTTCAATCTGATTGATTTGATCAATTTGATCGATTAACTTGATCGATTTCGGAATTGATCATATTAATCATCCATCTTCACTATATTATAATTCAACCTCTTTCTTTTTCTATTGAAACTCTTTCCTTTTAAAGATTCTCTAAATCAAAAAGAATGCGAATTAATATTAATTTAATCAATTGATAAACGATTTAATCAATTTAATCAATTCATTCGTCATTTTGATCAATTTGATCAATTTCTAGTAAATTGATCAAATCAACCAAAATGATTAATCTAATTGATTTAGGGCTCATAAATCTTCACAAAACCTGGTTTCCGATGAAATAGCAATGGAATAAAGGGTAAAATGTTTGAAGACGAACTTTTCCGAAGGGAGAAGTAGTATTACAAATCGTGAACCATAGGAGGTTAATTATATGATACCTCTTATCTACTATATCAATTAATGAACTGATCGTCCGTATATATACATTACGAATCATACGATTTAGTATGGTAAAATGGTGACCCTAATAACGCATATATACAATCCCGCAGTTCACGAATAGGTATTTGTGTATATATATCTAGTCGCTCCTTACGAGCCATAGTTCTTCAGTTGTAGATTCTAAGGAACATAATTGACCCTGTTTATTCAGCTCTACTACGGCTCTTATGCGTCACAATTTCAAGTAGTATAATAATTCGATAATATTAATGTCACGGAAAGCCCTGCGATCCCCTGTATCCTATAAAGGATTAAAAATATACTTTCCAATCAGAATGAAGGATCTTCTAGGCCTTACCAATCTCTCCGATTGATAAAATGATTCTGATATACTAATAAACAAAAATCTAATTTAATTAAAGTATATATCGATTAGATAATTATTCATTTGTTTTATATATACAGCTCTTGATTTATATAATCAAGGGCAAATTATTCAATTCTTTTATTCTATTAATCATATATACTATCTATTCTTTGATCTCTGAAAGTGTTTTATAATCATACTATCCTGTGATAGTTATAAGCCTGGTAGTCTTTAATCTACACAATCTTCTATCCAATGATTACTGAATATTCAAGGAATTATTCTTAAAATATTATTCCTATTTTATTTATAATTCAATATTTATATCAATTCAATTATCTTTATTCAATATAATAAAGAATCAAAACAATCTTTTTTTTATAACTCATACTTAATAGTTAGAATGATATCTACGCTTGAAAAACAAATATCAAATTCAAGGAATCTGGAATTTAATTAATCCAAAAAACGATCTGTTTGTTTTTATATCAGTTATATTCATTTCAAGTTCCGATCTGATAAATGAATTTATCTGTATTTAGATTGATTGACTTTTAATTAAATCATTTATTTTATTTTCCATTATTAATCTTTAAACCAAATATAATTAAAAGAAGCAAATTCAATATTAAAAGGAATTCTCGGACTATTTTATAGTGATTCAATTCAAGGAAAATGTAAATAGAAATACAAAGATGAAAGATTCTGATAGTAATATATTGAGATTCATTTTTAATAGATTTATTATTCTATTCTTAATCATTTTCTAAGAAATCTCTTTCGAGTTTATCTTTTTCCAATTGGAGTATCAATATCGATAATAAGAATATATATAGAATTATAAAGCCTTCTGTAATATTTACAAATGGATCGAATTGTTAATTGATCAAGTATATTTTATAAAATTATTCATTTTAAATCAGGGTATTACAATTCTTTCATTTAAAATAATCATCAATATATTTAAAAGAAAGTTTGTATTTACGATAACTACTGCTAAGCTAGTAATATTATATAAATATCGGTTTGTTTTAGTGTAAGCTTTGTTCAGCAAAACCGATCCTATCAAATAGTATAGGGATTGGATTATAGTTTATATCAAAACTTTCGTATATGAGATTATTGAGATATAGAATAAAGTTGTTATTAATACTTTTTTATAAGCTGTTAGTATCGGAATACTTTCAATTTGAGCAAATATTATGATTATATAAATCGAAATAAATAATCAGTTTGGATTATTCAATCTTTTATTTAAACAATTCAGAAATGTTTTTGAAGGATTAATTTTCTAGGATTTTATTTTCCTAAGAGTTAAAGAAGGAATATATTCTACTTTTATCTTTTTTCAAAATAATAAAAAATCTAAGAAGAATAAAAAGAATATCAACTTTGAAAGCAATCAAGGGATCAAGAAGATTTAGAAATGTCCTTGTAAGAGTTCTGGACTTTACTCACCGCACACTCTTCAAATTTCACCTACATTTTTTAAAATTTAATAATAAATCAACACTACAATATTTTTTATTAAAAATCTAAACAATCATTAATGAATAATAGCTAATCCTTTCATTTCAATTATATCCTTTAATTTATAAATCAATCTTTCAATATATGGTCTGAAATCTAAGGGATCAAATATCTCTTATAATCTTTTCAACTTCCGTTTCAATTCTTCAATAGAAGTAGATACAAATGATAGTTTTTTCAATTCCTTCTTCATCCAACATTATACCTTCTCAATTGGATTGAGATCTGGAGAAGAAAGAGGCCATTGAAAGCCTTTAACTCCATACTTTAATCGAGCTATTCTAGTATACTTCAAATGGACCTTTGTACCATCCTCCATGAATATATATTCAAGCCTTAGTTTATCAAATAGGGGGAAAATAATTGGAATAAAAACCTGATCCCGATATACCATCGAATTGATACCTTTCTTGCCTTTATTTTTCTCCAAAAAAACTAATAAAGATTTATAATTCCAACCAAAAGCCCTCTATATCATCACAGAAATCCTTCCTGACCTATATACTGATTTAATACAACTACCACACCTCTTTTCTTCAATTCAATAAATCACCCATATCCTACCACATTTCCCTAGCTCAAAAATACTTTCATCCGACCATATAACCTTCCTTCAATCACCCCCCCTAAATCGATCAACAACAACATCACTAATCCCCCACCAACAATATAATAATACAAAATCTAGCCTTCTTTTTGCTTATTGCCTTGAAATAAATAATCTAAAGTATACTACACAACATTTATAACCATGCCAACATAATTCTCATCGAATTGTACAGACCGAAACTTAAATACCAAGCACATATTTCACCTACTCAAAAGTCATCCTCCTTCCCCTCCAATCTTTTATCAATTCCCTTATAATTCATCGAATCTTTTTAACAATCATCATAAAGGATCGATAAACCTTTTTTTTACAAATAGTTCCATATAAATTCGACTTAATAATACCTCTTACAGTACTTCAGGGTATACCCAAATTTTTCTCAATCCATCCCCATGATTTCCCAACCTCCCTAGCCTAAAACACTCTAGCTCGACAAGGGGTACCCCAATTCTCCTGAAATTTATGATTATCATTTCCATCATTAAAAAGAATAGTCATTTTGATTTTGAATTAAAAATATTAAAGATTGAATTTTAAATGAATTATTTATACTCAAGGGTCGGGAAATAAGGTTCTGGTTATTTCTCGGTTAAGTGTGCGGTGAGAAGTTTCCAGAACTCTTAGAACCGAATCTAAATAGAACAATAAAATTGATTATAGTTATATTACTTACAATTGTAAAGTTATAAAGTTAATGTTTATTGGAAAGATTAATCCATTGTTCAAAAGGGTATTCAGCGAAAACAAGCTATAAGTAATAAAGGATCGAGCAAGATTGTATTCATGAAAGCAGTTTCATTTTGATTGGATCAAAAGGAAATAGATGAAAAGTTTCATTGATCCTTTAGGGTCTTCAATCAATATTGTTATTTTGGATGTTCGATATAATCAATTAGGGGTATACTTTATAATAATGAAAATATACTATCTATCCAATAGTATTTTGTTCGATAATTGTGGTGTTATATATATTGTAAATGATATATCTTTATTGGATGATCATCAATATCGATCATTCGATTTTAATGATTTTGTAAAAATAGATATTTTCAGTTTCCAAGTTCTAGGATACAGAATTCGAATTATCAAAGGGATTATCAAAAGAGAGGGTTACCTTAATAATGATCTGATCTTGAACGATATAGTATTCATCTCTGGCTTCTATATCAATATCGTTTCGGAAGCTCGATTAGAAAAGACCGGCCTATAGTTCTCAGAATATAATTGTATTTTTCGTAAAGAAGATCATACAAATAGTATAATAGTTGTTTAATGTATTCGTACTGAAAATCTTGTATTCTTAGAATACAAACTATTTTCCATTTATTCGAATATTCTTTTATAATATATTCAATAATGAACAGAAAAATAAACAAAGCATTCTATTGTTTTTGTAATCCATCTTTCTCAAAAGAAGATACAAATGAAATGTGGTATAAATGCTTTGAATATTTAGGGAAGGAAGCTTTTGAATATTTAGTATTTATAATATAAAACATCAAAATAAAAGGTATCATTCGTTCTAATTATATCGATTACATTTGTATTTATACGAAGTAAGTCATTTCTTGTATTCCAAATGATCGTTAATTACCTCGGTCCTTTTATAAAATCCAATAGAATGTTTTTGATTTCGATAAAGAGTATAATAATGTATTATGGCTTTTATTGATCAAAGAAATATATAATGACAAGATCTTTTTATATCCAATTTATTGTAAAATATATGACAAAGTATTTATAATTATTTAAAGTTTTATAGTTTAGGTTTATTATAAGTATAGTCTAACGATTGTAATGATTAAGCAGGATAATGATATATTTATTATTGGAATTATAGGAGCAACATTATTTGAGAAATAAATCAAGCAAGAAGGTATCGAATTCGAGTTATCCCTGTTTCATATATATAAACTTAATAAAGAATCAAAACGTACAGGATAAGAAATAATCACAAAACAAATAAAAATACAGATTATAATAGATTTATCAAACAAATTGTGGATAGAAATGATATAAATTATTATTTATCTATATAATATAAGTCTTTTGAAGGTCAAATCCTTCAAATCGTCCAATGAGATATTCGATATATAATTCTGTGATTATTTTCGTAAAGATAATCCTTTATTTGCAGAAAAAATATCTAACGATCTTTATTTCAATTAAAACGGAATCTATAAATATGAATATCGAGTTTACTTTTTGAATAAGAATAGAGAAATTAGAATTAATAGGAAATGATACAAAATCAATCCTCGAATATATATTAGATATTTAATAGATTATATTCTAGATATACTGATCTATTATATATGGATATTCAAGCTCGATAGAATTATTATCATTTGAAATATAATGTTTAATAAAGAATTCATTTATTATATAGATTTTATTAATCGAATAATCGATATTTATATTACAAAAGAACTTAAACAATTCATAAAAGTTCTTGATATACAAAATCATATTGAAATAGATAGAACGATTATTCAAAACAGGGATAATTATAACGATTGTTAACTTTTGATGCAGGAAGTAGTAGTATTGTTGACTATATAGGTTGAACTAAGGATCTATTATTCTAGTAGGAATAGAATTGAGGTTATTCCCAAATATAATCTATACATCATTATGATTATATAACCTCAATTCTAATCCTATGATGGCTTTATTTTTAATACTCCTTTATTAAGGATATTCTATTCGATTCTCCTAAATTATTAATCCTAATATTTTCTTGAATCTTTCGAAAACAATCCTTATATAAGACTTTGTTATTCCATTGACAACTATATCATATATATTGATATAATTAATAATGATTTTCTTTTTTTCTATCAAGTCCTTGATAAAATGATAACTGATATTTATATATTTGAATCGTTTATATAAATATAGATTCTTAATTAAAGCTAAAATACCCTGATTATCATCAAGCATCTGAACTGTATCTCCGTTTTTTTCAATATAATTTGATCTGAATAGGTCTTTGAATATTTGTACAATCTATCTTTTTTGTTTGATGAATATTGTTATTGCAATATATTCTGATTCTGTACTAAAGGTAGCCATAAATATTTGTTTCTTGCTAATCCATAATATAAGGCTTTTATAAAATATTATAACTTCCCTTGAAACATTTTTCCGATTATATTTGTCATTAGCCTAATCTATATTTATATATACCTTTATTATATTATCAGATATATTATATTCTTTGCAGATATCAGATTATACTCCTTTTAATCCGAATCATAACTTCTATTTAATTATTGATCGTAGATATCGCATCAAATTCTTCAAAGCTATAATATAATGTTTTATTAGTTTTGTTATAAATTGTAAAAGTCTTCTAATTGAAAATGCTATATCTGATCGAATATATATTATTAAATAAATTACACTTTTTATTCATTATTAATATTCGTTTACATCTATTAATTCATTATAATCAATTACTGACCGAAAATAAGTATAATCCATTATTAATAGTTTCTTAACTTAATATTATTTATATATAATACTATATTTGATTAATATAATATCAAGATATTCTTTTTGATTCATAATTAATATATATATTTTTTTATTGCAAATAATCCTAATGTTTAGGATTTTACTAATCTTCTCTAGATTCTTGATATTAAAACAAATTGATAACTTTTTATCGAACCAAATGATTTGCAATGATATACGCAATACAATAACGATATCATCGATATATACCAATAATATTATATCATAATCTTTGGATATATACAAATATAGATCTATCAAACTTTATATAAAGCCTATACCTAAAAGCTTTTTCTTCAATAATAAACTTCAATCCCTTTCAGTTTATTTCAAACCATATAAATTTCGTAGAATTTGTAGTATATATCCCTTTTCGATTTTGATATCTTGGAATAATTCGAAATAGATCTCTTTCTTTAAATATAATTTAATAAAAGTGTTTTTGATATCGAAATATAAATATTCCAAATTTTCCTTTACAATAATAATTAAGAATAATCTGAATATATTTAGCCTTATTATTAATATAAATATTTTATTATAATCTTTTCCTAATATCTAATTGAATCTTTGAATTATTAATCTTGCCTTGAATTATTCTACTTTATTATCCTTTATCTTAATTATAAATATCTATTTCATCAAAATCAAATTATTTTCTTTAAAGAGTATATATTCTTTCCAAATATTATTTTGAATCAAAGATATAATTTCCTTTTAAATAATTTTCTTTCATTTTTCAGAGTATTTTTGATTCGATATTACTTTCTTATAAATTCTTGATATTTTGATTTTCAGAACTTTTTTGGCTGGATATATTATATTTTCTATATTATCTATATCTATTAACAAAATCATGAAATTTGAAACAATCTTATCTTTGATATAAGAATCTATTTTATAAATAATTAGGATTATAATTATAATATATTCTATACTCTTTTAAGTTTTGGTCTATATAGATATTGCAATCAATACCCTTATAATCTTGTTTTCCTATTCTCCTTCAGGATCTTGTTCTATATCTCTTTTCCGTTTTCGTATTAGATATTTTGAAGGTTTGTCTTTAAGATCCATTACATTCTTTTGTTCAATCTTAGACGATTATGGATTTACTTCGTTTTCTGATCCTACTGAAATGGATTTATTAGCAAAATTTAAAATAATCTTAAATTTTGCTTCCGGTACAAATTCAGAGTTTATAAAAGTTGATTCTTGAATTAGAACCTTTAGAATAATAAATTCGATATTTAAAATATCCTTGGAAAAAGATTCTTGATTTGTCTTTTGGATATTATCATCTTCATCTTTATTGTATATTAATATTAATATATTTAATTTACCTGATTTCAATTTAACAATTGAGGTACTTAATACAATCATTAAATTTAATATAATATATATTAAAGAGAACACTTGAAACAAAGGTAATACAGATATCATATTTAATATTAAAAATAAAGAAGATATCAAAGATAGAAAAAATACTTTATTTGCTATTGGTCTATTACGAAATCTTCGATCTAGTTTTACATTCTTTATTCCTTATAAACCTAATTCACAATTTCTTAATTTAAGATCCAAATCTCCTTTTTAATAAGATTTATTTATAATTATTCTATTTGATCGAAATGTATAATCTAATTCTAGAGAATACATTTTGATATATTTGTTTATAATTTTTAAATATCCTAAGAATATATTAATTCTTGAAGTGTCCTGCAACTTATTATATCTTTGTCCTTTCGGAATAATCTTGGGATTAATATAAATATAATATTTGCTTCTCCAAATTTTATATATCTTTATATTTGATATTGTATTTATAAAAGCTTTTATAAAGGATCAATTTATTTCATTTATATTAAAATCAATATTGATGCAGTTCCTGGTATAAATATTATACTTTATAATTTCGTTTTAAAACTTTAATAATAATCCAGTTTCTTTTAATATTGTTTTTATATCTATTTTTGTAATCCTTATATTTCATTTTATAGATTTGTTTTAATGTAAAGAAGCAATTGTTATAATTTCGGATTATATACCTGATAATTATTTATGAATAGTTTATAGGAGTTCCAATATATTATTAATTCTAATTGTAATGATCTTTTCTTTAATAATCAATTCCATCTCTTTTTTCCAAATTTTCAATGTTTGAATTGTATCATCTTTTTATTTAAATAATATAATTCAATTTATTTTTATACAATTATCGATAATCAATATAAAATAACGATTCCCTTAAATCGATTTTAAAAAAGATTCTATAATATCGAAATATATAAGTTCGAACCTCTTTGATTTATGCAGACTCAATTGCCTTAGAATATAATTGATTATTTTAATGAGTATATATATTTCGCAAATATTTAATTCAATTGGAATCTTTATTAGTTTAATTATATTGAATACTTTATATAGATTCTTAATCTTATTTGGACCTAGATGATTGAATTTTCGATACTATAATAAATATCTCTTTTTCTCTTTGAATATTAATTTGTTATCGATATCTTTGATACTATCGATTATCTTTGAAAAAAAGCCTTTTTCCTAATTATTTTAATATACATTCGAACAGAAAACTATATCCTTGTATCCTTTGATTATATATAAAACCATATATATTCTATCTTATATTCTAATACGAATAACTTTCTTATTATCCTTCTTGAAATATATATAATAAAAATTGAATTCCCTTTATAACTTTATTTCGCAGATTCTTTTTTCTAACAATAAATTTACTTTTAGTCCTAATATATATAACATATTTGAAAATAGTATCTTAAAATTATCTTTGTATATTATATCCATTAAACTCTAATAACAATAATATATTACCCCCCCATCAATCTTTATTCTTCATTTGATAATAAAGTTTATTAATCTAAATAATAAAAATTGATCAGATATATATAAAGAAATGCTTATATCAATATATTATTTGTTAAAGGAAATTTTATTAATAATTTCTTTTATTAAATTATAATTTTTCTTTATTATATCCTCAATATCGAAATCTGATTCAGAGATATTATTAATAAGATATACTTGATCTTTCTTATTAAAATAAATCTTCTTCGAATTCAATAATTCCCTTCTTTTTGGGTAATAAAGATAACTACAAAGAAATTTACTAGTTTATATTAAATACAAACAATCTCGTATATAAAAACCTTTTTTTTGATATAAATCATAAATATTATTTAAAGTCTCGAAATCTGATTCTTAATATCGAAAAGTATATCTAGATTCTTTCGTAATTTGCGTTTATTCTGATCTATCCTTAAAATGAAATTCTTTAACCTACAAATGTTTGATTTTATCGTTAATATTAAGACTGATTTGGATATTCAATATATCCATTATTCCTTGATAATCGATTAGAAGATTATATATTAAAATCAAAAATAAAACAGTATCTTGATATACTAATCAATAACTTTTATTTATAACCCTTAATTTCCTTTTATACTCTTTTAATTTATTTCAAACTTCAATAATAATTATATCGGGATGAATATCGAATTGAAATTTGAAGTTCTGGATCATTGTTATATATATATTAGTTATAATTGTATTGATTCTGATATATTTCGATTTAAGATATCTTTAGAATATATATACTATTGAATATTCGTTGGTGAAGGCTTCATCATCATTATTGAATGTTATACAAATATATGATAATGTATTCACTTTGTCCTTTAAATATTCCGATTTCAACTCGATATTGTAATATATACGATTATTACTTTTATAAACAAATACTATATTGGGTTCTGTAATCTATATATATTTGTTCAATATTTGATCAATTATATAAAACTATTTTTTCCCTTTTAATTATATCTTTATTTATTTGAGCCATCACTTATAATTGTTTTAATCAAATTTCGAAGAATTATTTGATTCCGATATTATAAAAGTTTCTTATTGTTTAATAAATATCAAAAATAATCTTTAGGTTTTTAAAACAATCTTAAAAAATATACAACAAATAGATTCAGAATAATAAAGAAATATAAAAACAAAACAATAAGAAAATTCGTAAAATCATATTATAATATATTTTCTTATAGTTATACGAACTTGCTCTTCGCTTTTGCTATAATTCTATATCGGTATTATACAAATTGCTCCTTATTTTGGTCTGTAATATTATAAATTATAAACTATATTATCGTATTTCAACTCTACTTCAATGATATTATATGAAAATTCTAATTTCCATTCCATTTCATCCCTATTAGCTATACTAATCCTTTTTCGATTTGCTTTGCTTTCTAATTATTATTATACAACCAAATTTCATAATCTATTAACTTTTGGTACAGGAAGTAGTAGTATTGTTGATTATATAGATTGAACTAAGGATCTATTATTCTAATAGAAGTAGAATTGAAATTATTCCCAAATATGGTCTGTGCACCATTGTGATCACGTGACCTCAATTCTAATCCTATGATGGCCTCATTTCTAACAACGATTTCATTTATTTATCTATTTTTATAAATCGAAAAGCTTTTAATTTATCTATTAAATGTATTTCAGATCTATTATTTATAAACGAATTGATTTCGAGGGCAAATATAGATCTAGAAAGTGATAATAGGAATAAAGAAATCGATCTAGAATTATTCAATCTATTCAATTTTTTAGATAATAAGAATAAGGTATATAATAAAGATATACAAATACTAATTAATTTTCTTATTGAAGAAATCGGAGAAGCCAATTCTTTTATTGAAAAATAATTATATCTTATAAAGCCAATTCTTTTATTGAAAAATAATTATATCTTATAAATAAAGATATTAATATTGTTCAAAAAGATATTTGTAATGATAATACAGATCCCGATTTTATCGAATAAATTGATATAAAGAAAATAGAATATAAATCTATTAATTATATTATCGAAGTTCCTTGTGGTGTATATAAAAGTGATTCAAAGACTGCTTCAATCGATCAATCTTAATACTCCAAAAAGAAGTATATATATTAAAATGATCAATTAAAATATTTTGTAAAGGAAATCCAATTATTATAAAGATTGTTATATCCTATATATTCATTTGATCGATTTATAGAGAATTTGTAGACTCATAATTTCGAATAGATGTTTAAAAAAGTTTGTATTATAAGAATTGAAATACTTAGGGTTTAGATTAATCTGTTTGAGTTTCAATTATATAATTATTATTCGAAATCATCTCTTTTCCAGGAGTCATCTGACTTTTATATTTTAAAGTAATTAGTATATATATAAAGATAATTGTATATATAACAATGTCATTAAAGAAACAACCCTAATACTAGATTTTATATAGGAATCATTATATTTTAAAGAATAGATTCAATAGAATTACTCCATTTGAACAATTTTCATTCTATATTCTAATCTGATCAATAAAGAATGAACAATATAAAGAAGTATTCTCAATTTGTAATAATTTATAATATAATTATTGTTGAAATTAAAACAAAACCATTATTGTCTTCTATTTGGTCTACAATCAATAGATTATAGATAATACCACTTTCTCGAATTCATATATTTATAACTCCAAAATTACTTTGTTTCTATTATTAATTAAAAGATCATCAAATAGAATATTGATTCAAATAAGATTATAATCTTGAGATTGATAATCTTAAAACTAGGAAAATCTAGTGTAAAATCGATTCTGGATCGGAATTTACAAAATCAATCTCTTTTTAATAAGTGTTTATATATAAATACAATAATCAAGGTTTAATTATTCATTATCGTTTATATTTAATAATACAAGGAGATCTTTAGATTAAAAGTACTATTGAGATTATTTATGCCATTATATTAGTAAATCGATTATTCCGAATTATAATAGCAATTGTTACTAAATACGATTTCGAAACTAAGTAATATAATATAATCAATATCTTTATCAATACTCTATACAATCTTTTTGGTACCTTAATTATATACTATTTATTTGATGGATACAAAATCTCAAACAAAAATATTATAATCGATCGAATCTTATATAATCTATAAGATTCCTCAGCTATATAATTTAGGGATTTCATTCGGATATTCGAAAAGCTAGAATTGGTATAATACAAAAAGGAACCATATTTATATATTAACTCAAAGTATATTATTATAATTCTTTTCTTTATAAACAATATTCAGATCATTTATTATAAGAAAAACGAATTAACTATTACAAAGATCATTAAAGGAATCAAAGTTGTATATAAGCTACAAGACCTAGGAAATATTAAATGATTTTTAAATATATATATACTTTATAATCGATCCAAAAAAAAGTTATAACTAATCTATAATATATACATTAAAAAGATTACTAAGAAATTCAAAACAACAAATAGAACAATAAATATTCTATTCCCAATAATAGTATTTCGGAAAAATCAGGGTCAAGCTCCTATATATATTATAAAAATATATTAAAAGAAAATAAAATCGATATTATATACTGCAATTATTATAAAAGCGGATATATCATTCATTGCTTTATAACTGAATTATTATTTGATTAATTTATTAAGCGATTATATAAAAGCTATCGATTATTATTTACAATATCTATAGAATACAAGGTATCTCATAATCCAATATAATGATGATCAAATACTATAATTTTTTGTCTTCTCAAACATTTCTTTTACAAATGATCTAAATATTTATCGATCATTTTAAGGGTATATTATATCCCTTTTCGATGACTTAATTATATAGAAAGCTTCAAAACAAGATACTATGATTATCTCGATTATCGAAACAAAGTTTCTCGGAATCAAATGTATATCAAAAGAAACCATAGCAATTTTATATTTTTTAAAGGAAATCGATCTAGTAATGAAAGAATTTATAATAATCTTCTGCGATAATTAACAAGCGATCAGATTGGTAATCGATGAAAACAAGCAGATCATTACGAAACTATATTATATTGATATCCAAAATATATAAATTATATTAAGTATATTCAAAAGGGAACTTTTATATAATCTATCTACCAACCATCGATATGATTATTGATAGATTCATTAAAAACCTCACAAAACAAAAGTTCGAATACTTCCGATCTCTTTTCAATCTATAAGATATAAGCGATAGGATTATAAAACTTGAATAATAACAATCTGAATTATAAAACTTGAATAACGATAATCTGGAATTTATAATTCTTCCCTTTGATATAAATAGAATGAGTCCTATTTAATATCCTAGATCATTATACTTTTCTACAATGCGCTCCAATTTATATATTCTATATCCATTGGGAAACAAAGAACAATTAAAGCTGATCATTCCTTCTTTCTTCATTTTCCTTTCCTCGAAAAAGGATAAACTTCTTTTTAAACTTAATAATTTGAAATTCAAATAAAAAAGCTTCAGGATTATTTGTAATAGACAATGAAATGAATAAGGAACAATTGAAGCAATCGAAATTATCGATACCATTGGTATTACAGAAACTAAAAGATTATCCCTTCTTTCTTTTTTCTTCGGATATATTATCTGTTTCTTTCTCCTTTTCTTCTTTATCATTCTTTCTCTCTCATTTTTATTATCGTTCTTCAAAATCATGATATACTTCTTTTATTTAGTCTTTCAAGGACTCTAATGAATAATACAGTGAGGAGAAGGGGAACAATAATATAAAGGCAAAGGAACAATTTCTCTTTTCTCCTCGATCTTTAATATTACTTTTATCACGATTTTATATCCCTATTTGGATTATATAATTAATGATCAATATATTATGAAAATAGAGAGTGAACAAAGAACTTATTTTCGAATTTTGTTAATAAATAATGATATAATAATCTATCAAAGGATGAAGAAAAGTTAGTAAAGAAGTATATAAATGAATATTATAATTCTAATACCGGCGATTATTCGGCTTGGAAGAATCAACAAAGTATTTGCTATAGAAATTATATCTCTTAATAATCAACAATTTCATGTATCAAATATATAAATGATTATTCTTTTCTCTACAATTCCTCTCATTTCTTGTTTTAACTAAAAAGCCAGTAAATTTCAACAATCTTTTTTCTTTCTCTTCTTTATTTAATTTATTATCCGAAAAACTTAGTGTTGAAAAATTGAATGGATTATTATTATTAAATAAAGAAAATTTTCTTCTTTTCTCTTTTTTATCGAACAATTTTTACCTCGAAAACTACAAATATAGGATTAATAAAATCTTTTAATTATATAACAGGATTCAAGAACAAAATCTATCTTCAAATTACTATTTGGATCTATAATAGACAATTGATTATAACAAATAGCAGTTTTTTCGATAAAAGGAAGTAATTTCTGAAATAGATAATTATATATCATTCTAGAAACAAATCTAGTTAAATCATATTCCCAAAGATCGATATCTTAGTTCGATATCTGTACTGGATTCATTAATTCTCTCTGCTCAATTTATTGATCCTTCGAAGAAATACTGGGGTCTTTTTTCGTATTCGACTTTCTTAAAGCTTTCTTCTCAATCATTATTTGCTTAATATAATTAAGATTCGTTTGTTTAGCCTTTTTAGATCCCGAAATCTTAGGTATAATAATGATTAATAAGAACTTGATTAAAATAAAAAACGAGAATACAAAAAGAGGATCTATATACCTTTAAAAATTCATTCATTTTATTTCGCCATTACAATCAATATACTGTAGTTTAGCAATTATAAGCATTCTTAATTGCTACACCATAAGATCGATCATTCTCCTATACTCTCCCAATAGAAAACTTTCTTTTTATTGTTCAAAATCTTGATTTCGAAGAATATCGCAGGTAGCAAACCGAAAACCAGGAGATATTTATAATTTATATATAATCAAATTCTTCTCCATTCCAATAATACCAGGATCATTTCAGGTTTATACGTTATATTATTTTTTTGTTGATATCTATCTATAATTGCCTTGTATATTTCTTTATAAATCAAATGAATTGCTATTTTCTATATCTTTCCATTTGTTTCAGATCGTCTTTCGATCTGGGGGGTGTGTTATGGAAAGCCCTACGATCTCCTGTATCTTATAAAGGATCAAGAGTATATTTTCTAATCGGAATGAAGGATCTTCTAGACCTTACCAATCTTTCTGATTGATAAGGTGATCCTGATATACTAATAAACAAAGATCTAGTCTAATTAAGGTATATATCGATTAGATAACCATTCATTTGTTCTATATATACAGCTCTTGATTCATATAATCAAGAGCAAGTCATTCAATTCTTTTACTCTACCAATCACGTGTACCATTTATTCCCTGATCCATGAAAGTGCTCTGTAGTCATACTATCCCGTGATAATTAATATAATATATATATAGAATAAATTAAAAATATACTAAATAGATATATATCTAAATTTATTAGATTATATTATCTATAATATTGGGAAAAATTTTATGAGTAAAGAATTCAAATAATATATCGAAATGATGATAATCATTATGAAAAGTATATTTATCGAAGTATATTGATTGATTGGAATAGTTAAATATTATTATCAAATCATTCGATATATATATAATATTATCGAGAAAGAATTTAAAGGTATTAGAATAATAAAAGAATCAGTATTATAAATAGTAATGAAAGTAATCAATAATATTATTAATCTTAATGAAATTATATTTATTCTTTTAATATTCGGAGTATACTTATAAATGAACAAATTCGATTTATCGATATCAAATATTCAATAACGATTCAATATAATCAAGAGAATAAATAATGAGATTAAAAAACTTCAAATTAAAAAATAAATAATAGATATATTGAATCAAAGGAACAATTTAAATATAATTTTAATTCATAAATTATCAATTAATTCAAAAATATAAATATAAAGAAAAGAAAATAATCGAATTATTGAATAACTAAGATTATTTATATTATTGCGATTCGAAAACGAAATCTATACAATTCAATTACTTAATAGATTTATAATCTTTTGATTTATAATAATGAAACCTTATATAATCGAATAATAATATCAATAAAACTTATCATATAAATAAAACCCATTACAATAGAATAAATCCTTCAAAAACATTCTTAAAAAACTTTAAAACTATCTTCCAAAAGAAATTTAAAACTATTTTAAAAAACATAGCAAAAACGAATCCTGATATCCTTCAAATAATCATTTCATCAATAAAAACGTTATACAATACAATCAATACAATATCAATCAAAACTATAGAAATATATTTCATTAAAAATACAACAAAAATATCAGATATAATTATTTATCTTTAAAACAATGAAAAAGAAAATATTACTGATACCTTTAATAAAAACTTATTGATATTCAATATATTTCAAAATCTATTAATCTATAAAAAATAAAAAATAAAAGGAATCAATAATTTAATAAAAAATAATATATTCGAAATCATATAACAAATAAATATACCAAAAAACATATGAATATTCAAATCAAAATTCGTTGATAAAATCAAAAACGAAGATATTAAAAAAGTATTCCCAAAATCAAGATTTATAATTCAAATATAGAATAATATAGAAAAGAGAATAATATTAATATAATCATTTATAATTTAATAAACAAATCAATATTTAATACTAAATATTATAATTATCTTATAATCAATTATATAAACAACTTTATATATTAAAGATATTATTCAGATTTATATATAAACAGTATTCAATTTAGTATGATTATTCTACATTCAATTATTTAAGGAAATGGAATTCCTAAAGGGAATATTACTACAAATAATCAAATCATTATATAATATATCAAAAACCAGAAACCATTAATTCAGTATTTACCATAATCATCACTTCATTACATTTTAAATGATTCAATCAATTTACAATCCCTATCTAATATATACCAAACAAGAAAATGAAATATTTAGATTAATAGAATTTCAAATAAATAATACAATCATTATAATTAATAAAATATTTACAAATAAAAAACAAAAAGAACTCGAAAATATAAATTTTTTTATAAAGAATCAAGAAACCTTATCATCTGAGAACTCCTTCAAATTCAACGAAATTATTATCATTTAAGTAAATGATAATTCTATTTATATCAATTGAAAAAGCAGTATACAAATCTATAATTCATCAAAATATAATCAATCGATATTTATAATACAAAAGGCAAAATTCAAAAACGCATAACTCTAAAAAATCAATATATTATTCAATATACAAAAGGAATTTATATTTCAATAATATATCAATTAAAAGTATTATTCGTTTTTTCTTTTGCTATTCAAATTATCAATTCCAAAAAAGAAAATACAAAATTGATGAATAAAATAATCTAATGACAAATGAATGATCCAATTAAAGGATTAAAATTCATATTATTCGATTTCGATTTATTGAAACTAATAATATTTATAAATATATTATTCACTAATAATTGAAATCTATTCTTGCAAATCGGATATATTATTATATTAATGAATAAGAACAACAAAGCGAATCTAATTCATTAATCATTTATCAAATGTAAAAGGATTATTAGAAATATATTAGTATCAGAACTTTACAATATGATTTTAGAATTCGATATTAATACAATACTCAAGAATATTATTAAAGATATATTATCAAAACAAAAAGTACTATTAATCATATATACAAATTCGAAATCATTTTACAATTATCTTACAAAACTAAATTCAACTCGAAAAAAAAGATTAATAATCGATTTAATAGCTTTACAATAATCATATAAACAAAAAAGATAATAGAAATCAAATAAATTAATAAAGAATCTAATCCTATTAATATAATAATGAAAACAAAACTATATTAGGCTTTTAAAGATCTTATAAAGAATAATATAATTAAAATCAAGATTATAAAATAAATAGAAAAACCAAAATATAATGAAAAGAAAATGATATAAATATAGAAATTAAAAAATAAATACAAAACAAAAACTATTATAGATATATATTTAGTTCATCGGATATATAATTATTTCATATATAAATTGATTCAAACAAAAAAACAAAACGAGAATTAGAATTGGAAAAAATATTTACTTGTTGGGTATATATATTTTTGAAGTATATAATACTTCGATTTTAAAAGAAGTTGCCAATATCGGAATATGAATTATATATATAATAAAAATGATAAGGATAGTAAGAATCATATACTTACTAATGTTTGTATTAGTGTTTCGATATATATTATTATATAATTCTTTATCTTCTATAAATTCTAACTCTTTAGACAAATCAAAATGTATTAATTATCAAGAGTATTTTACGTTCGTTGATAAGCTTCACTTTCCCGTATACAATTGTCCCGACACTTCTAATATTTGACAATGATTTAATAATTGATTAGATTTCAAATAATAAAATATAGATTTTGATTTCAATCTTTATTTCTTTTTATAATTCTTTGATCATTATTATTTCCAAATTTTATAATATAGATTTGAAACAGAAAAAAATCGTTTATTAATCAATATTTGGATTTATTATTTGAAATTAAAATAACTCTAAAATAATATCGATTTTAAGTAAATCTAAAATAGTAATAATGAATTAATGAATATGTATTCTTTTTTCCTTATATTTATTTACTATTTCGATAATAAATTAATAATTATTATAAAAGGATATATAATTTTATTAATTGATATTAATGAAATACCTTTATCAGGATTAGAGATTCAATTTTATTCGATATATTTGTTTTGTTGAATAATATTCGTTTGCATTTCAAAATCGATAAAATAGTATATTTTCATCGGAATATTATCAATCTTAAAAATTGTTTCGATAAATAAAATAATGTATTTCTTTTATTAAGGATTTAGAATTATTAAAACAATTAAAATTACTATTGAATTCTAATGTTTCCTTGGTTATTATCTTATAAAAAATATATAAAACAATTGTAAACAGAATAATCGTTTTTATATCATTGACAAATATATAGATTGATATATTCTCTCGAATAATGATTCAATTATTAATAATAATAATATCGCAATTTCTATATTCGATAATCTTTCTTTGAAATTCCTTTATCTTTTTTTTTATTAAAAGAGATTTAAAATATTAAAATCATAATTATATATTGATAATCGATAATGAATTATTTTGTTATTGAGATTATTTATTTTGAAAAAGATTGAAAGGATGATTTGATTATATAAAAGAATTAATTTGTTTTCGATTATAAAATATATCGAAGAGATTTATTATATAATATATTTTATTTATATTTTTAAATAATATATTTATTTGATTAATTTGTTTTTATCTTCGAATTATTAAAATAATTCCGAAATTCTTTTTGTAATATAAAGAAATAGATCTATTAAAAAATATTCTTTTCAAATATCTCTTACCCTAGATCCGACTTCTTTTTCTAAATTATTGAAATATATTATAAAACTATTTATACTTTATATAGATTATTATTTAATATAAATTATTTATTATATAATTAAATACTATTAATTGTTTGTGTTTAATATTATATTATATATATATTCTTTAAACTCTTTTTACAATATATTAAAGTTCGTTATTCTGTTTTTATATCGATATTAGATTGTAAAAGATTGTTTTTGGAAATATTGAATAATATTTATTATTATTCTGAAATATAAGTTTAATTTGTGTCGGGATAACTGTATATGAGGAAGTGAAGCTTATCAACGAACGTATAGAACTCTATGGTTATTAATACGTTTTGATTTACTTAGAGAGCTAGAAATTATAGAGGGTGAAGAACTATATAATAATGTATACTGAGGTACTATACAAGTACTAATGTGTATATAATCCTTACCATTTTTATTATCCTTATTATATATATGATTCATATTCCGATACTAATAACTTCTTTTAAAGTCGAAGTATCGTATACTTTAGGAATATGTATGCTTAGTAAGTAAATATTCTTTTTAATTCTAATTTTCGTTTTATTCTTTTATTCGAATCAATCTATATATGAAATGATTATATATCTGATGAACTGAATATTGTCACGAATCGTGAACCACAGGAGGCTAACCACGTGATACCTCTTATCTCCCATATCAATTTATGAGCTGATCATCTGTGCGCATGCGTTACGAATCATACGATTTAGTATGGTAAAATGGTAACCCTAATAACGCTTACGCACAACCCTGCAGCCCACAAATGGGTATTTGTGTATATATATCTAGTCGCTCCTTATGAGCCATAGTTCTTCAGTTGTAGATTCTAAAGAACATAATTGACCCTGTTTATTCAGCTCTACTACGGCTCTTGTGCGTCACAAATATATATCCATAATGACTTTTATTTTGTATTCGTTTTTTAGTTTCTGTATTTATATCATTTTCTTTTTATTATATTCTGATCTCTATATTTATTCTATAATCTTGATCTTGATTGTATTACTCTTTATAAAATCTTTGAGAGCTTGATATGATTTTATTTTTGTTTTTGTTATTACATCAATAGAGTTAGATTCTCTATTAATTCATTTGATTTCCATTATCTCCTTTCGTTTATATGATTGCTATAAAGTTATTAGATCGATCATCAGTCTTTTCTTTTAAGTTGAATTTAATTTCGTAAAACAATTGTAAAATGATTTCGAATCTGTATATATAACTAATGATACTTTCTGTTTTGGTAATACACCTTCGATAATACTCTTGAACACTATATTAATATCGAATCCTAAAGTTATACTGTAAAGTTCCGATACTAATACACTTCTAGTAATTCTTTTGTATTTGATGGATAATCAATGAATCAGATTCGCTTTGTTATTCTTATTCATTAATATGATAATGTATTTGATTTGCAAGGATAGATCTTGATTGTTAATGAATAATGCATTTATGAATACTATTAGTTTCAACGAATCGAGATCGAGTAGTACGAATTTCAGTTCTTTAATTGAATTGTTTATTTGTTATTAGATTATTTTATTCATTAATTTCGTATCTTCTTTTTTGAGGTTGATAATCTGAATAACAAAAGAAAAAGCGAATAATACTTTTGATTGATATATTATCGAAATGTAAACTCTTTTTATATATTAAATAATATATTAGTCTTTTGGAATCATACTTTTTCGAATTTTGCCTTTTGTATTATAAATATCGATTGATTATGTTTTAACAAATTGTAGATTTGTATATTGTCTTTTCTGATTAATGTAAATAGAACTATCGTTTGTTTGAGTAATAATAGTTCCATTGAATTTGAGGGAGTTCTCGAATGATAAGGTTTCTCGATTCTTTACAAGAAACTTCATATTTTCGAATTCTTTTTGTTCTTTGTTTGTAAATGCTTTATTAGTTACAATAATTATATCATCTATTTGAAATCCTTTTGATAGATCTTTTTGAAGATAACAAAATTTGATGATCATAATATCCAAATATTCTGATATCAATTTTCCAGGGTTCTATACAATAGTTGTTTTGAATATTATATGATTCTATTTCTTCATGAGTTTATATTGATATTCTTTTCCTTTGAAAAATGTTTTTATCATTTCGCAAATACCCTCTATTATACTAGGAATATGATTGAGATTCGAATAGTAGAATATAAGGGCCTTTTCCTTTAGCATTGTAGGAAACACTCTTATATAAAGGTTTAAATGAATATCGATTCTTTTATAATAATTAAAAAAGATAGTATATTTATAATCGAAGTTATTATCTTAACTAACATATTTATTAGTATTATTATAGAATTTCTAGAGATTTCCGAGGTTACAATCGATATTACTACTTTATATATAATCGAATGGTTTATTTTTATAATTTCTTAAACTATTGTTTTCTCTATTATTAATTGGGTCTTTTCCTCCTTTATTGTTTTTGTGAAGATATATATGAATATCATTTTGATCTGTATTATTTGTTCTATAATTGTTTCCGAAGTGTTTATTATTATTTGAAAGTTTCCTATCATTAAATAATCTATTTAATAATCCTTTATTATCGATAGGTTTCTTTCTATTCGATAGTTTTTTATCTTCAAATAATATATTATTATTATATAATGATTATGATGATATTAAGTATTGTTTCCATCTTGGATCTTGATATTTATTATATAGAAGTTCCTTGAATATATAAAATTCCGATTTCTTGCTCAATTGTAATGATTGAATTCCCTTGTATTATATTGAAGATAATTGTCTTATATTCATTTATATAAATTGTTCTCTTTTTTGAAGGTTGAATAAAGGTATTAGATCTTTAAGGATGATATTCAGATATACATTATTGTTGAATATCTTGATTTAGTTTAGAATAGTTTTCGATCGGAATTGGAAGTGTTGATTCATCGCTGTTTCTCGAATTTGATCATTCAACTATAATATATATAAAATATAAAGTGTTTCAATCAGGATCTCATTGATTATTAGTTCTGTATATTATATCATTTTCTTGATAAATAAATTATCTGCTCTCAATTCAATACGTAATCTGAATATAATCTTTGGATTGACGAATTCGAAATACTCAACTCTGAAGTTTGCAAAATCGCTGTAATAATCACCCTATAGATCTTTATCGATATAATTATATATTATATAAAACTCTAGCTTGAATTTGCAAAAGTTAATGATTTCCTAAGGGTTTTCCTTTGTAGATACAAATTAATCGTACTTTCATTTATCTATCTATTCATTATACTCTTCATTTCTGATATATAAAATAATTAATATTAATGAAGATGGGATTCGTATTCTTTCAGGGTAAGGGATTATAAGGAAATACTCGAATATACCTATTATATTTATCATAGTAATGGTTATTATATATTTTCGAATTGTATCGAAGTTGATTATTATAAGGTTTTTAAAATAATCTTAAAAAAGA
This sequence comes from Stromatinia cepivora, assembly GCA_014898415.1. NCBI lineage: Eukaryota > Fungi > Ascomycota > Leotiomycetes > Helotiales > Sclerotiniaceae > Stromatinia > Stromatinia cepivora. The sequence continues at coordinate 1,595,796 of RCTD01000001.1, read as the reverse complement.
ACCTGAGTATAGATTCGTAGTATACGAAATATGTATTTTGATGAAGTTATATTTGTACTATATATAGTATTATTAAGTCCTAAAGTATTTCGAGGTTAGGGTTAGTTGATCGGATCGATCAAAATTGATTAAAATTGATCAAAATTGATCAAAATTGATTAAAATTGATTAAATTGATCAAGATAATCGGATTTGATCGAAGTAGATTTGATCGAAATAGACGAAACAATTAAAGTAATGAAATTAATCAAATCGATTTGATCAATTTCGTATATAATTAGTAATTCATATGAAATGAATAAGTGAAATAGTTTTTCATAAGAAAGTGAATATAATGAAAAACTCGAAATTGTTTTCAGATTTTCTTTAAATATATACTCTATATTGTCTAATAGATATATAATAAATATAGAATAATTGAATCAAAAAGTGAACTTCAAATTCGCTATTAGTGTCACGAATCGTAAACCACAGGAGGCTAATCACGTGATACCTCTTATCTTCCATACCAATTAATGAGCTGATCGTCCGTATATATACATTACGAATTATACGATTTAATATAGTAAAATAGTGACTCTAATAATGTATACATACAATCTTACAGCTTATGAATGAATATTTGTATATATATATTTAATTGCTCTTTACAAACTATAATTCTTCAATTATAGATTCTAAAGAATATAATTGATTTTGTTTATTCAGTTCTATTATAATTTTTATATATTATATTATCTGCAATTCATTTACAAGTATTCAGCCATCTGATGGCCTCCCAAATAATACTTCACTTCAATAATATCTTTTTAGATGAACTTTTACAAATATTATATTCAAAGGAAAAAGATCTATTCCGATCTAATCGATGAAGATAAACCTCTTTAGAAATATATTATTATTTTTATAATACAACGAACTTCTCCTTCTATACGCTCCGAATCTTCGAAAACATATTCTGAGGAACTCTTTCCTTCTCCTCAATTATTTCAACAATTTTTCGAAGAAAATATGAATATAGGCTTGAATAATGTTATTATTGAAAGAAAGAAGACTAATAAAGAAAAGATTCCAATATATAAAATCAATATTTTCAACAATTCAATTGCTTCTTTTGATTCATTATTACAATTACATGATCTCTATATAATAATTATAAATTTGAAAAAGGAGAATCGATAATTGAAAACTATAATAATGATAAGCTTTATAATAATACAATTTCCTTCTAAACCCCAAATGATATTTATATAGATATTCAGATCAACAATAATACTTGAAACTCCCTTTATTCCTTTAATCGAAAATCAAGAATCTTTATTTAAGCAAACTCGAAGATCCCGAACTCAAAGGAAGAAAACTTTAATCAAACGATCTGATCATTCGGGGCCCTTCAACAATTCTTCTTCCTTTTCGGGAAATGACAATCCATATAATAATTAAGGGTCCCCTTATTCAAGAAACCGATCTAATTGGTTAAAATCTCATTCCTGTATCAATCACAACTTATATCGAGATATATATATACTAAAACCTACAAATATTATTATTAAATTTAACGATAATATTGAATCTAAAACTAGTCTATAGTAATTATTGATTATAGAACAATTTAAACTATATACTATATCATTTAAAAATGAAATATAATATCATATATGTATAATCGACCAAACCGAATCGGAAATACAAATATATTATCATACTCTCTATATACAAATATTTCGATTCATAGTATTCGAATTAATCGAATAGTTTACAACGATTTATCAAAACCCAGTTAAAATCGATAATGCTTATTCTTAATACAAGATATGAATCATATCTAATATAACTCGATAGAGCAATTTCCTAAAATGATATAGGAAATTCAGATTACTTATTATTCAAATGAAGATTACCGATAATAAAGTTCTATTCAGAGATCTCGAATAAAAGATTTCCGATTTTCTTTTGTAGATGATAATTATATCTATTAAGGATTATAAGATTACAAAAGAATTTATAAATATATTTATTAAAGTAAATTAAAATAAAGTTTTATTACAAAAACGAAATCGATATTGTATTGAACGAAATGCTCTTATAGCTATTCGTAAATTAATGATTATTATAAATCTCTTACAATCCTTTCAGAATCCTAACAACTTTAATTTTGGAATCTTTATATTTCTAAAATTGTTTCCACTCTGAAATACTTCTTCTGGATATATAGGCTCCACTATATCTAATAATTATTCGAACTTTAAATACTCAATACTTTCTCCCTTTCCTAAGATAATATATATATCAATACCTTATATTAATAACTTCAATAAGATCGAGATAATACAAAAAGAAACAGAAGAATTCGAAGAATATCAAAATGCCGAAAAAGATTTCAATCCAGAATCTATAATTGAAATTATACAGAATACTTATTTAAAGAAAGAAAAGCATTTAAAATCAAATATTTAGACTTTGTTTTTATTTTAAACAATACATAGAATATAAGATTTTTTGATTGAACAAAACTTATAAGAAAAGAAGTATTCATTTTTCCTTATAACTTTTCGAAGAATGGTTATATTTATCGATTAAGAGTATTTATTGATTTTGAAATAAATGGATTCGCTTTTATTAATATTATATTCTTTATTTATTTATTTCTTATATTTAAATCAAGCATTATATTACTTAAAGTTTCGATTGAAATCAAAGGGTACAATGATATACAAGATCATATTATTACTCATTTTATATTCCTTAATTTAATGATCGATAATTATAAACAATCTTTTATTCTTTTTTTTATTATTGAATTAAAAAGTTATAGTATTATTTTAAATAGACTTTGTGTTAACAAGTCATATTGAATGGGTGGAAAAGCATTATTTTTATAAGGTTATCTGACTAGAAGCTATTATATAGGTTGTATGATTCGGTAGAATCATGTGCAGGCTAATCTCATTATAGTATAGTCCTATGCTTAGATATACGGTATAATCCAAAATCCAACATTCCTTTAGGAGTGTAACGTATATAAAATCAGAGAGAACTAAACTATAAATATCACAATTGGTTTAAATCGAATTAAGCAATGTTAATCTGAAATAGAAAGCCAATAGTGTTGGATAATTATTCCTTTGTTAAATCTTTTAAGATCCAAAATCTAATAAGATTATTTCGAATAGAATAATCGCTTCATAATAGTATAATAATCTTTAAAGAATAATCAACATCCCTCTTTTTATAATAAAAATTAAAGGAAATTCATCTTTTCTGCTCCTAATCCTTTAATTGTATTGGGCTAGAGCTTTCGGCCTTATATTGCAGTACAGATGTTTCTCTTTAATAAAACAGTATATCCTATAGAATCATATCCATAATTCTTCCCTTCGTAACAAAAGTATAATTAGCTATTAACTAGGATGATTGGTAGACTATTAATTAGTAACTCTTGCTTCGGGGAATCACTGTATTTGTCGACCTTTAGTATTATACTTGTTTAGGTACTAATGGTCTTTATATACTAATTGATAAATTCTATTAATTATTGGCTCCAGGAAGTTATGGTATTTGTCGATCTTTAGTACTATATTTGGCTAGGTATCTAGTGGTCTTTATATATTATATAGTACTCCTCTTATTTAGATATGCATCCTTCTATTATTAATATAATCGTCCGCTCCTCCTAGTATATCGCCCCGTATATCTTCCGGTATACAGTCTCCTCCTTTAATTCCACCTCCGGCCCCTCCTATAATCGCCTCCGGTTCCATTTCCGGCTCCTTTATTAGGGATACTCTTTTTCTCCTTTATGATCATCAATATAATTATCATTGTAAATATTGAATATGAAGATACAACGAAATAATATTGATTTGGGGGTAAGAACAAAATGGGATTGAAGCGATATATAATAGATAATATATCAAAAGATAACAAAACTAGCAATCATAACCACAAAAAAAAGAACAAGAAGATATCGAAAATATCAACAATAATATAAAGAGGTGATGATCAGGGAAAAAGTTGAATACTAACAAAGAATCCCTAAAAGAAATATAAAGAACACTTTCCCAAAACGGAAGCGCTATTCTTCAAAACAAAAACGATAATATCTCTCTAATATAATATAATAAATAAAAGGATCTTTTAATACAAATGGTATAGGATTCCTTCAAAAACAAAAACAAATATAGGTTTCATAGCTCCCCCAAAAACTATACCAGAAATATAATCTCCAATACTTCTATTAGATTTTCTACAAGGAACCTATCAATTATATAAGAATCGAAGGTATTCAAAAAACAGGAATATTCGAGTTTTATCTGGAGAGGTTTCGAAAGGTTTATTTTGCTTTGTAGAATGCTTATTTCAAGGCAAAAAGGCTTCCGAAAGAAAAAGGAGATATCGAAGGAATCGGTTGATTCTCGAATTGTCCGAAAAAGGATATAAAAAGATAATATCTTCTACCTGAATAATTTTCTAAAACAGGCTTTCCTGTATTAACTATATTATTAGGATTCAACTCTACCAATGTATTTAATATAACAGACTTTTCTGCTTGTCTGTTGAGTAATCTATAATCCTATTCGATTCCATTTTATAGATATATTTAATATAATAGACTTCTTTATTCAATTATATCAACCTTATTTGTCTACTCTGTCAGATCTATCGAGAACTTGATCTTTTATTCCAAAAGACTAACCTTAAACTATACAATAATATATAGAATCCGGGCTTATAATTTATTAACAAATTATATTGAATAAATGGAAAAGTATTATTTTTATAAGGTTATCTGATTAGAAGCTATTATATAGGTTGTATGATTCGGTAGAATCATATACAGACTAATCCTATTATAGTATAGTCCCATACTTAGATATACGGTATGATCCAAAATCCAACACTTTGGTTATTAAAGATTCAAACAAAGTTTGATTACTTCAATCGATATTTTGAATGATTTAAAAAGAGACCTTGTATTATTTTTTATTCAAATAATCTCCTTGTTATTCGATCATCCCTTTGTAAATAGAAAATCGATCGATTAGTTTAACAAAATACTGATCGATAAAATAATCAATTCGAAGAATATTAGAATCGAAGAGATTTACAATTGAATAGATCAATCGTAATTGGTGATATATAATAAAAATCTTCAAATATGAATGTAATACAGATTCTTGTTGAAAAGGAAGAAGCCCTGATTCCCTTCAAATTCAATTCACTTTTTTCCCGATCAATTATATCATTATTATAGATTCATGAATGTTTCTTTTATATATTGTCTGAAATCCTTGATCTATGTGTATTCAAGTTTGATAAGTTTCAATTAGAATACAAAAGAAACGAATGAATTAAATTCTTTATTATTACTTTGAAAGAACTCGATAATATGATAGACTTTCGATAGAATGAATGATATATGAAAAAGAGAGTATTGGTTGCCTTTATTGAATTCAAGAATACAAAAGTTCGAGAAAGACTCGATCAAGCATTGGCCGAAATCGATTTAGAATCTGAAATACCATTTGAATATTGATAATATTATCGAATTTTTTTCAAGTGTGAATCAAATATCTTATTTTCTAACCGATCTTATAATTATAAAATCATATTGGAAAACGAAAAAGAAAAAGTCTTATATTACAGTCTGCTTTATAAAATATTTCTGAAATAATTGAAAATCGTTAAAGAGTATATTATGCATAATCTCAGCAAAGATTTCATTAAATCTAATCAAGCTCTTTATACTACACCTATCCTATTCGTTAGAAAATCCAATAATAGCCTAAGGTTCTGTATAGACTTCAGATTATTAAATTCCCTAACGCGTAAAGATCGATATCTCTTTTCTTTGATCGACGAAATACTTTCTCGGCTTTCCGGTGCTAAGGTTTTTATTAAATTCGATATTCGTTAAGTTTTTTATTGTATAAGAATAGATCCTGCTTCGGAAGAATATATTACCTTTCGAATTCAATATAGATCATATAAATACAAAATTGTATTATTTAGATTAATAAATAATTTTGTAATCTATTAACATTATATGAATAATATTCTATTTGATTATTTAGATATCTTTTGTATAACGTGGTTTATCAGTGGGTCGGCCATATCAGTGGATCGGCCACTTTTATCTTGAATTATTATTCTATATTCAATATGCGTTTTCTTTATAATTAATCATGGAAATTCATTCTAAAGAAGTATGTATAATCTTAGCTATTCAAGTTATTGAATCAAATAAAAAATTGATAATTCGAAAGGCAGTTTAGCTTTATTGTGTATTTCGATCTATATTGGGTGATAGAATTCGAGGTAAATCTAATATGATTGAAAATTGACCAAAAAGTTATAATTTGATTGAATTGGAAGAGGAGGTATTTGTTCAATATATATTTGATATGGATAGTAAAGGATTTTCATTTAAATTGAGTAGTGTTAAAAATATAGCGAATTATATATTCGAAACACGGGGTTCGAAGAAGGTTGGAAAGTTTTGGGCTTATCGTTTTATATAATGATGTATAGAATTAAAGATGTGTTTTAGTTGTGTTTATAATTTTCAAAGAGCTTTTTGCGAAGATCTTAAGCTTATTGGAGAGTGGTTTCGATTGATTTCGAATATGCAAGCAAAATATGATATTCTGGATTGCGATTTTTATAATTTCGATGAAATTGGTTTTATAATGGGTATAATATACCCCAGAATGGTGGTAACTAATGTTGAACGAAATGGTAGAAGCAAGGCAATACAATTAGGCAATAGAGAATGGGCTATAGTGATTATATATGGTAATGGAGAGGGGGAAACTATATTACTATTTTTAGTTGTGCAAGAATAATATCATTTTTCTAATTGGTATACGGAAAGCGGTTTTCCTATAGATTGGGTTATTAAATCTACTTCCAATGGATGGACGAATAATGAAATGAGATTAGAATGAATAAAGTATTTTGATAAATATATAATTCATCGAACAAAGGGTAAATATCGAATGTTAGTACTAGATAGGTATGAAAGTTACGAATCGATACTTTTTCAATTATACTACAAGTCAAATAACATTATAACAATCAAATTACCGCTGTATTCAAGTTATTTAATTCAATCATTTGATATTGGCTGTTTTGGTATATTGAAATAGATATATAGTTGTCAAATTGATGGATTTATTAAGGTTTATATCAATTATATCATTAAGATTGAATTCTTTATAGCTTTTAAAGCTGTATATTAATAATCAATTACAGTTCAGAATATAAAAGCTGGTTTTCGAAAAGCAGGTTTAATATTATTAAATCCTCAAGTTATACTCTCAAAATTAGATATTCGGATTTGTATACCTACCCCTCTATTCTTCGATTTAAATATTTGGATTTTTCAAATATCTTATAATCTAATTAAAGCTTTTTCATAATCAATTCCAATGAAATCTCGAATGATTTGTTATTAATCAAACTTCTCTATATCTATATTTGAGATTGTATGAATTTTAATTAAAGATATAAAGAGATTAATTTATAAGAATATATTTTTAAATATAGAGATTCGTATATTTCGAAAGACAAATAAAGTATTAAACAAATGTTGATATATTAAAAAGATTCAATTATGTAGTGGAAGAATATTTATTGAACAAAAAGCTGAAGATATATTATCTCAGTAAAAGGTTGATATTCAGATTCAATGCGATGAATGTCAAAAAGGGGGGAATTCTAATAGGGAAGCATTTTCTAATCGATGTTGTAGTAAATATGAAAAGATTGAGTATAATACAAGGACTTATCAAAATAATGTAATAGATTCTAGATTATTAGAATCTTTATAGTTTTAATCAATTGATTTAGTTGTTGTTGAATAATATAATTTTAGAATAATAATTCGAGGTAAAAGTGGCCGATCCACTGATATGGCCGACCCACTGATAAACCACATTAGTATATTTCGACGATATTCTAATCTATTCCGAGAACGAAGAAAAGCATTAGATTTATATTAAATTAATTCTCGAACGATTAAAAGCCATTGATCTATAAGCGGATCTCAAGAAATACGAATTCAATATTATATATATTAAATATTTAAACTTTATCATTTCTATTAAAGGAATAGAGATAGATCCTGAAAAGATTGAAATAATTGAGAGTTGAACTTTTCCGACAATAATGAAAGGTATCCAATCATTCTTTGGTTTTTATAACTTTTATTGATAGTTCATTAAGGATTACAATATAATAGCGAAACCTTTTAACGAATTCATTAAAGTAAATGTTAAGTTCGTATTCAATAATATATATTAAAATATATTCAATATCTTAAAGAAAAAGCCCACCCCCGCCTCACTTCTATAATATTATAATTATCGATTTCCTTTATATATTCGAAACAAATGTATCTGATGAAATAATTGCTAATATATTATTACAACAATATAGCGAAGATTGGTTTTTTGTAGCTTATTTCCTCAAAACCATGATTGCTGCTGAACTGAACTACAAAATTCATAATAAGAAAATACTATCGGTCATTTAATCCCTCAACCATTAAAAAATAGAACTCGCTGATTCATTATATAAAATCAAAGTTTATATCGATTACAAGGCCTTCAAATATTTCATAATTATCAAAACTTTCAACACTTAACAAACTCGTTAAACAAAAGTATTAATTGATTATAACTTCATCATTATATACCGCCCTAAAAAGAATAACCCCCTTGTCGATACCCTAACCCATCGGATCAATAAATTGAACCTTTAAAACTATACTAAGAAAAAGAATCGCCTTCAATAGTTTATTAAGAATAATTAAATTGATATCAAAATTATAAGAGAAGTCTTATAAAAGTATTATCTAAATGAAATAACAATTATTAATATCGATTTGAATAAAATCATTCTTCGATTCGATTTAATTAATTGTATTATTAAAGCAAATAAAATTATAGACAGCTTACTAATATTCAGAATATAAATTACCCAAGATTACAAATATATATTACTCCAAAATGATCTCTTGCTCTACAATGATCGCTTGATAATACCTGATATTGATAATCTTCGAATCTACCTGATTCGCGAAATCTATAATTCCATTTTTATTGTTTATTTTAGTACAAATAAAACCTATCTTTTATTATCTCAACAATACTATTGATCTAGAATATATAATACTATAATCAGATATATATATAATTATTATATTTGTAAATATAATTCCGTTTTATATAATCGTACCCTCGATTTATTACATCCATTTCCGATTCCTAATCGAATATAATAATATATCATTATAGATTATTACAATTTTAATAAAGATAAATATAGATATAATAATGTTTTAGTTATTATTGATCAATTGACGAAACAAGCTATTTCTATACCTTATTACAAATCAATCAATATTCGAATTCAAATATAATTATATCTCTATTATATATATCAGTATTATAATCCCTCTAATACTATAATATCAAATCGCAGCCTTCAATTCATATCATAGTTCTGAAAGGAATTCAGTCAAATTCTAGGAACCGATCTTAAACTATCTATTACTTACCATCCCCAAATTAATAATCAAACTGAAATCTATAATTAATACCTTCAATAACGATTAAGACTGTTTATTAATTATTATCAAAACAATTAATCAGAATTCCTATTTATGATAGACTATACATAATTTATACTTTTATATAACTCCTTAGAAAGATTTACACCCTATAAAACCCTATACGGGCATATACTGAAACATATATAGAAATGAAAGAAAGACACTAGTAAGCCAACAGACGATATAAATGTATATAATACCTGTATATATATAGAATGCAATAGGTTGGCTTTTGTGTGAGCTAGGGGGGGTTTTGTTGGAAATGAGACCATCATAGGATTAGAATTGAGGTCACGTGATCACTGTGGTGCACAGACCATATTTGGGGATAATCTCAATTCTACTCCTATTAGAATAATAGATCCTTAGTTCAATCTACATAGTCAACAATACTACTACTTCCTGCACCAAAAGTTAACAGGTTTATTATATACCCAAACCAAAATATCGAAATCTATGAATGTTTATCGATATAAGGTCGATTTCGATATCGGAGATTATATATAGCTTAATATAAAGAATTATTTTATCCAGAGATTATTCAAGAAATTGGATTTCCCGATCCAAGAAAGATTCAAGATTATTAATCGATTTGGGAGTTCTTTCAAGCTTGAATTCCTAATTATAATGAAAATTCATTTTGCTTTCCTTTCAGATTGATTATGTAAGGTATATAATAATTTTTTTCTTAATCAAATATTCGAATCACCTTCATTTATTAATATAACTGATAATTCGGAATAAGAAATAGAGAAGATTTTAATAGTAAAGAAAGTACAAAAAACTCTATTATACAGAATCTTATAACTTAATAGCGATATTGATCTTATTTGGTATTCTATTTCCAATTTTAAAACATCATTATATCTCTTACGCGATTTTCATTTGACTAATCCAATATTACCTGATTCTTTTAATCGATTATTTGATTGAATAAAGTTTTATAAAAGCGAAAAGGATAATTATAATTATATAAATGATAATTCATTTATGAAATCAAGAGAAAGAAAAGTGTTCTTCAATTCAATAGATTAGATATTATAATTTTATAATGATGTATATATATATGATTATAAAAGAATCGAAAACCTATATAAATTCGAAGGAATTTGATTGTATATATATATGGCCTGAGTTTTATATAATAAATAAATTACTATTATTAAAATAATATAAAGATAATATATTAAAACTTTATATTTATTATTATTTCAAAAATTATACAAAAAGGAAATTTGAATATAATAAAAATGAAATATAATATTATTTTTGTCGATTTCGTTTAATCTAGTTGATTTGATTAATTTGATTGATAACTTGATCGATTTCGGAATTGACTATATTAACTATCCATCTTTATTATATTATAATTCAATCTCTTCTTTTTTCTATTGAAACTTTTTCCTTTCAAAGGTTCTCTAGATTAAGGAGAATACGAATCAATATTAATTTAATTAATTGATGAATGATTTAGTCAATTTGATCAATTCATTTGTTATTTTGATCAATTTGATCAATTTCCAGTAAATTGATCAAATCAATCAAAATGATTAATCTAATTGATTTAGAGTTTATAAATCTTTACAAAACTTGATTTCCGATGAAATAGTAATGGAATAGAGGAGTAAAACATTCGAGGGCAAGCTTTTCCGAAGAGGGGGGTAGTGTTACGAATTATGAATTATAGGAGGCTAATTATATAATACCTTTTATCTTCTATATCAATTAATAAACTAATCATCCATATATATATATTACGAATCATACGATTTAATATGGTAAAATAGTGATCCTAATAACGCATATGTACAATCCCGCAGTTCACGAATAGATATTTGTATATATATATCTAATCGCTCCTTATAAGTCATAGTTCTTCAATTATAGATTCTAAGGAACATAATTGACCCTGTTTATTCAGCTCTACTACGGCTCTTGTACATCACAATTAGATAATTATTATTCTTAATTTTTCAATTCTCTTGGATTATTTAATAATTAAAGATTTATCTCTTGATATAAAAATATTTTGTTTTACAACGAAATACCTTTATTCAACTACAAAAACAAAATCAAAATAGATTTAGAATTCGTAATTCTTTATACCAATTCCCAATATCTGATCTGTGATATCTTTATAGCAAAAAACATATTGATTAATATCGGGATAATTATATATAAGAAAGTGAAGTTTATCAATGAATATATAGAACTCTTTAATTATTAATATGTTTTGATTTGTCTAAAAAAACTAGAAACTATAGAGGGTGAAGAACTATATAATGATGCATGCCGAGGCACTAATGCGAGCACTAGTGCGCACGTGATCCTTACCATCCTTACCATGCACGTGATTCATATTCCGACAATTTGAAAGAAGAAATCCTTTGTTTTTATAATAATAGAACTTTTATAGAATAAGAGTTTTTAAAGTTTCGGGGATCTTCTTTGAAAAATTGAAATGGAATTAGATATTGTTTTTTTATTATTGGCAATTGTTATTGATGAATTAATTATTCTTTCTTATATAAAATAAACAAAGATCTTTTCGATCTATTATTGATTTTCTGATTTTCTGATTTCAAATTCTTTTTGTATATTTTTAAATCTTTATATTAATTTTATTTCAAATTGTATAATAAATTGATGATTCGGTATTAATATTTTATTTTTATTATTGTTTAGAGTCCTCGATATATTTTCCTTTTGATTTTGAAAGACATTTGAATTGATCGAAAGATTTAGAGTATTTTTTGTTTTTATTATAATTATTCGAAAGGGTATCGATAATAATTAATTAATGAATTATTTTTAAGGGTAGAATAAAAAGAATTGTAAGAATTATAAATGATAAAGAATTAATTAATTAATCAATTTTAAAATAATAGTAGCACTTTTTATTATTCTTTTTTTATTTAAAAGAATCTTTTTTTTAAGTTCAATAAAGATTGTGTCACACCAAAAGTGACGCCACTCTTGACGAATGGTTAATTGAGTTGATATAGTAATCATTTCCCGTGATAGAGTGATATTGTCATGAATCGTGAACCACAGGAGGCTAACCACGTGATACCTCTTATCTCCCATATCAATTTATGAGCTGATCATCTATGTGTATGTATTACGAATCATACGATTTAGTATGGTAAAATGGTAACCCTAATAATGCTTATATATAACTTTGTAGTCTACAAATGGGTATTTGTGTATATATATTTAGTCGTTTTTTACAAACCATAATTCTTCAATTATAGATTTTAAAGAACATAATTGATCTTATTTATTCAATTCTATTATAGCTTTTATACATTATATTATCTACAATTTATTTACAAGTGTTTGACCATTTAATAGTCTTCCAAATAATACTTCACTTTAATAATACTTTTTTAAATGAACTTTTACAAACATTATATCTAAAAGAAGAAGATCTATTTCGATTTAATCGATGAAAATATAAATATCTTTAGAAGTATATCATTACTTTTATAATACAACGAATTCCTTTTTCTGTATACTCCAAACCTTTGAAAGTATATTTTAAGGAACCCTTTTCTTTTTCTCAATTATTTCAACAATCCTTCGAAGAAAATATAAATACAGGATTGGATAATGTTATTATTGGAAGAAAGAAGATTGATAAAGAAAAGATTCCAATATATAAAACCGATGCTTCCAGTAATTCAATTGCTTTTTTCGAATCATTATTATAATTACAAGATCTCTATATAATAGTTATGAATTTGAAAAAGGAGAATCGATAATTGAAAACTATAATGATAACGAGTTTTGCAATAGTGCAATTTCCTTTTGAACCCCAAATGATACTTATACAAGTATCCAGGTCAATAATAGTATTTGGGATTCCCTTTATTTTTTTAATCGAAATTCAAGGATCTTTATCCAAGCAAACTCGAAGATCCCAAAGTTAGAAAAAGAAAACTTCGATTAAACGATTTGATCATTTGGGGTCCTCCAAGGATTCTCCTTCCCTTTTAGGAAGTGACAATTTATTTAATAATCAGGGGTCCTTTTATTCAAGAAACCGATTTAATTGGTCAAGATTGCATTTCTATATTAATTATAATTCGCAGTAAGATATATATATACCAAAATCTACAAATCTTATTATTAAATTTAACGATGGTATTGAATTTAAAGTTAGTTTATAGTAATTATTGGTTATAGAATAATTCGAGTTGTATACTACATTATTTAAAAGTGAAATATAATATTATGTATACATAATCGATTAAATCGAATCAAAAGTATAAGTATATTGTTATACTTTTTATATATGAATGCCCTGATTTATAGTATTCGAATTGATCGAACAGTTTACAGCGATTTATCGGAACCCAGCCGAAATCGATAATGCTTGTTTTCAATACGAGATGTGGATTATATCTAATACGATTTGATATAGCAACTTCCTAAAATGATATAGGAAGTTCAGATTACTTGTTATCCAAATGAAGATTATCAACGATAAAATCTTATTTAGGGATTTCGAATGGAAGATTTCCGATTTTCTTTTGCGAATAGTAACAATACTTATCAAAGATTACAAGATTACGGAAGAATTCGCGAATATATTTATTAGAATAAATCAAAACAAAGTTTCATTACGAAAACGAAATCGATATTATATTGGTCGAGAAATTCTTGTAGCTATTTGTAAACTAATAGTTACTATAAACCCCTTGCAATCCTTTTGGAGCTCTAATAACTCCAATTTTGGAATCTTTATGTTTCCGAAATCATTTCTACTTTAGAATACTTTTCCCGAATATATCGGCCCTGTTGTATCCAATAATTATTCGAATTTCAAATACTCATCGCTCTTTCTCTTTTTTGGAGTAATATGTATATCGACGCTTTGTATCGATAATCTCAATGAGATCGAAACGGTATAAGAAGAAATAAAAGAATTCGAAGAATATCAGAATACCAAAGAAGATTTCAGTTTAAAAGCTATAATTGAAGTTATACAGAATATCTGTTTAGAAGAAGAAAAGTGTTTAAAACCAAATATTTAGATTCTGTTTCCATTCTAAATGCTATATGGGATATAAGATTTCTTGATTTAATTAAGTTTATAAAAAGAAAAGTATTTACCCTTCTTTGTAATTTTTCGAAAAATGGTTATACTTATTGATCAAAAGTATTCATTGATTTTAAAGCAAATGGATTTGCTTTTATTAATATTATACTTCTTATTTATTTATTTCCTATATTTAAATTTAGAATTATATTGTTTGAAACTTCAATTAAAGTTAAAAGGTATAATAATATACAAGGCTATATTATTACCCATTTCATATTCCTTAATTTAACAATCGATAATTGTGAACAATCTTTTATTCTTTTCTTTATTATTAAATTAAAAAATTATAGTATTATTTTAGATAGACTTTAATTATCAAAGACTCAAGTGAAGCTCAATTGTTTCAATAGATATCTTAAATAACCTAAAAAAAGATTCTATATTATTTTTTATTCGAATAATCTTTTCATTATTTAATCATCCTTTTGCAAATGGAAGATCGATTGATTAGTTCAATAAAATACTGATCAACGAGATGATTAGTTTGAAGAATATTAAAATCGAAAAGATTCATAATTGAATAGATCAATTATAGTTGGTGATATATAATAAAAATCTTCAAATATGAATACAATATAGATTTTTATTGAAAAAGAAGAGGTCCCGATTCTTTTCAAGTTCAATTCATCTTCTTTTTAATCAATTATACTATTATTATAGATCTACAAATACCTTCCTTGTATATCGTCTGAAGTCCTCGATCTATATGTATTCAAATCCAATAAATTCTAATTAGAATATAAAAAAGATAAACAAACTGAACTTTTTACTATTATTCTAAAAGAATTCGATGATATAATAGATTTCCAATAAAACAAATGATATACAAAAAAGAAAATATTGATTACCCTAATCGAATTCAAGAATACAAAAGTTCAAAAGAAACTTGATCGAATATTAACCGAAATCGATTTAGAACCTGAAATACTATTTAAATATCAATAATATTATCGAGCCTTTTCTAAGTATGAATTAAATATTTTGCCTTCTAACCAATCTTATAATTATAAAATCATATTAAAAGACAAAGGAGAACAAATTTTACATTATAGCCCACTTTACAAAATATCCCTAAAACAATTGGAAATCATTAAAGAATATATTATAGATAATCTCAACAAAGATTTCATTGAATCTAATCAAACCCTTTATATTATATCCATTTTATTCGTCAAAAAATCCAATAATAATTTGAGGTTCTATATAGACTTCAGATTATTGAATTCCTTAATATATAAAGATCAATATCCCCTTCCTTTGATCGATAAAACACTTTCTTAGTTTTCTGATGCTAAGGTCTTTACCAAATTCGATATTCATTAAGCTTTCTATTATATAAGAATGGATCTTGCTTCGAAAGAGTATACTATCTTTTGAACCCGATATGGATTATACAAATACAAGGTTGTACTATTCAGATTAACGAATAATCCCGTAATCTATCAATGTTATATAAATGATATTCTATTCGATTATTTAAATATTTTCTGTATAATATATCTCGATAATATTCTAATCTATTCCGAGAACGAAGAAAAACATCAAACTTATATTAAACTAATTCTCAAACGATTAGAAATCGTTGATCTACAAATAGATTTCAAGAAATACAAATTCAATATTATATATACCAAATACTTAGACTTTATTATTTCTACTAAAAAAATAAAGATGGACCCTGAAAAAATTGAGGTAATTGAAAATTGGACCTTTCCGATAACAATGAAAGGAATTCAATCATTCTTTGGTTTTTGCAATTTTTATCGATAATTCATTAAGGACTATAATATAATAACAAAACCTTTTAATGAATTTATTAAAGCAAACATTAAATTCGTATTCGATAAAGTATACCAAAATATATTCAATATTTTGAAGAAAAAGCTTATCTCCGCTCCACTCCTATAATACTATAATCATTGATTCTCCTGTATACTCGAAATAAATACATCTAATAAAATAATTGTTAATATATTATCACAACAATATAACAAAGATTGATTTCCTGTAGCTTATTTTTTTAAGATCATAATTATCGTTAAACTGAATTACAAAGTTTATGATAAGAAAATACTATCAATCATTCGATCTCTCAATTATTAGAAAACGGAATTCATCGGTTCACTATATAAAATCAAGATTTATACCGATTATAAGGCCTTCGAATATTTCATAATTATTAAGATTCTCAATATCCAATAAATTCATTGGATAGAAGTTCTAGCCGATTATAACTTCATTATTATATACTGCCCTAAAAAAGATAACCTTCTCGCCGATGTTTTAATTCATCGGATTAACGAATTGGATTTCCAAAATTATACCAAAAAGAAGAATCGCCTTCAGTAGTTTATTAAAGATAACTAAATTGATACCGAAATCATAAGAAAAGCCTTACAAAAGTACCATTTAAACAAAACAACGATTATTAATATCGATTTGAATGAAATCGTTCCTCGATTCGATTTAGTTAATTATATTATCAAAGCAAATAAAACTATAAATAGTTTATTAGTATTCAGAATACAAGCTACTCAAGATCATAAACATATATCACTTCAAAATGACCTTTTGTTTTACAATGATTATCTGGTGATATCTGATATCGACAACCTTCAAACTTACCTGATTCGTAAAACCCATAATTCCGTTTCCACTGTTCATTCTAATACAAACAAAACCTACCTTTTATTATCTCAATAATACTATTAGCCCAAAATGTATAATATTATAGCCAAATATATATACAATTATCACACCTACAAATACAGTTCCATTCCATATAATCGTACCCCTGATTTATTACATCCATTTCCGATTCCTAATCGAGTATAGCAATATATTACTATAGATTATTGCAGCTTTAATAAAGATAAATACAGATATAACAACATTTTAATTATTATTGATCGATTAACGAAATAAACTATCTCCATATCTTATTACAAATCAATCGATACTCGAACTTAAGTATAACTATATCTCTATCATATATATCGATATTATGATCCTTTTGATATTATAATATCGAATCGTAACCCCTAATTCATATTACAATTCTGGAAGGAATTCAGCCAAATCCTAGGAATCGATTTCAAACTATTTATTGCTCATTATCCCTAAATCGATAATCAAATTAAAATCTATAATCAGTATCTTCAACAACGATTAAAATCGTTTATTAACTATTATCAAAACGATTGATCAGAATTCCTATTTATAATGGATTACATACAACTTACTCTTCCACACAATTCCTTAAAAGGATTCACACTCTATAAAACCCTATACAGGCATATACCGAAATATATATAAGAATAAAAGAAAGACACTAATAAATCAACAAACGATATAAATATACATAATACCCATATATATATAGAACACAATAGATTAGTTTTTATGCAAACAAAAGAAGATCTATTATATATCCAAACCAAAATATCGAAATCTACAAATGTTTACTGGCGTGAAATCGATTTCGATATCGGAGATTATATATAACTTAATATAAAAAGTTATCCTATCCAAAAACCATCCAAAAAACTGGATTTCCCAATTCAAAAAAGATTCAAGATTATTGATTAATCTAAAAGCTCTTTCAAACTTGAACTCTTGATTATAATGAAAATTCATCCTGTTTTCCCTCCAGATCGATTATACAAAACATATAACAATCCTTTTTCTGATCAAATACTCGAATCATCTCCGCCTATTAATATAATTAATAATTCGGAATAAAAAATAGAAAAGATTTTAGCAATAAAGAAAGCACAAAAAACCCTATTATATAAAATCTCGTAACTTAATAACAATACCGATCTTATCTGGTATCCTACTTCCGATCTTAAAATATCATTACACCTTCTACACGATTTTCATCTGGCCAATCCAATATTACCTGATCCTCCCAATCGACTAATTGATTGAATAAAGCTTTATAAAAGCGAAAAAGATAATTATAATCATATAGATAACGATTCACCTATGAAACCAAGGGAAAGGAAAATGTTCTTCAATACAGCAGACTAGATATTATAATTTTATAATGGTATATATGCATACAATCATAAAAGAATCGAAAACCCATACAAATTCGAGAGAATTTGATCGTATATACACATGACCCGAACTCTATACAACAGACAAATTGCCACCACCAAAACAATACAAAGGCAATATATTTCAAAAACTCATACCTATAATCATTTCAAAAATTATACAAAGAGAAACTTAAACATAGTAAAAACGAAATATAATGTCACCCCTATCGATTTCGTTCAATTTAATCGATTTGGTCAATTTGGTCAATTAACTTGATCGATTTCGGAATTGATCATATTAACCACCCATCATCATTATATCATAATTCAATTTCCTTCCCTTTTCTATTAAAGCTTTTTCCTTTCAAAGGTTCCCCAAATCAAGGAAAATACGAATCAATATTAATTTAACCAATTGATGAACGATTTGGTCGATTTGGTTAATTCATTCGTCATTTTGATCAATTTGGTCGATTAATTTGATCAATTTGGTCAATTTCCAGTAAATTGATTAAATCAATCAAAATAATTAATTTAATTGATTTAAAGCTTATAAATCTTTACAAAACTTGGTTTTTGATGAAATAACAATGGAACAAAGGAATGAAACATTTAAGGGCAAGTTTTTCCGAAGAGGAAAGTAATATCACAAATTGTGAACTATAGGAGATTAATTATATAATACCTTTTATCTCCCATATCAATTTATAAATTGATCATTTGTACATATACATTACGAATCATATGATTTAGTATAATAAAATAATAATCCTAATAACGCTTATATATAATCTTGCAGTCCATAAATAGATATTTGTATATATATATTTAATCGCTTTTTATAAGCCATAATTCTTCAGTTGTAGATTCTAAAGAACATAATTGACCCTGTTTATTCAGCTCTACTACGGCTCTTGTGCGTCACAGATATTAGAAGAATAATAAATTGCTAATTATAGATTAGAATTTAATAAATGTAGAGATTTTACAGAGTTTTTTTAATTGGATAATAATATATTATTGATTGTATATTTGATTTTAGTAATAAAGCTGTTTTTTATAGAGTTTTCTAGTTTTACTAGTAATATTCTTTTAACAACCGTAACACTTTGAATTCAATTGATTATATTCTTTTAATATTTGATAATATTGAATGATATTTTATTGATAGATAATCTATAAGTTAATAAATCATTATATGAATTTATATGAATTTTTATCGAGATTTGAAAGAATAATAAATGATTTAATTTGGTCTATGCGTCTTTAAAATTTTTGCCGAGTATACCCCTTTAGTTAAATCAACAACTACGTCTCCTAGCCCCAACTTCCCAAACAGTAACAGAATACCATGCGATCATATCACTAAGGGTCACAGGTATTCTTAATACAATGCACAAATACAATTCATTCCCCCAGATTTTCACATCCCATATCTGAATTTCTTCATGGGACGAACTGTCCCATTATTATCTTATTATCACATACAGTATCTAGTAATCTTTATATTCCTTCGTATACTAGGTAGTTGATACTTATTGATGTGATTCTACTTCATGACTAGGACTAGGGCAATAGTTAGTCTAGACTGTAGTGGATAATGAGAGGCATTGTGATTGTTGGATACATTTGGAACATTTAAATCATTTGAATCACTTGGAACATTCAAATCACATCTCCTCTAAATGCATTTATCATATATATTCATACACCAAGAACATGGCGAGGTTTCAGATACGAATGGATGGATCATCAGACATAATTTTATAAGTGTATCATTCTAAGATTCATTCGCTGAAATCTCGCAAGATTGAATCAATCATGTCCACTATCTCAAGATCGCATAATCCAAAAAAGCCAATAAACTAAGAGAACCTATGAAGCATCTGCCGCTCACCGCAGAAAGCCATAACATAAAACCCAACAAAAAGAATTCGTGGTATCTAAAAGCGCCAGAAGAAAAACCTCATCAATACCTAGAGTCCTCTCTACAAGTCGACAGCCGTGAAGTAACAAAGGAGAATCAATGCGTATGTGCATGAAGCTGACTACCATTACAAACTAGCTATCGACCACTCATGTCACTCGTGTAGCCAGTACTGTATGCTTCCGCCATCTGAGGTTGGGGGTAACCATGTTGTGGACCGGGACCACTAGAAAGGTATCCCCCATCATCACCCTCATCGTAATATTCAGAACCGCTGGCATCGAAACTGCTCCTGCCACTGTGATCATCATCAATATTGTTATCACCTTGAGGCATCTCTGACCAGCTTAGATTCGCTAGAGCAGGATATTGTGCAAGAAGTGCAGCGGGTAAGCCGTAATTTCCACTAGTATCCACAGGGAAGCCATTGTGATCTTGACCCATGGGCTGCTGTTGCATATGCATATTTTGCATTCTTTGCTCTTGCCATAATCGTTGTCTCTCCAGAGCTTCTTCGTCCAGAAGAGGTTTGATACAGATTCGGCCAGCTTCAGATCTAAAATGCCGACCTAATGCATCAGCCCGAGCAAAGCGACGACCGCAACCCCATGAACCGGCTTGCTTCAACTCGCCTTTGCACACGAACTTTTTCTCTCCAGAATGAAGACCCTCGTGACGTTTCCGGTCATGTTGGCGTGCAAATGCTTTGCCGCAAACCGTGCAGACGAAAGGTCGCTCATCAGTATGTGTACGCAAATGAGAACGAAGATTGTAGGCTCGGGTAAAACGCTTTGGACAAAGATTACATTGAAAAGTTGCTGGATGTTTTTGAACCCGCTTCGCACTCCCATTATCAGACGATGCCGCCTGATAATCAGGATCCGCCAAACCGAGAATATAATCCCGATTTGGCAGGGATGACGTGGATTGTCGACGCCGGCCAGGTGAAGTTGCTCCAGATCGATCATTCGGTGATAACGAGCGCGATGCCGATGAGTCGTGTCCTGATGGAGACAGAGAATTCCTCATCAAAGGAGAGGTGATTGAAGGACTATGAGGGCGGGGACTATTGTACGGGTCCGACACAGCTCTCCTACGACGACCTGGAATTATTAGTTACAATCACGTGTATGTGAAATCAATAGTCACTTACCTCGATCCGGTGGAGTCAATGCATCTTGGTCGAGGGCAGATTTTGGAGGATCAAAACTGTTCTGTCTCGATGCCGGCGCAAATTCTACATTTATCTCAGGTGGTACCATTTGTTGCGCTTGTCCCATATCCAAAGAACCGTTATGTTGCATCTGTGGGAATGATTCTTGTCCTTGACTGTAGATGTTTTGCAAAGGAAAGCCATTGTTCGCATTTAGCATAAAGGCATTCTGTTGATCCATATTTGGTATCTGTTGAGGCCCAAGTCGCGGTGATATTGCAGGACTATGACCGGGACTGATGCCAGGACGAGGACTTGTGTCAGCTAAAGAAAAAGATCCAATTGCGAGAACGTCCTGGTAAATAGAGTCTTGGGGGTGTTGCATTGGTGAGTGCTGTTGCTCAATCGCTTCAAAGCTATCGTGGTGACCCAAATTAGGAGAATGAGCAGCGGATGAAATATCCGAGTATTCAGACGGTGTTCTACGATGGCCTGTGAATTGCGGGGGCATCATACTCCAGTCACCGGGATTGTGTCCAACGGGAAAAGCAGCACTCTCTGGGCCAAGTGATGCGTTTCGTGAGTGACCTGATGATGGTTGAAAGGGGCCCTGGTTGAAAGATGGAGATTGGTGAGCGGAAGATGGCGAACGGGAGTCACGCGGCATTAAACTTGGTGGTGTTGGTGTGTGAGTGGGAGATGACATATTCAATTCTGCAGGATTGATAGAT
The DNA here is from genome assembly GCA_014898415.1 of Stromatinia cepivora. Lineage (NCBI taxonomy): Eukaryota > Fungi > Ascomycota > Leotiomycetes > Helotiales > Sclerotiniaceae > Stromatinia > Stromatinia cepivora. Next base: position 1,573,219 of record RCTD01000001.1, on the reverse strand, counting down.
GGGTTCCCAGGTTGAGGCGCAAGCTCATTCATGAAGAAAGACTGATCAAATTGCTCGTTCTGCCCACTTGTGTTAGGATATAATGAGAAATCTCCGTCAAAATTGGCACTTAAAAGCTCTTGGGTAAAGCTTCGCTGTGGGGGAGCAAAGGATGATTGGCCTTCTTGTTTGAATTGGGAAAAGTCCTGGGCCTGGCTTGGCGCAAAATTGGCCTCTCCAAGTCCGCCTTGAGTAAATTGTTGACCTTGATTCAAGAAATCGTTGTTATCAACATATGTAGGCAATGTTGTGTTTTGGTTATTAAAGTTATCCTGAAATTGTTGGTGGTTGTTGATATTCGAAGGATTCAAAGCAATGCCTAGTCCATTCATATCTTGGAAGGGGTGCGGGGATGGAGAATGATTCCTTATATGCTGGTGACCTCCAGATGGAGACCTTCCACGTTGTGAATCCATGACGAAAGTTTGTTTGCTCCTTCTAAAAATATCGAAAGATTGCGAGGATGTCTTGTCTAGAAGTGAGCCTTACAGGCACGGTGGCAGTGCAAGTCAGTGAGGCTTAGCAGCGGCGGATATCCAAATAAATCGCATGCAATGATTGGTTGATTCGATGGGACTGCGAAAATAACTATGAAACTTTGTGAACTCCGGAGTAGCAGAGCTATTTGAATACGTAGTTCTTTGTTCGAGCTCGTTGGTGTTTATAGCTTTGGAGGGGAAACGTTGCCGAAATCAAAGACGAAATGAGGTAATCTCGATAATGATTGCGATTTCTATCTGTGCCGCAGACTATTGGTATGAACCCAAAGAATTGCCTTCAAAGATGCGGGCCCTGATGTAGAATTTCCTCTGGAATTGAATATTATGCTAAGCGCCAAAAAATGTTGGATATTGAATCCAAAACAGTATTTGATCTTCTCAAGCCAACCAAAGTCGTTCGCGACGAGTGGGGGTTGTTGTTTTTGTGTTTGCGAATCTCCTTCATCTGGGACCACATATGTGTTAGCAAGAACTTTTATACTCAAGGAATGTATCTGCGATAGTAATGGTGTGTCTAAGGATGGGTGAATATCCTAGAGCGCATCATTGAAAGACAAATCAAACACTTGTTGGCTCTCGAGTTTATTTCCACTTCAAGACCCAAAGATAGACCTAAAACACTGTACCAACCAACAATAAACTAGAAAGAGTATCGACTTACACGGAGAAATAAGATGTAAATAAGGATGCGCTTCTGGGATTTCGGATGGAATGAATTTATTCTGCTGGTACCAGCATGAGGGTTGTAGTTGCTGATTTTGTTTGATACATTCGACGACAGTGAAATGCTTATCGTCTGGGGAGTTCTACAATCGCTTAAAGAAGCCTTACCATGCTAGGACTCGCAAACCTCCGTATTGCTAGATTACTTTTGGTACGATAATGCTTTTCATGCCATACAATAACCGGTACAGCTTCATCTCATAAACATGTGAATGGGTAAGATTAAAAAGAAAATGGCATGTACCTAGGTATGTATTCATTCACCCAGCTCAGTGTAAAATATTAACACTGCTTGGCAAGTTGGTAATAAAACTATAGGATTGTTAAGTTGTTGTATTTGATATTATTCTTTAATGTACTCGAGTTTTCTAAGAAGTAAATCCTGATACCAAAATACTTCCCTCTTCATTTATTCCAAACCCAACCCAATCAATGGAACCCCTCCCGCTCATTAGGTTATGCTTGTGATTTGCCTTACGAAATACGGTATCAAAATTATCGGCCCAACAGGGCCATGTAAGGCCATGGCCAAAGCTTTTCTCTGTCCTTGGATGGAAGTAAGGTACAGAAATATTAGTGTTTGTTGCACAGAAATCCTTCTGACATTGATGGTGATGAGTGATAAATACATCTCTGATTATAAAACCTCTCTATTCGCAAGATATCAATGGCTGTATCTAGAATCTTTAAGTAAGACTCTTACCTACCTAGGTACCTTTGGTAGAACTCGAATCCACCTTTTAATATCACTCAAGATCAGATTCACTGGCTCTTCGAACTGCTGGTATTGGTAAGTAGGTATGAGGCTATGGTAAATGTATTTACATACACCTGCAGCAGTAAACCCAAATATCAACAAACCAAATTGCTCAACGAGGAAATCTTAAACTGTAGCTGAAATAGCGCTCCACCAACATGCAGCTTCTCGTGAGCCATATGAATTGACTCATGATGAGTTGTATGAATAGAGTAGCAGATAGTAGGAACGTGCTAGGTGATATAAATCTAATTCTGAATCACCTTGGAACTTTTGATGGTGCCATCACAATGCAGTGAGTAGCGAGCCCTCCCCAGTGAGAATCGTTCTCGAATGGAGGAAAAGTGGATATTTTCCGAAGACCTTAATGATGGAATCCGCCTACTTCATGATTACCTGATAAGACTACCTTTGTAAATGTATAAATATAAATTCGATTGTGATGCTGCATTGATGATCGCAGACCAACATTTCTTTAGCACGATGCTTTCAGTGAGGGCGTATCTCCCGCGGCAAGATCAGTTGAGGTTCGTCGCTTGGCAGTTTCTTTGCCATGTACTTCGGATTATGAGCATGTTTGATTAACCTTATCTTACCAAAAAACTCAGATCTTCAATATGAACGTAATTTTATGACACTTTTGAATCTGCCATTAGCAAAATGACTGACGACAACATCTCATCCTCTTCGAGCCCACCGAAACAGAATGGTAAAATTGGCCGGTACCAGGGATTCTCGAATTGGCAGCCTCTCAATCCAGAAAGTACAAGCCCTATGGCAACACATGGACAAGGCGCCTTGTCTAGACTTATCAAGCATCATTCGAATGGATCATTGGCTACTATCCGGCGTACGTCCGCATCGATTCTAGGTAGAGAATCGTCGGATGATGAAGAGCGTCCTCGTAGTGTATTTGACGACCGCGATGATCTCAGTGAGAGACGTCTGAGTGCTGTTCTCAATGGACCTCAGATGCGTAGTCAACGCCTTATTGGCAATAGCAATCCAAGATATAAATGGGAGAGGTATTGGAAAACCGAGGAAGAGTTGAAGGGCATGAAAAAGTCGATGTAGGTCACTCAAAGTGTCACCCGGGCACAAACATTCAGCCTTATGACCAAAACTGATAAGTCTCACAGACGCCAGTACTACGAACGAACGAATTCTCTCATTCAACAATATATTTATATCGATCGCCTACTTGATTCTTCAATACCTCATGACCTCTTGAATGAATACGAACACAATGCATGCAGTGGGCGATTTGAAGTGCCCACTACGATATCAGAAGAACCGCGTACACCCCCGGAACTAGAAACTCCAACAAGCAATGGCAATAGCCCTACATCCGTGCCGAAGAGAATAAAACGGACACCCCGAGAGATTTACAAGGTAACGGAAGAGACACCTCTTCTCCTCTTCGAGGGAGATAGCGAATACGATGGGCCAAAGCCCGAAATCCCCGGCATGGAGGATGACAGTGTGGAGAGTGGTGATAGGATTGTGCAGATCGCGATTTATATCAATTTAATTGCCAACGCAGTTCTTCTGGCTGGCAAAATTGCCGTCATCGTGCTAACAAGCTCTCTTTCGGTTCTTGCTAGTCTTGTCGACGCCGGATTGGATTTTCTCAGTACAGGGATCGTTTTCACGACCACTAAAATGATCGAACGTCAAGATCAGTATTCGTATCCTGTTGGTCGTCGGCGCCTCGAACCCATTGGTGTTCTTGTGTAAGGCAGTCCCTTTATGTTTTATAGATTTTCGGTTGCTCAAGAGGAGATGTTGATTTACCCCATTTAAGCAAATGCTAACGTAATGACGATATAGCTTCAGTGTCATCATGGTCACGTCTTTCTTTCAAGTGGCTTTAGAGTGTTTCTATCGCCTTTCCTCGGACGATCGTGACATTATCGAGCTTACTCTACCAGCCATCGTTATCATGTCTTCAACAGTTTTCATCAAGGCACTTTGTTGGCTATGGTGCCGTCTAATCAAGAACTCTAGTGTTCAAGCTCTTGCCCAAGATGCCATGACTGACGTGATTTTCAACATCTTTAGTATCATCTTTCCCCTAGGTAAGCCCATCAAAATGTTCATTCTCCTTAAAGTCTAACCAACATAAAATAGTTGGTTTCTACGCCCAACTTTGGTGGCTTGACGCTCTGGGAGGTCTCCTGCTCTCTTTCTTCGTCATCATAAACTGGGCCGGTACCTCCGCCGGCCACATCCGTAATCTAACCGGTGCCGCCGCCACCGCCGACGAACGCAACGTTCTCCTTTACCTCACCATGCGTTTCGCACGCACCATCAAGCAAATCCAAGGCCTACAAGCCTACCACGCCGGCGACAAACTCAACGTCGAAGTCGATATTGTGCTAGATGAAAGCATGAGTCTTCGCGACAGCCACGATTTGGGTGAATCGTTACAGTATGTGTTGGAATCGGTGCCAACGGTTGACAGAGCGTTTGTTCATCAGGATTATGCGGGCTGGAATTTGCCTACGCATATGCAGCAACAGGGTGAGTAAGGTAGAATTTAGTGATTGAATTCTTTTCATCTAAATCTTTGAGACTGTTATGGAGCTATGTTTTTGAACTTCTTCGGATGATGTCCATGAAGAAATGCTCTCATAGGACGAGATTCTTGAACCCTTCTTCTTTCTGTAGATACTAGATACTGTATTATTTATATGACAACCCATCCTTGCATATTCGTATACATTATTCTCTATTCAACTGATACCAAAATTAAATAATGAACTTTCAGTTATCAAATTGAGGATCCTGGTAAAGTCTATATATCCTATATACAGCCAATCAATCTATCCATCGATGTATCACGATACAAATACAAACTATCAGGAACTTTGCGCTATCGTTCGTAGGTTTGAATTCTTTAGATCGAAAGAATGAATATCAGACATGAAACATTGGATTAGATTAGTTACAGCAGTTACTATGTATATACTCTATATATCTACCTACTTACTATCTTATATATCGCATGAAGGGGGTGATGATGACTTATTATATATAACCTTTTCATGATATTACCAGTTACTGCCTGGTTGCTAGGATACATTCAAGGCTGAAGGCTGAAGCTGGGAAAGGTTATCTAGGTATATATAGATAGGTAGGTATGATGATGATGATGATGATGATGATGATGATGATTATGATGATGATGATGTGGTCTTTGATGAGATCTCGATATACTTTATGTAGGTATTCTAGGAGTTAGGATTCAGGAAAAAAAAAGGAAAGTTTAATGAGAAGAATAGATTTTGATATACTCGATTCGAGTACTTAGGATGGGATTGATAGGGTGTAGGTTAGGGAGTAATCTTACTACATGTTACATGTTACATGTCCTATAAATTCTAGAAATTCTAGAAATTCTCGAAATTCTAGAATCTACATGGACCTTGTAGATTTCGAGGATTGGGTAGATTGGGAAGTTGGAGATGGGAATACCTAGATCCTACCTAGCTAGATCTCGAATGGTGCCGGGTAATGTGATGAGTAGGCAAGGAAGCCTTTCTAAAATGCAAGCGAAAAGCGTCTGGAGTTTAGTGGAGATGATTGTACAGAGTTACGATCATTCATACGGAGGAAGACTTTATAATAAATAAGGGGAAGAAAATCGCAAGGTTGCTTATACTCAGGGTTGGTAATCTTACTTGGGGTACCGATTACTACTGTATAATAGATTTTTGAAATTGTTTCCGTATCGTATGAAGGAGATTTTGTTGACTCGTTCATTGATTTTTGTTCAGATTAATTAATTAGACGTTTAGACATTTTCATGCGGATGATTTGATGTGGGATTTGTTGATATATATGAAGGACTAGCTGGGCATATGGAAAAGGAGGTTGGAGGAGGAGGGCTCCTTGTTCGGGGATAATACCGAGTTTTAGACGCTGGGGTTTTGCGTGCATGAGGTGGGCGGAATAAATCAATAGATCGTACACCAAATTGATATCCTAGAAGCATCTAAGCCTGAGAGGCATTTGATTTGATCGTCAGATATTATTAAGGATATTGAAAAGCCTACCTATGATTGTCAAGCCTGAATTCAGATAATGAAAAAAGAAAAAAAGAGTATTTAAGCTTAAAGAAATATGAATGGCAAGTCTGAATTGGAATCTTGAGGAGTGCCAGGTATGAGACTTAAATATAATCAAATTTTGGCATGCCATTTGTTTTGACCATCTCGCGGCTGGTTGTCTAGGTAGCAATAGTCAAAATTGACGACGGGGAGTTCAGTTTAATGATCCTATTTTCGGAAATCGTATGTGATATTGAATTATCTTATTTGAGCGTTCCAGAAATTCCAAGGTACTATTTATTTCCTTTCAGGTGTCTGAGGCTGTGTCTAAATAATCCACGTGTATGGATTGAATGGATGAAGGTTTGAAAAGTGTACTACCGACTGATAAAAAAATTTGATCTATAAACTCGTATTACTATTTGTACCTGCGGAAATTGTATGGTCGGAATAGCGGAATGCGGAAAAGACGTCATGTCGAAAGGGTCGTGAGAAGGTTTCGTGCCCAGTGAGGATTTATATTTTGTGGATTCCGATGTGATGGGTAAATGCGAGAGGGTGGATCCGGTATAACCAACCCCTTGAAAATGTTATTTTTAAGTTTGAGATTTTGAGAGACAATAATGTCTCCGTTATGTAAAATGCGGGTTGTATAGGGTGTTGATGAATGATCTGCTGAGTACCTAGTGAAGTGAGTGCATAAGATTAATGAACTTTTTTCATATGCTTCGAAATGCATATGCAGAAATTAGTAATGAAACGGAGATTGATCGTATTATGGTGGCTGAATGTTTCTCTGACTGGCGGCAACGGCATTGACCAAAAGATTTCAAGGTATGCACTCGAGTTATTGGTGAAGGATTCTCTTTGTGCAACAACCGAAAAAAATACCAGGGGCAAGAGAGACTTGGGGGAAAGGCATCATGCAAGAGGATAGAAAAGGAATAGAATTTAGCCTATCGAGTCTTGCATGCTTTCCACATGCTCAAGGATTTGAAAGATGATGCATTTTTGTTTTTCATTAGTGTCACGGTAACGAACAAAAGAGGAAAGATACATACGGACATATATATATGTGCATACACATGAAGATATACTCCGTAAATGGTGAAGAAATGAGAGGCGGGGAGAAGAGGTGAAGAAGTGAAGAAGTGAAGAGGTGAAGAAGTGAAGAAGTGAAGAAGTGAAGATGTGAAGATGTGAAGATGTGAAGAAAGAGGTTGAAAAGCATTTGGTTTTGTGGGCGGTGATTAGACGATAAGGGGTTGAAGGAGTTATGATGTGTAAAATCACTATATAAACAACAAAAACTTCTATGAAATAGGAGAAGAAGGAGGATAGGAAAATGCTTCTTTTTTATTGATACTGATTCAACCTTCATCAACTATCTATATTAATCTTCAAGCACTGAGTGACATTTTCATCCCAGTACCAGTATTCTGTTCCTGAACAACAAGTAATACACGTCCACCATTTAGGCATCAAAATAGGTAAGCCACAGGCTACAGTAACCTTAAAGGAAGACGCTATGGACACTATAGACGCTATATTACCGCTATATAACCACCATATAGCCACCACTATAGCCACTATAACCACTATAACCACTGTAACCACTATAACCACTATAACCACTATAACCACTATAACCACTATAACCACTATAACCACTATAACCACTATAACCACTATAACCACTATAACCACTATAACCACTATAACCACTATAACCACGATACAATCTAATAAAAACTTCCTTGGGTCCCTAGTAAAAAAGGCCTTTAGCATCCTCTTAGTATGACCAATCATTAATCAATTCACCTATCCAACCCCATTCAACCCATTCAAACTCATCCAACGCATCCATGAATTTCTCATCTTCAAAACATTCCACCTCCACTTTTGCACCCTTAACATGGTCTCCGATTGAGAAGAATTCTTGTTTTGTTCCCTCTTTCTATCTTTCTAACCTCAAAATTTCATATTGAATTCTTCAATCATTGAATTGCATTTGCATTTGCTAGTTCAAAGACATTTTGTCTATTGAGTCCATCAATTGCCATTGATTTTTTTGGGGGTTCATTTGCATTTTCATTTTCGTCCATCGTTGTATTTTGGATTCATTTTCTCTCTCTTGTGGTAAGTAAACATTACAAAAAATGTTTTCCATCTATTATCTCCCCTTCACTTTGGTTTGGCTTCAAATTTCTATATTTAAACTGCGCCCATCAACAAACCGAAAATTCGGCTCAATTACTTTCCCGACACAATTTACCAACTTCAAAGTCTTTGGTGCCTACAGAATATGTTTATCAGAATCGAGACTCATTCACTACCACTTTTTGATACCCAATCTTTGGCCTGGCCTTGATTATTTAAATGTTCAGCACCTTTCTGCCACCAAACATTCACACATCCACATCCTTGCCTTCCGAGTATTTGCTCGGCGAATACACCACATCTGCTTTTGCCCAAAGCCACACCAATTCCTTCCTACGACAGCTTGATCTTCTCATAAACTATCGATCTATTGAAATACTGGATACTTGAATTTTCACTGTTCCAAAAGGATCTTGCTAACGTCGTCTGTGCCCATTTCAATAGACCGTTCTCTGATCTTTTCTCGCACGCACTTCAACGAAATCTCTCGTATTCATCTCGACGTCCATAACGATTTTCTTCGACATTGATTGGTAAATTTCATCTTCGAGCACTTCAATCTTTTGCAGATCAAACATACAAAGGGCATCGAGCCTCATATCCCATATTTGGGTACCTTTTTTCGATCCTTACTACTGAGAAGCTCGAGACCGGCAATCTCGTCTTCCAGTAACCAAACACGAACTATATGCCTTTAATTCCGAAAAGTTTTGGGCGACGCAAGTCAACAGCAAATGCTTTAGAAAATCCCGAACCTCCTATCGAATCTTCCTTCAAGGTCTTTGAGCGTCCTCAAGCCGGAGGACATAAGTCTGGTCCATCTTTCGACGGTGGAGCGAAATTTGCTAGAAGAAGCGGTACAGCGGATTCACACAAGGAGGACAATCTTTTTGAGGGCATGAAAGTTAATACTGTTGATCGGTTAGTACTGAGAATCCACCCAGGAGGTTCAGGGGATCTATAACTAGGGGGTACCCTTGGCATAAGCTGATAAAGTTCAAGTGGCAGTGGAGCATCAAATACGAACACCGCATCAACCACAGATAATTCTTCCCGCTTGAGTGCAGCATCTACAGCTCCTTCATCGATGGAGACACCTGGCCACGAAGAATGGAGAGCACCTCATGATAGACATCACGGCGACGGTTCCCTTCCACCGCTACCAAAAACATCCTCAGGTTTTTCTCTAAAGAATGCTGGAAGATCTCTTTCATGGGGTAGAAACAAAGCCACTTCGTCTCCATCAAAAGCATCAGACGAATTACCACCTTCACCGACCATTCGAGACGATAGCACTTCGATTCGAACCCGTGCTGTAACTGCATCCAGCTACGCAAGCACTGCTACACCACCAAAACTTGGAGATAGAGATTTGGATCTCACAATGGGAGACGACTTTGGAGATATGTTTGCCGGAATGGCGCACCGTAGGAGTGCTGTTTTAGATTCCCCTGGTATCAGAGGGTTTGCTAAAAGCCCTGTAATTCGAGCCTCAATCTTGATCATAGCTACAATTTTACTAACCTTACGTAGGAGATACTACCACCTGAGCCAGCATTCAAGTCGTACTCTACTAATCGTGCTAACAACCAACCTTCACCCCTTATTCTCGATAAACGTAAACCAGTGGAAGACCCACAATATTCATGGGGATCAAATGATGGACTTATGAAAAATACTAGTCCGCCTCCAGTGGTAACTCGTAATATGGGACCGCCTTCTCAACAGCCTCCTCCTGTTCCAAGACATGGACCTCTTCATCAAACTGACGGGAACCAAGCCATCCCAAGACCACGGTCCAGTGCGCCTCGCCCTGACTCCTTACTCAAGAGAAGTAGTGCTATCTCCATGCGCCGCCAATCTACATTAGATTTTGATAGCGTCGACGAGGACGCTGCACTCTTACGTGATTCAGTTCATGCGAGCAGGAATCTGGGTGAAGCACCAAGTAATCCTCCGGTCCGTAAAAGCTGGGTACTCCCTTCACAAGCTGCATATAATGCCAAGGCGACTCCAAAAACACAACTTCTCGAGCCGGATGAGGATGAAGATCTCTTCGAATCCGCCGATTTAGCCCAGCAATTCCAAGAAAAGTCGGAATCTCCACCTCCTTCAAAACAAGCTCCTATTAATAAGGTCATGACACCGGCTCAATTCGAACGTTACAGACAAGATCAAGAGCGTTTGCGAAGCGTTGGCGGACGTCTGAAAGATGAAGAAGCCGAGGAGGAAGATGAGGAAAGTTATGAGGATGATGAAGACGAAGCAGAAAAAAACAAAAATGCTGCCAAGCAACGACGAAAGCAGGAGGCTCACATGTCGGTGTACAGGCAACAGATGATGAAAGTTACCGGAGAATCAACACCTTCATCAGCACCAGCTCGACCTTCAATGTATAGCAGCCAAAGTACGCCCAACTTGGTACTCGATGGTCCGACGGAGGATGGAGAGGAGGAGGATGAAGAAGTTCCTTTGGCCATTCTTGCTGCTCATGGATTCCCCAATAAAAACAAACCACCTACAAGCAGGTTAACTAGCATGGGATCTAATCCAAATCTTAGAGGAGCAGCTCAAGGTGTCCCAGGTATCGGTGGACCTTTACCTGTGTTTGCTCGCAATCTACCACAAGACCCATATGTTGGAGCAGGCCTCGTGTACCCAGCTAATAGGGAGTCATTGGCGTTTGGAAATGGTGGTCCTGGGTCCGTTCACAGCATTCCGAACAGAGGTGCTCCTCCAGGAGGTCTTGTTGGTGTCATTGCCACAGAAGAACGTTCTCGAGCTATGCGAAGGGGTAGTCCAAACCCTGGATATGGTCAAATGCCTCCTGGCGGCTTTACTGGCATGGTTCCTCCACCAATGATGGGACAGATGCCCATGGGTGCTGGCGCACTAGGAATGGGTCAGGTGGGACCTATGGGTGCAATGCCCCAACCAATGCTCACTCCCGGTGATCAAGCTCAGATTCGTATGACTGAACAGATGCAATCATTCATGCAGATGCAAATGCAATTCATGCAAATGATGGCAACAAACCAGAATGGAAAAGGCACTCCACAGGTCAGTGGTGCACCACAACTCGGGCCAATAGGTCAATTGGGCCAAATGGGTCATATGTCTCAGCCAAACTTTGGTGAAATGCAACGACCTACAAGTCAGCAGTTGACCACTAGTAACTCGGGACCAAATCTACGACCAGAGAATGCACAACGTACTATGAGTATGCTTGAGCCTTCTGGTATGCCTTGGTTGCAGCAGCACGGACAAGGATATTCACCATCAATACACGCTCAGGGCAACGGTTATGCTCCGTCAATAGCACCTTCTGAACGCAGCAACATTGGATTGCCTGGCCGATATAGACCAGTCTCACAGATTCCCCCTACTGAAGCCAAGCCAAAAGCCTCAACCATGTCAGGTGCACTTGGGGGTTGGGACAACAAGCATGCCTCAACCACGATCAAGACCGTTCAAAGGGTAGATGATGATGAAGATGACGAGGAAGCGTGGGCGGAAATGAAAAAGAAAAGAGAGCAGAAGAGATCTATTTGGAAATCAAAGAAGGATACCAGCGGTCTATCGGAAATGCTTGGTTATACGCAATAATAATTTCATGGGCGGATAACTTGGTTCTAGATGCGTATGCATTTGCATTTGAAGGGGGCAGCTTTGTGATATACAGCATGAAAACTTTGGCGTTGGAAGACTTGGGAGCATTGAACTGGAAATCATACCTCTGGCATGACTGCTTGTATAGTAGTAATATAATTTCTGATCTGGGCGGTTTTTGTTTCTTTTTGATCTTTCTTTTCTGTTTAATGATCGAACTCTCGTACCACCTACTTAATCAATGACTCTTTTTTATTCTTAATTCAATGCAAGCCTATGCCTAATTCCAGTGAACCAAATCTAGAACCAAAACGACTTCGGTCTCAAGCACACATCAAACGCCTCAATCATCCAATTGTCAAACCATTCATGCTCTTTCCTTTCCTTCCATCACTCGGATGGACCATACTATCTATAGCACCCTTCTATTCCTCACGCAATCTTTCCTGCAGCCCACTCCCTTCTCTTAACCCCCAACTCCACAGCCGCAGCACCCCAATCTTCACCATGATTATGGCCCCCATTGCCGGTCGTACCCACGCCAGCCCTCATAAGAGCCTGCTCCTCAGTAAGCACAGTCAACAAACCGAAGATGAGTGGAACACCCATATCCAACTGGACGCGCATGAGGGCGTGCGAAACGCTATCGGCTATGTATTCAAAGTGCATGGTTTCGCCTTTGATGAGGCACCCAATTGCAATGATCGCATCGAAAGGAGCGGTCGACGCGCTTTGTGATTGCGTGGGGAGGGAAGTGAGGTCTGTGGTTGAGGAGCCGAGGAGGTCGCCGGCGGAAAGAGAGGAGGTTTGCGTGGATTGGATTTGGGAGGCGGAGTAGAGTCTGGGGGGTAGGAGCGGAGTGGTCAGTTTAAGTGATTGGTATTAGGGTTGGGGTTGAAGGCTTTTGGGAGTGAAGGGATGGATCAAGGGATTAAATGGAATGAATATATAACGAGTAATACACGTACTTTGAGCAAGCAATTGGTAATTCCCAACTCCCCGGTACAGATTGCACGACGATATTTGATTCCTTAACACCACTTGCCAATAATGTCTTTTTTGTACCAGCGAGGAGTGGCTCGATTATAGCTGAGGTGTGGTGGTTAGTGAATGTTACATGCGGTGTACAGCTGAATTGAATGAAGGGGAATGTTTTAATTGTAATATTCTGAGGAATACTCACAGGTATTCCACCTCGCATGTACGATTCCAATACGAAGAGCACTTCCATCGTGCTTTTGAGCTTCTCCTGGTCCTTTGAGTGAAGTATCCATGTTGAGCAGTTTAGGTTTGCTTTGAGTGTTTGTTTGTGAGTGGATGATTTGGCTGGCTGTGATTTGGAGAAGTTGGAGGGGTTTTGGTGGGGTGGGGGAAGGAAGCATTGAGTTGACCTCGTGGGATGGAGCTTGGACCACCTACTCTACAGTTTCAGACTTCCCAATTCAGAAGGGTCAGGGAGGGCGATGGGCACGATGGGAAGATGGTACTTTCCCAGGTAAGAATGTATTGTTTTGATTTAAAAGCTGGAGATCCTTCATTTATCATCTTCAAATAAACAACATACTTGCTTCACGACAAACTTACTCGAAAGCAGACTTAATTGATATTACACCCGCTTTGGCTACATACTTGCTTCACACTATTCTTCATTGGCATCATTCTTGATTGATATCACACTATTGGCATCATATTTCTACTTTGCTTTATTGATAGCATACCTTAAGACTACATTCATCACCATGTCACAGTCTACCAATCCTCCCGTTCCCACCCTTGGACCTTTGGTTCGATTGAGAGGGCTCCCTTATTGTGCTTTGCCGTTGGGTGGCATAGGTATTTTTCCAGACGGAACAGAAAAGAACTTGGGTGATGGTGAACCAATACATCCTAGTCGAAGTGTGAAGCCGTTCATCACAGATGTACTGAGGGAATCAAGACCATTCATCGATGGCGTGGAGCCGGGGTCTGGAACATGGGCCAAGGACCGTTCACTTTGGGGATTTTCCTTAAATCAGAAGCAAATTGAGTCGTATAAACGCGCCGTTGCTGCCGAGGATATCAATAAAATAATAGGATTCAGTCAGCATTCGCCAGTAAAGAATAAGGAGACCTGGTATGCTAGAAGAAGTCTTCATGATAATCTGAATGTACCAGGCACAGCTAATTGGACCGAATTTACTCGAGACATCAAAGAGAATCATGCCCGTACAGAGGAGGCAGTTACGGACGATGTGACCGCTACACAATCCATGCGCTGGGATACGAACAACCTCAATGTTGATATTGATGGTGAACAATGGAACAACATCACAATGGCTGTCGTGGAAATGGGGCATAAAATGACCAAGCCTTTGGTCAATCGGATGTTTCCTCTGGTACTGATTACCGCATCGCTGAACGAGCCTGGGAAAAATGAATTCCTAGTTATCTCAATACCTATAATCGATTTCGAGACAACCCCGTGGGCCCAATTCGCAAAAGAAAAAACCCAAGTTGTTGCGGCCTATGCATCCATCGAACGGCTTCGTATTCTCCCTACAGATGACACAGCTGAGGGGAAAATAGAATGGATAATGGCTACTACTGTAAGAATTCTAAGCAAATAGTATGTTGTGCTTTACAATTTGCTAACTTATGTGTAGTCAGACGCCAAAGGTTCTGTCGCTTTCTTCACCCCATTGGTAGAAAGCACCGCCATGCCATCGATGATTAAAAAGGATGTTAGCATGTATATGGCATGGGTCCAGCGTCAAAGGACACAAGGTATAGAGCCCGAGCCGGCCCAAGAGCAGCAGAGGCGTCCTACAATCTTGGCCAGAGGGGCAACACTCATCAAGGAAAAGTTAGGGACCTTGTCGAGGACAACCGAGATTCCCCCCCAAAATTAACTCTTTAACGACGATGGTGAATTCTGAAAGAAAGATTTGCCAGCTTCATCTAGCAGTTTGATAGGTTTTGAGAGGTTGAATGGTTCTGGGAGATTGAATGGTCTTGAGGGATTGAATGGCGGAGAGATTGAATGATTTTCAGCGTGTATAATTCTGGTCGCTGTTCAGCAGCACTAAGCAATGTGCGAAGGGGGTTATTAATAATTGCTATTCTTATAATAACAATTTCAAGCGTTTACATTACTTCTTTGAGCCCAGAGCTCTTTTATTGCCATCGCCGTCCCCTCAACGATAAGTTTGTGCTCTACTTCGTGCATTCTCGCCTCGAGATTTTCTAAAGTTTCGGAACTTTTGCACTCCACTTCTCTCACCAATATTGGTGTTCCTCGATCGACTTCACTGATCACATAATGGATCATTATGCCCGTCCTGTTATTCTCCAACTTGCCCAGTTCGAAGTCATCATGTGCCCGTTTAATAGCATTAGCCCCATCATATTTTCCTGGAAGTGCAGGATGAAGGTTTATGATGGGTATCTTTTTTGCAGTTAAGGGGTCAATAAATGTTGGTGCGAGGATATGCATCCAGCCGGCACAGATAATCTGGCGATTGTTAGAACCATTTCGATGGTGGTGAACATTGAAGTGACGTGTACACTGAAACGGGTAGAGATAAATAATAATTCCAGTAAACGACTTACAATATCAGGTTGATCTGCAATCACGAGATCCGCAAGGTCCGCATCATACTTTTCTCGTGCAGCTTGTATCACCGCGGGGTCCTTCTCATCTTTTTTGTGATACTTTCCAGCCAACAAATTGTGATATGTAGTTGGGATGTGAGCTCTTTCTGCCTTCTTCAGTCCTTCCACACCCTTCCGATTTGAGATAACTCGAATTATGTTCAAATATGGCATGGTGGGTTGCGAGTCATTGGTCCCTTGCGAAGCATCGATGAGAGCTTGAAGATTGGTGCCAGTACCGGAGATGAGAACGGTTGCTTTGGTTGGAGGGGGTGACATTTTTGCGTCCAGATGAAAGTTGGCTGGTGAAGAGTTTGATGTGTGATTATGGTTCTAATATGGCCATGGGAGGTAGGTAAACTATTTTACAGTTGAAAGCGAGTGTGGGCGCTCTGACGGTAGGTGTAAAATAATAGATGAAATAAAAATATGTGAGGTGGGGAAATCGATTGTGAGAGTTGGGGGACTTGTGGAGTCTATGGTGCTTTAGGGCTGGACTAAAAATATAAAACACGTGTTTTCAGATTCATTATATTTCCATTTTTATATTCCTGCAATACGTAGGGTGGTAAAATGACCTAAGGCATCTCCTACCAACTAGATGGTAGACATATCAGGTTGATTGATACCGGTTGATTGATACCGTTTACGTGCAGGAAAAAAGGTCAAGGGCTTCAAATTGATGATGGTGGGGTTGCCAAGAAATGTAACGGCCCTAGCATATGTTATCTGGTTATGTAAGATGCGAAATGAGGCTAAGCACCGGATTCAGCCTTACGAGTGAGAAGGCTGTAACTTCAATTTCTCTCAAACAAATCACTCCTTCATACAATTTCGGGTTTGTTAAATACCAATTTTAATTCTTAATTGACGAATCTCACTCGCAATGGCTATCGATGAGACAATCACAGATCCATCTCTTAAACTTGCCCTTGAGACCTCAAATCAAACCTGTGAACAAGCAATTGCTCTCCTAGACTTCGTATCGACAGCATCTACTACCTCTCCTCCTTCAAACGAAGTCCTACTGCAGATCTCTAAACAACAAAAACTACTCCTCACATACCTGGCACAGCTGAGAGGTTTACATCGTGATTCTCATGCCGGCGCACGAGAAACAAAAGCTTTAACCGCGGAAGCGCGTCAAGAAGTAGACAGGCTACATTTACAACTACAAAATCTATACTATGAACAACGGCATTTACAAGGAGAAATTGCTGCTTGCGAATCATATGAGTTAGTTTCCAGTCAATTCTACTTGTTTATACACCGGCACCTTCGCTAACACTACATTTCCAGTCACAAATATCAGCAACTTCCCCTGATACCTGTCGACGAATTCTTAGCGCAACATCCTGAACATGCTGACGCTGATGAGAATGCGCTTATGGTTGCAAGGATAGATCACGAACATCAAGAAAGATTGAAGTTGGAGGAACAGAGACAAGGACTTTTGAAGAAGAAACAAGGGTTGATTGCCGACAATAAGAAGAGGAAGGATGATCTAGCCAATCTTGACAAAGATTTGGAGAAGTTTATTGATGTGAGTCTAAAGCTTTTGGCGACCATCTTTGGGGAGGACAGAATTCTCATGCTGATTGAAAATAGGCTGCAAAACCGATACAAAAAACCTTCGAACGTGTGGTATGAGAAGTCGGAAAATTATCATTGTGCCTGCATATTGCAGGATTTTCCCTTCTTCGTGGAACCAGGGACGACCATTGGGACGTGGTAATAAGCTATGGCAAACAGAAAAAAGTACCATCAATGGAAGAAGTGTACCACGAGCAAGGCTTTGCGGAGGGATGCACACAGTGGAGAGCGATGCTCACTCAGTTTTGAGTTACCTATCATTGAACTCGGATTAAATACATAATTTAAATGTGATGTAACATAAGCATCACGACATATTGGAACCTGACTAAAATGCTGCTTGGATTTTCAACCGGAGCAGTGGCACTTTTGAGTGACATTTCAACATTTCAAATGCTTTCGTTCTCCAGTCCAAGCTTTTCTTCATCTCAGCTCAACTTGGCAATCAGCACTGATTGGACGCCCAGCCTCTCACATGCTAACGTCACATTTCGGCCTTGACTTTCAAGCCATGCATCTTACCGATATACCCAGTGGAGCAAAAGTAATTGTGCTTAGGTACCTAAAAAGGTGAACACCGCCGCAAACCATCTACTACGGAAGAATTTCAAATTATTAGTAAACCATCTCATATATTAGGAAGTCCGATATTCAAGAATTTGGAGAGGTTGCCAAGTTTGGCGGCGGACAAGGAACTTTTCCCGAGACGTCTTGATATGAAAATAGGCAAAATAGCTGACAGCAAACAGCCAACAGCCATGAAGTCTTGGCTGTCTTCGCAAAGAGCAAAGCCCATCTGGGCATACTTTTCATAGAAATATCGTTGGTCCGCTCGAACTAGCGATTGTAGGACAATTACTCTGCTTACTTGCCATGCTTGCCTTCCTCATTACCTGAATTCTCCTTCTGTTTTTGTATCCGTTCGTGTTCTAGTCTGATCGTTTCTTTCTGGAATCCATATCGTCAGATATGATTGTATGAAATATGTTGAAACTTTTAATTGCGTGGTTTGCGCTGCTGGTTTTGGCTCGGAATAAGGTTGCGGCACAGTCGACTACTGCGTCTAGTGCAGTGCCGACGCATGTAGTTTCGGTAGGGATAGAAGGATTGCAGTTTACTCCGACGGAATTGAGTGCGAATGTTAGTGATGTGATAGGTATGCGCTTTTTGGAAACGAAGTTTTTATAATTATATGGTGTATGGACATACTAATCGATTCATGAATCTTTCAGAATTCCGATTCTATCCTCAGAATCATTCGGTCGCAAGGGCAGAATATGGAAGCAATAGAGCATGCATTCCATATGAAGTTACGGGAATCAACAAGCATGGCTTTTGGAGCGGTTTTCATCCGATCAATGTCGTGCTAAATGATGTTTGTACAATCATTGAAATAGTTGGAAATTTGGCATTGCATAGTCTAATTTGAGAGAATCTAGCCTCCTAAATTCCAAGTCGTGGTTAATGATACGAATCCGATCTTCTTCTATTGTTCGGCTCCAGGTGCTTGTCATGAGGAGGGAATGATTGGTGTGATTAATGCTGTATGTGCAACTATCTTATCTCGGTGAACAATGTTTAGTTTCGCATACTCACTGTTCTATGTTAGAACTCAACTCAAACGCTCGCAAATCAATTGGTATATGCGAAGAACTCCTCGTTACAATTTAGTCCCGGTGAAAATTTCCCCGTCGAAGCGGAAGCTTCCTCATCCTCGACAACTCATCCGACCTCCACCTCATCCCCAAACCAACCCTCCAGCACGACCAGCTCCCCCACCGCAATCATCGTCACAGACCCGTCGCCCTCTTCTTCACCCTCAAAACTATATCCAGGCGCCATAGCAGGAATAGTCATCGGCGCATCTGCGCTCGCCGTCCTAGCCAGTGCACTCCTCTATCTTTGCGGCCGCCAACGCACCATCAAAGAAATAATGCACCACAACTCTCGCCCTCCAAACATGACCTCTCATCCCCATCTCCATCATCCAGGTGGTCCAAATACCCCATCCTACATACCCCCCTCTGCATCTCTTTCCGAAACTACATATTACAGTAAACCCCGTCATCTAATGACCGAAAATGAAATTCGAGGCTCAGGACAATTTTCCGGTGCAGGCAGTGAGAATCATTCGCATCTTTCTGATTCAAATGTGGGAAGTGAAGGCTATGTACGGAGTCGGAGTCGTAGTCCTGGGGCTGATGAATATGGGATGGTGATTCCGCCGCTGAATTTGGGGGGTAGTGGGGCTGGGGCCGGAACTGGCAGGGGAGGAAGTAGAAGCCCGAGTTATCAACAGGGGAATACGGGTGGAAATGGCAATGTGAGTTTGCCGAATAGTCCCGGGATGCCTGGATCTTTGGGTGTTCAGATGGGGATGGGGGAGAGGTGGGAAAGAGAGAGGGAAAGTGAGAGATTGAGAGGATTAAGGTGACTGATTCCATACTCTTTTTCTTCCCCATTTAATATACCACCAACTAACCCCCTCAAAGACCTTCTCCATCCCCCGGACCCCCGAATCATTTCCACTCTACCACTTCATCATCAGGACCGCACGAATTAGCTACGCACCAAGATCAAGAGGGTACGCGTGGATATGACCGTACTCATACTCATGACCGTTACGATGATCCGGAAATGTGAATATTGAGTAATTTTTCTCTTTCCCTTTAGCCAGGCTGATTTGGTGGGTTTGTAATCTTACCTACCTTGTTATCTTTTTCATTTTTTTCATTTTCTCTTTTCTTCTTTTTTTCTTCGAGGGTTTTCACTTAGGTGTTGTATTGTGTTGTATTGTGTTGTGTTGTGTGGATGCTGCTGTTGCTATGATATGGATATATAAATACAAGCTAATATATTACAGAGATAGAAGGTTAGCGGATCAAGGGGGTGGAGATACTTTCTTTTGGGATGAAGGGGAGTCGAGATGATGATTGGTTGGAGTTGAAATTCATTTTCTTCTTTTGAAGGCTTTTGGAGTTGGGAGTTTAGGAATGGAAGGTATGCTCGAATTGATTGAACTGGCCTTAAAAAGATGGGATGTTGGAAACCCTGAATGAGGATACCAAAGTCCCTTGTCTGGGTGGCATAATTTATGCAATATGCAATAATAATACTGTATTGAAAATTTTTGAGGGGTGATAGTGTGGTGTGATGATCATGTCGGTGATAAGTCGGTTAATGTATATTTGCAGTACTGGTCTGGTCAATCCAATGTACAAAGCACTGATAAACAGGTGCTCTTCGAAGCTAATACATGGATATGTTCAAGACTTTGTATTAGGAGTTGGCTCAGATTAAGTCTGATATCTTCATTTTTAACAGACGGATTCAAAGTTTGGTTTCCTGACAGCAGTATTATATATCTAGGCAATGTCGGGTAGAGGAAATTGTTTATCTGAAGTGGAATTGGAATTGGACATTGCGACTGCAAATTTTTGTGGTTTTCGATATTTGAGGGTTTTCTTTTTTAAAGAAAGATGAAGGGAGCGTTAAATATTACAGTAGCTACTAGCGATAAGTGTAAACCAAAGTAAAGTAATGTCACGCATCATTCAGAAGCCCATACACATATTGAAATAGATATACCTACTTCTAATCCTTACTCATATCCGGGAAACCATCGCCTAGGAAAGGGGTATCTTTAATTCTTCCAGTCATAAATTCATCTCCTAATCGCAATTGCAACGACATTTAAACCCCAAAGTTCATAGGCTTTTCAAGCAATTGGTTTGACATTACTCAACCATGGCAATCCCAATTTCTTCATCTCAACCGCAATTTGAAATAGGTAATCCAAGCTACATGAAATATCAGCATCATCCTCATCGCTCATTCAAAAAAAATAAAAAAAAGCATACCTCTCACACTGAGTCTTCGCCTTATGCACCGACTCCCCCCAAACATAAACCCCATGCCTCCTCACCAAAACCGCATACGTATCCGGATATTTCTTCATCGCCTCTTCCAAATACTCGGTCAAATCCTCTTCATGGGGTGTATTTTCAATAACCGGAATACGTAACGTATCATGATATCCCAAGTTTCCTGTTTTCGTATAACCTTTCCCAAACGCTTTTATTTGCTCGATATTGTTGATTTCAAACATGGTGGTGTTGGGTGCGGATTCGAGGAGCAGCGTTACGAGGACCGCCCATTGCGAATGCGTGTGGATGCAACATCCTGCGTTGCGTTTGGTGAAGGCCGCCATGAAGAGGGGGGTGCATTGAGAGGGTTTGAGGTTGGGGGGTGAGCGGAGGTAGATGCGTTGTTTGGGGTTGGGTTGTGCGGTTATGTCGAGCACGTAGATGTGTTCTGGTTTCATGAGTTCCTTTTGGACTCCGGATGGCGCGAGGTAGACTAGATTACTGCTGGGGGATTAGTTTGTGTTTGTAGTGAGAGGGAAGGAAGGATATACTCGTTGCGTATACTGGCTCCTCCTCCTGTACCGGTTACCCATCCTAAATGCCAGAATTTTGAACATAGTTCTGGGATGAGATTTGCGGGATGTTGGGGATCTTGCGATATTATGAGGTGATCATTATTTTCAGTTAGATTTCGTGTCGTCATGATTGTTGTGAAGTGAGGACAAGAAAAGAATGAGGATATGAGTATTGATACTACCGTGCTGAATCTTTGAATTGTATATAAATTAACACCCTCTCTTAATATAATTCAAAATAGATATTCTATTCAATTTACAACCTCACAAGAATCACCGAGAAAATAAATTGTGATATTGTGGTTAGTGACATTTTGGTGGGGAAGTAAAGCATGCTAGGCCTAACAGCCTTGCCCCTCTTCTTCATTTGCCGTTGGTTGCATTGATTGACAAGCAGCCCCTGCACAAAGCCGAGGATGCCTGGGGATACATACTACTATCTGATAGAAAGAAATCGGAAAAGATACTGAAAATCAAAGAGGATGACAGAGCACAAGGTCGAACCTAGCAGTTGAAGAAGAGATTGGGTTAATCAACACTGAGGAAAAGATAGCATTGATATAATATAAGAGAAATGTCCTTAATTATTATTACTAGCCTTGTGTTAATATATAGCATAATCTTTAGATAGATAAGAGAAAATAGAGTTATCCAATTTGATATTGGTTGGATATTCATGCGATCTGTTCATATTATAACTGTGTAGATATAAAGAAATAAAGGATTGAGGTTGGATTTACAGACAAACAATACTCGAGTAGAAAAAAGAATAGAGACAATAAGAGGGATCAAAATTTATATATATCCAATCCAATCCAAAGCATCTATCTCTTATAAAATTAACGACGTTTCAATCTTTTTTTTAAGAAAAAAAAAGTCAATCCATTATAATTGAACACGTATTAATATTTCCATAATGTTATCAATTCCAATTCCCGAAATTCACTAAATGGAAGCTTCTACATTCTGTACACGGATGTATCAGTGAGGGGAAATTTAACCTTCTTACTTATTAACCTTTCCTAAACGAGTATACGGTAAAATATAGGACACTGTGGCATATTCTCTACCCAGAACAATCAAACAGACACATAAAAGTCTCCTCCATCGACTTTTTGTGAATCAAAGACAAGTTCATCTTCTTTGATTTTTCTTCATCCATTGAGCTCTGGAAGCAATTATTTGAAGTTGTAGAACTATTCTTATCACTTTCTAAAGGAGATTGATTAGAACTCGGTTCTCTTCTATCCATCATGCGTTTTCATACTACGGCTGCTATCTCAGCAGCAGCTCTATTGGCTGGTTCTGTCAATGCCGATGCTCAATCTGTACTTAGTGAAGCAAGCTCTTCAGTATCAAGTGCTGCTACTGAAGCTTCTTCATCAGTCTCATCTGCCACTTCTACCAGCATTGAGCTCCCTACCTTCACTGTAAGTATTCAATGGTTTACGTATTCCGAACTCTTAAACATCTACCTTCGAAATGATTTCCTGACAATCAAATCTATTACAGCCTACCAAAATAACTGCCGATTTCATCGAACAATTCACCGATGACTGGGAGACACGATGGAAGCCATCCCACGCCAAAAAGGACACCAAGGGTTCTGACAAAGAAGAGGAAGAATGGGCTTATGTTGGAGAATGGGCTGTTGAGGAACCCCACGTCTTCAAGGGTATGGAGGGAGATAAGGGTCTCGTTGTCAAGAACGCAGCTGCCCATCACGCCATCTCTGCAAAATTCCCCAAGAAGATTGACAACAAGGGAAAGACCCTTGTTGTTCAATATGAGGTCAAGATGCAAAGTCAGTATAAGTATTCCCGATCAATTAGTTACCATTACTAACATTCAGGCAGATGGTCTTGAGTGTGGTGGAGCATACTTGAAGCTTCTCCGTGATAACAAGGCTCTTCACCAAGAGGAGTTCTCTAACGCATCTCCATACGTTGTCATGTTCGGTCCTGACAAGTGTGGTACCACCAATAAGGTTCACCTTATCATCAATCACAAGAACCCAAAGACTGGTGAATATGAGGAGAAGCATATGACTCCTGCACCAGCAGCCAGAATCCTCAAGACTACCGAGCTCTACACCTTGATCATTCACCCCAACAACACAGCCATCGTTAAGTTGGATGGTGAACAAGTTAAGGAAGTTAACCTTCTCTCCGACGACTTCGTACCAGCATTCAACCCACCTAAGGAGATTGATGATGCCAAGGACTCTAAGCCAGACACTTGGGTTGACGAGGCCCGTATTCCAGACCCAGAAGCTAAGAAGCCCGAGGACTGGGATGAGGAGGCACCATTCGAGATCGTCGATGAGGAAGCTACCAAGCCTGAGGATTGGTTGGAGGATGAGCCTCTCAGTATCCCAGATCCAGAGGCACAAAAGCCGGAGGATTGGGATGATGAGGAGGATGGAGATTGGGTCGCACCAACCGTACCAAACCCCAAGTGCGAGGATGTTTCTGGCTGTGGTCCATGGGAGAAGCCAATGATCAAGAACCCAGCTTATAAGGGCAAGTGGACCGCACCTTTCATTGACAACCCAGCCTACAAGGGTGTCTGGGCTCCACGCAAGATCAAGAACCCAGACTACTATGAGGACAAGAATCCCGCCAACCTCGAGCCAATGGGAGCCGTAAGTAATTTCGTCTCATTTGAAAATCATGATACTAACATCATCATAGATCGGTTTCGAAATCTGGACTATGCAAAGCGATATTCTCTTTGACAACATCTACATTGGTCACTCTGTTGAGGATGCCGCCAAATTCGCCGATGAGACCTTCCACGAGAAGCACCCCATCGAACAATTAGTTGAAATCGAGTCCATTCCAAAGCCTGAGGACAAGCCAAAGTCTCCATCTGATCTCAACTTCGCTGATGATCCAGTTCATTACGTTAAGGAGAAGCTCGATTTGTTCTTCACTATTGCCCAAAACGACCCCATTCAAGCAGTAAAGTTCGTTCCTGAGGCAGCTGCCGGTATTGGTGCCGTCTTCGTTACCCTCATTGCCATCATTGTCGGTATCGTCAGCATGAGTGGATCTACTCCACCACCACAAGTCAAGAAGGCAGCCGCTAAGGCCAAGGATGCTGCTGCTGATGCCAAGGACAAGGTCGCTGAGGCCGTTGCATCAGGAACTGACGCTGCTAAGGCAGAGGTCAACAAACGCTCAACCAGGAGCTCATCGTAAATATTGGATGGACGAAATAATGAAAGCTGGGGAGAATAAGGAAGAAATAGTTAACGTATGATCCTTTTTTTTAAATAACGGGGCATCGGAACGTCTATATTTGCATGCATTTTAGCAATCTTTTTCAAAGCACTTCACTACCCTCGAGTTATTGTGAATGGATTGGGAAATCCATTATTGAAAGTGGAGTGATATGCAAATTAGGACGCGAGACTTTGTAATTTAGGTGCACAAAATACTTAAAATGAATATTTGACTTGACTTTTTGATATAATGTTTCTTCTTTTGTGTTTTTGTTGAGCCATCTATCTACTCAATCAATCTATGAGTTCTATAGCTCAAGCTTCTCGTCTTCATATCTTTCTAATCCATTCTATCTGGATGGCACGCATATCTATTACCCAATACATCCGCCAGTGAGCCAGCTACTAGTCAGCTACGTTGTTCGCCACCTTCCATATAACACAAACTTCTAATTCATCATTTATACCCATCAACCACAACACTCCATCCATGCTGCACATACATTTCTATCTAACTATTCAATTATGGAATCTAGCTTCGTACTACCAATATAGATTCTACCCTCCCATCATGGATTCTGCCTTTCAACCACAGATTCTATCCTTCCATTATAAATTCTACCCCACCTCGCCCTCTTTTCCTCTCAAAAATATATCTGTCGGTACCTCATGTGACCAACCTCAAAGGGAGCCGTACCACTGGCGAACTCTATTCCCTTCCCCTTCAATATAAATAGTACCCTCTTTTCATAGTGTAGCAATCAAGAATGAATAATAAACAATACCTCAATAGTACTATATGAACGGTACCACCGAAGTGATACCAACAATATCAAAGTAGGGCTAGAATCTAGGATTTTGATATAGATTGTTAGTGGCATGAGAGTAATGCCGTGTAAACAATAAGTTATAGTGATTAATATTACTTCAGTAAAGTATTGTACACAATATATCCAGAAAATAATCCTGCTAGTATAGAGTTACAGTTACGATATGATATACTGATTGACACTGTTCAACAATCCCGTGATAACACGAGCAAACTCCCCGGGAGATAGTTCTAGAAGATTCCCGTGAGCTAAAGTTTGACTGAAGAAAGCAGCTCACCGGCAGCTTCATTCTCGGTGAGTTGGGTAGTCAAGTATCTGCTTGATAATACGAGGGATGAAATCAAAAGAGGGGAAGAAGTACATCGAGATTATGTTCAAGTCTATCATTCTTTCTAATTTTTAACATCCAGGAAGTCGCCCAATCTTTCGTGCCTGCCCAAATAGATAAATGCTGAATAGTCAATACAGGACAATAAGTAAACAACCAAATCCCATTCAAACACCACAAAATTTACCTCAAACCAATCCAATCCACTCAAATGCAAAAACCCAAGTCCACGATACATCCATCCATCCATCAATATCCCACCAAATAATATACAACAAACACAACCCTAACCTTCCTCTACACCTCCCTCCTCAGCAAAAACAGCTACGCCTCCTGAATTCAAATTTTCCTCCAACTCCAACTCCAACTCCAACTCCAACACACACACCACAATTAAAAAATCAAAAAAATCAATCAAGTATCCCATCAACAACCACAATCCCAGTATCCAAACACGCATTAAGTCTATAATCTCACAATCCGATCCAATGCAATCCAATCCAACCCAATACACCAAACAAAACATCCTCGCCCTCATCCTTGCCCTCGAATCTAGAATCTAGAATCTAGAATCTCCGCCCATCTCAAACACACCTCAACCCTCTACACAAAACCCCTACAAACATAAGAGCAAATCATCCCCAATAATCAATCTAGATATATAAACCATAATCCATCATGACTTTTCTCAGAATATATATATCGAAGTAAAAATTTCTTCCGTGTAAGCCCTTCTTTTTCATCGTTGGTTTAATGTTTGTTTCTGCAAACGGGTATGTGGGTTTGAGATTTCTGATTCTAGGTTCTAGGTTCCCTCCCTCTTTCTTTTGATTTCGTAGCTGGTGTTGATGTTGATGTTGATATTCATATTGATATGTGGTAAAGCTGAGACGAATGATTCGTTAAAGTAGTATATATATATATATATATATATATATATTTGTGAGCAGCGCGGAAATATATTGCTAGTCTTGACAAATTTGAGAGGGAATGTGAGGAAGAAGCGAATTTGAATTCTATTCGGATACAGGAGAAAGTGAGGTGAGAATTATAAGGTCGATTGAATTCGAGGAAAGAGAGAGAGAGAGAGAGAGAGAGAGAGAGAGGCAAGAATTGTCCTATGGTATAAAAATAGCGAAGGGAGAGTTGTAATTTGAGTTCGCTTCCTTAGGAGATTCAAACTTGGGACGAAATTTCGAATCTTTCCCTAAATAGTTATAAGCGGCTAGAGCTTGTGGAAACGAGCAATAAGAATTATTGGTATCTTAAATTGTCTCTCATTAAAGCACATCCACCAATCTATAGTAATCATTAACCAACCAACTTCTCTATCCCAAACGTGCTTTGATATCTAAAAAAATGCCACCAACAAACGCCATCCATACCGATGGTATGTTTCCCACTACCCATTAGCACAATGTGCCATGGCTTAATATTCACATCGCCATTCATTTCTTCACAACATCATCTCCTTCCTTTCCCCATCTTGTCGTCTCATCACCTCCCTGCCACTCCTCTTCCACATAACCCAAATCCTTCTTAACCCTCAAAACTGTACTCTCATCACCCATATTCTTCCCAATATTATCACTAATCTTGATAGCCGGTTTACCATCAGCAGAACTTAATTTGATGACGATATTCAACGGCGTCGATTTTTTGCCTGTAGATTGATGAACGAAATCATTCGTGAAGAATGTGCCCACACCAAATGTAGGTTGAAATCCTGATTCTTCGGCGATTTGCTTGTACTTTTTGCAAAGCTCGACATCTAATGAATCAGAAAAGACGATAGTTTTCTTTTCCTTGATACCCTGCTCAACATAAAATTGACGCATCTTTTTCACAAAGCTTGCTGGATCACCTGAATCTTGTCGAACACCAGTGAAGGCTTGTGCAAACGTTGGGATCTCCCCGTTTGTTTTGTGTTCCGCGGCATTCAAAGGTGGTTTGGTACTACTTGTTCCCTCGGTTGTGAGCGTATCAGCCGATGGTAAAGTAGCAGCAGCTCCCGAAGTAGCGGTTGTGAAGGATGGGATTTTTTGAGAAAATACCCGGAGAAAGTCTTTAGTACCAAAAGTATCCGTAAGAGCAATACCCAAAACACCCTGGCCGAAACATCCAACCCAATAATCCAACGCAGTAGCCGTAGCAGTTCTATAGTTATCCGTAATAGCCGCAACTCCCATAAACCATTCATGTGCGACAGTTCCTATGGGCGGAATTCCAAATCGCATAGCTAAATGAACATTACTCGTACCCGAAATCTTCCCAGGTAACTTTCGTTCTTCTCCGACCTTCTTCGCCTTGACCAACCCGCGAAATACAAGAGCTTGAGTATGATAATCTCTTCTTCTCCTTGTTCCAAACTCCGATACAATGCACCCGGCCTCAAGAAGCGATATTCCCTTCTCGTATGCCTTCTCTTCTTGTCCGTCGTATGTCCAGTCCGTATCCATAAAACGAAAGTATGCCTCACTGGTCAAAGCCAATAATGGAATTTCGTACAAGATAGTGTCAACCCACAAACCCTTGACCACCAAATTAATTTCTCCCAGATCCTCATCCTTCCCCCTATCATCATCTGCCACAAAGCTAGCCTCGATCTGGTTTCGCGGATCCAGTCGGAACTCCTTCAGGAAGTTGAGGTAAGGTTGATTTAGGTACGTGCAGGTATTTTGGAGGAACCGGAATTCTTCATCCTTGAGGGCAATATTTCCCAGCTCTAATTTTTGTCAGCTTCTTTCTAAATTGACGCTTAAATTGTGAGTACATACTACTAATTTGAAGCTGTAACCAACGAAATGCAGCTCTTGATAATTTCTTCTCCGGTGTTCTATTCTTGAAAGCGTAGGTTACTTGCACGCTGGGGAAGTATTTTAAGACGGCGCATTGCATAGTTAATTTATAAAGATCAGTGTCGAGGAAGCTGATCACCCCCTCAGGGTATTGAGAAGTTGCATAGAAATCCATCTCTTGAATACCGGAACAAAGATTGTAATTCTAATGTGGTGGATTGTTGTTGTGTGTAGGGACTGCTCGGTCCTGACTCTTGTGATGAAACGAAACACCCCACCATAAATTTAGTAGTGGGATGGTTATGGTGCGCATCAGCCTTCAAGCTACAGTAGAACTTGCCTATAAGGGGCTACATTATAAGGGATAACTCTTTATTCGGGACGAATTTTTCAACCATACTATATATAATGTTTTTCAGCTTATAAGGGATTACAATACCGATTTTATTGAATCCCACATAAAATTTTTAATCAAGAATAAAATTTAATAAAAAAAGACTCGAATATTGATCTATTATATAATCATATAATAATTTTCATAAAATTAAAACTAAAATAAAACTAAAATTTAAAATTGATTATACAAATTTTATAAATGTTTTAAAACCTTATATAGATATATAGGGTTCCTTTTTATACAGAATTCGATTGATCGAATTTTTCGGTCCCTTATAGCCAGGTTCTACTGTACCTCATCTAGTCAGAGATTACGTAATGAGTTAGGCTTTGGTATGTAGGCAATTTATACGCAATTTAGACAACTTCAATATCTCTAGAGGCATCCCTTAGATTCCGTTATCGGCTAGAGAATACATTGTAAAGCAAAGTACTTACACAAGTAGTATTACCTAGGTAGTAGATAGGAAAAGTCGATCGACCCACACAAAGGCACAAAACACACCAACCTAAAGGTACGAGTACGCATACGTATCCATCCATAATTCTGAAAAGATTATATTCAGTCCCTTGTACTAGCTCTATCTAAGTAAACAACCCAACCATGCCTTCTAACCAATCGCTCTTGATGCAAAGAATACAAAAACGCCAATCCAGTGCACCATCACTATTCAATAAATTAGACAGACCTCTGTTGGCAATAGCGATACCCTGTTTACCCCAATTCCATGCATAATTTCCAACCATTGCTCATCCCAATCATTCATAAAAAAGTTAAACTTAGATCAATACCACGCTAGTTCGCGTGGAGAGTGGTATCATATGCTTATCGCCATCTATGCAGCATCTCTCATATCATCTTCCTTCCACTGATGGAATAATCTTTTATAGTTTAACTCTGGACTATTCGGTTCAGTTACACTCTTTCTTTCCCCTCTCGGTCTCTTCTCAATTGGTGAAATGGCTGTGGGTGAATACGTGAAGCCAGGTCCATTTCTTATAAATGAGGGAGATGTAGCAAGAACCCGATCCCTTCCTGCAGTAATGGGTTGATTCCTAGAAAATAAATCAAGCTGTCTCTCGCGGGTGCTAGCTATGCCATATAAAGCTTCCTCGGTTTCGAGTTCTGTACTACTTTCATCAGTTTGTGATTCAACATCAGCGTCAGAGCTCGGAGGTGAAAGTGTTGTTTCTCCGGCGGATGAGACTTCAGGAATTTGGTTCTTGACTTGAAGTAAGTCTTTTGAAAGAACGGGGAAGCGAAACATCTCATTTTCTCGTCCTAGTCGTGGCGTACGCTGAGGGGTAGTCTGAGAAGATCGAGGCTCAATATAAAGGGAAGGCTGCTGGCGTTGTGCAATGTCTAATACCGATGCCGTTGTCCTCAGTGGCGGGTGAGACGGACTTCCTCGTTCCCTAATCTGCTCTGCAAATTCACCATCCTCATCCCGCGACATCAGCAGTAAATTTCCACTATCAGTCCTCTGTCTTCCCATTCTTCTTGTAGACTTTCGGGAATCATCAACAGTTCTCAGCCGCCTCAGATTCACCTCACTAGGACTGAAAACTACCCTTGCCCTTAATTGCTGCACAGCAGCATCTAACTCCAGCTCAACGGCGCAGTGATTCCACACGCGACTTAATTTTGGCCAAGTGGCTCTCTCCCCTGCTAAACAAGCCTGGACCATGAAATCCGACGTTGGATTCTTCAATATCCTGGGAAAGTCCTTGTAGCTGATTTCTGGTAGGATTGTGATATCCCCAGAATACTTTTGACTCAGGATAGACTTGCATTTAGTAACCAGATTTGGAAATACTCCCAATTCAGCCAAAACTTGCATACGATGGAGAGCTTCAGCCTTTGCCAATTTTGTTAGGTTGTAAACCCAGCCTGGTCCCCCATCACCCTCTTTCAGTACAGCTTCTTTGATCGCTTCCTCTTCCTTGGTGATGAATGGAATGACATGAGGATTGACTTGAGAAACGATGAAGTGATTAACATTGAACATTTCTGCCAAACGAGTCATCGGCAGATCGTTATCCACACTTCCATCAATCCAACGTTGAGGTGTAGGATCCCAAGATGATTTCTCACTTGTAAGCGGATTCTTCACGAGTAATTCCGCTGCAGAAAATAGAAAAGGTACTGAACATGATGCAGCTACAGCCGACCAAATCATGACATTCGGCGCAGTAATATAGTTGAGCAGTTGAGGTAACTCGTATACTGAGGCGGACGATACACAGATGTTAAGAATGCGACGAGAACGATTGTAGGCCTCTTGAAATGTCATGTCACCCAAAAGTTCGCGCATGACTCTCGTCAAATGCTTGATATCTATCCACGCTCCTTCCGTCAACAAGCGTCGTAGCCTATCCAGAACCCCATCTTCATTGCCAATTTCTTCGAACACTGCAAGATCCCCGTGCGGGAAACTCTTCAATACGTCCGGGATCTCTTCATCAGTCCTTGTGCACAACACGGCACAAACGATACTGCCCGCAGAAGCACCCGATATGATTCTTGGCAGCAGACGAGCGTCGAAAAGAGCTTTCAACACCCCGACGTGATTCATTCCAAAAGTTGCTCCCCCACTCAATAGCAAAGCACTTCTCCCAAATGCCTGTCTGGCATACACAACCTGCTCTAGTATATCCTTCGTCTCCAATCCAACCGGTAAGACGTATTTGCTAGTTTCAACCAGTGCGCGTATCGTATCCAGTGTCGATTCAATATACCTCTCTATGATAACCTTCGTTCCAATGTAACTATGCTTGTACAACCTGATATTACCCATGCCTCCTAGATCCCTCGACAAGGTTGTGCGCACCAATGTAAGCATCTTCTTGATATCACAATCAATCCTCGCCGTATCCATTTGTTTGGTCCTTGCTTCGATTAACGCGGCGTCGAAATCTGCCGACGATGAATCGAGTTTCCATGCTTCGTTATCCTCGAGTGTATCTAATTCCTTCGCGGCGGTCCTCCAATCTTCCACCGTTTCTGCATTCTTCATCCGCAAATTCAGGATTTGCATTCTCTCTTCCTTCTGGCGCAAGGCTAACCTTTCTTCCTCCGTCAACCCATCTCGGACTTGTCGTATCTTATTGTTGAGGACATCAGCTCCGGTTCTCAAAATCCTCGTGGCCGGTCCCAATAAGCCCACCGAGGGCTCCGAAACTTTCTCTCTCTCATATTTGTATTCATTAATATTAGCAGATCCATTGATAGTATTGTTCTCAACCGCACAAAATTGTGGAGTCTTCTGAAGGTATTCGAACAACACCATCCTTCTCCCAGCCCGCCATCCGACGCGTACTTTCTAAAGTGTCCTTCACAAACAAAGGCTTTGGTTTGGTTGCGGAGATATATCCGTAGTTATAAGGTTAGAGATAGGGTAAAACGAAAACAAATTGAAAAGAATAAGTTGTTGTGATTGTTTATATTACTTTAATATTGATGTAATTGTAATTGTATATTACCTGCAGATCTCCATGCAGTCGGTCCATGCAGTGTTACAGGGCACGAGTCAATCTCCTTTCCAACGGATCTTGTTCGAATTTCCGAAACAAGGAACAAGCTCAGCTGATGTGATAAAATTCTCCAAAAAAAGTAGTAGGGACCGGATTATGGAAGAAAATGTAAGAATGAATTGTTCGTTCTCTTTCAATCATCCCTTTGTTGTTTGGTTGCGGGTTTTGTAAAAAGGGATTCAATCTTATTATTTCATTTTAGGCTTGGTTTGTGAAAGCTGGGCAGTAGCATGCAACCCTGATCCGTACAGCGTTTCCCCACACTAAATAAGCCCCGGGGAAACTTGGGGACATCATGTGGTAAGATCACCTGGAGTGCCTAATAATGTGATGATAATGCAACAAGACTTACTGATGCGATAGTTAATGGAAATTGACCTGCGTGTTACATCAGATCTTCAGTAGTACAGTAAGTAAGGAAGTAGTAAAGCCGGGTTAGTTAAATCTATGATCATCATCTCAGCTGAGATATTACCATTTTGCTTTCCATCCCCACACATAGTGTCTTGCATTTTATCTTTGCTTGGGATTGTTCCGGATAATATGGTTTACGAGCTGGCTTGAGCTGGCTTGAGCTGGGCTTGATTCAGCGCAGAACAAACCTCGAACAAGACCCATCGGATCCTTATCTCTATTGGCCCCATCTATGATAATGCATCATCTGCTGCTGTGTGATGATGTGATCTCGTTGTTGAAGATCAGAATATGTGAAAGCATGTGAAATTATGACGCTTCACATTTAGCATGTGAAAGACAAACCGTGACAACTCATGCGATTCTGACGTAGGTAGCTAATGTAGGTGGATTCAAAACTTCAAGAATCTTTATTCAAAATTGTACTTGCTATACCTATTTATTGTAACCAAGCAAAAAGGGGTATACGCTTGTTACGTTATCAAACGCCGAGTTCCTCCCTATAATGGTGAGGCTTTGATACGCAGAAAAACGCCGAGTTCGTAACCTATCTTCAAAACAGTTAAAAATCAAATAGCCAACTCCCACCTCATTTTTCAACCCTAGTAGAGCTTGCCATCAGGTCCCATAACTCCCTCGGACGAAGCCATATTGCATTGTCTAAATAGTCTCTTCTCCTCGGGATTGAATGCGCCAACTACCGAATGTAAGACTCCTTGGTTGTTGAACAAGACCAAGTCACCTTCGACCCAATCGTGTGGATATACAAATTGTGGACTGATAGCTGGTCGTTGAAGGCGGTAAACCAAATCTCTCAATTCCTTCAGATCAGTCATGACCTCTCCATTCGGAAGATGAATGGCTTTGATGGCACTAGGATGAATCTGAAGTGCCAAGTTACCAGTAACAGGATTTTTCCAGCACATGGGCAAGATCTTAATATCCTTCTCATCAACCGGAGGAAGTTCAGACAGAGGTAACTCAATTCCATCGGAAACCATACCGAGACCAGTGGAGCGGGATTTGGCAGGAGACATCCAAATATATGGATGTGGCGCGTATTCTACTTTTGCCCCGCGAACGAACTCCTTATCCTCCTCGCTTAACAGGTTGTACATATTTTGACCAGAGACGAAAGCGGTGGTACCAAGAGGAACGTCCATTTCTTCACCAGTTCCATCATCATAACGAAGAGTTTGGCGACGGCCAGCAGGTACCTTAACAGCCATCAAAGATGTTACTTTTGGTGGATTGAGGGCATAAAGAGCAGCATCAACATGCCATCTGTAGAAACGTGTGAATGCCAGATCATCTTCTTCAGGAACAGCAGTTTTGTGAAAGACTTTGTGATGAGGGTGCTTGAGTGTAATGTTCTTCAACCCTTCATATTCTTCATAAAATCCGTTTCCAATGACTTGGACTTGTGTTTGGTGAGGGATCGTTTTCAAATCTGGATGAAGGACTGATCGTTTCGCATCAAGCGTTTTGCCATGCCCATATGTTTCTGGGTAAAATGATTAGATGCAGTTCTTGATACAATAGAAAGCACAACTTACCAGCAGTAGGATCGAATCTGCGAGTAAGCTCATATTGAGCTTTGGGGGAGAGGCCAGCCTGGTTCTTGAGGACTACGACATGGTAGTTATATAAAGCATTGCGAATAACTTTGAAGTCCTCTTCGCTGAGGTTTTCCAGGTTGACATTATCGATCTCGGCCCCAAAGTCAAGGGAGGGATTCTCTGGCGAAGAGAAAGGCTTTACTTCCAAAGTCTTGACAGCCATAATGATTGTCCGAGTTTAGATGATATATATTCGGCGTGTGAGTATATTCAGAAAGGAAGATGTGGTAACTGTTGCCTGGCTTTTGGCTTTATATGATCGTGGAGGGGTCCATGGCTTAAGTATCCAAGTGTGAGCGACGGAAACGACCGAATGGAGGAGAATGAATTTATGAATATAGAAGGTCGGAAGAGATTCTCACGTATTACCCCGGCCGGTGTAAGAGTAGAGCGAAATAACTTCGATAAGCCATTGTTGGGTAGTAAGTGAATCGTTAATTCCAGCGCATTGGTGAAGGGATTTATCAAAAATAGAAGATAAGAAAGTCGGAGCTCGCCGCAAGACAACTAAATTAGGGTGTGGAAAGTTCTAAGATGTGTTATCAACCTCTCAACCATGTTGATTCGCGATTGTTATCATTCATTTGAGGCAGGTCAATGTCATCAAGACTGATATCCCTAGATACGTATTATTAATCAAGAAAATGCCACCGCATTCATAAGTGCTATTTTGGCAATGCCACTTCCCCTACCCACCTAGTAGGAATTTTATATCGAATTCAAGAACACAGCATAATTCCAATCAAGAGCTACGAATCTTCGATTTCTTCATATTTTACTTCTAAAAAATCTGTTTGCCCTGGTCAGGTTAGCCGCTCGTTGCTCGCTAATAAGCACAGAACTCCGCCATAAAGTAGCAAAACTTTTGGCCATTCCCAATGTCGAGAGTCGTTTTGTCATTATCATTATTTGACATGAAAGAAAAAGAAACCCCTAACTCTTATCATTGTTGAGCCGAGGTCATCAAGTGCAAGCCACACCATGGAAGCCACAGGAAGCTCTAGTGGCGTAACCTTAGGGCTCCAAGTCGAAGTCGATGATGACATTGATCTTTGAACTCAATGATCAAATTGCAAAACACCAAAGTTATTTTAACCTGAACACACTTTCTCACTTCCTTTCATCACTATCAGACAATTTTACATGAATTTTCTCCGTCTTGTCAAAATTGCCACACAGGTTAAATTCTGCACCCATTTTTTCCAATCCCACCGAAATCTAAATATAGTATCAACATCCGCAAACATGAGTTGGATGGATTCATGGTCGCGCCCCTCAAAACATTCCGCTGTTCCTCCACCTCTCTATTTAACAGCAGGAGAAAGTGTCCCTTACTGTTTAACATGTGGTCGAGTCATGAGTTAGCACCATGATGAAATGCCCTTAAATATCTATCTAATACCTTCGATAGGCACCAAAAAAGCAAGCAAAAAGCCCAATAATGAGGTCAAATACTGTTCAGATAGGTGCCGGAATCGAAAACCAGGAAAACTGGATAAAAAGATTGAGCAAACTATTGTTGCACTTTTAGATCAAGAAAAAGAATCTGGACTAGAGCAGACGGGTGCAAGGGATCGTTTTGTGAAAGGAGATCATCGGATTATTGTTACATGTGATGAAATTGAAGAGATTGTATTTGGAAGTCGATTTGATCCTGAAAAGGTTTACGGGAGAAGGAAAAACCGAAAGAGTCGAGCGATTGGAGGACCGAATGCTGATGCAGAATGGAAAACTGTTGACATGGAAAGTAGTGAGGACTCGGCCAGCGATGACATCCCTCTTGAGCCTGTGGATACCAAAAGTGGTCCAATGATACGTCCACCTCAGACAGAATCAGATGTCAACTTTAGTATTGGAGGAGAGAGGGGTAGAGCAGAGAGAACGGTGGAATCCGCTTCTGATATACAGAAGAAGATTGATGGCCAGAAGCAGGCCGAGGAGAGGGAGATGGTTCGAAGGGCAGCTAGAAGAGCTGTTGTCTTTGGTTTCGTTGTTGAACAGCCTCGAGAAACTGTTCCATCTCAAGCTTCCAAGGGCTCAAAGCACAAAAAGTCGATTAGCTGGGAAGAGAACGTTGCGAAGGAACCCATCAGGCGCAAATGTGAGGCTTTGATGCAAGGCTCAGTAGTTGAGCCAAGTTTTGCTAAAGGGAATTGGTCTATAAGATGGCGGGAGTAGCATAGCTATCTATTGTCATAATACCTGTAGTTGCTTGCATACAGCAACTGATACCCGTTGATTATTTGCAAAGAAGAATAAGAACCACTAAAAATCAAGATGATAGTGTGTAATACATAAGGATAGGAAATCCAGCTCTGATATGGGTATCATCCAACACTTTATCTTGCACATCTCCCCATCATAATCTATGGCCACTAGTTTTCCCCATACTCCCGTGCGAAACTTGGGTTCCCTCACTAGAATGAATGGATACCATGGCTGACTGCGGCGATTGCGAGGCCTTTCCTACGATAGCCACCCAGGGAGGAATTGGTCAAACATTGATTGAAAACCCCACAGCTGGTTTGCACGTCGCGTAGAAGTGGAGATGACCCCCAATGAACGTCTCGTTCCGTACCTATGACTGTGTATTAGTAGGTATCACAATATGCCATAGTGCACACTTCTTCCCCTCTCCAGGGCTATAAAGTTCGTGGGCATTCGCTGTCGGACCACATGCTGAGTCTTCACCAGCTACGGCACCATATGAAAGCGGTACTCCCATCTTGTTACTTTATCTGTCGCTCAGTTGTACCTAAGATTGCGTGGGAATTTTTCTTCTCCCCGCTGAGACGCTTTTCTAGTCCTGTTGCTGATAACTTAGCGAATCCCATCATGAAATTGCGGTATATTTCGCCCATATCGACGAGGAAAATGTAAACTTGCATCGTGGTCATGGCATATCTATAGGGATTAGTCCTGGTTTCAGCGACCCATCATTCATTGGGACGATATATACCACCAGGAATGCTTGGCTTAAGGTAAGTGACAACAGCTTGAATTGCTGCGCTGTTGCATCTGCTACTGACATCATCATCATCATCATCATTGCTAGAGTGAAATGTACAAGCCTAATGATGCTATCATCCAGAGCAAGCGGATATCAAACAATTTCAATACTGCAGATACTTGGTGGCAAGACAAATACATCAAAGCTGTCAGAGGCCTTTGGACAATGACTAAAGTTCTCAATATTGAATCGTCGATTGGTGAGACTTTGAAGAAGTTCATCCAAAAGCTGAGTACGAATCTCGCGGATTATCGAAGGCTTGTATGGCGGATGATTGGCTAGCATATTGTATATC
Organism: Stromatinia cepivora; assembly: GCA_014898415.1. Lineage (NCBI taxonomy): Eukaryota > Fungi > Ascomycota > Leotiomycetes > Helotiales > Sclerotiniaceae > Stromatinia > Stromatinia cepivora. The sequence goes on along the minus strand of RCTD01000001.1, from coordinate 1,535,265 downwards.
TCATGGCATTCTTAGGAGATTATATGCTAATAATTGCCTCTATACACAGTTGCTTGGGATGTAATGCTAATATTAGTTTTGAACGACCACTAGATTCATCGATCAAGGAAAGAATGTTGATAGCCTCATTGGTGATATCACAAAAAAGCTTTGCTATTTTGCCACTGTTAGCCAAATTCCATGGATTAACCAATTGCTTGATAACAACACAATTGTACGAATTGGTTCAAAGCCACTTTTGACAGGAGCCATGTACAGCTTCAAAGTTGTGCCCAATATCACAGGAACTCTTGTCGGCTAGTCACAATCCCCAAACCGTCGATCAGTTGCTCGATAAATACCTTAAGCTTAAAGAAACAAGTCCGGAATCATCTGATGATAATCAAATTGTACCCTATCTCATGCTCAAGATTCTTGCAGGCGGCGATACCACTTCATCAATCATGCAGCTCATTGCAGGCTTCGTTGCATATCACTAATGACAGAATTAAAGACATAATGTTCCATGTTCATCAAACCTCGCATGTAGTTGCAACATTGGCCGAGATCCAGCATAATTAGTAGGTAGGTAGCACCAACCTACACTCCACAATCACTCTTCATTCCCATCCCATCACGAATAAAAAATTCACTGCCCCCACTACACAAAAGCTAATCCTCTCGTCCTACCTATCCTATGTTTCCTACCCACAAAAAAACAGAACCACCACTCAAAACAACAAACAAAATAGCAAAATTTCAGCTTGAAGCTTAGTCTCCCAATGACATCCAGTACTATATGGATCATTGTACCTAGTCACATCTTTATCCCGTATTGGAGCGGGTACTATACCACTATGCCACGGGAGACGTGTTCGGATACTAGACTGGGGTTTGTTTGGGATTATATATGTGGGATGGGCGGCCTGTTCATCCCGAGTGTCTTGATAGTGTGCATTGGGTTCTTGGTGACTGTGCTTAGTAGTGTGAGAAATATTCGTCCGAGGCAGCGTGGACACTTCGGGTTGACGTGCTCAATCGCCATCTTAAATATCTCAAGAGCTCCTTTGATTGTGCTTCATATTTCGAGGAATATACGGGCCCTTGAAAGTTTTGAATCCATTCTGATATCGAAGAATAGCATTTGCTTTGATTCTTTAAAGGTGTAGATACAATATTCAGCTCAACGTCAAACACTTATCTATGTTTGACGAGAAAATTTCTGAAATGTTGTATAATGTGATCAAATCGATTTTCCGAGCGAAATGTAGAAAAGTAAGGTTGTTCCTTTATGATATAAATGCGTACCTACCAAGGAGGGTGAACACTTTTTAAGGGTCAAATCCTGACTCCCTTTCGAGAAGCTGGGCAACTGTCTGAGCATGCTGGATGCGAAAATCATGTAATATAGTCGCTCAATGACCCAGTGTCTAGCACCAAAAATAGTATTTGAGTGACCCGCAACGTAAAGAGGAAAAATCAGAGTGCAGCGATCTGATTCATGGCTGGGCGTATGGCGATGAATAGTTGAGGATCGACTCGAGTATGATGTCGGTAACCCTTGTCGAGCAGTATCTTTACAATTTAAATATTGGGACACTGAAGCACATATATCGTGAATTGAAACTTCGGTGCTGTGCGTGGATACCAAATATTGCCCGAGGGTAAGTGACGCCGGATAGCGAGCTATCAAGAATGTTTTGCAAAGAATCCTTATAACTCTGTGCATGTTGAGTGCTTGATATATTTTGGCATAGGGATAAAGGTCATAATGAAAATCGAAAGTCCTCTCTGCTTCACGATGCAGATGGATGGCTAAGAGTTACCAACGTCTTGGCAGATTGCCATGGAATTTCTACAATTTCCTATCCAGTGCAATTGACCATTCGATGATCTCATCAAAAGGTGATGTGTCGTCCTCGCGGATCTTGCCGCATAAATTGGCAGATTTGATGTTGGCATATTGAAACATCAAATCTGCCAACCTAAAGCCAATAACTTGAGCACCTAATTGTCTTCCAAGAAAATTATGAAGTGTAATTAAAATTTTCTGGAATCGTCGATCCAGTAGCCACACAATTTACAGACGCATCAGCATACAAATTTGAGGGCAGTTGGAAGACTAGTCTAGTACACGGATTTTTTGACCATGACAAGAGCTCCATCTGCATGACGGGGTAATAATTTGCTCTTTTGAGGCTCACAATTGGTGATATTTTCGAACAAATCGAGTAGAAGAGATGCCATCAGCGTCGTATCTTTTGCTGCGCCTCTAGAAGATCTCAACACCAGCTCTAACACATCGGCTACAAGGAGCACTTCAAAGTTGCACTTAATCGACCTTGGTTCTTGTTCGAGGTAACGAATGAGTAGACTTCTAACTCGCCTTGACTGGCCTAAATCGACATACTTCGCAACCTTTGGAGGTTTACTACGAAATACCAATATAAAACTTAAAGACGATGATAACAAAAAAGAGATTCGACGGTTAGTAAACTCAGACCGTACTTGGAAGTCACAAAATATCATCAGGAAATATGCTGACATAATACCCGCTCTGTTTCATTGGTTATGGCACCAGAACCCATCCACAGCTACGGCTACAAATCCGACATTTGTTTGAAACATGTCTATTCATACTTTTCAGAAAGCTGGATCGCTCAAAGTTGTCTTCGTTACGACGGACGAGCCCTCTCAGGGCTCTAAGCGACGGAACGTAAAAGACTGGAATGCTGGCTACCCGAGCTACATTTTCGTGCTCACCTATAAAAACCTTCACAATGTGGCTCCAGAATCGAGGGCTGCATTCTTCTATGCTAGGGTTGCCAGACTGAATTGAGACTTGGATGTTACAGCTTGATATTGTTATCGGCCTCCCATAAGCCATAAATGTTGCGAGACGGAGGGGTCCGTGCACCCGGATCGGCATGACATAAACCCGCTTGATTCCAGACTTGGCGTCCGAAATGTGTTCTCAATTGGAGCTCTTACGTGGCCCAGAGCTCCCCTCTGTGAAATTGAATTTACAAATCTCGAAGTCCCAACGATTGTTTTTGTCTCAAAATGCGTCTCTTACGCTCATTGATACCTTCATTGGTACTTGTTGGTGCCGGGATTGTTAATGCTGCTTCATCATGGAGCTTTGATGAAGCTATTGTTTCCGTGAGCGGAAAGGGTGGTGCTGGAGGGTTCAAGGACAAGTACGTGGTTTAAGGAAATTACTGATATATTATTGAAAGACATGCGATTTTTGGAATAAAATAAGCTAATTGATTGTTCTGCAGACTATCAGACCATGTTCCTCTTGCAAAACCAGTATCTCTTGGCGCAGCTGATGCCCTCAAAATCGTCCTCACGGCTACTGAGGATCGCACTGCCAAACGACCACACCAAGCATTTTTACTTCTCAGAGACCAAGACACCGGACTCGAGACTGCCTTCCCATTCTCCGTGAAGGAGTCTGGTAAGGGAAAGGTTGACTTTGTATGTTTTAAAAATTACAGCCATTTGGCGAGACTAATGGGACAGTATGCTAATGAATATGCAGGCTCAAAAAGATCTTCCAATCCAACTTCTCACAAGCTCCAAACCTTTACGTGCCACTCTTGTTCTTGCATCCTTTGGTTCTGGACAAGCATTCAGTAACCATGTTTTTGACCTCGACCTGTCCCACGATACCAGCAAACCAATTCCCACATATGAGAAGCCATTGAGATATGGGAAACTACCTGAGATTCACCATATCTTCCGTGCCGATCCACAAAGTGGACCTAAAGTCTTTTCCCTCGCCTTCGCGTTCGCAGTTCTAGCTACTGTTCCAGTGTTGCTGGGTGCTGTACGTATTCCTTGTGCCAACTTCTTTGACCCGAGTACTAATGCTTTCTTAATAGTGGGCTTACCTCGGAGCCAATCTTTCCCATCTCTCGAAAGCTACCTCGGCCGCACCAATTTCACACGCCCTATTTTATGGCTCGATCATTGCTATGGAAGGCATCTTCTTTTTATATTACTCAAGCTGGACCTTATTCCAGACCTTGCCCGCTGCAGGTGTTGTAGGACTTGTCGCATTTTTGAGTGGGAGCAAAGCGCTCTCCGAAGTGCAAAGTCGACGATTGGCTAGAGAGAGATAAAATTGTGGTTATGTTGAAGTATAAAAGTTTGGAGGATATTTGGGACTGCAGATGGAATATGTGATATATGAGGACGGATGTACAATATCAAAAAAGGATGGCAAGACGGCCAATGTTCATCGAAATTTTTTGGCCCTGACCAATTCACAAACGTGTATGCTCCATGAACAGGAGAGGAATACTTTTATGTTTCGATTTTCGCCAAATAGATAGGTATCCTCACGAGTGTTGCAACCAGCTATAGCACTCGCATGTATATCATTACCTTCGCCTTAATTCATCCACCGTAATCATTTTGTCGCGTGCTACCTTGAAAGCCGGAATCGCTAATTCATCTTTGCCTTCGAAAAATCCAGCTCTGGATGTTCTTTCTGAAACTTCTCTAGAATCTCTTTCTTCTTTCTCTCCTCACTACTGATTCCGCCGTTCCTCTCCTTATCTCTCTGTTCCCACATCATCTTCTCCACCATTCCCCTCGTCTCCCCATCCAAATCTCCCAATTTACTATTCTCGGGTGTGATTTTGGTGACATCTATTTTTGGCGCGGAGACGACGACATGTGCCCACCATTCCATCTTGTTTACTTTATCGAGATGAATTTCGAGAGCTTTGCTGCCGGACGGGAGGCTGCTCAGGGTCCAGGTGCTCTCATCTAGGAGAATGGGGTGAGGGAGTGCATCCTATGTGTCAATATGTCAGAAAGGTAAGGGCATTGAAAGAGAAGGCTGAGAAGTTCGAGCAAGAACATACGTTGATTATAGGGGTTTGGCCCTTGACGGATACTTTTAGTGATTGGCGTTTGATATCAACGATTAAATCTTTAGCCTTAAGGTTTCCGGGGATTTCGATAGTAATATCCAGGTCGGAAATCGCTTGGGTCCATTTATAGGGGAGAGCAGCTTGTTCTGCTGCTTCCTTTGCGCGTGCTGCAGCTTCTTCTTGGGGGGTTGGCTCTGAAAGTTTTGGTTAGTTGAGATGTTGGTGGGAGAGAATGGCGGGGTAGCTGTGATGAAGCAGATGTAGCAAGTGCGGGTTATGGGTAAACAGCTAAGAAGTTTCTCTAGTATATGAATATTGAAAATAAGAGTTGGAAATTGGACACACACCTTTGTCTGCCATCTTTGTAATTAATGTACAGTATTTGTGCTTTGCGGTCGTCAATTCAACTGTTCAGTTATCAAAAAGTAGACAAGGCTTCGATGTGGCTTGCTTACAAAGCCACATTTGACGCCACATTAAAAAGGTAATCCGGGGGTCTATTACATCCCCACCCCACTTCCACATCTCAACCTCGATTGAATCACCTTCTAACAACTACACATTCAAGAGTGGGCAAGACATACAACTATAAAGATGCCTAAACCCCTCGACACTTCCGATCCCTCCGATGACATTTGTCCCGTCTGCAAATCCAATCGCTATCTTAATCCCTCTCTCCAATTTCTCATCAATCCAGAATGCTACCACAAAATGTGCTCCACCTGCGTGGATCGCATATTCAGCTCCGGCCCAGCGCCTTGTCCTGTCCTTCTCTGCGGTCGCACATTACGGAAAAAAGGATTTAAAGCTGCGTTCTTCGGGGATCTATCCATAGAACGCGAATGCGATATTCGACGTCGAGTGAGCGAAGTGTTCAATCGCAGCGAAGATGACTTCGAGACCTTATTAGATTACAACAATTATTTACAAGATACGGAAGATTTGATCTGGGATCTGGTGCATGGGAAGGGCAAAGTAAAACAAGAGGCGGAAGAGAAATTAAGGAGGTTTAGAGAAGCGAATCGCGGGGCCATTGAGGAGAATAAGATTACGAGGTTGAGGGAGGTGGAGATGGGCAAGAGGAGGGAAATGGAGGAGAAGGAGATGGCGAGGCAAAGGAGGTTGGCAGCTTTGAGAGAGGAGGCCGAGGAAAAAGCTGATGTCGAGAAGAGCCGAAAGCAGGTTTTGGATCAATTGGCTAGCGGGGAAGGAGATGCGGTAGCTATCACACAACAGGCGCACAAGATCATTTTGAAGAAGAGTTCGGCGAGAAGAGCCTTGGGAGAGAGGGATGCCGCGATAGGTGCTGGAACCGGAGGCGCGGATGGAGAAGGTCTTACGATCAGAGGACTCAAGAAAAAGACGGCGCCTGTGGCAGAGAAACCTTACGATCCATTTGGAGGTATTGATCTTACGCCCTCGAAATACGTATTACAGGATGATTACGAAAACCAATGGGTTGAGTGTATCAAACGTGACCCTAAGCACATGGCGGGTGGTTATAGCCTCCATGATTATTACGGAAGAGCCATGCACGATGCGTTCGGTGGTCTCGAGATATTCATCGAAGATGAGGTTAGGGATCGACATCAGCCTGGCTCTCCCTCTATTGGCACTACGGCAGCCGCTCAAGCATCTACAGGGAAGAGAAAGGTGGAGGTTAAAATGAATTTGGATGATGTATTTTGATAGAACACCTGATGCATATATAATATGGAGGGATGGGCTGGGATGGGGAGTTTGGGGGTTCACGGAGTCCAAAGAGAAATGGCGTAGTTACTGGATCCCGAAAATATTTGGACATAGTTATACATTTAAAGGCCAGGCCTTTGTAATTAGTTACCTCTAGCCAAATACCTCTTAAGTAGGCATAGGCAAATTTAATATCACATCATGCATCTTGATGCCCTTTAAACCTTGCTCCCGTCTTCAAATTCCAATACCTTCAAAACGCCATGCTTGTAATGATCCTTAAAACACCAATAATTGTCTTATCATAGCACAAAAGTCCACGTGAACCATATTGTCCAAAAAGTTTGTGGACTTTTACTTCACGGATTTCGTTTTGGCTATTGCTGCCAGGCTTGCTGTTGCCCGGGTCGAGGGAAGACGGGAACAGTTGGAAGATGATCTAAACCACCTCCTATCGGTTGCTGGGCATTTTGCCAGCCCATACCAGTGGCTGTGTTGACAAATTGACTTTGTCGAAATGGATTTGTATTTCCAGTAGGCTGTGGCGCAAGACTGGCACCACTTGTTTGAGGTCGCTCTGCTGATTGAACAGATAAGCTCTTGGCAAAAGGATTAGTGCCTGTTTGCATCGCTCTAAGAGGAGCTGTTATTGGTTGTTGCTGGAATTGCTGGTCTGGTGGCGGGGTGTAAGGCTGTGATTGAGGTGATGCTGACTTGGCAAAAGGGTTTGTCGATTGTCGAATTACTGGAGACGCGACAGGTGGGGATGCCGGGAATGAAGGTACAGTCATTCCTAAATTGTTTGTCATCGTCGACTGCCGGAAAGGATTTGTCTCCTGAGGAGTTTGTAAATTCATTTGTTGCTGTCCCTGCTGCTGGAAATTTACAGCCGACTCTTGTGGAATGGCCAAGAGACCTGATGGTTGGAATGATTGCTGTGGAGTGTAGCCACCAAATCCAGCGCCCGTGAAATGTGGGTGCATGGGTTGCGGTTGTTGTTGCTGCTGTTGTTGTAAAGGTGCATGTGGCTGCATGTTAAAGGCATTATTAAAGCCTTGCTGTTGAGCAAACTGTCCTGGATCTTGGAAGCCTGCTTGTTGTTGAGCGAATCCGTTTTGTTGGAATTGCTGTTGCTGCTGCATTTGAAAAGGGTCCCCGTTGAATTGAGGTACTTGCTGTAATCCTACTTGGGTAGCCATTGGCTGCGGTGTATCAATGGAGTCGAAAAAGTCAATCAAATCTGCGGCCGGTGCTTTAGAGGGTTGTGCTGTAGCGTTTGAAGAAGATGCTTGTCCTGCATCAGGAAAAGAACGTCCAGTCGCGGCCCTGTCATCGCTTTCGCTCTTGGAGGGTACTGCAAAAGGTTTACTTGCGCTACTGGCCCCACTCTTCCCTTTCTTGGTAGACTCCTGCTCTGCAAGATATTGCCTTCTGTTTACCTCAAAATCCGGATCCATCAAATAGTCCTCCAGCTGCTTTCCAAGATTGACAGGTGCATGCTTGAGTTTTGGAACCTCCACTCGTGTTTGATGCTCATATTGCCGGGCAACGCTGAGGTACGAAACTACAAAATCTGTTTGTCGGGTAAAATTTCTGTATATTTCCATAGCTCGTTCTGCATCGGGTTTTGACATTTCGAAGAAGTGGCCTATGATCTTGTTAGCATGATATATTGCCCACTTCTGAAATCAAATACCTAATATGTTGATCATGGCCTGGTTTATAACATGAAACAATGCCAGAAGATCTAATACTAGCATCCGGAAGACTGTAATCGTAATCTCATTCTCGAGTTCGTTATCCAAAACCTACACTACTGCTTAGCAAAGTTTACCTTAAAACGGGCATCAAACATACGTCGCATTTCAGCAATGATGTGATCTGATTCTGTACTGATTCCGTCTCTCTCAACAGACCCTTCTCCACCGACAACTTTTCCAGTCTTCCCTCGGCACCACGTACAAAGTCGCATTTTGTGTCTCGAAATGATCTCGCGCGCTCGGTCAGATAGTTTGTGTAATGTCGGATATTTCGTCCCTGGGTTTGCACTTTGCCATGCTCTGTTAGCACGGTTTCTATGATATTGCCTGTCATGGCTAAGCCATTATACAGAGAATCGCAGAACTATTCTCTGGGTACACACCATCGGTGAAATTGCTTATTGCTAGCATATTTCTATGCCGCGCAAGATATGCCAATGTTACATCCGGAGACCCTTCTCTAATCATCAAATGAACTGTGATCAAACTCTTGAATACCACAGTCCATGTCGAATCTCGAAGACGATTTTGTAACGCTCGGAATACTTCAGCGACTCCCGCTTCACCCGAATGAGTGGCTATTAGGATATGCTCGATGTATCTGTTTAATTATTAGTTCAATGTTCGTGATGAAGGTCCTGATCCAGGTTCAAGTACTTTGACTTGGGAGGGGCAGCCTGTTCACAATAATGCTCAGTATTTGATCTTCAACCACATGGAAATATGAGACACTGTCGAACATGCCATACCTTAATCTTTGTCGCGCCTTTCACAGACTTCTCAAAAGAACTCGACATCTTAAAATTTGGTATTCCCAGCTACAATGCGACGATTAATAGCCAAGGGGGGGGGAGTATTTCACTCCCAAATGGCGAGCCTCCCTCTTATCGAAATTGAATAGATATTATATTATGCAGGTCCGGGTGTATTCGGGAATGTATAAGTGAGCAAAGGGGTAGTAAATATGATTGTTGTTTGAGTTATGTGACGAAAGAGTTAGCTTAGAGATTAAAAGGAGTTGGGACTTTTGAAAGCCGTCGTCGGCTAGGTGCTTGTTTTATTCACCCGGCTTTGTCGTCTGTAATACTCGTAGTCCAGTAGTCTCGATTGTAAGATCTTTACGTATAAATTCGTAGCGGTGCCGTGAGTGTGCTCAATCGAAATGATGGCCAGGAATATACTAGGTAATTTGATGAAGAACCCCCCTGCAAACTGCAAAAGGACTAAAAGGACTGATTGAAGATATAATAATTACGGGGTAATGGGTGATGATTGAAGCCTCCAAAAGATTACCAGAGTGAATTACGAATATGTAAGCAAGGTAGCTATTGGAATATATTTGGGGTCAAATCAGGTTTGTTTGATTTACTTCTACAATGTACACCATGCGAGGAGCGCATTCAATAACCAAACCTAAAACCTAGGACCTGTTCGCAGAGAGTGGATAAGTTTGCACTGATGATAGCGATTGAATATCTGATTTTCCGAATTACTACCAGTCATGCGGGTATCACACAGTAAGGTTAGTAGGTACCCGACTGTCTTATGGTAGAATCTGAAATCTGAATCAATCAATAAATCTGTACAGAGGTTGGAAGGGTAAAACATACCAAAAAAATGATTATACTTGTTCTACAAATAGGGATTCTGGCTAATAATATCATCATACTGATTGAAAATTTATATAATGAAATCTAAATAGTTAAGGTATTATAAATTTCAAGATTTATTAACAAAATCATTCAAAATCATCAAAATTCTTATTTTTTTTATTGGAATTATATTTGAGATTTATTTTGAATTTATTAAAAGCTTTAAAATTATCAAAAACTTCAAATTTGTTGAAATTCTATTAGAAATTTTGAAAATCATCAAAATTCGAAATTTGAAGGGGAACAATTCAATATCTATTCAAATTGTTTAAAACAGTATCAAAGGATAGGAAAACAGCAATATATAGGTAAAAAATGTCTTACAATACTTACCCTTCCAACCTCTATATATATAAATTATATTATACGGACAATATCTACCTCCATAGTACATACCCATACCTCATCGTCTCGTTTTCTTGCATATTCAAATTCTTCTTTCCAATTGTTTACATTCCGCCGTTCACAAGCTATTTCTTCACGCTCTTGTACGATGTGCCGTCATCAAAGCTCTCCTGCTCTAACTGTTTGCTTGGATCAAATCCAACTTCCAAGCTACTACTACAAATGTCATTACTATCACGAGGACACGGATATCTAGATTGGCGACAAGGGATAAGGCACAAATGGATCTGGGGATTTTCCTTGGGATTAAACACAAGGGTGAGATGAGTTCATGGGAATCCCATCATCAGATCAAACTGGCAATAATGCGACATGATTGTAACTTTGTAATTCATCTACTTCAAAATATGTATGCTGCAACCTTTATAAAGTTTGCTCGATAGTGCCACTGCTGTGGTGCACAAATCACCTACCTACCTACCTCAGAAGTCAAAACTATTTCCCTCACTCCGAAAAACATTAATTGCTTCAGAGATCGCTCCCTTATTTACAATGCAAAGACGTTTTTCAATTCTTAGCACAGCGCCCAAATGCATAATGAAAACAAATACACCCGTAGGAGTGATGAGAAACTGAATGTCTGAACGAATGCGGCCGTCGATGAAGTATGTATTTGAGCTCCGAAGGGTAACCATTAAAAAGATTCATTCCATCGCATTCTCCATTGCGTGGTAATTATAAAATATTGAAGCCTTCCAAGGTTTGGGGTTCAGAGATGCCTTTATCGCGTCCGTTAAAACAAGGAGGGTGTGTCGAACGCTTATTTCACTCTTCCATCCAGTTCTCGCAAGCAAACCACTGAAGCCCGGTGAAGGGAGAGTTTGCAGGCTCGAAAAAGAGGAATCGTACTCAAATAATACACGCTGGCTTTTCATCATCTGTAAAGTATACGTTAGCAAAATGCACAGAAAATTCAAAGGTTTGATGTTGGGGTCTTACATATTTAAAACTTGGAAGGATGAAGAAGAAAAAAAGAAATTAAAAAAGTTCGCGACATAATATAAAAATTCTGAAAAGCGGAATTTGCCGAGACGCTAACCACACCTGGAGAGCTTCGAGATATCCAGTACTCTGATAGATCGAACATTCATAAATTCTTGAGGAAATGATTCGAGCCATGACCTTGGTATCCTGCTATCACAGGCAGTTACTAAGAAATGGAAGTTTCTGTGTGCGCAAAGCCGTACCATGGGCTCGCACAATTAGGTTCCCTTCACTTGTAGTTCACCAGAGAAGTTTTACCAATACCAAATCTCGATTAGAAGGTGCGGAAGAACAAGTTAACATCGAAACAAATGGCGCGTTTTGGAAAGAATATAAGGACAGCTGTCAGTATCGGCCTTATAGTATTTTATACATGCTAATATCTTCTATACAGTCACTATTCCAAAGTCAAGTCTCGATCCATTCAATCCACGGGCCGCAATTCGACCAGGGAACGTTGGGCAAAACATCACTGTTGCTGGTTTCCTGCGCAATAAGAAGCAGCTGAGTAAAGGACTCATATTTGCTAAAGTATGTTCAGGGCCTTCAGCAGATGCTGGAATCCAAATTATATTAAAGGAGAGCTCCGAGGAAGGGAAGATCGGAGATCTCTTCAAAAGTATCAAGGAACACAGCGCTGTGTCTGTGACAGGAGTTTTGCAGTACAAAATAAAGAAGCCAGAAACTACACCCGAATCGCAGGTTTCCATTTCCGAAAAGCTCTCTGATTCGGTCGAATCAAATCATTCTCCATCAGACTTTGAGATCCATGCTGAAGACGTGAGAGTAATCAATTCATTTCCTAAGGACATTATTGTTGGGCCTGCCCAGAAGTTTGGGCCTGATTCAAGACATCTTGAGGTTCGATTCGTACCAAATCTTTATCAGAGATTAATGTTCCGGTCAAAGCTAGCTAAAGTAGTAAGAACACATTTAAATTCTAAGGGCTTTAATGAGATCGAGACCCCCATCTTATTCAAGTCGACTCCTGAAGGCGCCAGAGAATTTCTCGTTCCTACTAGAAAACCGGGTTATGCATATGCTCTACCGCAAAGTCCGCAACAATATAAGCAGATTTTGATGGCAAGTGGCGTCACCAAATATTTTCAATTCGCTAAATGCTTTCGGGATGAGGATCTTCGTGCGGATAGGCAGCCAGAGTTTACCCAGGTACCGTATTGCCCAATTGGCACACTCTACATATACTAATACCATGTAGATTGATATGGAAATTTCATGGGCGGACGGTCGACGTGTCATGAGAGCTGTTCAACAGCTTGTAAAAGACGCGCATAGAGGGATACAGGGTGAACGGATTGGAGATGACGGTGTTCAAAAATACTTCAAACCCAAATTTCCAAGAATGACATATGAGGAAGCCATGTCGAAGCATGGGTCTGACAAACCTGATCTCAGAATTGTGGACTTGGTAAACAATTTTCCAATATTTCTTGAGCGGAGCTAACTAATACAGATCCATCGCGTGGAATCGATAATTCCAGAAAACCTCAAAGGAATGCTGACTTCAATTGAAAACCCCATAATTGAAGCTTGCAAATTCCGGCTTAGTGGCAACCCTAGGAAGGTTCAACAGTTCATCCGCAACTTTATGGACTCGCCAGATGCCGAATCCTTCCAGAAGAACCCTGATGGCCCTCCGGGAATATTTGTTTTCGACCCCAAGAGGCCATTAGAGGGTCTTCAAGCATTTGGCTTTGAAGGTTCTGAGGCCTTGAAACACCTATACTCTTCTCTTCCATCCTCTCCACACGAAGTCGTCGACTCACGAAGACCGGACGCCACAACCACTTTTGATGAAGGAGATTTACTTATCCTGCAAGCGCGACCCAATACGCGTCATTCCGGTGGTTCTACTACTCTAGGTAAACTCCGACTCGCACTTTACAAAGCTGCAATCTCCGAACAGCTTCTTGCTCCTATCCCAGGACTTCATTATCTCTGGGTCACAGACTTCCCTCTCTTTACTCTCAATACTAGCAAGCCAGATGATCCTGGGCAAGGTACAGCAGGATTTTCTTCTACTCATCACCCATTTACCGCACCAAAAACCGCTGCTGATGTCGACCTCTTACTCACCGACCCTCTCGCAGCCATTGCCGATCACTATGATCTTGTTGTTAACGGTGTCGAACTCGGCGGTGGCTCAAAACGTATCCACTCAGCCGAGGTTCAAAAATTCATCATGAAGAACGTATTGAAAATGAGTGACGAAGAAATGTCAGATTTCAAGCATTTGTTTGAAGCGTTAAGAGCTGGTTGCCCAACACATGCCGGGTTTGCTATTGGATTTGATAGATGGGTTGCAGTGTTGACAGGACGAGAGAGTGTAAGGGATGTCATCTTCTTTCCGAAAGGGAATAGAGGAGAGGACGCTATGGTAGGAAGCCCCGGGATGATCACGAAGGAGCAAGAAGAAATATACGGCCTGAGATCCAGGTGACGATAGGTCACAAGCGAATGACATACATGAAATGAAGTACATGGAAACTAGGTAAAGTCAACATTGAATGGCTGATAGGTTGTACGACGACAGTCCTACCACATTCACATAATTGTGACAGCATTGAATGACATTGAATATACATTTGGGTATCCTAGACTCCACCTCACTCCCCCTGTTAATACCACAAAATACATTTTTCCATACACACAGACATATCACAAAGCAAAAAGTATTTTCTGTCGCATAGCGCGCTTACAATAAAGCAGCTTCGGATCATGCAACTCAAACGCATTCTATTCCATCGTGTAGCAGTCATACAACATGTACATGTTGGAAAAAAATCAAGTCCCCAAACCCATCCGCTTGATTCGCTTGAACAAAATGCACAGCAAAGAACCACGAGGAAGCAACAAATCCAATTACTTCATTTTTCTCAAGATGCTGACTCGTTTATACTTTATGCACGCATGCAAGATACCGCCGACACTGATGAGGTTTTTAAACGGTGCATGGATGATGTATATGTGCATGCGGTGGAACTCCACACGATGGGCGGGGCGGGATTAATCGTGATGCGTTTTCGGAGCCGGACTGGTAGGTAGGTAGGTGGATAGAATAGCATAGCGTAGCATAGCGAGTCCAGGAGAGACACTTGTTTGTTTCTTGCCAAGTCGGGGGAAATGTCATTGTACATCTTTCGGTCAGCTAATGCCGATTTTTCAAAGGATTTTCCCAGGGAAGTTGTTGTCCGGCTCCGCACTTGCGAGTTCTTATTGAGGGAGTCGGATTGCATTCATTACCTACGTAGAGTTCACGGTATAGTGTATGGTTTGTGTGACACATGGGGAAATTCTGAATGAGTTGATTTGATTGTTCTCATAGCGTGTGTCATGCCCAAGACCTTGAGTCATCTATACTTCTATTCTGATCAGCCTAGAAGCTGGTCTTATATGTATATAGTACACTGTATACATGTCTTTCTCTCTCTCTTTTCTCTTCCCTCCAAGTCCCATGTTGATTAGCATGATCCCCATTCCTAGATAACAGTAGAAAATCATAATCGTAAAACCCGTCATCACATAACCCATCTTTAGTCCCAGCCCGCGATGGGCACCATCCGGTGCTCAGTTCCATATCACATCATGCAAGGGCTTCATAACCCATAGACTCCGCTGTCCCTTTCTCTTGAATCAAGATCGCCTCAACTCGCCCATTTGACACCTTCCACATTCCTCTCCACGCCATCCCAATGTTCCTCGCTCGCTTGCTCCTGATACGCATCGTATTCCTCCACGGCCCAAGACTTGTAATCCCTAGGTTCGTTCTCATATCGCTGGATTGCTTCACCCTGAAATTTTTGGTTTGCTGGATCCTTGTGAGATGATCGAGAAGAAGAAGAGGAAGATGAAATTGCGGACGAAGATGAAGAGTGGTGAGAGGTACGTGATCCATGGTGGACCTTTCGAGAGGTGGAAGATGAGGTGGACTTCGTCTTTGAGGAGGTCGAGGGAGTCGAAACGTATTGTTTTGAGGACTCCGAGGAAGAGGCGGATTTTTGGCTTGAGGCACACATTGTTAAGTAGGCTTATTTTGGAATGACTTTAAGGGAGACGAATCGAGATGTAGATGACTTGAATGGAGATGGTAATGAGATGTCGAGAGGTATCCAGAATTGAAGTACCCGAGAGAAATAGCAAATAAATAGCGGTGGGTATTGGGTTTGACGTGGTCAATGAATGCAGACAGATGATACACAAGACTGGCAATGTATATTTGCCACTGAGTGCTGCATACAAGTAGGGGTATGGAAGATGATTCCAACTATGGAAATGAAAGTCCTTCAATCTTTAGAGGGCAAAGAATACATAAACAACTTTGATTAATATGAATGATAAAAACAGTCAAACAAATATTTTGGTCTCTTTGGTATCCTAAAAGGATGATTGACTATCGATTCAACGGGTGTGCTCTCCAAAAAGGTCCTTGAATTACACGAGGAAAATGCCCCTTTCTATACCCGACTTGAGTAAATAACAATCTAGGGGCTCTGAAAAGGGCGAACACTATCCGCCTTCGAAAACATTACCCTCAGAAATGTTCAACAAGAAGGGCGGTGGAATCGAAAAACAACTACAAGATCGTTGACGACACTACGGCAATTGATCCCATAGGATGCAATTAAGGTTGTTTTTGAAGTATAATGTACGCTTCCAAGTATCACGACATAAGAAATAGGTATTTCCCCATGTTTGTGTATTCCCACACCAATCTCTTCTAAGGTATTTGAAGAATTCGATAATAAATGCCATATCGGTATTAATTTAGTCTCGGATAAGGGCGGATGGGAATTAGAAGTACAAACGAAAAAGGGCGGTGCAGGGTATACTGAGGCTTATGATTGTATGTACCTGTCGAACATGCACACATAAGGCAGTATAAAATAGATTAGATTGATTACTTTTTGTCTCAGAATTCGTGGAACTTGAGTTCGTGAGGATATTGGTATGGGCGTTCGGGCGTAGAGCGGTCTCGGGCCGGAAACAGAGTAGCTAAAGGTCCCGAAAATAAGGAACACAAACACCAGTTGTTTAGATTTTTCGGCTTGTGGTGTTACCTTAATTCGAAGAACTTGTCCCTTGGATTCCGGGCCAGATCAATATGGAACAAGGCCGAAAACATGAATAAGTGGTATCTGTGTCCTTGTCCACCCCACGTGGGGTTTGCTATTGGGGTTGAGGATGAAGACATACAGAGGGAGCAGGAGTCCAATGTAGTGTAATTTGAAGAGAGGTAGAATAAGTGATAACGCCTTAAGTAAAGATGATGAGGAGTGATTGTGAGGCAAAATTGATGCCCGATACGTCGAGTACCTAGTTTCTAGGTTTTGGAATGGGCAAAATGTGTACCGCCAAGACTTTCAGGTGTTCAATCCGATGGAAAAATCAAAAGCAGCAAGTCTACACGCACCTTCCCTACTCTCGCTTAAAATATTCCTCTCTAGATCTATCAAAAACGCAAAAGGGAAGGAACATGAATTCAAAAGGGAAAAGATAAAGGATAAAAGAATGCATGTCACGCGAAGGCTCAGATCTATGAGAGATTCAAGGCCCCGGATATAAGGCCAACCGATATACAATACCACTTGTAAGATTCCCTCATGGATGCCAATACCCGGTGGGATCACACGCTCTGAAGTCAGCAGAATATTGGGAAAAGGAGGCGTTGAGTAAACTTCCATCTTAGCTAGTACTATGTGGAAATGACTTTGCAAGCCGTGATAATCAGCGAGTCATTCATATTTCACGATGTTAATAGTGATGTCATTAAGGATTTGTACCTTTCTCCTGTATAATATTCCAAAGAGTGTTGAACACATCAGCGATAGTAAGATGTCCATCAGTCCTGTCGAGATTTTGATCTGAATCACGGTAGACTGATTGGAACGGGTTTAGTCTTCCTCGACTTCATGGGTAATTATATTGTATCATCCACCTTAGGTTTTGGAATTATCCTTCAAATGATTGGTTATCCTTTATTAGTACTTCGAAATTATTTGCATGTACTTTTCCGAGTTCACAATTCCATTTTCCGGCATCGAAAGGTGGACACTCCACACAATCTCTCCCCCTGATCTACTGTGATCCTCCCCATAATAGTTCCCTCGCATTCAACGGCAAGCCATCTTAAGCTAGAGATGTTGAACACCAGTATATAAATAAAATGTTACCGGCAACAATCAATACGATAATCTCGTTCCCGTCTTCTACAAGATAGAAAGTTCCCTATGGCTTTTTCAACTCAGGTTACTCACTTTCACTCATAGCCAGCACCCTCCTACCGTGCTTAATTGTGTTAGCTTTATCCTATCTGTGCAGTACTTGACGAGAAGAAGAAAGCGGCCCCTACCACCAAAGCCTAAAGGCTGGCCGATAATTAGAAATACGCTTGACAATACTGGTGCAGCTCGAAATGGAGAAGCTCACATTCTATTGCGGAAGTGGGCCATGAATTATGGAGAAATATTGCTCTAGTAGCTGGCTGTGTCAGGAGTCTCTAGGGTATCAGATGGTAATACAGTATGTGGGAAATGTGTACCGGGCACGTAAGTTGATTATTTACAATTTTATTACATTATTTGAACGGAATCTAATATAGTACATCAGATGTTTCGGTCAACCAGCGTCACCTGCGTCTAAGTCTGCAAAAAAGTTCATAAACCCTAATAGCTTTATCTCGGGGCGCTTCATGGGCGATGAGCGATTCGCATCATTTTCCATGGGATGGGGAAATTGCATAGCTCGAAATTGGGGTCTAAAAGCGAAAAAAGAAAGAGTTTGTAGTGATATTGCTGTAGAACAGGTTTTGAAAGTTTAGCTAGAAGCTAGGTGTTTCATTTCCGTGAAGAATTGTAGAGCATAACGAAGGAAAGGGGGGAGGGGGGCTTAATTTATGGAAAAGGGACTGTAACGTTGTATCTCACATTCACATTCACATTCATGTTTTTTTACTGATATTTATGTAGTCAAAAAGACTTAGATATTTTATTTCTATGAAGAAATTCCCAAAAGTAAGCAAAGCAAGTACAAGACCTAGCATCCCTCACTCAACAACCTCATCTTCATCTGATTTATGCAACCTGCCAACATCTCTTATAACCATTTCACGCTAACTTATGCACTTGATCCCCCAGCACTTGGGTCCCTAGGATGAGGGCCAGGTCTAAGCTTTGGAATTTCTCTCCTACATTCTGCGCATAGTCTTGGCTCCACTACCACTGCCACTCGGTAGAAAGGACAGAAAGGCGGATGGCAGTTTGTTGCTTGCTGGTGGCTGCAGCCTCTAATGTTGAGGGTGAAGTGTCCGCAGGCAAAATAAACTTGGCGTTCGACGCACATGTTTAAGTTTGGTGTGGATTAATGGGGTTATTGGTAGCTACTGTAGATACAGATTTAGCCAGAGGTTTATGATCGTTTTGTGATCGTAGATTTAGCTGTGACTTGGGTGATTTTCTTGATCAGTTTGAGGGAGGCTAGCGAGCGTGGCATTTATAGATACATGGTAGGATTGTTCAGTTTCTGTTTTGAATCTAATATCTATACGGGTATTTTTTGGAGACAGTTGAACTCCATTAGTTTGCTTCTAAATTCAGATTTGAACAATACTTGCTGAGGAGTCGCAGATAAAGTCATGACTGTATGATTCATGCTAACTATCGAGCTAAATAGAAGTACCATTCCCCAAACTCTCAATGAAAGTATCGTTGTGCCGTGGGTAATCCAAAGCTAGAATAGGATCCAGCGAAGGAGACAGCTCGTGAACAATACCACGAATTCCACGATTCTATCCATTATCATTGATGACCTGATATCACTTAGAACAATATCGAAATAGGCAAGAAAGTCAACAGATGAAGAAACAGAAGTGTTAGGTACTAGGCCAACTTGAAGAGTCTTCATGTGAAACCATCTAGATGTAACTATTGTCCTTTAGATCTGAATATCCCTGAAACCTTATCTCAGAAACTATTCCAAGAATTTACTCATAATTCATCAGTCTAGGCGTATAAGTCCACTAGAATAGATCCGACCATAATCTAGAAACCAGGCATCTCCGAGCTTGAAGTCAACAATGAGTCTTCCCACGGTAATAAGATGTATGGAACGTTATGGCCAAGGATAGATGTGAGTCTTCATGACCCAGTTTAACAAGAGTAAATGATAACAAGTTTTAGAAAGGTAATACTTGACAGTGATAAAAACATATACCATAGTTGAAAATACAAGGATGAAGTTCTCGTAGCTTATGAGCTGGTGATATTGCAGGTAAAAGAAGACGCACTAGTTTAGCGAGAAATCTCTTCAGGTAAACGTACTGAACAAGTTCCTCGAAATGTCCAGCCTCTCTTATTCACATCTCATTTCTAATTATCCCGAAGACATCCGAGACCTGTATTCTGGCTCCGAAATACCGTTATACTTACTCTGGTCTGGTTGTCTGAGTAAGATTTAACAATGTGGCTGGAGATCCGCAAGGTGATCTGTGCTGGACCCTTGAGAGGCTCCCCCCCCACGGACATCCGATAGAGAGATAAGGTGATCGGATATTACTCCGTACATTATTGAACACCTTCTTGAATTTAATGGACTTCTTCGCATTGATTAGTTGATTAGTTGATTAGTGGAATATTTTCACCCGTCAAAGCACTAGGTTGTAGGAGGTAGCACAAAAGTCTCCTGTTCTAAATTTGGCATCTCTTACTCTGACCTGTCAGCAATCCAACGACTTGTATATCTTACTATAATCACAGAACCTTCATATTCAAAACTCTACAATCATTTATCACACCTCCAAATCAACAAAGTTCACTGCCCAAAAACAATAATGGCTACACATCACGATCCCACACTTCATCTCCCCAGACTACTCTGTCTCCACGGCGGAGGAACAAACGCCGTAATCTTCACCATGCAATGTCGTGTCCTCTCTTTACACCTAAGACCCTATTTCCGTCTCGTATATGTCGAAGCGCCGTTTGCATCTGGGGCTGGACCAGATGTCACAAGTGTCTATGGCGATTTTGGACCTTTTAAACGCTGGCTGGGTTGGTTACCGGAACATGAAGTTTTAGATCCACGTGATGAGGTTATTGCTATTGAAGAGAGTATTGAGAAGGCGATGAGAGAGGATGATGCGAAAGGGGCTACGGGGGGATGGGTAGGATTGCTGGGATTTAGTCAGGGGGCGAAGATAGCGGGGAGTTTGTTGTTGAGGAGGCAGATTAGAGAAGAAGGGGGGAGGGACTTGGAGGGCCAGGATTGGAGGTTTGCGGTTTTGATGGCGGGAAGAGGGCCGTTGGTTAGTTTGGAAAGAGATCAGGATAGGTGGGGACCAGTGGATGAGAATGATGTTTTGACTTTGCCGACTATTCATGTTCATGGGATGAGAGATCCGGGATTGGATTTACATAGGGAATTGCTCAAGATTTGGTGTGAGAAAGGAAGTACGCAGCTGGTTGAATGGAATGGCAATCATAGGATTCCGATAAAATCTGGGGATGTTGAGGCTGTGGTGAATCCTATGCTCGCATTGGCGAAAAAACTGGGAGTCTTGACAGTTGATTTACCTGCTTGATTCCATTGAGTATCTTTTCTTAGAACATTTTGATCTTGGGTTGAAAACTAGCGATGGAGCACATATAGAAAGGGTACACAATAGACGATTTATCTTGATTAAATGTTTGCTCATCTTTGAATAAGTTTGACCGAGGCGTGACTTGGACATTGAAGAGCAGACTGAAATGATTCCGGGTATATGAAATTTTCCGTAAAATTATCGCTGCAAGTATTCGCTGTGTATTTGCAGATCTGCCTTAAAGCCCAACAGCATCTAGCCAGTAGAATAAGTACATAGACTAGGCTTTACAGTTGTTTTCTTCGGTCATCCAATTTGCCTTTTTGTAAAGAACTTTCGAAGAGGGTATCTCAATCACCAGATAGAATATCGAATGCCCTTCCTAAGGCCCACTTGCTTCAGCAACAACCTCTCCTTCCTCCTTTGCCTTCTCCCGCGCCTCTTCATCGGGTGTCCTCGTCTTTAACTGTAAAGCATGAATTCCACCTTCTCTCGCCATTTCCTCCTTCAACAAAGCATACACCATTCTATGTCTTGCAGGTTGCATCTTTTTGGCAAAAGCTTCCGAGGTGACCTCGACTCGAAAATGTGTTTCGTGAGATGTGGAACCAGCCATAGCTTTGTGATGTGAGTGTTTGGATGAATCATTGAATATTTCAAGACGGGTAGGTTTTAACTCTTCCGTGAGCTAAATGATATGTTAGTGGCGGGGTAAGGTAGTGTTTGGAGGGAAGATACTCACTCGAGTGCGTATAATGTCTTCATAGGGAGTTTTGGACGTCATGATAGCGGATAGATATCGCCGTGAGACAGCGGGGCGAAGGCGGAGCATTAATCTATTGCTTCACAATAGATTGAGTAGAAGATGATGAGTGGTTGATTGGTATGAAAACTATTCTGATATTGATTGTGAGGTTATTGCGTTACATGACAGCCTTGTCTTGTCAAGGATTAAGGAAGGAGCCTTGTGGTTTTGAAGGTAGATCCTTTTTTACCGGATGTCATCCGTAACCTTGGCCTTCCCGAACCAAAATTCTAGAACCTCGAAAACCTTACTTCAGACAGGAATGTTTAAATGTCTATGTTACCAAAACATGTTGACCAAAACATACATTTTTAATTCAACGCGGAAAATATCCAAGGCAGGAACAGTAATGATATTTTAAAGTAGATTGGTCTCTATGGACATCTTATTCCCAGCTCTCTTAACACATCAGCATCAAACTCCACCTCGGACTTCGGACGACGACCTCGTTATTCGGTTTCATCTGCCATCCAATGAACCACCCTTACCAATGCCCCTCCAACGCCCCGTCGCCGCAATGTTGTGTACAAGAAGATCAACATTACTTTTAACACGAAATTCATCATCATTCCTCCGACCATCCTTCAAAGCTCCATTCACTCTCTTCAGTGCAAGAATGGCATCAACACTCCCGAAGCTACCCCTCTTCGAAGCTATATCTAGCCACGATCCCAAATCTACGTCAGTAATACATTCCGCGTCCGGGAGACGGTTCACATATGGTCAATTATTACACGATGTAGTAGAAAGAAGGGACAAGCTTACGAACGAGGCTGGGCAAAAGGGATTAGAGGGAGAAAGGATTGCTTTTCTTGTAGAAAATAGCTATGATTATGTGGGTGCGCAACTCGAAATATCCGTATTTTAAAAGAACATAGATTAAGATAATATATAGTAACTTTGCTCTCCATATTTGGCACACATTCTATAGCTGTTCCGCTGTCACCAGCATTTCCTGCTCATGAATTACAATATATCTTGGACCAAAGTGAGGCTTCAATGCTATTGTCTTCAACCAAATTCGAGAGCAAGGCTCAAGAAGTGATGAATACAGGACTGGAGGCAAAACCTAAACATATTAAGCTGGAGAAGAAGCTGGAGAACTTAGATTGTGGAAAAGTCACGTTAGAAGGGCCATCAGAGGGTAACGGGGGAATGATGTTGTACACATCAGGGACAACCAATAGACCAGTGAGCTCCCACAGTGACCCAGTATATAGGCATTTATTTACAGAAACCTAGAAAGGTGTCTTGCTTCCCCAATCCGTTTTGACAGCACAGTCAAAATCTCTGATCGAAGCTTGGGACTACAGTCCACGAGATCATCTTCTTCACGTCCTTCCCCTCCACCACATTCACGGAACCGTAAATGCCATTCTTGCCCCCCTATTCGCCGGTTCCACAATCGAGTTTCTCTTCCCCTTTAACGTCACAGCCGTTTGGCAACGCTTCGCCGCCCCTTTCTTGCCAAACCCTAAAACAAAAGAACCCATCACATTCTTCACCGTCGTTCCTACCGTCTACAACCGTCTTCTGGCAACCCACAAAGATCTCCCTCCCGATGTTCAAACCGCAGCAAAAGAAGCCATCTCCCCCCAAAATCTCCGCCTCAACATTTCCGGCAGCGCCGCCCTTCCCACCCCCACCAAAAACGCCTGGTCCGCCCTTTCCTCCAACAACATTCTCCTCGAACGCTACGGCATGACCGAAGTAGGCATGGCTCTCTCCTGCGGTCTGTCCCCCACAGACCGCATAGACGGTAGCGTGGGCTGGCCTCTCCCCAGCGTGCAAGTCCGACTCGTGGACACGGAAACCAACGAAGTGATTCACCCAGGCTCAGAACTCGACACCGACGGCAAGGAGCGCGATGGAGAAATCCAACTCCGCGGCCCCACCATCTTCAAAGAATACTGGCGCAACCCAGAAGCCACACTCAAAGAACACGTTGAAGATACCGATGGTGGCGATCGCTGGTTCAAAACGGGCGATGTAGCCATTCGTCGCTATGCTGATGCTGCCGGAAAAAGTAACCAAGAATGGGCTAAAGGACCCATGTATTTCATCCGCGGTCGCAAATCAGCCGATATAATCAAATCCGGAGGAGAAAAAGTTAGCGCGCTCGAAGTAGAACGGGAAATGTTATCACTGCCCCAGATATCAGAATGTGCCGTCTGTGCCGTCCCATCGGGCAATTGGGGCCAAAAAGTCGGAGCGGTAGTAGTTTTAAATGACGAGTATCTACAGGGTAAGAAATGGGGACCATTAGATATGAGAAGAGCGCTCAGGGAACGCTTGGCGGCTTATAAAATTCCGCAGGTGATGAGGGTTGTGGAGTCCGTTCCGAGGAATGCGATGGGAAAGATTAATAAAAAGGAACTTGTCAAGAATGTTTTTGTGGATGATGTTAGTGGGGATGAGATGTAGAGTTTTATTTCTGTATGATATAATTGAGAGAAAGAGAGGGTTTATTTAGGTCGCGGGTTGCGGACCACACCCGAGTAGATGTGCTGTGGATAGATGATAGATGGATACATCATCACAGTCGAAAAATCGCACGTAACGTAAATACAATGTATAAAATCTGACGCAAACTACCTCTGCACTCCCCCACTCCTGTTTTTGTGTATGGCACCGCATAGGAGATGCATTCCGTATATCATCCATCACGCGAATATAGCAAATTATACAGTCTTGAGGGTATTAAGAGAGAAATGACACGACAAATTGTGCAGGGAGAAAAACAAAATAATGGCCTCAGGGAACATGGATGAATTCGCTTAAATATACATCAAGTTTCATGTTCACCCTTGATATAGACTTCAGATGATGAATATCAATAAACACAGCCACAAGGCAAGATTACATACATCAGTCCTATCATACATGACCAGGTGTCAAAAGTTCACCCTCGTCATCTCAATGGATATGTATCTTTTGATTTTTTAATTCACGCCTTTCGCATTTCTATGAACATACTTCGGATATCTGAGCCTATATTGCCCAGTGTGGAATAACGCCATGCATAAAATAACCACCACCAAAAGCAGTAGTGTAGTAGCAGAGCAATAAAAACAATATGGCATAAATACTCCTCCCCCCATGATATTAGGAGGCCAAGCTAAGGTATTGCCTTCAGTAATTTATGCAAATATAGCCCTGAAAACCAGAAACCTTTGTTGTACCACCTTCCATTTAGCCCTAGCCTAGTTTCGTGGTATCTTCGTGAAGGAGAGAACCACGAGATCGTAACACAGGTAAAGGAGAATCGTGTCTCATCTCGTGTACATGTCGAAAGTGCCTAGACTGAATACTTGGCCTTGGCACGAGTGCTGCCGCTGTGTGCACTATCGGTGTGACCAGAAAATTCGACCGGCTCTGATGCTGGGAGCTTCAAGACTTCCTTGAACTTTTTGCCGATGTTCATCAAGATCTCTTTGCCCTTTTCGGTGGACCTTCCCTTGCCTCCAGCGACATCACCATCTCCACCTCCCGGAATGCTCTTGCCGATTGTGCGAGTCCATACGCCAACACGGTAGAATCCCTTTCTGACGTTGACAACGACACCCATCACCTCTCCATCATCCTCTTCCTCGAGAGTCTCTCCAATAGCTGCTAACATGACATGAAGCCAAAGTTCATCAATGGGGACGTTGCGCTTCTCCTTGAATTGATATGACCACTTTCCACCATGTTTGTTTTGTTGATCCTCCCATTCCGGTCGAACACCTTCCTTGAAAAGATGGTAATCGGACTTGAGAGCGAGTTCAGAAGTTGGTGCAATGTTGTTCTGCAAAAAAAATGTTAGCCAAGCTAAAAAAAGATAGCAATGACAATATGCTCAAAACAGTATACTTACATATACACCCCAGAATTCCTCGACAGAGTTGAATGTGATGACTTCCTTCAAAAGATCATTCCAGTTATCACCCTACATATAACCAAGTCAGTATACTAGCTAGCAAATTTTGATAGTAGATAAAACTACCTTTCCACTGGGTGGCTTTGTGAACCACAAAGTCCATTTGTTCATCAAAGGATGCTTAACATTGAAGTTATCTTTGTCATGAAAGACAGTAATTTGTTCGCCATCAGTAGCTGGCTTGGTATTCTCGTTCGAATTGCTGGCGCCTTCAGGCGAGATTGGAATGGTTGACAAGTCAACTTGTTCACCAGCTGGTGCTGCGACGGCTGCCATGTTTGTATGATTTTCGAAGTTGAAGTAAGATCAAGTGTTTGACAGATATTAAGAAGAAGGGCGAGCAAGAGATAAGTGAGATGAGTGGAATCGGGTCAAAGCTAAGAAGTCTCGTAGAGTTCTTGTGCTTTGGCAGAATTGAATGTGAGGCTAGTCGAAATTCTATTTCCGTGGCGGGATGATGAGTGAATAAATAGTAAATAGTCTTAAGACGAGTGTGCTCGGTCGGCTTTCTTTCGATTTGATCGACTTGTTGCTCCAGGCAAGCTGTCTAAGTTGTATGTTTTGGAGAATATCGTTCTCTTGTAGTTCTGAAATCTTGTATTTTTTTTTTAGCTGTTAGCACTTTCTTCAATTTTCTGGAAATGCGATGCGACTAGGCTTGCAATTACCCGCGTCTTGGTGGTGGTGGCCCTTGCTGTTTAAAAGGCTCGGCTCAAGCCTTGGGGTTAGGAAGATGCCATACACGTGATTTGGGTACTTGTTGATCGACGCTTTATGCAGAGATTTATAAGAACGTTGATGAATAAGATGATCTTGAGTATGAAAGTGAAGGACAGTTGAAGAAGGTATAAAGCAATGGTCGATTTTGTAAAAACCAAATGTTCGTCTACATGATAGGACTGCGGAGAATATTCCACAATCAGATATCAAATAGCAGAATCCATTATACATCACCGATTCATACACTCAGAATAACATAGAAAATTATTTCTCCCTTCCCAAATGTATTGCTTGATATATGATCTAGACTTCTATGTCTTGAATATAACTGAAGCAAATCCTAAACGCCTCGCTATGATATGATGCTGTACCTTTAAAAGTCTATCGAGTCGAGATCTTGTGAAATCTACGAAGTCGTCCTTGTCCAAAGTATACAACCAAACCCAATCTCTAACCATGTGTATACATTCTCTTAAAGTTCTTTGACCTTCTCTACCACCCTTCCAACTGTGACATCCGATTTGCGACCATTCAAGTAGCTGAGGTAGCAGTTCCAGCCCAAGGAGACGATGTTGACAACCAAAACTCTATGCTCAAGAGGAACGAGCTTGAAGTTGACAGCTTGAACAGCGGGCCAGATCATATAATTCTTTTGAAGGGCAGTAGAGTAGTTTGCCTCGAGCTTCTTCTTAGGGTCGCTTCCTTCGAGGACAGACATGGTGGTAAGGAACAAGCCCAAGTTGAGAGGGGCGACAATACATTGATCGGCTGCGACTCGAGCTGCCATTTCAAGGTTCTTGTTCTTCAAGACGACGTGGTTTTGGAGGAATTTAAACCAGTTGGTAGCAATTGGACCGAATATAGCTAAATATCATTCATTAATTACCTGTTTCCCATCATATATCTAGCTCTTTTGTACATACCACCACCGTAAAGTGCCATGCGACCTGTGCGAGCAATTTCATGATCGTTAATGCCCTTCTTTTCTACCAATTGTTGTGCCAATACATCTCCAGTTGCAAAAAGAACTGCCGATGTAATACTTTGAGTAAGGACAGGGCGAGCTGCCAACTTCATTTGATACCTTTCACATTGATGTTAGCTATCAATTCGTGGAACTGAGACAAAAAGAATTATGATATCAGTGGCTGCACAAGAGATAAGAGAGAATGCTCACCAACGCAACATCTTGTGGTTGATTATTTAAAAACTTGACAGATTTTCGAAATTATATGCCCGTTATTTGGATCTGGAAGTGAGAGAAATATAGGATAAAAATCGATTTTGATTAGGTAGGTAGGTAGGTAGGTATGAATGTAATATTTTTAAGACCAATCAATATTCGAGTAGCACATTTAATAAATAAATTATTATCCTTGGCAGAAGATCTACGATAGGGGTTCATGGCGCTAGCAAGGTTCATACGGCGACATCGGATTGTCGGATTCATCGAATTGCCCAAATTCGTGTTGCGGAGAAAAAGGCTAATGTTAAGGGGTGGTGGTCATGCAGATGAAATGTCTTGCTTTACCGGTACAGATGAGAGAATTTGAAAAATTGCCCTTACGGTCTAAAAGAATGATATTGTACTGCTGAATGAAGAGACCACAAATAAGGGGATGCTGAAAGACAAACTACTCGAAAGACTCTACGGAGTATACATAGACTGGGTACGAGTGGAAAGACAGAGCATGATATGTTTAAAGCACAAAATTCATCTGGGATCATCTTTTCTTCTTGTCTACTACAGCATTGATGTTTGGGATCATTTTCATAAGGTATCTACAAGTATTATCTATTAATCCTTTGCTATGTACAGTCTATCTCATTGCCCTTCAATATATATTTGTCCTGCTTCTCATTTTCCATTTATTACTCGCAGGATTAATTCCTTTGTCGTTCAACTAACGATTTACATTTCCATCTCTTCACAACATCCGGCAACTCTCAAAGCCTTTCTGTTGTGGCTGGGTGCATATCCAAATAATCCAGGAGCTTGTGGCTCTTCGGCCAAGGTCATGAATCATAAATCATTCATGGTAGATGGCGTCTTTCGAATAACAGACATCAACCCAAAGCTTTTGAGGGATGAATGGTTTCAATGTCCAACAGCATTGCTTCTCTCCTATGAGCAAAGCTACATAATTTCGCTTGCGAACTTGCTTCTCAAGCGAATAGTCGGTCCATAAAGAGTCAATACCCAAGGTACTATGGTCAACAACGCTCCGATACCACCAAGCAAAGATGCTGCTCCCTGGAACGTGATATTGTTGAACATGATAGTAGTAACGAGAGGGAATATCCCACCCAAAACATTACGGCAGAAACTCTGAGCCGCAAGGGCAGATGACGCATATCTATGATAAGTGTCTGCGAGGTAATTGAACGTTGCGAGATAAATAGAATAAATGCCCATTGTCGCGCAACCAATAGCAAGAGTAGGAACTATCCAAGGGACCGAGGAGAATTGTGTCCACTGAAACGATAGTCAATCAAATCGTTCCCAAAACAACAACCGGAAGGAAAGGTATATTACTTACGCCGAACCAGAAAAGACCGATAGGCAGCAAAGCCGATTGGAAACAAGCGAAGTACAATCTTGCTTCTGGAGACGAGAGATCAATTTTTCTTCGAATTATGCCTGGATTCTTTTCGTTCTTGGACGACCAATCGAGATATCTAGCGAGCCATCTGTCTTGATAGATAGAAACAAAAGTGGATATCATAGCCGCAATTGACAGAGCAGCAAATACTGCACCCGCCTGCTGAAGATTAAAGTCATGTGAAGTCCCAAACACCAAAGGGATTGAACCACTAGGAAGGTTGTATATTAGCACATATAAGAAGCAAAGTTTCCAAACCATGGAATAGCAAATCACTTACAAAGTCAAATAGAGCACCGCCCAAGCAAAGGCAACCCATAGACTAAAGAAAAATACCACCGACTCTGTGAAAAGAAGATGGAATGGGCGGTATATAGAGATTTTGACCATCTGGGAGAGCGATTCTCGTTCTTCATCAGACTTAACCTTCCATCTGATTCGATGCGACTCAAATTTCTCGTCTGATGTCGACATTGGCATATTAATGCCAAAAAAGCCTGCCTGCTCTCGATCTTCGTACCACTTGTTCAAACTGTGTGCTTTTCTACTCAACAGTATGCTACCTCTCGTTTCTGGGAAAAAGAGTGTTATGGCCTACATGAAATGCACATTAGTATCTTCAGTTGAGCTTGGAACTGGATGAAAAAAAATACGCACAACAAGCAGGAGTCCATTTGTGATAACCTGAACCCAAAATACCCATCGCCAGGATGTGTTTTGCGCAATGAAGCCACTCACCAATGGCCCTAAGCCAGTGCCGAAAAGTGCCGAACCGGAGAATAAGGCCTAAAGTCAGGTTAATCAAAGACACCTTGATGAGTCTTGATTGGGAATTTAAGTACCATAGATGTGTTTCGACCCTCCTTATGATGAATGTCGCTGATGACCCCACCAACCATTGTTGAAAACACAGAACTTCCACAGCCAACAAAGAATCTGGCAACGAGCATGCCGGGATAAGATCGAGTCACAGCACAGCAAATCTGGGTGATAAAGAATAGCACGCCTGAAGCTATGAAGATCGGCTTCCGTCCATTCAACTCAGAAAAGGGAGCTAGAACCATGGGAGCAATAGCAAAACCAAAACAGAAAGTTGTGATGCCAACCAGAATTGCAACGTCAGAAACGTGCCAAAGTGCCGACATTTGCTTGACAGCTGGAGAATATGCACCCGCGGTGAAGGCCGTGATCAGAGTGGCGATACAAGAAAGGAAGACCGTGAATCGTTTGCGGCTTTCTGTCCAATCAAATGGTGAAGTAAACTTCTTTAAGTCTGGTCGCGGCGGTGCCGTTGCTGATGAATTGGTGGATGAAATGTTGCTCGTTGGTGAAGGGATTGATGTTTCGAATGTTAGATAGTGATAAATGATTGGACTTGACAAATTAAGGGCATTTTTCGTAGATGGATCCTTTGTGGATTGGCCATAAACCTCCAACCTTTTTTTGCCCATCGTCTTCAAAATCCGTCATTGAGTCAGATATGGAAGTTTGCTTAAGGTCGCCATGAGATGGCATATCCGATTCTATGTCATCGCCCATTCTGCGTTGCTCAAGATTATACAGCCAGCAGGGTTGAATGTTCCAACAATGTATTCTTAGATTGGACTTCGATAGCAGTAAATATTAACATTAACCACTATACAGATAGGCAATATGAATGCGATAGATACAGTTTGAGAAAAGAAAAAGTAAATGACTTAGGTAGTAATGGAAAGATAGTATATTGACTAACATTGACTAAGATAGAAATTCTAGGTACCTATTACCTATTTACCTACCTATTTCCCGTGAAAGGCAGAACCCTTTTATGAAGGCTTTTCTGCAGATCTCACTAGATTAGGCCATGATGAGTTAGATGACCCGTCTCTAGCTAGAGAACGAACTGCGGCCCAGGGAATTGGCTACAGAAATGCGGATTTAACACCGATCTTTCAAAATTAGGATCTTTATTCCCGGTTTCAAGGTTGGCCACGGGTGGGGTTGGTGGGTCGGTCTCTCTCTCTCTCGGAGAAGTGGGGTATGCGGAGTAGAGGGGACCCGTTGCACGTTTAACTCAAGCTCACGTGATGCGTATTGGCAGGCATGGCTGAAAAGGGAAAAAGGGAAAAGAAGGTGGACGCCATGGTTGCGCCCTACCCAAGCCATTGGTAAATATAATCAATATATCAAGCTTTGATATACATAGTAGAGTATTGAAAGCCTTTTTGAATATTGCTTTTGAAGAAGAGAGTCAAAATTTGGAGTATTGATTTTCGAAGCAGCTCCGATATTAATTATTGTTAGAATTCGAGTTGTCTGACAGAATTTGATTATTCTTTTGAAGAGAAGAATCAAACTTTCATGAAGGCTATTGATATTGTCTTCTGATGAAAATTGTTCGAGTGAGCCTTGGCTACTAGATAGCTGGATGTCAATCTGACTGATTTAACCAGATAAATAATTTCCTTATTGATGACAGGTATCACCTGGACAATAATACCGAATAGAACGGAAATAATTGCGAGAATGTAATATGGTTGCCAGAGCAAATTTGGGCCAGATTGCCAGAATAGAAATATTGAAAAGGAGATACTATCACTGTCAATTCCCAATTATCAGAAGGGCTACCTACTTGCCGCTGCCTTTATAATGATTTGAAGGAATGTAAATGTAAATGCAACATGTACACTTGCACATATCCAATACTTTCCACGTGAATTGATACCTCACTAGAAGACTTCACTAGAAGGATTACTTCAGCAAAAGCTCTTGGCTCTTAATGGTTTAGAATCATTTAGATCAATAATGCTACATTGAGACCACCCAACCATCTTGAGGTCTGTCAACATCATGCATGAAGGAGCAATATTCTCCATTTCTCAGCCTTATAAGTATTGCCACACCATTATAAAACTACCTAGTAGGTACTAGATAGGTAAGGTTCAAAAGGGAAAACAAACTCTTATACTTATCTGATGTAAAATAATTTTTTTTTTCTTTTCCCTTCTTTGATTTATTTATTATACCACTCTTCTCTATTATATCCCGTCCCGCCGTCCTTGTACGCCTTCTCTCTTCTTGGGCAATATAAAATTATTGATTCTCAAATAGGGCGTTTTTAAATCCTTGAGAGTTCTGGTGCGGGGCGATGAGCCTATCAGATAATCCGGAAATACCCCTCCCTAAACCATATCCGGTTTGAAGGCTTGAAACAAGCTCAGACAAATTCGACAAGGTCGATGGCGTGATAGCTACGTGCCACAATTTTCTCTTTTACCCCTCCTACCTCTTTTTCTTTTCAATGGCGACACTTTGATGAATGATTAAGTAATAATAAGGCATCGAACGGCTAAGTGAATACCTCTTATAAACTCTTCTAGTCCCTGCGTTCTTTCTTCCACCCCCCTTTCCTTCCTTCCTTCTCTCAAATCTTAATCAGATCTTTGATACCCAACACAACTAACAACTCCTCAATACACATTCATCATGGCCGAAGAGAGAGCAACCCCGTAAGTCAACTTCTTGATTGGGCCATGGAAATATAAGGCTGTTCGCTCGCCTTTACATCTTTTGATAATACTATCACAATCCTCTTTGTTTGGGAGCAAGCCGTCTGCCATAGTTGGGAAGACCTGATTGTATTTTCGAATACACTTTTATCGTCATACCTCTATGATCTCTGCTAACAATGTACAAGCCTCCGTCTAGGATCCATCGCTCCAAACTTCCAGGCAGAGACTACCAATGGTCCCATTGATTTCCACGAGTTCATCGGTGACAAGTGGGTTGTCTTGTTTTCCCACCCCGAGGACTACACACCCGTTTGCACCACCGAACTCGGTGCTTTCGCGAAGCTCGAGCCAGAATTCACAAAGCGTGGCGTGAAGCTCATCGGTCTCTCCGCAAACACAATCGAATCACACGGTGGATGGATCAAGGATATTGATGAGATCTCCGGAAGCAAGCTTACCTTCCCAATTATTGGTGACAAGGAGCGAAAAGTTGCGTATGCATATGACATGTAAGAGCGAGCCACCAAATTCCCTCTTAGCTATATATCGTGTGCTAAGAAGAGAACTAGGCTCGATCACCAAGATACCACAAACGTTGACTCCAAGGGCATTGCATTCACCATCCGATCTGTCTTCATCATCGACCCAAAGAAAACAATCCGCCTCATCCTCTCCTACCCAGCTTCCACTGGTCGTAACACCGCAGAGGTCCTCCGTGTCGTTGACTCACTTCAAACCGGTGACAAGCACCGCATCACC
Source organism: Stromatinia cepivora (assembly GCA_014898415.1). Lineage (NCBI taxonomy): Eukaryota > Fungi > Ascomycota > Leotiomycetes > Helotiales > Sclerotiniaceae > Stromatinia > Stromatinia cepivora. The sequence continues at coordinate 1,502,012 of RCTD01000001.1, read as the reverse complement.
ACTCCTATCAACTGGATTCCTGGTGATGATGTGATTGTTCACCCCAGTGTCAAGAACGAGGAGGCCAAAACTCTTTTCCCAGAATTCCGCATTGTCAAGCCATATCTTCGATTCACACCTTTGCCAAAGGAGGTGACATCTGCGGCCGTCTGAAATTCGCGAGAAGGGAAATTATGAATTAATGAAGGGGTTTTCAAATGAGTAACGATATGACAAATAATGATTTGATCAGCGAGCGGCTCGACCAAGTCTCCTTTTGACAACTTTGCCAAGGTGTATAGAGATTAGCACAACCAAATAAGAAAAAAAATATTTAAAACTTCAATTGCTCTTGGAAATTTTTGTGTTCGCCTACGTGACGATTTCATCACGCTTCTTTATGAAATCTTTCTCTGTATTTGTATTGATTTCTGACCTATTTTTTTTTTTACGAATTAATCCGCGAGATATTTTCGAATAATGTACCTATTAAGATGATTCAATTTATACTGTACCAGTACATTATTATAACTGCTAGGTACTGTGTTTATACCAACAGGACTACCCGGGTAGGTAGAAGATAGCCTATTTAATCGAGGCCGCTAACATCTAGAAAGTAATCAATCTGAAGCAGACGGGGCTGACATCTCTCCTTTTTAACATTCTTCAGCATGCAACAGGCTAACAGCACTCAATTTGTATTCTTTCTAGAGACTTTTAGGCCATTCTATTTGTGATTAATTTCCGCTGCATGAAACAGATCAACCACGTGGAAAATTGCACCATCATCGGATGAACCCCATATCCATTCCTTGCTTCAAAAATTACTCAAGAGGTTCTAAACAATCATACATATTCACGCTGTGACAGGCCCGAGCAACGACAAGGTCATTCTGCAGTTTCGAAGATCGGTGAACCAACAAGGAACAACAACCCGTGCATATACTTTCCAATCTACGGCACCATAATCATAAAAAGAAGTAAAATATCCAGAGAAAGGGGGGAAGTGACTGGGATTATATTATCAAGACTTCGAGATCGGCATTCCAAGAGCAGGAAGTGGGCTGGAACCGCAGAAATTCTTTCCTGGGCCTAGCTTCGAGAAAGTGTTAAATAAGGCGGAGATTGGGAAAATTGGCTCGTGAGCTGGGACAAGGCGCATTTGCGTACAGACTTTTGGTACCGGTAAGTACGAGGTTTGAGACTGTGAATGAGGTCGGGTTGCTATCCGATCCGGTAAAGTAGTACCCTAGAATCTCTGGAGGTATCAGCGGAAGCACTATATCGAGAAGAAAGAAGGTCAATCATATTTGACTACCGAGCGCTTTCCAGCAGACCGTCGCTCTAGCCTATACTTTACCATCAGTTCTGCGGAGGGACATCGACTTTCCCCGTTATTCTTCTCGTGTAATCTGTGCGTCGAGTGGATCGCCTGTCTTCTCCCTACGCCCCAAACAAGAAATAGCCTCTAACCCTTGGATTACATTTCGGGAGACCTTGACGAGGCCGAGTATTATTTTCGGGGGAGCCCTTGCTGTTTTTTTGGGGGGTGCTTTTAAGGTAAGCATACATACATATCCTCACGCACGCCAAAATGATATCTGTTGTTGGTGTTATCTCTTTGTGATTGTTGATGAATTGCTTTTTGTCTTTCGCAGCATGATTCAACATGTCGGATCCGCTAACTCTTCGGCCGAAAGACTCAACAGAGTCCATATACATCTCCGAATCTTCTACTGACGACGAGGGCTTAGACTTTAAGGGGGAGCCAGAGAAAACCGACGGTGCTTTTCTTACCGGTGTGCGAAGGGGACTTAGGAAACTAGGATCTGTTTCTGGTAGCCGTGGTCGACCTTTTAATATTCAAACGAGCAAAAGCTCTACTCCGGACCTCCATCCACATTCAGCAAGTACCGACCATTTCTTGTTATCGCAGAATGAAAAGAATTTGAGCGGTGCAGATCTCGAAAAGCCTCTTCCAACCCTACCATCGGCACCCACATCTCCGATCGTTGAGGAAACTTCGGGCGACCCCCCTGATACGCCAAAAGCCCTAGAGGGCATGCCGCAACGGGCCGCGACAGGTAGTCGGACGAGCATAGTGGATTCTACAAGCGCACCTCAAAACCAATCCAGCGGATACAAGTCGATCTCCGGTACATACAAAGTGGATATGAGCAGTAGTCAAACTAGTCTCGCTACGTCTAGCAGGCAGGATGGAGGTGAAGGGGGAGAGGAGAATCGGGAAAATGTTGTGACACCAAAGAGCAATGGACCTCCATCGGCTGCTCCATCACCAGCACAACAACCTCGCTCTTTGGCAGCTGGTGGAGCTGGCACTTCTGGAGCAACGCCATCGACGCATCTGTCGGGGCTCATGTGTAACGTACATCGAACTACTGGAAAGGAACCGCACCCCTTAGTTGGTGCCACAACTACAATATTGGGCGATAAACTTTACGTATTTGGCGGTCGGATTCTATCGCGGACGCGTCCTTCCTTGACAGCCGACTTGTACGAACTGGATTTGATACAGCGACATTGGACGAAAGTTGAAACTAGTGGAGATGTCCCACCACCAAGATACTTTCACAGTGTATGCGCCCTCGGGGATACCAAGCTGGTGTGCTATGGAGGAATGTCCCCGGCTCCACCACAGAACCAAGCCCAAATGGCTGCCTCGGCGCAAAGTGGCCAAGATTCCCAGCCAGAGGTCGTCGTAATGTCCGACATTTATATATATGATGCGCCATCAAGAACATGGACTTTCATACCCACAAATGATACACCACAGGGAAGGTATGCTCACTGCGCTACTATCCTTCCTTCATCGGCAGCATTTGCGTCCGTAAATGCGCCTTCTTCCGCCTTACATCATAACCCTCAAGGGCCAAGTCCCAATCAAGGCATCATTGGAGTTAATATAGATGGTACTGGCGGTGCTGAAATGGTTGTTGTGGGTGGTCAAGACAGTGCAAACCACTATATTGAGCAAATTAGCGTCTTTAACCTGCGGAGTCTTAAATGGATCAGCACTCAACAGCTTGGTAAGAGCTGTGGGGCGTATCGTAGTGTTGTGGCGCCTCTTCCGGGTCACGTCTCTGCAAAATTAGGCAAGGCAACATCCAATAAACCAGATCATGGTGGTTCGACTCAGGATTCAAGAGAACCTGGGTCGTCAATGCTGATATATTCTAATTACAACTTTTTGGATGTCAAGCTAGAGCTACAAGTTAGAGCTTCCGATGGAACTCTAGCAGAAAAGCCTATGCATGGGTCATTCTCACCTCCTGGTCTTCGGTTCCCAAACGGCGGCGTTATCGATACCAATTTCGTGGTCAGTGGGACGTATCTCACTTCTTCAAAACAGGAGTATGCATTATGGGCTCTTGACTTGCGAACTCTCACATGGAGTCGCATCGACGCTGGTGGCAGTGTTTTCAGTCAAGGAAGCTGGAATCGTGGAGTTTTATGGAATCGAAGAAATACATTTGTGATACTTGGTAACCGAAAGCGTAGTCTTGTGGAAGATTATAATCACAGGCGCATAAATTTTGCTAACGTTTGTATGGTCGAGCTTGAGGCATTTGGTCTATATGACAACCCTCGAAAGGCAACACCAATGTCAGGGTTTGTCTCGGCTAGTTCGCCTTTCACAACCCCGTCATTAAATATTAGTAGCAAAGCAGGATGGAATGCAGGTGGGCGCACGCTTTCGAAAGCGGCAGAGGAATTAGGCCAAAGTGCTTTAGCTCTTAGAGAGCTAGCCGATATGGATATCCTTTGCGTCGGCGGTGAGCGTATACCGGTAAACTCTCGCATTATCGCAAGAAGATGGGGACCATATTTTGTTCAATTATTACGTGAGGGTACGGCAACACAAGACGGTAATGATGCCGCTACGCTGCGTCAAGAGAACGTCTTCCGACATAATCAAAGCAGGAATAGCAGTATTACTATTACACCTAGTCTCGGTGCTCAGTCCTCAAGTCTTTCCACTTCATCTACATTAAATAGCTCCTCCACATCGGACCCCGCCTCTTTGGCTCTCCCTCCTGACTCGGGGACATTATCACCTAATTCTAGGCCGCGGACACTTTACCTTCCCCATACACAGCTCACCCTTCAAGCTCTACTTCATTTTCTATATACATCATCTCTTCCTCCAAATAATTCTACACTCTGCACCCCGCAGATACTCTGTAGTCTATTACAACTAGCACGACCCTACAAAATTGATGGTTTACTAGAAGCTGTCGTGGAGAAGTTGCATGGTGTGTTAGATAGTAGGAATGCTGCAGCCGTCTTCAATGCTAGCGCCATGGCTGCTGGAGGCGGTCGTTCTACTTCAACACCCTCCGATATTGCAGATCCCTGGAGTCTTAACAGGCTGTCAAATGGAGCGGAGACCCTAATGCAGCTTGGACTTGATAACGAAATAAGCCCTCACGGCCAAAGATCTTTACGAATCAATACCAGTGTGGGTGATCTTGGAACTGGCCAAGGAGGAAGAAGACAAGACGACGAAGAAAGCATGAGTGCGACAAGCAGTGCTGCGAGTGATATTAGTGGCAGTGACTTGAGTGGAAGCGTGAGCGCATCGGAATCTGGTAAAGTTAATAGCGTAGGGGAGATTTGGAGAGGCGATATTAGTGCTGTTATTGGACTACAGAAGAGAGGTCTCCGAGGTTTGATGGAAGGCAGAAGACTTCGAGAGAGAGGTACGAGTGCAAGTGTGAGCGCAGCATCGTCGCAAAAAGTAGGATTGGGGATCGCAAATGGTTAATATGCAAAATAGCTACAACGCTTTATGAAGATTTATGACAATATTTAATGATTGCTCGAATATTTGGCGTTATATATTATATTTCGAAGATTCTTTAGATCATTCGCCATATCAAGTATAATGGTACATTGGGGGGGCAAGTATTTTGCTTAGAATGGATACTCACTTCAATTTCTTGCATACTATTTAGTTTTTGGCGTGAAATGTTCAAAATTCACATGCACATGTTAAATGCACTGTGATGCAGCAGGGAAATCCCTCCCCCCCACTACGTCACCGCTTTTCAACACCCACTCAATACCAGCAAAATATTTTGCTCAAAATACAATGATTATGACCTAATACGATTTAAGATTCTAGACTTGCATATCAAGACGATAGTCTCATATTTGCAAGATCTCATCCCAGTTTGGTCAAGACGAAAATTTCTCTCCCCTTAACACAACGTACGAAGAACTTGCGCTCGAGGGAAGGATGGCAGAAAATTATATTCTGCAGGTTACGGCCGGCTCTGGATATGATGTCAGTCAACATCAGATTGTACCGGTCAATCAAGCAAAATGTGTGAGGATTGACAATGAACTTTGTGAGGTGGATTTGAATGTTAGGATTCAAGTATGCGATTCCTTTTTGCTAATCTGTTTTGCACCTCAAGACCATCACGTAGAATATATCCAAATCTAACTATCCGTGCCTCGTACAGGATTATCGCGGACTCCCCAAATCGTCTCCCACTAATTCTCCATACTTCGATCTGCCACCGCACGATAAGAATAAAGATCAATATAGTATTGGATTTCGATTCAAACCGAAAAAGGATATCAATGCGGATGATTTGGTTTTCGGAAATGATTTCGATCATCCTATTAGGGATCGTCTGCCCCCCGGGTTCAATACGGCCTTTAGAATCGTGAAGTGGATGGTGGATCCTGGGTTGGATGGGGATGTGTATGCGGATGAACCGTATTTATACGGACCGGCGGCAAGTTCGTTTAATGTGCTATATGTTGGTGAAGGAGGAGAGGGGGATGGAGAAGGGGCTGAGGATGCCGGATTGGTGTTTGAGGAGGGAGGGGATGAGGAAGGTGAGGAACATAGGAGGGAATGTGGAATCCCCGATGGGGAAGCGGCGAGGAAGAAATACTTCTTGACGGAGGCGAATAGGAGGGATTGGGATTGGGAGGAGGGAAGAACTTATGGGTGTGATTTTTTTAATGCATATTTGGATTTTAATAGTAAGTTTGGGATTGAATTATCCATTGTTTCCCTATATACAGAACTTGACACTGACATTGCATCTTCATCCATAGATTTTGCTCTTAAATTACCCGGCTTTACAATGCCAATAATGAAATATTGGGACGGACAAGGTCTACGGTTCGTTAAATTTTTCACTCCCCCTCTCTGCTCATCAAGTATTTCTCTTGATCGTATGTTTTTGCCGTCCTTGATCTTTTATACCAACCTTGTTTTGTTTTAACTTTAGGAAAGAGCAAAAGCGCTCACATACGCTCAGATACGTGCTAAAAAATCGCAAGACTGGAGGAGTCTTATTCGTGGTTCTTTTTACGCTTTATCTGAAAGAAGATGTGGATGAGAATGGAAAGCTGAAGGATGGTGTCGAAGGGGGGAAACCTTTTGATCAACTGCCTAAAGAGGTTGCTGAGAAACATATGAGGGAGAAGAATGGGGAAGAAGAGGAAACTGTGAAGAAGGAAGAGAAGGTAGAGAAAGCTACAATTGATGATGACGATGATGATATTGATTGAGGCGATTATTTTGGGGAAACTTGCATACAAAAGAAAGAAGTAAGATATAAACATATAATGTAAAATAGATATAGATATTCCATATTCCCGGTATTCAAAGAGCTTGGGAGTATATTTCGAATCTATACCAAATTTAAGTTTGAAATAAAACAAACCCGCACATACAATAATACCTAATGATACCTACTAAAGGCATCACCCGTTTCATGTTGCAGCAGCAAATTCAGCAAGCAGATTCAGCAGCGAGATCCGGTAATCAGGTATGGAAATGTTTGTGTTTTGTTTCATATATTGCATGGGCCATGATAATCAATTTGATAACCTTACATATCAAACTGCGGATGTTGATTACTATTTATGGGCTTTTTTCATAGTTGTGAGAATACCGAATACCTGAGATAGTGAAATTAAGTGTAAGGGTAACTTGAGTCTGAGCGTCCAGAATGAAAGGACAAAGTACAAGTACCTACTAGAAGTAGGTATCTATCTAAGTAACTGGTAGCTAGGAGGTGGGAGACAAGGAGATATAGAAAATCAATAAAACTATAAAAAAAAATTAATAATAAAACACGATCTATTGATATGGATTACTGAGGTTATAAGCTGATGGGTAATTCAAGTGATAATTAAATAAGTAACCCGATGTTCAGTTGATACTAAAAATTATAGGTGGAAGATCGTAATGTTCGGCTGGACTTTTAATACTTAGGGTATTAATCTTCTTTTCGTTCACCATTTCCAACAATTCACAACTGACATAGTTCAAATTAAATTTCAATCTACTTCTTCTTCTTCTCCTTCTTCTTCTCCTTCTTCTTCTTCCCTCTTTTTCTTTTTTTCTTTTTACTTTTCTTCCCTTCTCTCTGTCACCTCTTCCAAAGACATACCTATAAATTGTGAGGCAACCCAACCTCTTCACCACCCCCGAAGGATTTGTCGTACGCAGCCAGCGCAAAACCTCCAACAACGAGTACAAGAAACAACACTGCCCATTCATACAGCTGCCGTTCCAGTCGTCATATAAGATACCGTACCACCACATATTGAAGTATTCTCACGACTTTTACAGCTGTTAATATCCCACCACACTAGTTCCTCTGGCCTTGGTCATCTTCAATAATATCATACTCTTGTTACTTACAGAATAATAACATCCTTATCTCACTCATATTCACCCACCATTTCGACTTCACCTTTACTACATTCATGATTGATCACGGATATCGCGCGTAGAAGAGCAGAAGCAGAAGCGGTAGCAAAAGTTACATGAGTATGCATTCAAATCATCCACCGCGAGAGAATGAGCCCAGCCAACATTTATTTCCTATCATGACAACCGCTTCAACCCCAGCTACTCCCGGTCCGTCCACACCAACAGTCACGCGAGCACTCGATATAGAGCACACCAAAGTCGACGATATTTTGAATATTGAAAGGCCCGCATCGACACCATTCCCGCGACAGGAGTCTTTAGATGGAGAGATTGTAGAGCGACAAATCGAACCGGATATTCTGGAATGGGTAGAGCCTTCGCCGATTCAACAACAAGCCCCAGATTCAGGTTCACCCTTGTGCGACCTTCCAGTTGAAATACACGAATGCATTCTCGATCACTTGTTCGGTTTCAGGGCTGCAGCCTCTGCGAGAGTTATACCAGGGAGGTCTAAGGTGCTTCGAGGTTGGGGTACCGCTTTAAGACATTCGAGGCGGCGTGAAGTTTCCGAGTTGGCTCTTGTGTCTGCTCAATGGAGAAGTCTTATCCAAGAACGATTATACAGACATCTCAAAATCAAAGGAACCACGGATTCCGTTCAGCAGTCGTTGGAGTGGTTTTATGCTCATCCACATTTGTGTGCGTACGTGAAGCATATCGAAATATGGTTTCCGGTGTTTCAACAGAAGAAGTTACCTTTCGATCGAATTATGCGGATACCTCCAACACATCCAGATCGTTCTACCCTAATTCGCTCACTTGCACATCTCGGCGCAGAACCTCCGAATCCTGTCACATATCAAACCCCCGACAACAACTGCACCCTATCAGAAATCTTCCAGTTCGTTCGAAATATCTTCCCGGAAGCCTGTATCTTGACTCTAGAAGGCGGAGAAAGAAAGAAACCCCCTCAAGTTCAGCAATTCCGCCCAGACGAAACAAAATTACCTACGATTGATACCGTTCGAACTCTGGTCTGCAAGGGACAATGGAATATTATACGCACGAATGAGGACTTCCAGAATATTGCTGCAGCATTACCGAACCTCAATGAATGGCATGGATCCTATGCCAAACCGAAATCGAAGTCATATCTTTGTATCGCGCAGATTGCCGCTCGGATACCACAGAATATTACACATCTCAACCTATGTCTTGAGAACGACTATCGCAGAGAAGCTGTATCGCCTGCTTTCTTCAGGAAAGTTATTCTGAAGACTCATTTCTGTGATGAACTGGCCAAGTCAATTCCGACTCTTGAGCACTTGGCATATACCGGGAGAGTTTGTCGTGGATTTTTCGACACAGCGGCTAAACTTTCTAATCAACGTACCTCGAGATTGAAGAGCATAGAACTTATTGTTAAAAATTGCTGTCGCCCTACTCAGCAATGGAATGACGGATCTGGTATAAGTGATATGTCATTCATATCGGCTTTCGAAGCATTAGTATTGTCGAGTGTACGATCATTGAACAAGCTGGCGGCTCTTGAGTACCTGAGGATTAGATTCATAGATCTTGGTGAGCTTGAGCGAATTTGTTGTCGTCTTGGTAATACTAACAGTGTTGCAGAATCTCAAGTCCCGCCACTCAACCCATATTTCGAACTCAAAAACAACCGATGCACAGGAATTTGGAGTTCCGTGATCGTTGATGCATTGGCAAGTAGTAGACCAACTGCATCTTTCGTAGAAAAAGCAGAAACCTTGGGTGAATTGGAAGTTAATAAGGATGGACAATTCACCACGCCTGCTACATTCTCAAAGTTTCGACCACTCTCTATAAAAGTTTCAAATTATCTTGCCCTTTCAGGTGGTATCACAATTACATGAATGATATCTCATCATGGCATAAATTCGTATTGCACATATGGGGGCGGGCTTTAGCTGAAAGAGAATATTTCGTCTCGCTGTTAGCATGGGTTTCCTTGGGAGTAAAAGGCAGGGCTATTGTAAAGTAGTGATTGAACAGAACACTTGATTGAGGATATGGCTTTGGCATGGGCTGGGAATGGAACTGGAGCTGGGAAAGCTTTTATCTGGCATTAGCAGGCGTTCTCTAATCTAGTTGCGGAATTAAAGGAGGAGTATTTTTTCGCAATCAATCCTTTTATTTTGAGGTTTGCAAATTACAGAAAGCAAGACAGGATGTTTGTATCTAAATTCGTAGAGAATTTTATGCGGATCGTATATATTATGATGAGGATCGTTTGCTCTGTGAACTTAGAGATGATTGTGTGAATTTACGTTGGGCGTGGAGGATATATCTATTCTTGCACAATGGAATTTACATACTACGAGTATACGTCTGTATCTTGAGCAGATATTTACACGTACCTGACCCGCTCGATGCCCTCCCTCTCATTCTCGCGCTTCCAACCTACACCTTCAAATCCAATCCTCACATCTCAAGCATTCCTTTTCCACTGAACAGCAGCCCCTCCCCGTCCAACATCCCCCACAACAATCCCCAAAATCCAAACATTCGTCGCAAAAAAAAATAAACTCGCCACCCACAATCCAGGCACAAAAGTACTAACACCCAAAAACTCAAGCTCAAACGCCTGCTGTAACCACAATGCTTGAGTAGCGACCCACAACACCGCAGCCAAAAACCCAACGCGTGGAGAAGTTATGAGTGTGCAAGAGGGTGTGGAGAGATAGAGAGGTAATAAACAGGTGTACCAGAGGAAATATTGGGATGTGACTACTTTGTTGAAGGTTACGAAGACGAGGGTTTGCGCTAGCATGGTGCTGGGGAGATCGTGTTTGGAGAGTGTTAAGGGGAGGAGGAATAGCGAGAGGAAGAGTTGTGGGATGAAGGTTAGGGATTCTAGGGCCAGGGGGGTGGGGGAGGGAATGGCGGATCGGAGATAGAGGAGTGTGTTGTAGGGGGAAAAATTGTGTCGGTGGTCGATTCGCGTTACGTGGTGCAGGTACGTGTGTTGGAGGAAGGGGTATCCGTAGCTGGGGGTTTTGTTAGATTTGGGTGGGGTGGATAGGAAAGTCGGTTCTTACATGTAATACATCAGAGCATTGAGGCTCATGAACGTCATCAAACTAGTCGTCACCAATACAATCCTCTCCCAATTCATAAATCCCGTGATCTTTCCCCAAATATCCTCACTCCTCCTCTCACTTCCCTCCTTTCCCCCCTTCTTCCCTTTCCCAGAAACTTTCGTGCCCTTAAAACCCCCAAAACTCTCTCGATCCAAAAACCAAACGATACTAACCCCATAAACCACCGGATAAATCTTCAAATGCACCCCCAACCCCAACAAACACCCTGCCAACCCAATCCGTCTCTTCAACACCGCCCACAATAACCCCACAACCAACACTCCCAAGATCCCCTCACTACTCCCCCGCGTACTGATCGTCGCAACCATCGGATTCAATAACCAAATCGCGGTATATTTGCCCGCTCGTCCGGCATCCATTCCTCGTCCCATGAGTATCACATGAAGTAAATATCCAGCCACTATATCACAGGATGCAAATAGGATTTTTCCAAAGTGGAAAAATATAGACTGGGGGGGAAATGTGGTGGGCAGTAAGAGCCAGGCGAGAAGAGGGGTGTAGCGGTAGGTTTCTCGTGTGTATGGGGAGTGGGATTGAGAGGTGTATAGGGAGGCGGAGGTGAAGACGTGGTAGTCTATGTCGGTGTATTTTAGGGGGGAATGGAGATCTTGATAGAGACCGTAGATGAAGAGGGTTATGCGGAGGATGATGGCGAGGGTGAAGAGGGTGCTTGTTGAGAGGGCCATGGTTTTGTTGGGGGATGACCCGTGGAGTCTTGTCTTTTTTGAGTAATTTGGTGGAACTTATTTTATGATTGAAATCATGATAATGATCAAATTTTCTCGATTTTTGTCACTTTCTTGTGACTGAAATAGAATCTCGAACTCCATTTCGATGTTGAAGTCTGCACGTGTTTATATGATAGCCCCACCCCATATCACAAGCTATACGCACACTCTCTCATTAATACCCGGTCTGCTTACCTCACCATCCATCTCCACTATCCACAACGCGCCTCACAAATCTGCAGCAGTGCAGGGTCTCTTCTCACCATGCAAGAATCAGGCCAATATCAAGCAGAAAACATGCCAGGTATTAAACGTCAACACGATGGTACTTCCAAGGAGAAATCCGAGAGGAAGTTTGAGGGGTCAGAGGAGAAGTCAGGTGCCTCTATAAGTCCTTTCATGCCGATGTTTGAGGGTTTCAGAGCCGAATTGGATGAACATCATGATCGTAGAGAGAGGATTATTAAAGCGGGAAGAGATATTACGGCGGGAAGTAAGAAGATGTAGGGGTTTTCTTTCTGGGGGTGTGAGGTTGTTATGTGGAAATTGGGCTAATTGTTTTGCAGAATTTTTGCGTTGCAGAGGTACGGATGGATTTGTTTGGGATGATTTTTTGAATCTCCTCTTCAAAAGGCTCTTTACTATATGAAATAATCATGCTGATATACATATCCAGAGTCCAAAAACTTCATCAACCTCTTCCGCAAAAGATAGCTAAAGAAACTTCAGAGAGACTCGCTGCAATCCATGATCTCTTCACCAGTATATCATCTGATCTCACGGGTATAAATTCTTGGCGCTATCAAAGACAAATCTCGGGGGGTATCCAAGAATACATGGAAGCTGTATCTTTTTCCCACTACCTCACCGAACAATCTTTAATCCCGCTCTCCACTGCTCAATCTTCCTTGCCTGAAGCTGTAAATCTCACGGGCGATGACTATGTTCTTGGAATTTTCGATTTGGTGGGCGAAATGATGAGATTTGCTATTACGAGAATGGCGACGGATGGTGCATTGCCGGGTAGAGAGGAGAGAACAATTTTGGCGGATTTGAGGGATATTAGGATGAGATTTGAAGAGTTGGATACGACGAGGTGTGGAAATGTGGGATTGGGAAGGGATGTGGAGAAGAAGATGGAGGTTATGAGGACTTGTGTGGAGAAGGTCGAAACGGCGGTTTATGGAATGATTGTTAGAGGGAGAGAGAGGCCTAAGGGTTGGGTTATGGATATGCCGGATGAGGGGAAGGGCGCGGTGGAGAGTTATTAAAAGTGGTGGAAAGTAGAAGGTTAGAAGGAGATGGTAGCCACAGTGTGAGGGAGATGGAGCAGGAGAAATCCTTTGCTTGAATTACATTGTGGGGTTTTAGGCTTAAAGCATCTTGCAATTATCAAAATTTGCAACACTCTCACTATTCGAGAGCGCTCCAATTCATGGAATTACCTCAAAACCTTCTCAATCCCCGTCAGTTTCGAAAAGATATCAAGGCGACAGCTTCAACGAAGAACGCTCAGAAGCCAACATAAACTGAGCCAGAGATGAAAGAATTACATGTGTCGAGATCCTACAGCTCCTCCCCCCTATGTTATAATGATCACATGATCATTTACACTAAGCCATTAGCCTTACACATTATTATAAATAATCTTAGTTAGTGGTCTTTAATCTATATGCTCTTTTACTACAATAAATTACGGGTAGTTGTTCCCCCTATAACACCCTATTCAGCTTTCGAAGAACACAGTTACCAGAATAGCATACAAATCCAATCCCCTCCAACTCAAGGTCCTAAACTAAAAACTAAAGACATCGTTACCTAGGTAGTGTTTGCTCATTCTTTTCTCTCTCAAACATGTGTCTCCAATATATCCATGGTTAGTAACCATCATGAATTGATTCGTGCAATATTGTTTGTTTGTTTGTTTATCTGAAGGGGGTTTATTGGCGGTGGGTTTGTGTGGAGTTTTATCTTCTTATAAGTTATAAGATCTTATTTAGTATTTTGGTTGTGGTTTTGCTTTTGTGTGGTGGGGGGTTGGATTGGATGAGAGGGTTGTGTTTTGATTCGAAATGTGGAAATGTGTGTGTATATGTGTATATGTGTATATGTGTATATGTGTATATGTGTATATGTGTATATGTGTATATGTGTATATGTGTATATGTGTATATGTGTATATGTGTATATGTGTATATGTGTATATGTGTATATGTGTATATGTGGATGGATGAATTATAGTGTCTTCTTTCGGGGGGGTTTTGGGGGGATGGGGGGATATTGTTATTACTTTAGATAATCTAATGTTTAGGGATACAGTAAGATTACTTTACTTACACATTAAATATATCATATCTCGATGTGTTGACGAAGAATAAGAATATAATACTCCCATTTTTTGCGCAATAGGAGATATGGATGTATGGTTGTTAATCTTTTCGAATACAGCTCTCACTCAGATTAAACAATGGGATAAATGGATATTAGATATCCTCCTTGCCTGAACAGATCCAAGGAATATTTCATATTGCATATTTGTTGTTATGTGAAGATAAGCAATAGGGAAATGTTTCCTCGGTGTCGATGTGCTCTGATGCGTGATGTAGATAGAGACCGCGGTATTAGTTGGTGTGTTATATACTTTTGTTTTCTCTGCCTAATTGTTGATAATATCGCATCATACTCTCCTGCGCTGAAAGATGATGAAAGGGGGGAAAAAGAAGGATTGGAATAATATGGAATCCGTTTCCTACTTTCTTTTTGGAAGAGATGATGCCGGGATTTTACATGATTAGTCAGAGAGATTTCTTTCTCGTTTGAAAATTACTGGGGGATGGGAAGAATTTTCTTATTCGAGCGTGAATTTTAGATACTCGTGAGTCGTGGTGAAGTCGTGATGGAGTCGGAGAGATGTGGGAAGAATATGCTAAGAAGAGAAGTACACAAGTGACAGGTCACAGTTGTAGACTGTACACCATGGGTATGCATTGGAATGAAGGGAGAGCGCGATCATGGAGTGCACGTTATTGTTATCGGCCAAGGAAGACTGGCGTTGTTGCGAGAATAGATGTGATGTTGATTCCCTCGGTGGTGAGAATGCGGTGTTGGATCTTTACTGTTGTGGTTTCTAGTGTCGGGGAATATTGGGTTCTTTATAAGTATTGGGATCTCTTATCCTCATACCATGTTCCCCCCATTGTATTCGACAACCCAACCTTCCAAATGAAGAACGGGTGTGGGGATTTAAGAACATCTGCGAGGAATGATTTCGCAAATTAATTGGTGCGGAGCTTTTGAGGATTACGTGATGGTGAGGTCCGTCGTGGATAATTTTTATCTTGGAGAATGCATTTACTTTTGCGTATGAGTATGAGGCAGCATCTGGAAGCCAGCCAAAAACCACATCTGTTGTCGCCCGTCACTACGCGGATCAGTGTTCTGTAACATCTTACCTGCAACTGTTCCTGTACTATTGAGGTTTTCCAGTTTTAGTATTATATACTGAGACTTCTTTCTTTTTTCTCATCACCTCCAGCTGAACCTAAAGTCTGCACTTTTGATGGATGCCCGACGTAGATGTGGCGTCGTCGTTGTTTGGGACTACTTAGTTCATTCGGTAATATCTTGGGATGTATATACTACATGCAACGACTTTGCGGAGGATATGATGCACCAGTCAACGAGGAACCGATACAGAACCCGGATATCGTGGCGATTGCTATCACTTGGAGACCATTCTACTCGAATCAATTGGGTCAAAATACAAAGATCAATTGCGACAGATAGATGAGCTTGCAAACCTACTTATGCTTTGATATATATTCAAAAATGTTCCCGGTCGAGACCATCCAAACCTCCACTTCCGTGAGTAGTGACGAAGCTCTCAAGCATCAAAACATCAAATCTCAAACAGTTTGCTCAAGAATAAGTTTCTTCAGTCTTTTACAACTCATAAAAGAAATATTATAACCAATTCAGGCGTACTCTGCAAAGCTCTACAACGAAAGTTTGCAGATGACGCATTCTATACCAGCACGGCTCATGTAATCATTGATGATGATGGAATATTCGGTCTTCCTGATCTAAAATGCTTACGGAAATCATTATGCATCTGCACAACTCGAGCTTTACGCTGAGAGCTTGGGCGAAAGATTATGGAGATTTGTGTTATTGATATGTCACGTCGCGCTAGCTCTGGAGCCTGGTGGTTATGATCTGAATCACTTCCCAATCATTACCTGTCGAGACCAGCAACCAGCAACCAGCAACCAGCAATCTGGGCTCGACCTCGCATCGACCTCTATACTCCTGAGTGTAAAGGCTATTAATTCAGGATGGCTTGAGTTTGTGCACTAACAAATTTGCAGCGCTCGCGAGAAACACGTAATTTGCGGTGAGGACAGCACAGTGATGGCTTTCTCACAACCCTATTTTGTATGAAATATGGATTGGATGAGATAATTTGTCATCTGGATACAAACAATATCATTGCCAACGGTATAGAAGGAGACACCAAGGATACTAACCATTTTGGCGACTTACTGTTAATAGTCTCCGACTTCGTCACAGCCGCGAAACAAGTTCCTTGGTATATGATGGTTGGGTTGTTTACGATTTTACAGATGTGAATTCTATGATCTCCTCACCATTTGATACATGGATGTACTTGCGGCTTTTTCGCACCTATTACATTATGTAGAAACAAATCATGCTTGTAGCTTTGAGTCATGCCGTCAAGACTGGAAACACAATGCATCGTGTGCGTATAGAAACGCTCAAGCACCTCTTTCTACCGAACTTTGAACATCATCGATCTGTACCTGCGGCGTGGGAAAGGATATTGAGGATTTCCCAGAGGACCAAAACTTCAAAGGTACAGAAAAGGGCTATGAAGATTGGGCTGCCGTTTTTATCAGCGGTATCCTATGTGGAAGCTATAAATGATCCGCCAACATAGTCTATTTAGACAAGAATACAGCCTATTGCTGATTCAAGTGTTTTCATTATAAATAAGACCCTCACTTTTCCAGCCAAAAAGATACATGATGTCCTAACCTTAAAGTTGCAGCATATCAAGGAGCGGAACGTCTAATATAGTTCTTCTTTGTTAAAATCAAGGGCCAAAATTTACGTGTACTGATATTCTATAGCGCCAATGCCAGTTTCGTAGAGAATGGAGTCCAGATTTTTACACCTCTCAGTGTACATCAATATTGAAATTCACGATACACATGAAGCCGACTTCGGCGAACATACATATCTTACCATACAGACGCGTTTCTTCAGCCATCTCGTTTGTCTCCTTCCGTCTTTACGCCAATTTCCGAAAGGCCGAGTCGTCGTTGATACTATTATCCAATGAACAGTTTTGGGCCGTTGAAACATTGTTTATTTGAAACACCTTCTTCTTGTCATGCGTTGAAGTTCATGGTGCGATGTAAGTGAGTCTTTGTGATACACTATGAAAAATATGAAGACTTTCATCTCAATATATACTCTACACAAGTTGTGTATCCTCCCAGGAACAATACTTCTTCGGAAGTCATTTTCAGAGAACATCATGAGAGATTGTATTTTGACTTCATCTATGAAATACAGGATAGAGACAAAACATACCCGCCCGATCGGAAGAATCGGCACAAACGGAACAAAAGATGCAGTGACAATTTATGAATAGTATCGTCATTTCACACTTACATCGGATCAGATATGAAGGGGCTGAAAATAATATGCTCTGTTGGTGGAAGCTGACACTGTTTCGTGAAGTGGCGTCAGCACGTTGACACGTTGATGCACTACGGACCTCCGCACCTCGGGATAAGTGATAATTACGAAACTCCTGGGTGCAGATTACGAATTCAATGAGCTCAAATGAGTCATGGGTATTTGAAAATGATGCCGCGAAGATAGTTCTGAGTTGGAGATGCTTTTTAGAATTCGCTTTTTCGAGGTTCTGCATAACACCAAAGTGCTGATGAAACCCAGTGGGTGAAAAATCCTTCGTTACACAATGGGCGGGAAATGGCGGAAATGGCATAATCAGCCGTACCGATGATATGCATCAAGAGGCTTGATATACTCTGATACTATACGATACTCATCATGCGATGAGATGTAAAACAGGCTTCGGCCGGTCGTGTTTACTTATTTATGGACATATTTTGATTTATTGGCACGGGATGGGATATTTGATCCTGCCTACTTGGCTTCCAATCTCGAACGGAAATATATGTAAAGATGAGGATCACCGCATGGTTCAAGTTTTTCTGCTGAAGCCCAAGGTGCACAAACTGTTCAGTGATGCTTTTGAGTGGATGTTTATTAGTTGCAGAATGATTGATGAGCATTGAAGCGGGGATATCTTATATGCTGACTTTACTCGCTTGTAAATCGAATCAGATTTGAGGGAAGATCGAGCTGAATTGTAGGAAAAGAATAAACTGAAAGTCAAGATGCCTTTTCAAATTCCTCCACGTTCTCGGCTCGATTCTAAGAGTCCATTTTTTATCTCCAGAAGCAGGATGCCACCCTTTTCGACCTTTTATATTTCGGAGGATTCTTTGGCACTGGGAAATGAAACAGATGATACTGTTGATAGGAGAAAAGTGAGAGAAGATGAACCAGCTATTCCTTCAGAATGGTCTCTTGGTATACTACCCAGTGGGCGACGGCACCCGGGGAGTACCATTAGGTCTTCAACTAAGGGTCGGGACCCTCATTCCGATGAAGAATCTCTCACAGGAAGTCGTCGAAGTCAATATCGGAATATAATCAAATACCCATTACCCGGACCTTTGTCACCACACCTTGCTGAGAATAGGAAATTATGGATTAAGATGTTCGTGGTATTTTGTGTATTATTAATCACCACGATAATGGGTACGATGTCTATATACTGGGGCGGTGATCATTCACTACAATACAACATACCGGTATTAACCATCGCGGTGATTGATTTTGATCATTCAGAGGTTGGGAGATATCTCCAAGATATGACGACAGCGGCACGAGCTAAAGACTACCATCATTCGCTAGGATTTGTGAACCAAGATGGAGATACCATGTATGGTAACGTGGAGAACGTTCGAGCTGCTTTGCACGACCAGAGGTTTTGGGTGGGAATTGTAGTGATGGAGAATGCTACCAAGGCTATGAATTATGCATATGAAGTAGGGGATGAACCGTATGATCCGAATCATGCGATATCTGTTTTCTACGAGGAAGCTAGGAATGCACTGGTTATTGGACAAGCGGTATATCCTAGATTACTAGATTTTCTGAACAAGTTTGTACTTGAATTTACGAAACAGAAACAGAGCAGTTTGCTGCAGGGGATTAATGGATCAGATGTGACTGCGTTGCAGAGACAGGCTCAAAACCCTGTTGCAGCAGGATTTACAGTCTTTAATATAGCGCCAGCCATACCATCAGTTCGTTATTCTTTCACTTCAATTCTTCTAATCTCAAATTCCAACACTAATTTTGCTTGATTTCTAGACAGCTGAAGCTGCCACTGAGATTGGAACAATCTGTATGTATCTTACCACAACTTCCACAATTCCCAGCACCAAACAGAAAGAAACATTTTGCTAAGCCTAGATTCTAGATCTTATAATCGTCTCGTTTCTTTCCGTTCTCATGTTCGACAAACTCAGCGATACAATCATGGGAACAATACCCATGAAAATCTACTATACCTACCGTATAGCCGTCCTCCCATTTGTCTACTTCTTTTTATCCCTATTTTATCTAACCCTCTCATGCATGTGGCACATACCATTCTCTCTTCACTTCGGCGCAGCTGGCTACCCCCTCTACTGGATGCTTTCCTGGATCTCCATGATGGCCTTCGGCCTCACCATCGAAAACATAAACAACATCCTCGGCATGCCCTTCACGCCTGTTTTCTTCGTCTTCTGGGTCATCTCAAATGTCACCACGGGCTTCTACCCCACCGAAATGCTCAACGATTTTTACAAGTGGGGTATTGTTTGGCCACTGAGACATGATATGATGGGTGCGCGAGCAATTATTTATGGCACGAAAAATACATTGAGGCAAAATTTTGGCGTTTTGATTGGTTGGGTGCTGGTTAGTTTGTTGTTGTTGCCTGGAACGGTGTGGTTGCAGATGAGGAAGAAGAGGGAAATAAGAGAGGAGAAGAGTAGGGTGATTTTGGGGAGGGTTTGGGGAGCGCCCGGGAAGGAGAAGGGAGGGAGGTTGAAATTGCCTAAGTTAAGTCCGCGTAGTTGAAGAGGATGGTGGGTCATAAGTGATGGAGATGGCTATGAGTTACCAAGCATTTAGAGGGATGGTTTTATATGTTTGCATGTTTTCATCAATTCTTGAGTGTAATAATGGGTGCTGTGGTATTGCATGGAGAGAGTGGAATATAATAAGAGTCATCAACTTTCCTCAAATTTTACATTTTAATTCATATTCATTCGCTTGCTTATATTCGTTCATTCATTCATTTACTTACTGATATTTATTTATCTGCTTATATTTATTCACTTGCTTACGTTCATTCATTTGTCTCATTTCCATGCTTGAGAAGCAGAATTGAAAGCAGAGATCATTGGTATTCTCATAATTCTCCACTCTTGAATCTCCAACCATTTCGAAAAAGCCGAGGAATATCATCTGTCTCCAAGTCGAAGTTCTATTCCTGTTTCTTCAGTCTCTGTTCAACCTCGAATGTCCAATGACTCGGGATGTGAGATGGAGTACTATTATCTGATTCCGCGAGACAAAATGAAGAAAATGTGAGTACCGTGTCGCAGTCGCACAAATACCAAGTCTTTTTGCAGTACTTATGATAGTCCCGCGAACGTATGGTAATGCGTTGTCTCTCTTTCTTTTGTGCACAGTTAATATTTACTGGTAGGAACTTCCTTCAATGGCGTTATGATTGTGAAGTATCGCTGATACAATGAAAAGTGGCTGGCAACTTTACTTTCGTGTGTGATATTGAATGTATAGGTAAGTATCTGTGCCTTACTTGAAATGTTCTTGGATATTTGACTTTAAAGCAGTTGGTCAAGATGAATGTCCAGTTCTCAAGATATGGCTTCAACTCGAGTAATGCATAATCATGTTGTTTTACATCTAAGCTGCAAATATGAAACAAGAGGGTTGCATGATATATGAGGAGCTATTCATCTCATCATAAATTTTCTGGATCCAAGGAACTCCCAACTCACATCCTTCATTTACTTCGACCTCATTAAAGAATCGAGATGAGTTTAATTGAATCTTTCTTCCTTCGAATGTGCAGTACTATAGCTAATTGCCGAGAATTATCTTATGTCTACTTACAAAATGTCTAGAAGTTAAGTCCTTCGAAGATGCGAGTATTAGTACTCGTGACTATGAGCAAGAGACAGAGTTTGCACCCAAAGAACTCGCAGCTGTTGGGAAACACATCATTGGTTTGGTAGGCAGCTTGAACACGACTCCTGAGGTCTTCTTGGTGATACCACATTTCTCACCACCTTGGTGCAATCTGCGCCTAATCACCTGATTATCACGTGAATCAGATTTGACAGGGCAACACTCGCACTGTTTACGCAGATGATATGGGACGTCCATAATGTTCGAATGATGCCGAATCACCGTAATTCCAATTGCTGAGGCTACGAACAGTGTAATGACTGGAATTACTTTTTTCTGATGGGAGAGTTGTAGTCCGAAGAAAGTTTATATACAGGGTAGAATGTTGCGGATTCCAATTGTTGGTTTGGAGAAATGCGATGTAACACAGAGATTCCAACGGGAAAAATATACGTCCGGATCGAATCCGCTAACCTTGGCCAGCGTCGCTTTCCCAAAGCTACAGAACTTGAGCGATTTGTATCGATTTTCTTAATAAACTGCGCATGCTCGGACCCGGACGACTTGACATTTGCCTGAATCAGGAGCCAAACTTTTGCCTCCGAATTTCCGATTCTTTTCCTGAATTGTCAAACTCTTATCTTGAGAAGGGCCTCGGCCACTCCAACCAATTCTCAACCACTTGGTAACAGTACGTGTCCCCATGTACAAACTATGGGTATTCGTCGGGCATACCTTGCAGAAAGTCGATTCGAAAATCCAACTTTTACTTGAATTGCGAGCAGTGTAAGACCTTCTGCATCGAGATTGATCCGATGCTCATACTGCAAACCTCTCCACAAGTTCACATGCTCATACATTCAGCGGCACAATACCGGATTCGTGCCTCGTTAGCTGCTGTGCAGTATGTGCTGCACCTCCCAGGAATTGTCTGCAACCAACCCTCGAACATTTGTCTTTATCTTACTTCAGACCTCCATTTCCTGAAGACCGACCAAAGAAACTGGCTGGATTAGCATGTTATTTCCGAGAAAACCCAACAGTCTGGGAAGATAATATATGTATCATTATGATGCCTCCGTATCCGTGCAGTAACTAGTTCATCCGGAAGTACCTCTTTCACATCCTATATGTTTTAACTTATTTCGTTCACGACCGGACTGGAAGGGCCGATTCTGAGATGCGGAGAACATTTTTCGTGATAGCACTAGGTTGCGCCGGGATAGCAGGAGATGAGCTGTGGAAGTTTCCCTGCTTGTCTATTTCTAGGGTGGGTTCGTGATTCTCTACAATGCATCAATTTTTCTGCTTTTGTGCTTTGGATGGATACTAGTGAGGAACTTGTACAGGATCTCGTTGGGGGAGGATTTAATTTGGGCAAGGGATTATAATCGTAACGCATATCTAGGAAGCCATTAATCAGCAGCTTTCAGCTAATTATAGCATAGAGCATTTACTCCGTAGGCTTTCTCGATATTTCTTATGTGATACTGCCAGTGTTCAGATCCATAATCCACAAAAGGCGATTTACCGCTTGAGGAATTATCCTTCCTGGAGGATTGAATCAGGCAATCGAAATTATCGACCCATTATGATTCGTGAACCTTACTCTATCTGGCTCCTCAAACTATGGTATGTCATTCTACAGGCATTATTGACAGTTTTGGTAATGATTCCGTAAGTTCCCCTGCAATGCACCATGCATGGCTCCTCGTGTTGAAGGAGCATGCGTGTATCAGAAGGGTGTTTATTGGTGCTGCAAGGTCTGTCATATTTAGTGGGTAGGAACATGGAAGACATAATTAATTGTTCTCTATCTGTACTATGTACACTCCAAGCAGCCAGTAAAAGCTAACAGGTCATGAATTCAATAGGTGGATAAACAGATTAAGAGGCTAAGAAAATGGTGAAGTCAGTGCTCAATTTCCAACGGGCCGTTCCAGCCTTGTTCATTGGATTCAATCAAGGACAATGGCTAAATTTTCCCTAGTTCTTAAAATTTTTTCTCTTCAAATGGTGTTGAAGAACATTTAATTCGGAGAGGAATACAGATGGAAATATGTCATGCAGATGGCACAGTTAAGCTTAAGGAAGATCCTCAGGCCACAATCACACACGCCACCCAATGTTACACTGAAAGATCCATTGCCCATCATTTACCAACAGGCGGTTCGAGAAAGATACTTCCCCCCCAGGGATATTTAGCCATGCTTCCAGTGGTTCTTAAGTACTCGCACCGCATTTGGATTTGTCCCTGTAAAAGAGCCCCTGCCACATGCCTGTCAGTGCTCTTATGCACTCCCCCATGCTGCATTTTCTGCCGTTCTAGCCATTTAATCGGGGGAGAAGCACAATAACGGGGTGCAAAGAAAAGCAAATAGATCGTGGAAAATGAATGTTGAATTTTATAATCGACCCTGGAAATTCCTATCATTCCCCTGATCCCTCTTCAAATATTCAAATGCTTGTTTGTTATCATGGCCTTGTTCAGGGTTCTATATTCTAAGAGTATTTACATGCTCATCTTATGATTTCAAACAGTGCAACCATTTTATCCTGATCATCCTATCATTCCAAAGAAGGCCACTCGAACCACACAACCCCATCCCTTTTGAAGATCTCCTACTTACAGTGTGTAACACTGCCTATCAAAAGATGCGTTTTCTTTGCTTTCATGGAATGGGAACAAATAGCCAGGTACGACGAAAAACCATATTTCCCCACCCACTTCATTCTTGTACTACCCGATTCGCTTAGCGCGAAAGGAGAGCTATTCTAACATCGTTATTTTTTAACTTTGTAGATATTTGAGATGCAAACAGGTGAGTTTGCCAACAACTTTAACATGTCCTGTGTGCTTACTAATAAATGCTTATAGCGGCGCTCCGTTATGAACTAGGAGATCACCATACCTATGAATTTGTCGAAGGTACTTTACCATGGTCATCAGGTATGTTTTGTCACGGTATCGAGCACGAAGCATTGCTACCATTTCTCCACATCACCATTCCCATCATACCTCCAAACATACTAAAATTTGTCTTCTTTAGACCAAGCCATAGCTGCACTCTTTACATCGACCGAAGATTCATTCGCCTACTTCAACGTTAAAGATATTCCAACATGTAGCAAAGCACTCACGGATCTCGAGACATATATTGAAACTGAAGGGCCCTTTGATGGTGCCATTGCATTTTCTCAAGGAGCTGCTTTACTTGCTACATATATTATCCACAAATTTCGCACATCGCCAGCGGAACAACACATGGCACCAGTATTCAAATGCGCAATATTCATCAGTGCCGGATTGCCTGTTGACGCAGAAGCATTATTGCGGCGGGGAGAGATGAAAAGCGTGAGATATGCGGAGGCAGGGGAGGTTATCCCGATACCCAC
Source organism: Stromatinia cepivora (assembly GCA_014898415.1). Lineage (NCBI taxonomy): Eukaryota > Fungi > Ascomycota > Leotiomycetes > Helotiales > Sclerotiniaceae > Stromatinia > Stromatinia cepivora. The sequence goes on along the minus strand of RCTD01000001.1, from coordinate 1,477,728 downwards.
GGCCCATATCTGGGGGACGGGAGATGTGGATTGGAAGGAGCAGAGTGAGGAAGTCAAAATGCTTTGTAAGAAGGATATGGCGGTGCAGTTTGTGCATGGAGGGGGTCATGAGGTTCCTAGTGGGGGTGCGCTAAAAGATGCGGTGCCTGGGATGGTTCAGGCTGTTAGGAAAGCGATTCACAAAGCGTTGCATTTGCAATAGATAGAAGTATAATCGAAGGCTGGGTCGCGAGAGAGGTATTTTCTGTCTGTTTTCTTGTTTATAGCGGCTTGAGTTCTGGAGGGTAATGATTTTCGGAGATTCTGCATATAGAAAAATTTGGATTCTCAAAGGAAAAGAAACAAAGTAGTACAGGAGAACCTGGCTTGTAGTAATCAAATAACGCGAAAGGATTCCCGTATTTTTATTCATTGGAGGTTTCCAGTTCTTGGAAATGCTACGCTGTGAATGCGACCCCCTCTGGTGGCAGTGCTGACAGTGCTGATTCGCTTGTTGTCAGTCATCATGTCGTCCCAAATGGAACCCTACCCACACCGTACCTTAGAGCTTATGTTAACCTCAAGACAATACCAAGGCACAAAGACGGGAGTACGTAAAATCCACATGCATTTAAAATTGAATCAAGAAAAGTTTCGGAATATATCATGAATGTCTTTCGTTATATATGGTAACTCGTATGTAGCTCCCATTCTGGGATTTCTACACTTTATATACAAAAAGAATAGTGAAAACAAAACGATGGGATATATTAATGACGATGCGAAAGAAACTTCCTCAGACGTAAGGTATACCGACAATTGTATCCAGGTATACAAATGACAAATCAAATGACGCAGGGATGAAAGAATGTATTTTCCCCATAGAACACCAGGTCCCCACCCAATCAAACATTTCATGCGAGCTTGAAAATTCTCTTCCTCCACATCAGGGCAATTGCCAAAATTTCGGCCGCTGCAAATGCAGTCGCGAATTTCATTTGAGTGTTGTATCCCTGTGCAAAGAGAGTTCTGATTAATACCTGGTCCTCTGGTGTTTGCTCTTTGATGACTGTAATGGTTTGCATGAGTGTCGTTACAGTATCCGCTGGTAAGAATTGAAGTAACTTGGGCCTGTTGATGCTGTATGTGACACTTGTTACAATGGAAAGTCCGATGGATCCACCGAGGAAACGAAATTGATTGATAGCTGCTGTAGCAACTGCGATATCTCGATTGGCTGCAACGAAAGGAGTGATGATGATAAGAGTTCCGGTTTGCAAACCAGTACCGAGCCCAGCGAGTAGTTCGTATAAATAGGAGATTTTCAATAGTTCGCCATCGGTTGGAAGTGTAGATAGCAAGGCACAACCAATGATTTGAAAGGTAGTACCCGCCATAAGAACGAAGATAGGTGGAAGTTTGGCTTTGCTAGACAATGCAGCTCCTACGAATGAACCGGACGGAACGAGGGCACCATATGCGAGAAGCTTAACGCCTGCTGCAAGAGGCGAAAGTCCATTGACAGCTTGAAGGCGAAGTGGAATTTGAATAACGCAAATTGTGAAGACAATTCCCGTCAGGAAGGTGTTGCTGTATTTGTTAGCAACATCGCGCAAATTGAAGGGCCACAACTCACAAAATCATTCCCATCCAGACGCGATCTTCAACAAATCGCCAAGGGAAAACAGGTTCCATTATACCTTCCCTTTTAGTCACAAATCGCTCCCATACGAGGAACATAATGAAGCAGACTGGAGAGAGAGCTAGAAGCACAATGATAGAAGGACTTCCCCATTTAACGCCGGTTTCAACTTGCTGGAGGGCAGTAACGAGAAAAATAGAGGCAGCAAGAAGTAGCGCCGCACCTTCAAAGTCGAGCTTGTTGAGGGATCTGAATGTAAAGTTGTGTAATGCCCCGCGCTTTTTCAACTCTGGATGATTATGATACGGGAAGTTCCCCGGGAATGAGATCATCAAAACTATCGCTGCGAGACCTGCTGCTGGAACACTTAAATAAAAATCTAGTCAGTAAATGGAAAACCACAATGCTAAATGTGGTACGGGAAAACAAACTTGAGTAAAAAGACCCATTTCCATGTGGTATGCTCATTGATCAGCCCTCCACAAAGTGGCCCTAAGCAAATTCCCAGAGCAAATGTAAAGCTCACCAAACCGGCCATCTTTGTATATTGAGTATCGGGGACCATTTCATAGACGGTAACCATGGATAATGCATAAACACCAGAGCCACCAATTCCTTGGAATGCCCGAAGAACAGCAAGTATTTCGATTGAGTTCGCTGCAGCCGAAGCACCAGAGAATGCAGCAAAGACAATCAGGGATGCCATTAAAGAGATTTTGCGTCCGAAAACATCGCTCAACTTTGCCCATACAATAAAGAAACCTAATCATGTTAGTCCCCATAAGTAAGATGTGACGACGTGGACTTCACCAGTGTATGTGATCAAATACGCCGTAACGACCCAAGAGGCCTGGCCGAAACCCTTCAAGTCATTGGTAATAGAGACCAAACTAGTACTGACAATCGAAACTTCGAAATTTGGAAGAAAAAGGCCAAGACAAACGCTAAACAATACTGTTAGTTATGCTGATATTGCGAATAGAGTAGTTGATGTGAGGCGAACGCGAGAATAGTGATTTTGAGTCTCCACCCCGTTAAATGTCCTTTCTTAGGGTTGCCATTCGGATCATTGTACTCGTCTTCGAGAGACACATCTACTGCCGTAGACCAAGTCTTCACTCCTCTAGCTGTCTCTCCATCCGATGAGGACCCAAGGTTTCCCTTACTCATATTGATACTCTCTGCCATTTTGATGTACGGAGGCATCGACCAGATTTTACGGGGAAAAAGAACGTTATGTTGGGTAATTGAGATCCAGTGGCACAAAAGCTTGAGCTTCTAGAGGCTAAACCAGACTATGAAGAATGGAATGGCAAGAGGTGGAGCACATGTATCCTGCGGAGATGCTAAGCTCTTTTGTTTAGAAATGCGTTAATGGTTCGAGTGATTGAGTGATTTATTGTGGACCAATGCTTGTTCTATCGGACCAATACACCTCAAGGAGCCTGGCGTAAAACATTCTTGAATCTTGGGAACCTTGTAAAGGAAGAAGACGGCGTCGTACCCCGGAGAGATCAAGGGTGGAGGAGAAGAGTGGATACCATGGCATGGGACGGATCACATTCCTTGTCGATCCAGTATACACTATTCGCGAACTTAGACACGATTTTTTGTTAAATTAGCCTTGGGCCACGTTTTAGGATCCCCACATCAATTAAGATATCGCCTACTTGTTTGAATAGACAAGATAAATTAGAGTGTGTGATGAAAGTCACGATTGTTAAGATGCGCGAAAATCGTAGTCTTTGTGTTCTGATTATTTAGCAATAGAAGTAGAGATCGTATTGTGACATAGCAACCTGCACCTAGAAAATACACGATCGATCCTTCGCTGCAAGTACTGCAGAATGCTGTGCGCATACGTAAGTAAACAAAATCGTATCATATACTCCGTACACCCGCACGGCGGCAGTAAACATCACAACTTTAACTATACCTAATCAAAGGGCCCCCACAGTACCAGGGTAGAGCCATTGAAATCACTTAAATGATACCATGGACGCTTGTTTGGACTTAACGTTCGGATTTTAGTTTTCGGATTTTTCCTGGATCAATGAGAAGTTTGCGATTAGGTTGTAATGTGAGACGGGCTTCACCGTGCTTAAAAAATATATAAACCAACCCATGTTACATAATTTCCTAGTCGATTTACTGGCCCCTGGAGTCGAGGATTTGACGTGTTCAGATGTCGTGGTGACCCGTGAGGTTCACATAATATAGACTTTAGAAAAAGTCTGCCTAGTCCGTTGATAAAAATGGAATGAGCAGGTCAACTAGTTTTCAATATTTTTCAATCGTACCGTGCGGAATGTCATATTTCAACGCAGATCCCCTGCATCGGGATTATGTACAGATTTATACGACCTCGATAGTCCTTTCGATCGCAATGGTGTTGCCAGGGATACTCTCTTCCTGGGAACTTGCATGCCGAAGTTGTGCAGAACTTTCTCCATTAATGGTGGTAAGGTTGATATAGTCTGGCCGATAGTCTCTCAACTCGTTATAAGTATTTCCTTTGTAACCTTCTAAAGCTATCGACTTCGTTTTGCTTTGTTGATACTTGGATGACTTGATCTCAATGCCATATCGCTGGCTTAGACAAGTAGTAAATACCCGGCCTAATGGCCGGTATGTCGGTAGACAGGCACATAAGACGGCTGTCCCACAATGGATGAAAGACCAAAGCTCAACCCCATATTCGTCCACTAAATATATTATCAACATTGTGAACTGTGACGATGTTCTGAGGAGTAGCCTACCATGGATGGAATTCGGAATATAAGAGTACTTTGCTCGAAGAATACCCGTAAAAATGATGCTTTTGAAGTTAATTGCGAGGCTGGAGAAGCGAGCAAAGGGTACTAACAATATTCCAACCAAGAACATACAGATCAAAATGACTCTGTCTCTTTGAACCAATTGAAGGTTCATAATCAACTTTAGAGGGAGTATGATAATGATGGCGTCAATGACTGTTTCGACGATGCCCATGGCGAGAGCGAATGCATCATAGTTGAAGCAATAACCAGTCACCAGCGTTCCCCATAATCTTCTATCCGGGGCGACCGGCAGACAAACGACGGCTGTTGTTGGAATGACGACAGCACACCATAGAATACACAGGATACCCACCCAGAAACACCCTCTTCGAATTTGAGCCGTGGCAAACAAATTGCTATAGAGGCATAAAATCGAGAGTCTGATAAAACTTGTAACCACCGGATAAAATATAGAACCAATGATTAAAGCCTAGTTTAAGATAAGTTAGTGCTATAACACTGAAATCACACGATAGGTTACACGAACTTGACCAAGAAAGAATGTATCTTCAAAGCCACGCAAAGCACCTGCGAATCAATTAGCGCGATTGCAAAACAATAAACTATTCATTATACAAACCGCAAGTGAGAATTCCAAGGCCCGCTCCGAGAAACATGAGTGCACCTAGAATCCACCAGTCGTCTGATCGTATCTTTGACCCGATCGATACTTTAGATATAATCCGTAACGCGACAGCTATGGTAGCGATGAAAGTCATGATTGCCCCGACATAGATGTTGGTCTTAGATTGCCAGGGCAGTTCTTGGAACGTCGCCCAAGTCATATTTCCCCCAATCTGGGAGTCTGCGTAGTAACTCCATGTAACGAGAGGAAGTATCATAGACTTATCAATTAAATTTGATATCACACGAGGCAGAAGTACTTCTATCCTCTAGGTGATGCCGGTCCCACATGATCTACCTATATCTCACATCACCGCGCGTGGAGCACATACATAAATTGGGTATATGACTTTATAGCTAGAAATAGACGCGGACTTTTAAGAATTGATATGACTATGCATATTATGGCGCAGCAGACAGAGGCTTCAGGAACAAACTAGGAAGTGCTCGACATCCTTCGTGCTTATCTCACTTCCAAAATTACATGGTTATCATCATGAATTAGGGCCCTTGGAAGGGGATCCCGGCCTCGATACCCATTCCAATACTTTCGACTGCGAATGAGATGGAAGGACTAGCGGATCAGGATTGAAGCGCTGGTCGCTGAGGCTTGAGTTTTCTTAACACGATAAATACATCAGGCAAGGATGATTGAAAAGTGACATGGTAGAAGGATGCCAAGTGCATTAGACCGTGGCGGCACGTAATCGGTAAGAATTCTAGCCACGAATTGAAGGGCAGGGAACTAAACAACCTTGGCTTAAGTTCCAATGGCAGGCAGACGATTAAATGTAGAGATAGTGAATGCACGAATCAAATCGAGATGATGAATAGAGTGTTGGTGAAATTGAAAGCTTCTGATGGTAACCATGTAATTAAGATATGTAGAGCCGATGAGTACTGAAAATACCATTTGTAGATAGAGAGAAGAATGGGGGGATAGGGGAGGGCGGATTGACTCTGAGTCGGCGTCAATCATATTAATCTTTTTACACTAAACTATTAATGGTTAAAGTTTTGAAAGCGGTCAGCTAAACGAGTTTGCAATAAATAACAAATAAAGATCATTATTTATTCTAAACTATAAATGGATAAATAAAATTAATATCAAAATTTACATGTCCATATTCATCCATTCCGCATCCTATCTAGGTGCTTGCTAAAAGCCACCATTCGGATTAATAAAATCTGTGAATGGATCCATTACATCAACAACTATATTTCTCCATATTCTATCCATTCCTCATCTATCATGCCACCCTCATCTTCAATGCCTATCCCATGGGTGACGATGGACGGACACGATAGATTGTGGTACCAAATTTATTACAGCACGATAAACGGGCATATCAACCGTACCTTGCCTCAGTTCTGGGGGCAGGCATGAACTGGATCACATTTTGATCGTGTTCGCATCGATAATGTCCGTTACTTAGGTAGATCCACTGTCAATACCAGGCCAGATTGTGGAATCCGGCTAGAATCCGGAGATGTACCCTACAACGAAAAGTGGAACAACTTGCGACGTTTATGAACGTTGCATCTAATCTCGGCATCCCCTCCATGTGTGTGTATTGAATCTATCGAAAAGAACCAGCTGCACAACGGCTGTGTTGTTTGACCTATACCAGTTTCACAAATGGGCTAGCTACTTAGTAACAAGCCAATAGCCCAATTCTATTCCTGTAGATATTGCCACCGGAGGATGGTCAATCAGGAGGCAAGGGAAAATGGGAGCATGTGGCATCCAGGGATTTACCCCTGTCTAGAGTTACTGATTTGAACTGAATGCATCCTCATATTTTGAACTTCAAATTGATCTTATAGACGCTCATTAATTACTCACATATACCTATGCCTTAGATCTTTCGCCTCATTGACTTCCTACCATCATGGCTCCAGGTAGACTAAGCACGTCTACGACCAGTTTCCCTAGTTCAGAAGCCTCCTCAGTTTCTTCAGCTCTTGGTTTTGATCAAAGTCATCACGATGGAGATGTGCTTGAACCTTTAGCAGTGGTGGGATTTTCACACAAGTTCCCTCAAGATGCAACTACTGCAGAGTCTTTCTGGGAGATGCTTGTAGAAGGCCGTTGCGCTTCCTCGGAATTTCCTAGTGAGCGTCTGAACATAGACGCGTTTTATCAAGCAGATGAAAAGCAGGGTACAGTATGTGAACCTGATCTCCTTTGCCATCACCTCCACGTTTCAGCGTTCCCCACACTAATACACTGATCTGCGCTCTAGTTACCTCTTAGGGGCGCACACTTCATCAAAGATGATATTCGTGCTTTTGATGCACCGTTTTTCTCGATCACACCAGCTGAAGCGGCCGGCCTTGATCCCCAGCAACGAGGTCTGCTTGAGACAGCGTATAGGGCAATTGAAAATGGTAGGCCCGCATCTTCGATTTGTCAAAATCTGTCCTGACAATCACTAGCCGGAATATCTATGGAATCTCTTACAGGATCGAATACATCAGTACATACCGGATGCTTTACAGCAGAGTAAGTTTTCACTTTCGCCCTTTGATTGCCGGCATGAGTGGCCTTGTGATTTCTATCTTCACAATACTCATTGCTCTCATTAGTTACTTGATGCTCGTTGCCAAAGATCCGGAAATGATGTCAAAATACACAGCACCGGGTATTGCCTCCACAATGCTCTCAAACAGAGTCAGTTGGTTTTTTGATCTTAGGGGAGCTAGCATAACCCTCGATACTGCATGCTCGAGTAGTCTAGTTGCTCTTGATATGGCCTGTCAAGGACTGTGGAACCACACTGCCTCTACGGTAAGTTACACTATTCTTATTTCTACATAACCCGTTTTTTGACCCAGATACAGGCACTCGTCGCCGGCTGTAATTTGATTTATTCACCTGTTATGACCCTCGCTTTGGCCAACATGAGTTTTCTTTCACATGATAGTCGTTGCTATAGTTTCGACCATCGTGCGAATGGATATGGAAGGGGAGAAGGGTTTGGTGTTCTTGTTGTCAAGAGACTTTCGGACGCTGTCCGCGACAATGACACAATTCGAGCTGTGATTAGATCAACTGGTTCGAATCAAGACGGTCATACCCCTGGCATACACCAACCTAGTAAGGTTGCACAAGCTGCCTTGATCCAGTCTACCTACGAGAGAGCTGGTCTCTCTCTGGATGAAACCAGATTTTTCGAAGCTCATGGTACTGGTACGGCAGTCGGTGACCCAATTGAAGCTGCTGCGATTGGGGACGTGTTTCAGGATTATAGAAGCCCAGAAGAACCTTTGTATATGTAAGTCATTGCATTCCCACGTTTGAGATATTCCGATTCTAACACATTGATCCCAGAGGCGCTGTTAAAGCCAATATTGGCCATCTTGAAGGATGCAGTGGAATTGCCGGCGTCATCAAGGCGATTTTGACCCTGGAAAAAGGTGTTATCCCACCAAATACTAACTTTGAGCGCCTGAACCCAAATATCGATCAGGAGTTCTTTAATATTAGATTTCCCTTAAAAGCTATTCCGTGGCCCACAGATGGATTGCGACGAGCATCTGTTAATTCCTTTGGTTTCGGCGGTGCAAATGCCCACGCAGTCCTGGACGACGCTTATAATTACCTTCAACTTAGAAACATTAATGCTAATCATCGCTCGGTGGCTAAACCACCTTCGTTGGAAGACATTGGTCGGCCATTCGTACCTGTTGAAACGGACGCGCTGGCTATTCCTCCTCCTCCAAAACCGCTACCGAAACTGTTGGTCTTTTCAGCGGCTGATGAAAAGGCTCTCAAGCGATTATCTAATGCGTACTGTGGATATTTCACACCAGAACGTTTAATGTCTCAAGTAGATACTGCATACTTGAATAATCTTGCATATACTCTAGACTCGAGGAGGAGCTCTCTACCTTGGAAAGCTTATGCTGTAGTTCACTCTAAATCAACTCTCGAGAATATCCAGAGTTCGATTTCACAACCAGTTTTGGCATCAACAGGCCCAGGATTGGGCTTCATCTTCACAGGTCAAGGTGCACAGTGGTATGCCATGGGCCGGGAACTTCTACTATTCCCTGTATTCAAGAACAGTCTGTTGAACGCCGAAGAATACCTCCAAAGTTTGGGCTGCCAGTGGAAATTACTCGATGAGCTCCTAAAAAACAAAACCGATAGCAGAATCAGTGAACCCGAGCTGAGTCAATCTATCTGCACAGCAGTGCAGGTTGCTCTAGTTGATCTCCTGAGTAGCTTCGATGTCAAGCCCAAAGCCGTCGTTGGTCACTCGAGTGGAGAGATTGCGAGCGCATACTCCATTGGTGCTATTTCTTGCAATGCCGCCTGGCGTATAGCTTACTTTAGGGGCTCCCTGGCAAGCAAATTGGCTAGAATATCCACAACCAAAGGCTGCATGATGTCAGCCGGTTTGTCCGACCACGATATCCAGCCATACATCGGCAGGATTTCCATCAAGCCCGGCGACATGCCTTTGGTTGTTAGTTGCATCAATAGTCCTAAAAACGTTACTATCTCTGGTGACGAGCGTTACATTGAACGACTGCAAGCAATACTGGTTGAGGAAGGAATATTTGCACGCAAGCTCCAAGTTAACATAGCGTATCATTCTCCTCAAATGGCTGAGATTTCGGATGAATATTTGATGCATTTATCTAATCTGGATGCTGGGGACTTTGTTCTGAAGGATGCTATTATGATCTCTTCAGTTACTGGGTCTCGAATCCTTGGAAAGGATTTACGCAAAGGAAGCTATTGGGTCCAGAATATGGTTTCGCCAGTCAGGTTCTCTAATGCTCTTGGGCTTGTATGCTCACAATCCGCTAAAGCTTTGCGCAAAAAGCTGGACGGCAGCCATCGAAATTTTGTAATGGTTCACGATGTGCTAGAAATTGGTCCTCATTCAGCTTTACAAGGCCCAGTTCGCGATATACTGCACTCGATAAAGCGCAGCGGAAAAGTGAAATATCATTCAGCATTGATCAGACACCGTTCAGCCATGGACACAACATTGGAAGCCTGTGGAAATATTTTCTCGAGAGGCCATCATGTAGATATCGCGCGCATCAATCGACCAGCAGGAAAACTGGCCTCCCAAACACCGCCCGCAGTACTTACTGATTTGCCCGAGTATACCTTCGATCATACTACCTTCTATTGGCACGAGAGCCGCTTAAGTAAGGGCCTCCGATTCCGACGCCATGGTTTTAATCCTTTGCTTGGCACACCGGTGGCAGACTGGAATCCTCTAGAGGGGCGATGGAGACATGTACTAAAGTCCTCCGAATTACCTTGGATCGAGGATCACAACGTTAGTGTAGGCGAACTTTGCTGCTGTACTTTGCTAACTCCTTTTTAGATTAATGGTTCCATCCTCTATCCCGCTGCAGGTACCTTGGTAATGGCCATAGAAGCTGCGAAGCAAATGGCAGAAGACCGCACAATAGTTGGCTATGAGGTGAAAGACGTGACATTTCACACTGCTTTGAATCTCACGTCAAAATCAGATGGCCTCGAAACACAATTTCATCTTCGTCCTTTAAGGGACTCTTCGGATAAAGATAACCAATGGTCTGAATTTCGACTTTGTATCCAGGAAGGAGATGAGTGGGTTGAAACATCTCGAGGTACAATTCAGACAATATACGAATCAGAGGAAACTGTCATCGATTGTGGAAGAGAAGCCAGAGAAGAGCTTGCCAGTATTCGTTCCTTGCACCATCAGGGTATTATGTCCTGTTACCAGACAGTGCCTTCAGAGATTATGTACCAAGGTCTGGATAATTTAGGGTATCAATATGGGCCGTGTTTTAGGCCAATTTCTAAGCTACAGTACAGCGAGAAAGAAGAAGCGATGGCGGAAATCAACCTTTTCACACTTGAAAGCGATTCAAAACCTACACACTCTTATGTCATTCATCCGACTACTCTTGATGGCATAGTCCAGATGTCACTCGTTGCCATGACCCAGGGAGGCACGAAGACCATTCCGACCAGGATACCAACTCGCATTGGGCGACTTTGGGTGAGAGACAAAGGCCTTAGTGCTTCTTCCACCGAGTATGTAGATGCACACGCAGATATCAGAGAAAAAGGAGACCTCGGATCGGTATGCTGCATTTCTGTCCTCGGTAAAGCAGACGAAAGCCTTCTACTCCGTATTGACGATCTCGAAACGACCTCGGTCAACTCGAACTCGGCGTCTTCAGATCAGTCTAGCTCCAAGCAATTATGCTACAGTCTTCAATCGCGCCCTGACGTCGATTTCCTGGCTCCTCGAATTTTGAAGGAAAACCAACATTTGATCAGTGGCTTCGGCAAAGACCCAGCTGACTTGTTTTATGACATCGCTTGCCTTCAAACCTCATTTATTGCGGAAGTCCTCAGTGAAATTTATCAGAACAATTCTCGTCCCTTGAAGGAGCACCTTGGAAAATACATTGCATGGATGCAACAACATCAAGGAAAGCTTTGGATGAACCCACGTCACGGCATCGGTGCTGATATCGATCGACTTCTTGGTGATGCATCGCACCGTGAGAATCTATGTGAAAAGATTAAAGCTGACGGCCGTGGTACGATCTTTGTTAAGATAGGCCAAAATTTGAAACAGATCCTAGCGGGTGAAGTAGACGCGCTTGACCTTTTCGTCAAGGATGATCTCTTGAAGAACTATCACCGAATAAGAAACGCCAAGAGCAGCGGCATGCATCGATTTCAAGAATATTTGGACCTTTTAGCTTTCAAAAATCCTGAGATGAAGTTCCTCGAAATAGGCTGTGGCCCTAGCTCAATAAGTGAAGTTGTCTTAAACGCACTCAAGCTACAAGAAGAGGCGAAGGCTGCCTCTGCTGTCCCCAGATACTCACAGTATACTCTGACAGATGGCTCGGCTTCATCTATAAAAGAAGCACAGGAAGCATTTAAAGCTTTTGATCGACTAAATTTCATGATTTTAGACATCGAAGAAGACATCACGAAGCAAGATTTGACACCGGGCACATACGATGTCATTGTAGCTGCTCACACAATTTCAGCTACCAAGAATTTGGCTTCCACGGTACGAAAGCTCCGTTCGCTCCTGAAAACGGCTGGTAAACTCATCCTTCTTGAGAACACTCGTTCTGGAACGCTTGGAGAATTTGCTTTCGCTCTCCATCCCGATTGGTGGAATGCTAATGAGGATCAGCGATTTAATAGTCCATATATTTCAGAGCAGAAATGGCATGAACTTTTAGGGGAGAATGGATTCACAGGCGCAGATATTGTTTTCAGGGACTATGAAGTCGACGAATGCCATGAATGGAGCATCATAATATCTACTGCAGTAGAAAATATTTCTCAGCTCGCGCCACCTTCAGTCATTATCATCGCCGACCCCGAATCCACGAATCAACAAGAACTCGCGAAGCGTTTCCAAGCTCAACCAGACCTGAAGCCCGTTAAAGATTTTACCGTGATGTCTCTCAAAGCAGCTGCGACATCACCCCTTGTTTCTACATCCGCAATTCTGTTTCTGAACGAAATAGAACGCCCTTTGCTTAAGGACATTGATGCTACAAACTTCACGTACCTTCAGACCGTTCTGTTGGCGGCACGAAAAGTTCTCTGGGTAAGTGATAGCAGCATGGGTCCTGAATCGTCTCCCGACTTCGGGATGATCACTGGTTTGTCCCGAGTCTTGAGGGCCGAGAACAATAAATTGCAAATGGTCACATTGACTTTGGAAGCTAAGGATATCTTCTCTGACCGTAAGGCCGCTGATCAATTGATCAGCAAGATGACTCGTGTGTTTTTGAAGGTACTCCTCGGCTCAATTGACGAGAGTTATGAGACAGAATATGTGGAGAAGAATGGTCTTATTCACATCAACAGAGTCATTGCCTCACCACAATTAGATGAGCAGATTGCCGCCAAGGTCGCTGAGCAACAATACCAGGTCATGGAGTTCGCCAAAGCTCCACCACTCAAGCTGGAAATCGCGACGCCCGGACTTCTGGATACTTTGCAATTCATTGAAGACGACTTGCATAGCAAACCGCTAGGGACACGAGAAGTTGAGATCAGGGTGAAAGCTGTTGGTGTCAACTTCCGAGATTGTCTTCTTGCGCTTGGAAGATTGGATGTTGGTGTCTTTGGGTGTGAATTTTCTGGAGTCGTTACTCGTATCGGATCAGAGTGCACAACAGTCAAACTGGGCGATCGGGTCAGTGCTGGATATCTTGACTGCTACCGAACTTTCGCACGGTCGAAAGAAGAATGTGTGCTTCCAATCGCAGATGATATGTCTTTTACCGAGGCTGCTGCTATCCCAACAACTTTCTGTACAGTCCACCACGGTCTCTTCGAACTTGCCAGATTGCAAAAGGGTGAATCGGTACTTATCCATGGTGGCGCTGGTGGAACTGGACAAGCTGCTATTCAATTGGCCCAACATGCAGGTGCTGTCATCTATACTACCGTCGGCTCAGAAGAAAAGAAACAATTACTCATGGATACTTACGGAATACCTGAAGAACACATTCTCTACTCCAGAGATACCTCATTCGCACAAGGTATCATGAGACTTACTCATGACCAAGGAGTTGATGTTGTATTGAATTCTTTGTCTGGGGAAAGTCTCAAAGCTTCATGGGACTGTATTGCTCCTTTTGGAAGATTCATCGAAATTGGCAAGAAGGATATTCAATCTCATCATGCTTTGCCTATGTTTCCATTTTCCAAGTGCGCAACATTCAGCGCCGTGGACTTGGCTACCATGACTCCAGCACGGCCTTTGCTCATCCGAAAAGCATTTACCGCCGTCATGAATCTTTTCAAGGCCGGGCAGATACATACTGCCAAGCCATTGCATGTATACAAGATATCGGAGATTGAGAAAGCTTTCCGTTTCATGCAAAGTGGTAAAAATTCTGGCAAGATTGTTATTGACATGGACGAAGCAGAGAAAATTCCAGTTGTGCTAACCACAAGACCAACTTACAACTTTGATGCGGATGCTTCGTATATTGTGACGGGTGGTCTCGGCGGCCTAGGTCGCAGTATTTCTCTCTGGCTAGCTGATCGCGGGGTCAAACATCTCATTCTTTTGTCAAGATCTGGAGCGGTCACGACAGAATCACAAACTCTACTAGGACAACTTAAAAAGAAAGGCGTCCGAGTCGAAGCTCCAGCTTGTGATATTACAAATTCCTCGATTCTAAAGCAGACTCTAGAAGACTTGAAACAGAAAATGCCTCCAATCAAAGGCTGTATTCATAGTGCTATGGTTTTGAGGGTAAGTAACATTCCCAGTTGATATCCTCATCAGCTTATCTAACATAATTCAGGACTCCGTCTTCGAAACCATGACATACAACGACTGGCAAGCTAGCGTCGGTCCCAAAGTCGCAGGGTCTTGGAACCTCCACAGCCTTCTCCCTCGGGACCTCGAATTCTTTGTCATGCTCTCCTCCGTATCTGGTATTGTCGGTCAAGGAGGTCAAGCAAACTACAGCGCCGGAAACGTGTATCTTGACGCGCTAGCCCGTCATCGCATAGCCCAAGGTCTCAAAGCCTACTCGCTCGATCTGGGACCCATGCTCTCCTCAGGTTTCATCGCTGAGAACCGCGAAATGCGCGAGCGTTTCGATCGCTTAGGTACACTACTCGATGTCTCCATGCCTGAACTCTTTGGTCTACTCGATTATGCATGCGACCCCACCCGCGTCAGTATAGGCATGAATCCAGAAGAGGTTCAAATAGTTACTGGACTTAAAACACCCGCGGACCTCAGAGTAAGAGGGGTTGACGAGCCCTCATGGATGCTCTCTCCCATGTTCAGTCATCTATACCAGCTCGCTGGTTCTCTTTCTGCTACAGCATCTTCCTCTTCCTCTTCCACAAATGTCGATCTTCCACTCGTCATGTCGCAATCTGCGACCCTGCTCGACGCCGCCACAGTTATCGCGTCGGAATTATCCAAACGTTTAGGTAAAATATTGTCAATACCAGTGGAAACCTTCGATCTTGATAGACCAATTCACACATATGGATTAGATAGTTTGGTGGCGGTAGAGTTGAGAAATTGGTTCGCTAAGACATTGAAGGCCGACGTGGCGGTATTCGAAATTGTCGGTGGAGCGACATTCAACGAGATTGGGTTAGCGGCGGCTGGAAAAAGTTTGTTTAGAAAGGCGGAGTGGTAAGAAGAGAAAGTGAAATTGAAATTCAAGATGGTTATTTTTGATATGGCGCGGGAGGGTGAAATAGGAGTGTAGAGTTCTGGGGAATGGAATGCGTATTTTTTGTGGCATTCTAGTTTGCGCGAGCAGATACTCTTATTTTGGAGGCACTCTGTGGTTTTTGTCTTTTCTGTATTTTATCGCTTCTAGATTCCCAGGTTGCATGATTTGATTTTAGATTTTTAGTTATCCTCTTGCTCCTATCATCCATGCTACCTATATAGCTTTCAATATACCGTCCTACGATTCATAAATACTGGGAGCACCTATCTCATAGGGAAAAAAGATGCATACATATATAAATACCTACAAACCCCAAATCTATCATAGGCTCCTTTTTTTCTTATTCACCTCCTCCATCTTTGTCACTTCAATATCACCCTCCCAATCTGTTTTCAAGCTTCGACCAATTAGACAATAATAATTTATTGTTTCAAGATCATGAAATAGAGGAGGCACAGTGAAGAACCCAGAGCGGGATAAACAGAAATATACTAACACGGCGGAGTCAGGGACGATGGTAGCTCAAATGATGCATGGGCAGTATTGACATTGTTGAGCTGTTGGAGCGATTATAATTTTGAGTCAGCGAATTCATACAATCAGGAACAAAAATTGGACGAAAACTTTCGGAATGATCAAGTAAGATACAAAGAATTGAGATATATGAATTGGAATCTCGTAGCTCGCCGTGATCGTTAACCCATTCACACTTGAACGTAGCCCAAAAGTAACCATCCCCATTGATATTTTCACCACCAGCACTTTGAATCCGGAAAAATCCCATAGAATATCTTTCTCAACAACCACATGTCGCAACAAACTCTAGTATAAACAAGCTAGCCACAGTCGAACCTGATGGTCAAGGAATGACGTGACGAGAACCATAGGGTAAAGTCCCTGATAGCTAGGAAGGATTTCCTTATTGTAGAGCTTCATGCTCGAGAAGCATTTTGTAGTATTTAGTAGAACCAGTCTATCGCGTATGATAAAGAGACAGAATTAAACTTGGCGGCAGAAAGGTAGAAGGAGCAGAAGCGGCATCGGAGGAACAAATTTGGGCGTTTTGTTTTGTTGCACTGCACAATTAGGATTTAATCGGCCGGGGTAATCAATCACTCACAAGAGGCAGTGATATCCACGGTAAGGTTTAGTTCGGGCTTTGTTTCCTACGAAATGAAACAAATAATATCACAATTACAGCAGCCCAAGCCGTACTCCAGACCTTGCATCGGATTATCCGTGACTCAACACTTTCATCCACAGTCAAAGTGCACTCCTGCCTATATCCACCGCAATCCCTTCCCATGAGTCCCAATGTTAGACCCCTTGATACCGACGAGGCCTTTTCACTTTGTAGACCATCGTTTTTGACCTTGATAGTATCGGAGAATAATTCTAGGCTGGTTCAATAACAACCTTATAGAATATCTTCGAGGCTGGGATTGGAATTACTACTTTGAGCGGAAAAGAGGGCAGAAAAGGAGCGAGGGGGTGCGGGGGACGAGCGGCGGATTCGACAAGAAGCCAAGTCTCGCGCTTTGATCGAGGGATAGAAGATAAGACCGACAACGTTCGGAGAATATATACGTGCCTGCCACAATAAGCACGGGGTAATAGCATTTATTGTTCAATATTGATTTGAGTGACAACCCTACTGAAGACTACTCAAAGGACATGACCGAAGGCGTAGATATGAAACCTTTTCCCATTTCTCGAGAATGATCCTCCAGAATTCCGTACTTCCCAAGATCTTATCCATAAGAAGCCCTTGTCAGGCTAACATGCAGAGATAAAGCCGAGCTTCAGCACGTACAAGAAGCAGCCCAAAAACCTCAGCACCCGGTGCAAAATAACCATTTGCTCGAACCTTCGTAATCTAACAATCTGAATTAACCTTTCTTACAGCCCATCTCGTCTGCGCCTTAAAATCCGTGCGCTCCTTTCCCGTAAGGTTCTTTAATCCTTCCTCCCTGAGCTCAGCGAACATCTCAAGTGCCTGGTCTTATGTCTCATTGGAAGTCCATCCATCACGGCTAACGAACCCAGCTAACGAATCCCAAAAATCTGCTCGCTCATTCCAACCCTCACCGTCTCTATAATGAACCTGTAGTTCTTCTTCCGTGAAGTGTATTGGACAAGGAGTATTGAAGCCTAATTCGTCCCAATGACTGTGTATCTTACATGTTAATAGTATTCTGAACATAATAGAACGAGGAGTGAACGAACCGTTCGATTCGAATGGGGCATTGCCGAAAAGGTATAATATCTCCATCCCAAGTGTTCTCAGCAAAATGTGCCGTTTCTCTCCTTGTTCGGCCATGATGTATGCGGAGAATCTCGCTGAGCAATGGATTGTTTTTTATCGGTTTCTGTTTCGTAAGTGTACAGGATGATAGACTTTTCAACTTGCTTTCTCATGCGAGCTTTTTCATCACCCTCTTCGAGGCTTTCGTAATTCTCTGGGAGCTTTAGTAGCACCTGGCTATTATAATCCACTAGTTTCGGATGCCGGAATTGAAGGAATAGAGGGCCAGCCCATGTATCCTGCCAGTCAATGAGACTAGTAATTTGATTGCCTTTCACAAAGAGATTTGCGTAATGAATATCTTAATGCCAAAGGGTAGAGCAGGAAAGCTTTTTGTTTTGGGGGAAAGGTATGATATAGTACTTAAGAACATTTTGTAGAGTGAAATGTGAGAACTGGGCGAATTCTGAGCTCTAGATGCGATAAACACATCTTTTGGCGCTTTTGGAACAGCAAAGTTACTTATCCAAGCAATCTCCCGATTAGCCATCAATGTCAGATAATCCTGTGGGTTTTCCCCTACATATTGGCATTAGCACAAGGTAGTCATATTTGCGTGCAAACGGGTTGAATTTACAAGGACCTCGGTCAGTGGCCATCGACGCACGCTTTCCATTCCAAAAGTCTCTATCAACAACTGGTCCGATGGCAAAACGCTCTGCCACAACTCTTTTTAAATCTGCAGGAACATCACCCACAATCTCAGCTGCTTCACATCCTGGAAATGAATCGTTTGCGAAGTAAATATTGCCATACCTAGTCTAAGATTAGTGCCTTTCTTTGGATACCATTTCCCCCGCGAAATACAAACCGGGTGAAAGACACTGAGAGTAGGATCGTTTTCATAGTTATAGAGTTTCGTGCTCAACTCAGTTATCAATATTTTACTTATACAACTTTCTGCATTGATCTAGTAACTGCCTCACCCCAGTGATATAACCCAAGTCCACAACGTACCAACCCGGCGAAACCTGAGGCAAGAGTGCCTTCCAGTCCGGAATCGTACATGGCCATGGATCATCTGATTTGATATCGCAGTTAACTTGATTGCAGTTTCCTTTACTATTTCCACAAGGGCTCTCTTGTTTCGGGTAGCAACATATTACGCCTCTCACAATCTCCCGTCACATAAAAGCAGCGACAGGACAGGACAGGATAAAGAAACGAAGTGGTTCTTACTTAAAATTAAGTTTCGGAATCAAATCAAAGAAGATCCTTCTCATTAAATAGACCTTCGTGTGCAACACGATCCCACCATCTATCGCAGTCCCACCTAGGTGGTTCTGACAGCTCCCGACCTCCTAAATCAAATTCTTTTCAACAATCGCTTGACAATTTCAATATACCATAATGCAGGCATTCCATTTGACTCATTATATATGGGCCTCAGAAGATAGAATCTGTGATGATCGATCTATTACATTTGGTACAGGTTGTTTTGGTACCTCATTCGATATCATTTACTCACCGCGAAAATTGCCAATTCAACATATCTATTGGTACATCACGATAGATTTCTCAGTATTATGAGGGCTAATCGTCAAAAGGGTATAGGCATCGAAAATTTTAAAGAGCAGATCCGTTTGTTTAAGGAACCATTCGCGAAACTGATGATGGATATCGCCCCTAAACAATTTTCAAAAACTACTTGTTTGATTATCTCTATGTATCGTTCACAGCTCTCGATGCAACAAAGAATCAGAATAACAAAGTTATTGAACCTAGTTTCAAAGGATCACTTCCCCTATAACTTCTTTCTGTTCCTGACTAATGCCTAACTATATCAGGAAAGTAGTTACAATCGATTAAGTCCTTTACATCCCGTTGGATCCGATTTATAATCACTTCATCGAATCTGGATTAGTATCCATGTCTTTGTAGCCTATCCAAAGTTATTGCTGGTGATGGTACCGGTACAGTATGCTTCTTCAAGGAACACATTGATCGGGGTCTTATGAACAGAGTGGCGTAAGGTCAACCATGGATATGTGGGCGGATTGCAGCTGCTTTCGAGACGAAAAAGCTGCGCCCTGATATACGCATTTGTTGCCTACACAGTGCGGTCGTTGGGAAGAACCGTGATGTCTTATAATTACAGCAGTACGCTTACGTTCCCCGACGAAACTTGCCAAATGGAGCGACGAGCTGGGTTTTGATTCTGCCCGTATATATAAGATCAATCCTGAAACGTAATCAGTAAAATCGAACCCGATTAAGAGTTTAATTTACTACTATACCTGAAATACAATTGACTTTATCTTTATCTTTATCTATACATACATACATATATATATATCCATATAGGTGCTCATTCTACTGTGAATAACACAGACTAAGCAAACTATCAACGGTGAAAACGAAGATATCATCTATTATACTTTCGATGCGATTAATTATGATAGAAAGAGGATGAATCTAATAATAGCCGCATAGATGTTGTAGCAGGTGCAATGATAGATATATATACTTTTGAATTAGAATAAGGCAGAGAGAATGAGGATCTTCTTGCAGGGAGGACTGCGATTGCAACAAATGCAATGTTCAAAATGGTGACAAAACCCTAGCTGAAACAAGGCTCGATCAAATATAAGGGAATACATTATGCCAGATATATCCCCGTCCAACGACTCAATATAGGGTATCCAATAGTCCGGACTACAATCCAACAATGAAAAGCTTTTGAATTCCCGAATTGATTTGGGATATTCAAATCAATTGAAATAATGGATTATGTTTAAATTTTTATGATTTTTTGAATATCAAATATAATTAGAATATTCAAACTATTTGAAACATTGGATTATATTCAAACATTCAAAGAATTTCGATCATTGAAAGCTTAAATCTAGTTTGCTAGTCTGGACTATTGGACACCCTGACTCAATATAATCTTCATCTTACAATTATTTCAATCTCTCTGTCATGAGAAGATATATTGAAAGCACTACTATTGCGTGATATTCCCAGCCTCTTCTCCTCTTTCCTCCAATTACTTGCTTCATAGCCTCGAATAGATAATCACCAAGTATATTCCTCAGGTCCTCAATAGATGCCGCCCTATCTTACAAAAGTGTGCTCCGTCTAGATGAACCTCGCCACATCTCTAATATGAAATCCACGTCTTCATTATAACTGACAAGTGAGCGAGCAGTATCAGTGAATTTTACACACCCCGGCTCTCTCATATGACTTTCCCTAGTCCATTCGAACAGATTGGTTCCGAGAACACGCTCTACCTTGCCCAACTTGGCCACTCTCGCAATAGCTTTAGCCTGATTAAGGCCTTTCACTTGGGATAATAAACTAACATTTGCATCCTCGCGGCTGAGGTTCCCAACCGGTGTTCCCTGATGAAGTATAATTTCATTTGACGGATGGGATTATAACTCGCGACTCTTAAATTTATTAACGAGCTTTCGTTTGCTAGGCGAGTCACACACTTCTGAAAATGACTCCGAACCTCTCTTCTCCCCTCTGCTCACAATTTCTGACTGTCCACCAGCAAGAACATCGCACCTACGATCATTAAGCACAGCTTCACTAGCGATTTGAACTGATGAATTTCCAATCGACGACAACTGCTGACCCTTTGTGTACCGCGCAATATAATTTACTGCATTCAACAATGAATATATGGAATTGGGATTGGTTTTGGAAGTAGCCAGACCGGCGTAGATAGCAGATGCATTCCGATCTATCCACCAGGTTATTTAGCATGAGATGCTCCTAGAAACTATTCTAGCTAGAACTGTACTTCTTACCAAATACAACGGTCGTTATCGAAGAATATTTACCTGTTTATAACAGTATTGATTGCGCAGATATACTTTCAATATATTTCAAGTTGAAATCGAAACCCCAAATGCTTTTCGATTTCGATCGGGAAAAGTTCTTTTGATGAATGGAGGTTCTCCTGCAATTCCAATCCACGAATTTGTCTTGGAAAGAAACTGATCAGAAAGATTGTACATTTCAAAATGGAGACAAAATCGTTGGGTACTAATTGAATATCTCTGGAAGGACATTCGAGAGGGATTTGCTGGTTTGATTAATTATTGAATATAATATTGATATCAAGGATATGTTTAGATCATCATAAGAATCCACATATTGATACTTAAAAAGAATGTAGATTCTAATTATGTCTTTTATATATTCAATGTAAATTTCGCAGAACCCATGGGAGCTGAATAAACAAGGGTTCAATTGTATCCTTAGAATTTACAACTGGAGTTCGAAAACTCGAAGTCTGAAATGATCAATCATGGGCAACTATACGCATATGATCGAGCCATCACAATCGGCAAAACTACCTGGTAGTGTTACGAATCGATGAATATACAAATTACCAAAATAGAGTAACAATCCATTATTATCATAATCTCATAGGATGATTGAAAGAACCGCAATTAAAGATGACGAACTATAATCATCTTCATAACAAGAATCTATCCGTCATTTCAGTAATAATTGAAGTAAGACACTTTAATTAATCGGCGGCAATATCGCGCGTATCTGTTGGCAATGAAGAAACTATTTTGATGGTTAATTCTCCATTGTTAATGCAGGACTACTGCACTTACGACTGCGCTCCACATATGCCACACCTATCAGTATTGAAAGTGGATGAAGAATAAAAGGATATGACTGCATGCAAATGTAACATTATAGCTCATTAGCTTTCCTCGACTGATATCCATATAAATCGTAGAAAATATCTTTGATTGCGTGGGAATGTGAAAACAAACATAGGTTAGTTCTATCCGGTCAACTATGGTATCTGATGAGATCACGGTGCTCGCCGTATACAATCCACATAAATGTATCGTTCCCGGGCGATAAGCTCGTATGAGGAAATAACTTCACATGAAAATTTCGGGTATTTCGGCAAGCTCATCATTTTTGCTACTCCGTATCCCGAATCCAACCATGATTTTCGAATCCCTGTGTTGGAAGAAGTCGGATTGTAACGTCGTATGGAGTTTCCTGAGTACCGGGTTTGAACTTATTAGGCTGCTGGGGACTTGTTACTCAAATTGCAGAAGAAGTGTAAGCGGTGAAGAACCGCGACTGTAAAGCAAAACAATATGATACATTGATGATTCAACGAACGAGATTCGTACTGATTTGGATCGTTTGGTGTGTTTTTGTGTATCTGAGTAATGCTCATGGCCATGAATTGGTACTGCCCAGCCCTATGAATGTATAGGTGTCGAAAGGTATGTGATTGCTCCGCCACGACCTTGTCATGGCCTTCATTTCAGACATGGTTGATGAAAACCTTGATGGTTCACCGCAAACGAAGAAAATACGACTGTACTCGGATATCAAAGTAAATCTTGATGTTATAGGGAAAAAAGTAGACCAAGCTCTGTCCGGCGCTTGCGGAACTCGTAGAGGATCTTCGCGGTTTTTCTTCAAAGACTTGCAATTGATTAATGGATGGACGAGAAGTGGAGACCGACTGACATGTCTTTTCACTATACCCCAATGGATCAAATGTACGAGTAAGAGCGAGGTGCAGATGTGAAGACGTGCAGAAAAGTTTACCCACCTGATATCGGCTCACGTGCCATGCATGTTCCCGAAAGGATTGAATCAATCTCACGCGGAGTTGCATACTTTCCGACCGCACGAGCATTGTCACATCTGTAACTGGCTAGTTATCCTCGGTGGCTTTCTTGGAGCCGACTCGGATGACCATTAAGGTATCAAGATAACCTGACTATCAATCACAAAATAGTAAGCAAGCAAGCTATCGAAATTCTCTCCCGCCGTGACCATATAGTACTTCCACCCTTGGTAGAACAATTGGATCACAGCTATTCAGTATTCTTCAATTGTAACGGCTATGCTTCTCTTTCCTTTACTTTGACTTAGATACTACATTGATTGCATTTCTGCTGCATTATTTTGATATAAGCATACACAAGAAGGTAAATAAGGTTCATGATAACGATCGGTTCTGGTGAAGATGCTTTCCCCGAAAGGTCCGGGCATAGATTAATGGAAATCAGAGCGGAGAGGATTTACGGAGTAAGGTGGGATCCACTTGTTATTCCGACTACCCGATCACTTCACTTCACTTCACTTCACAATTCACATTTCACACCGCCTCGAATCACAAATTGTGAACATTAACTGCATTTTTCATTCCCGAACCACATTGGCATAAGAATTTGGAAATTTGAGAAAAGAGCAAATAAGAGCAAGGAAAGATCAATTAATCAATATAGTAACATTTTCCTGATTATTTTGAAAATTTTATCTCATCTTTTGCGACATCAGCCGTTTGGAAGGGGTCATAACTGTCAGAGCCCCTCGTCCGTCTCAAGATAGCGGCTATTTTCAGATGGCAGGTTGTCAGGTATATTTTTGTCATTTTACAGGGCTTACATTCATGCAAAAATACATCTACCCGTACAACTTGAGATGATGGTAAGGATTGATGAGGTGAATATGATTGCTATTAATATGGTCATCAATCAACCATGAGACGGGTGGCTTTTTTCAAACTGTTTCTCATTATACTTTCTACCTGTCAGTTTGTAACACAGAACATACAAGATGGCTAGACATCGATATTAGCCACATCTATTAATAACCAGTTACGATATTATCCATCATCAAATGGTACTATACATACACATACAATGAAATGAAATGTCAAGAGGATGATTGTATCCTACCTAGATAGGTATCCACATGTAACATTACCTGTGGCTTATGATGATGAAGATGCAAAAGTATTTGAAATTATATGTAAGATTATGAAGTCATAATATACCCATATATAAAGTTCTCAATTCTTTTTGCTTGTGACATTCCTTTTTCTACGAAATATCGAAAATGATCCAATCCCTGCTCATGATACTATTCGTTCTTCTCTCCTCCCAATGATCAATGTCACTAAATGTTGAAGAAATGATCTGTTGGTTCAGAGAAGATAACTACGAATGACTTGTCAGCCAGTAAAGTTCATGAGAGATTTAACCCCGTAGTACCTTGCAGGAAGCAGGGGTTCAAGATATGCTCTTGTGCATGATTCCTTGCCCACATACAATTTTGCCGACAACTCCGCTATAAAAAAAGAGACGAGAGATAATTTGAATGGAATTATCCTTGCTTGTACCCTTGTCCACAACCTATTAACTGCACCTTTAAGCGCCGACATCTTCTGTAAAGAATCCAATCATCGATCCAATCATCAGCCCTTTCATAAACTATCCCCAATATCCATCATTTTTTATATCCAATGATAACCTTTATCAACTTTATCGCCAATAAAACTATATTTCTCTTGCCGTTGTGATATTTGTGTGTAGCTAGAATGAGATCTATTGGATCTCTAC
Source organism: Stromatinia cepivora (assembly GCA_014898415.1). Lineage (NCBI taxonomy): Eukaryota > Fungi > Ascomycota > Leotiomycetes > Helotiales > Sclerotiniaceae > Stromatinia > Stromatinia cepivora. Next base: position 1,452,786 of record RCTD01000001.1, on the reverse strand, counting down.
TCGACTTCAGCTATCCTAAATTGGGAGTATCTTCAAAAATGATGGAAAATTGCCCAAAAGGATCCGTCACAACCATCTGCATATGAAAGGCCCCGTTTTGTGCATTTTCAATCCCGTTCTGCATGGCAGTGGCTGCAGATCCAAGATGTAGATATCACGGCAACCAAAGACAGAAAAGCGCAGTGTGCAGGTAGATTTTTATTGTTACCTTGCCCTGTTGATTCTTAAACCTCTTAACCCGCAGATCTGGAAACGCTTTTCAGAGGCTTTCAACGACCTGCCTTAAAACATCAAGACGTCTCATAACTCCGATCTCACAGATTCGATACCAATTTTTGGTATTACCTCAAACCTCAACTTCATCAGATATCACGGATCAGACGACGTCCGAATCTTTCAAATGTCTTGATGCAATGATTACCGGGTCTTCCTTACAACAACAGCTGTCATCTCATCTTTCTACCGCATAATATTCCCCCGCCGCTCGGATGCCCGCTGTCAGAAAAGATCAGATAATCATCTCAAGGGCTTTTCCCTTCAAACCGTATCTTAGACATTCTGCCATCATCTCGACCAGGAGTACCCTGCCTGATACGAGCTACGAGGGAGAGCATCTCCTCCAGCCCAGTGATCACGTTCCTGGTGCGTGAGGATATAGGTAGAGATACGCCTCGCTATCAGCAACTTTTGACAACAGCGCTGTGTTATCGTCGATAGCATTCTTTTACGGTGTACGCAATTTACTTTCGTTAATCACAATTCCGCTGGTTCGGAAACTTTTTATTATTAAGATTTTTTAGACGATACAACGAACCATACCAACAATACCCTTTTCTTATTTCTTCCACCTTACGGCTCGATACCCAGGACTTCTTTCACATTATATCAGTTCTTTCTTCGTTCAAAGATATAATGGGAAGACTTATTAAGAATCATTGGGCACGTCTAATAGTCCTCACTGCCGCCATCTGTTAGTATTCACTAGTATTAATTCCATCTGTACATAAAGCTAATACGAAATACTCCAGATCAAGTCGCAGCCGCAATCGAAGGATTCTTCTGGCCCAAGATCTTCTGGGATTTCCTCACCAAAAATCTCGACGGAGCAGTTAAACCCCTTCCAATACTACAAATAATAAACTTGCTCTTCGGTCTATTTATGCTAGCTTGGGAGTGGCCACTCGGATTTCTAGTCGGCACTGCATTTCACCGCAGCATAGAGGCTCGATTGGTTGTTCTCCCTTTAACGGCCTTGGCTGCCGCATTATTATACCAAGCGACCAATCCCGCCATTTACTATACAATTGGGCTGGTGGTATATTTCTGGGCCTACAGCGAAGGAGAAGTAATAGTCGGTGTATGGAAACTTCCGCCTCGACGATCTACAACGGGGAAAGTATAGTAGAGAGGACGAACGAAACGAAACGACTTGAGGGACGGAAAATGGCATGGGGGAATATTGGGCATCGGTATTGGCATGGACATATATGAATGACTATGACTTCTCAGTCACCCAATTGCACAGAAAGGGTTGCATATCAGGGTTGGAGTTTCTAGGGACTTTTGTTTATGCATCAGCGGCTGGCGTTTAATCATGGGTGAGGGTAAATGTTGATGGAAGGGGTGAATATTGATGGAGATGATATGAAGATGGATATGGATATGGAGACGAAGATGGGAATGTGGAGCATGATTGAAATTGACCACATTTGATTGTCACTTTTGAACTAAAAGATATCGTCTAGTCTATCCTTAGCTATTCAACATCTGGCAATAGGTTGATTTTGGATGGAAATGGAAATGAAAGAGGGTATTCCGAGAGTCAAATTCATATAGTCAAATTCTCGCATCTCATATGCTAGATATGATATGTATGATAAAATATGCGCCAACTGTTTAATATCAATCAACCCCTCAATAATTCTCCAAATCTTTCACTTCCAATCTCTTTTTGCTTGTTAACCCATTTTCATTGTTGCGGTTACGGTTGTGAAGATATATTGGTATAGGTATTTATACATAAAATCCAACAAACAATAAATCAAACCAACTTGCTCAGTACAAAGTATCCAGCTCGATATTCATTATAGGCGGAAATTCTAGGTCCGATGTAATATTCATATAGAATAGGAAGCTCGTTTATATAGGAAATTGTTGGTATCACTTCGGTGGTACCAATTTGCATAGTACTATTATGGTATTGTTTTTATTCATTCTTGATTGCATATTGAAGGGGAAGGGCCCAGAGTTCGCTAGGTACGGCTTCCTATGTGAGGTTGGTCACATGACGTACCGACAGAAATCAATCGAATCAAATCAAATTAAGTAAAACGCCTTCGATTCATGTCTCGGTGGTGCTTGGGATGTTATGTTATGTTGGGGGATTGGGGTTTGGAGGTTGGGGGTTGGAGTTTGTTTGGTTGGTGGAAGGATATAATTTCCAAGCATATCGATAACAAGTACGGTACTTTGAATCAATTATAAGAAATTGAGTAATTACTTAATCATTCATTAGGATCTTAAGATCCTATACTGTAATACCTATTTAATATTCTACTAGGTACTTATACTCTCAACAACATAACATCTATTTATCCACCTTACTTGAATCATAATTCCTAACTAATCGTTATTCCATTTTATATATCTAGAATTTCATACATCGTATATTATATCTCAATTCTTATTCCCATCCCTATTTCAACTCTTCTCCTACTTCGTCATATTCCCAAATATATATCTACTAGGTAAATCGATCTACTCTACTTTATAATCTTGATTCTAATCTTTAAAATATTTCTCGAATTTTGAGATATTTATTATTGAATACTGATTTTTGAAGTAGAGAGAGAGTATAAATAAAGTATAGAGTATAGAGTATAGAGTATAGAGTATAGAGTATAGAGTATAGAGTATAGAGTATAAAGTATAGAGTATAGAGTATAGATTTTTGATGTTTATATAATAATAATAATATTTTTATATTTTTTATATAAAAGAGAGAGAATAAGTTCATTTGTAATAGAATTTTCGATATATATAAATAAATAAATAAATAAATAAATAAATCTATCTATCTATCTATTTATCTTTCGAATTCCCTCCTCTCTTCTGTATATCTTTTTAATATTTTAAGATTTTAAGATCTATATATATATATATATGTCGGAATATGAATCACGTGCATGGTAAGGATGGTAAGGATGGTAAGGATCACGTGCCCACTAGTGCTGCGGCGCGCACCATTATATAGCTCTTCACCTTCCATAGATTCTAGCTCTTTAGGCAAATCAAAACGTGTTAACCATAAGAGTATAATACGTTCGTTGATAAGCTTCACTTCCCCGTACACAGTTGTCCCGACAATATATATATATCAAAATTCAAATCTACGCCGAGTATTCCATTTTAATCCTGTGTTTAGGCACAGTAGCATCCAAGAATCCAGAAGAGACAGACAACCGATACTCAATCCAAGCACTAAATAAGCTTGGTGATACACCAATGAACCTTGATATTAAACGATAAATGTAATCTATTCTCTCATCTACCCAAATACACATTACCATACATGCATCTTACCTACCCACGTCCACCCCCCCAAAACTTACAAATTCGCCTTCACCCACAATCCCAATTTTTCCAATCCCGCATGTCCATCATATAAATCTCTTTCTACCGCTCTGGCATTGATATGTTTTGGACCCAAGTCACTGATTTTCTCTACACCTAAAAGTCTCATACAGGTTTCCATTTCGGATTTGAGGACTAGTGGATGGATGTGTTAGTAAATTCCTCGATTGTTCTTCTAGTCATTATTTCAGATAAAGGGAAGGGGAGTACTGCATGAAATAAATAGATCGGATAAGACTTACTCTCAAAAGTTCTCTCCACGCCCTCTGGACCACCAGCCCCGAGACCAAATAATGCAGCTCTGCCGACTCCAACAGCTTTCGCCCCGAGACATAGAGCCTTCACCACATCCGTACCACGCTTAATACCCCCATCGACCCAGACCTCTATCCTACTAAGAACTTCCGGACAGTATTTTCGAATCTCCATGAGTGTGTGGATAGCCGGTGGCGCTGTATCTAAAGCTCTTCCACCATGATTCGAAAGAATGATGCCTTGAACCTGTGGTGCATATTGAGATGCCAGATATGCATCTTCATGAGTTTGGATACCCTTCAACACAACTGGTAATTTAGTATGTTGAGCCAACCATGGCAATGTATTTTTCCAAGTCAAATCCGCGGCTGTTCCCATGAACAATTGTTTTCCCACTCCACCTTTACCAGCTGGCGGACTGTTATCTTCCAATTTCTCCTTTGCCTTCACTGACGATGAAACAGGTAAATTGGCTCCTACATCCTTCTGTCTCTCATCATGTTCTCTCTTGCCTGGCACTGGCGCATCTAATGTCAAAACGATAAACTTATACTTATCGCTCATCGCATTAATTCTCTGCAACATAGCCTCACTCTTCTTCCTCTCATTCTGCACATACAACTGCCATCCAAAAATCTGTCCCGGAAGTGAACCCTCCACAATTTGTTCCGGAGTCATACTCGCATTATTGGAGACAATCTGCACAGCACCAAAGCTCGAGATTCCCTTTGCGATGCCCTGTTCACCAGCTGGATGCGCTAATCTCGCCATTGCCGCCGGCGATACAAAAATCGGTAATCCAACTTCTTGTCCCAATATCGTGGTTGAAGAATCACATTTCGTGCAATCGACAAAGACCCGTGCTCGAAGGAGAATCTGTCGATACACCGCATTATTGAAATTTTTCGACCAGAGATCATCAGCCGCTGAGTAATAATACGCCCAGCATTTATTCGACATTTTCTTCGTGGCCAACTGTTCAATCTCGTCTAGATTTAGAAGGGTCTTTACATCCGCATTTATATCAATCGTATCCTCATCATCGTTTTTCTGACCCGCATCTTCAACAGATGAGCTCCTTTTCTTCTCTTCAACCGGTTCTCTTAGTTCTGAAGCGTCAATCTTGCCAATTATTTTGGAGGCATCAAGATTCTCTTCTAATGTTCCAGGCGGATGAATCATTTCGAATTCCTCGGTAGCGTCTATGTTACCGGCGAGACTTAGGACGATTTTGGATCCGCCTGGATGGTTGGGAAGGAATTCCGTTACATCGTAGATGGTTGAATTGATGCATACCCAACAGGACTCGGGAGTATTGTGGGATGAGACTATGGGTTGTATCTGTTAGTTTATTGGAATAGATGATGAGAATGAGTGAAATGGGGATCAATTGAAGTTTGGGAAATGTGCAAATAAAGCATTGGTAAGTAGAGATGAGATGAGATGTAGCAAAGATACTATACCTTCTGAACCCTTAAACGTCTTTGTCATTTTCTCTCAACCTTGGAAGTTCTTCCCGCTCCAATTGACCAATCGAACCAATCGAACGATACAGAGATCAAATCCGTATATCCTCAAATATCCTGCAAGTCGAAACAAAGTGTACGGAGTACTCGAATATAATATCCAGCGAAATAAGAAATAAGCAATTCAATACACGAATACCTAGTATTAGATACAAAGGAGAAGATACAAGAAGCTTTACCCGTATCACTTGTACCACTTCACACATCACCCCCAACACAAATCCACCAACCAGCGACTTCGGCACCCTTTAAACCGGAAACCACAAATTTCCCCATAAATCTGGGGTTGAAAGTTTTGCACGGAGAAAGTAACGAGGTGCCCCACTTTTCATCATGGGTTTATGTGGGTGGGGAATAAACTAATAAATCATCGAACGAATCATCGGATGGGATTGGTAATGTTTTGGTGGGTACTTCGTACTCTAGGGGGAATCTCATTGATAGATGAGATTACCTATCCAGTATACGGAGGTTGATGGGGTAAGTATTGTAAGACACACCAAAAAATGACCGTGCTTGGTTCCACAGACAGGGGCTTTGACCAATAATATCATTACGCTGATTGAAAATTTTGTATGGTGAAATCTAAGTGATTAAAGTATTGTAAATTCTCAATTATTTATTCAAAATCATTCAAAATCATTAATTTTTTATTTAAAAATCTATTCTAAAATTATTAAAAAAGGTTATACAAACTTTAAAAACTTCAAAATCATCAAATTGTTGAGATTTTATTGAAATCTTCGAAATACAATCAAGATTTTCAAAATTCGAAATTTGAAAGGAGAACAGCTCAATATCTATTCAAGTTGTTTAAAGCAGCATCAAAAGACAGGAAAAACAGCGATATGTGGGTAAAAAATGTCTTACAATACTTACCCCATCAACCTCCGTAATAAATATATCGATCGATAGCTTGGAGCTTGGATACGATACGTATTGGATTTTATATATAAGTTAGCAAGAAATAAGAAGGTAGGAAGGTAAGCAGGGTAAGCAAGCAAACCCCTACTCTTTCGATATTGGATGAATGGATACCAAGTTGTACACCGACAAAATGTATTAGGGTGATTGAATGAGATGTGAGATACAAGGAGCCGGAGTTGGAATAGGAGGAATATAAGTTAGCTATACTATCAACTATTCACACTCACCTCACACCATTTCATCCTATCAGCCGAGAACATACACATCTATGATTATATTAAAAGGGTATCACAATCTTTGCTTCGCTAATTAATCCTAATTTCACTATCATACATGTAATGGTATCATTCTTCGTTTACTTCACGCTGCGCTTCAACACCTCCAAATCCCAATCCATCACATTCCATCCCATCCCATCGCTCTTCTTTACCCTCCAAGTATGAATTATAAAATCTTGTACCGGCACAAGTTTCAATCATACCATTTAAACTCCTTCAATGCTCCATCCACATTGTATAATCCACGGCATAAAAAAATCCATTCGCTAAAAGGCATCGTATTTCAAAATGGTGTGATGAAGAAGTGTAGAGAACGCCTACAAACCATGCTGCGTAAATTTTAAATCAAAAGGTGGAACACCAACTTAATCAAAGTGCCTCAGCTACCCATAAACGTTGTTTCTGAAGGCTTCATGGTCTCCATGGCTTCTTAGGGTTACCTTTGCTATCAGTGGTAGACGTGCTGCTACCTCTGTTTGGTGCGGGACTGTCTCTACCAGCCATTTCGGAGTTTCTACCTCTTGGGGTTGGCAGAAGACTAATCCTTCTGCTGGTAGCCAATGAGCTAGCAGGTCTCCTGACTACCGGGCTGCTGGCTCTGGCATCATATGTATATGAAGGATGCATCGAGGACCGACGATTGCCACCTATGAGATTGGACATGGATGATTTGCTACCAAGAACACGGGGATGGGAAGGTGAGTTTACTGATAGTGTTTGTTGAGAGTATGGTCCAGGGGTAGAAAGGTCACGTCGTACTGTTCGCGAAGCCGGCCTATTTCCTGAAGGGGTTGTAGGCTCTTGGATGACTGGAGAAGCGGTATTTCCGCGACCGAGTGGGCTTCGTAGTGGTATTTTGGACTCGGACGTGCTGGACCTAGTGGAACGATTCGAATGAGTAGAAGGTGGACGACGTTGATTAGGACTTGGAGTTGTGATACTGAGAGGTTTGAAACCATGACCGATAAGTGTGTCATTGGTATTGGTGCTGCTATTCCATCGAGGACGATTGTCGGTGGGAGTGTTGGAAGGTCGGGGAAGTCGAGCTGTTGGAGTTGCTGAGCCTTGTCGGGAAGGAATAGGAGATGGAGATGCTCGACTGAAGGAACGTGGAGGTTGTCCAGCACTTAGGTTTCTATTTGATCCAGCTTGGGGTAAACTAGGTCTGCCAGTGGAACGTATCTTGCTACTTCTAGCAGACGTCGTGGCGTCAAGCTTACTGCTTAAACCTGACATTATTACTGAAGATGCAGGTGAACTTCCTGGTGTGTCATTGTTGAAGCTTCCAAGGGTTGACCGATCATTTGAAACCATGCTTGAGATTGAATCCCTGAGCTGCTGATTTCTGTGATCTGCCTGGAGTTCTTCAAGTGTTGTGTCCAGTTCATTCATTTGGTCTTTTAAAGAATCCCACTTCTGTTGCATGTCCGAGTGTAATCTCAAAATCTCGCCATTGACAGTGAGGCGGTCCTTAACCCCTTTCTCTATAATGGATAGAACTCGTTCAATGGCTGGACCGTAATGCACCTTCTTCGCTTCGTAACTCTCTATCTTCTTGCCCATCGTACCTGGATTGTTCAGATGAACCCCATTGTCAAGAGACTCCTTCAACTTGGCACAACTTCTTTCGACTGATTCATACATCTTCTGTGCTTGTCGACCCGCACCGCGGAAGACGAGAACCCAACGATCCTCACCAAGTTCCCTTCGTAATGATTCGGCATCCTTTTCGAGAGACTTCCAACTTTTTTCCAAACCACCTCGCCGACTTTCCAGCTCCTCGCAAGCCGTGGGAAATATCGCTTCGGCTCTAGCATGAAACGTTGATAGTCTCATAGGTAAGAAGTCCAAAGAAGCTCTCAGAGGCTGCATTCGTGCAAATAATGCTAATAGACTCGAGTCGTCCTGGGCCATTATCGGCGTGACTGGCGAATTCGGGCTCAAAGGAAAAGCCGGGGAGGAGGAAGACATGCCAAATCGACTATTGATCAGTAACCTTGTCTTAGACTGGGGCGTTTCTTCCACGATTGTCTCAAGCTCCTTTATATCAACCCCGTCGCCGTCGGCTTCTGCTAAGGACTTGTGTCTCTTTTCCTCCATTTCAAATACGAGTCGCGCCAGAATATCCACTTCGTTGCCTATATCCCCCAATACTGTGTTCCACAATTCCTCCCATTCCATAGCAATCTCAACGGAGTTCTTTACAGCCTTCAGATTTCTCCTTATCTTTCCCCATTCCTCAAGTATACTTTCTACCTGTAGTACGACCTTTTGAAGTTCGTCTGCAGGTACCGTAGCAATATCAGGCCGTTCTTGTAATGATTCGATGGCTGACACATAAACATTAATTAATTTTTCGAAACGTGTAATCGCATTATCAACTTCTTCTAGCCCTTCCCTACCACCAGCTGCAGCCCACTCCACATCGTCCTCTCCATCAAGGCCACAGACAACATCTGATGCCTTCGATATCCAACTTCTGATTTGTTCTGCGGCTCCCGTTAATGCCTTCGAGGCGGATTTCGAGCTAGGAATTGCGGATATTTTTGTGGACAATGAGGCTGCATCTGGCAGTTGCAAGGACGTCAATTGGGCAAGTTGACTTGCAAAAGACGCCCGCGATAGTGTGTAAATTGAACCTGCCCGTTGATGGCCGAAAGGGTTGAAGTAGGATGAGACATCATTCGAGGATTCGCTGGGTGTCGTCGCGCTTGGCGGTGTATCTTTAGCTATTGGAGGTGGAGGTATTTCTTCGTCATGAACAGGAGGTGGAGGTATTTCGATTTCGTCTACGGGAGGTATACTTCGCTCAATATGCGCCTGCTTTATATCTGCCATTGTCTTTGTGCCATTTCCATTTGTATGTTCTGGTAATCGATACTTCTGAGAATCCATCCCTATAGAGTCAACATTTGTTGTCATATCCTTATTACCAAAGCTATCAAGCGAAGGTGTTGAATGTGTGGCACCGTCAGGTACTCGCGTATCACCAATGTTGATCTCTCGAAGGCTTGTCTCTTTAAAGCTACCGCCAGTTACTTGAGGAGTCAAGAGACCGATACTGCCACTCCAAGCTCGACCTCGTCGGTGAATGTGCGAACTCGTGGAATTAGCGCGGTGAAGGTGGTCAAGTTGGCGAATTTGATCTTCAGGGATGCGCCCAATTCGTTCAGGTTGTGCCGTTGTCGTTGTTGAATTCGGATCGGGGTCTTTTCCAAAACCTAACGCTGCGAGTCGAGCGGCGAGACCAGGCGAAGGTTTTCGCACAGCTCGTGGTTTTCGTTCTTGATCTTTATCTGGCGTTGAAGGTGTAGAATCGTCGGATTGCTTTCCGGGACTCGAAATATATTCAGACCGGGGTCGCAAAAATGTATCGGATCGCGAAAGCGCGTCTTTAAGCACTGTCATTGGAGTGGATTTTGTTATCTATCTTTGAGAATTCATCAAAGTTCAATGGCGCAAAAGCGACGGTGGAATATCTCAACTCATTACATCGAACGAGATCGAGGGAATGTCAAGGTGGGCGTTTGGGAAAAAGAGATTCAATCAGGAATTGTGACCTTATTCTGGAGGGCTTTGGTTTTCGGTACTGTCAAAGCAAAACCGTTAAGTTAAGGGGATCGACGGTCTAGTCTCGAAGGTTTTACCTTAGCAATTATTATTCTATGCGAAATGAGGTCTTATCAGTTTTGGTTTGGTAAAAAGGTCCCGGAGTTGTACAGTAGCATATTCTATTGGAGAGTGAAGTCTAAAAGAGGAGAAAAGGAGAATGGATAAATAGGTAATGGATAATGGACAATCCAATAATGAATGTATTTTCACAATCAACCGACAATTCAATTGAGTGGAATTTGATGAAAAATTATTGTTCAATGGGATTGGAAAGAAAGAAAACAAATTTCATTTTGAAGTGAGCGTGTTTGGGTGTTTGGGTGTTTGAGGTTTAGTTGGTGAGAATGTTTAGAAACATTCCTCTCATTTCAACTGGAAACTACCTAGGTAGGTAGTAGTAGTAGGTAGTAGGTAGTAGGTATCGTACAAGCATGAGGTATGGTATGAAGTCGTTGCACAAAGGGATTCGACAATGAGCTTCTTATTTTCCTTACCTATGAATTCATATTCAAGTACCTACCAACTTGAATACTTTTTTAATTCATTCATCAAACCAATGAAGTTCTATTACCTGGGTACTAGTATTTACTCATTGATATTCACTACTAGGTACTATTCATGTCTTCATCAAACCAGGAGAGCCTTGCTCTTTTTCAAGATGAAACACAAAAAATAAATACGGTGAAGCGACATGTGATGATTAAACCGATAGTACCGTATTTCTATCTTGTTTTTGAATCTCGTGATGTTTCGGGGATGCCAGAATTTGTTAATAGTATGTATAAAGAATGAGAATCTTCGAAATCGCGCTCATTTACTTTACTTCCGTATCACACGATAGTGGAACGAAAACCCCTCGAGGCCCATCGACCTCCTATCGCATTCAGTCACAAAGTCGGTGAAGTTACGAAGTTGCGAAGCTGATGAGGATGGATCGTGTCCCTGATCATCTTTTTAGTCTTTGCATCAGCATGAGAGAAAAGCACTTGGATGATCCCCCAACCATTGATAACCTGCAGATGCACGGAGTACATGCACATGTATAGTACAGTATATCCTAACAGTCGGAATATCTTGTTGGTCGTCAGTTACGGAAGAAATCTCTTCCACTTAAACACCGAGGGTCAAGATCAGAAGCATGCAACGTGAAAATACCTTACCTTAAAACCAATCACCCTCTCCCCTCAACTGTTCATGGTATTCGATCTACCAAAAGTTGATGCTGCAAGATAATAGATATTATGTCGTGAAGCGACTATCAAGCAAATCGAAGGATAAAGAGTTCTTTATTGTATTTCCCATTAAAACTCATCCGGGAGATAGAAGAGCTAGGGGAACTATCCATATACTAGGTACTATGTATTATGTATTATTATATAAGGTAGTGCAAAATTCGAGTTTGTAGAGTCAGCAGCCCTGGTTAGGTACTAAAGGATATATCCGAGGTCGCTCACTCCTCACTCCTCACTCCCCAGCTTTGCCCGCTCACTACCAAACCCCCACCCGATTACCCCAGTTCCCCACGTCTTCCTCCATCACAGTTCAGTATATTATTGTATTATTTATTACACGATACTGTAAATATTGGAAGACATCAATTTTCATCCATTGAGCTTTGAGCAATTTCAAATGCTGTTTACCACGAGGATTTCATATAGTGATGATACTGGTCACACGAGAATATCGAGGATTCTGAAAGATTTCAATGTCAAGTCCTAGGTAATCTATCTCACCGCCGAATACAATAAAGGGCAGCTCAACATGTTAATATGTGACTATTAGGGTTTCTGCAATTGAGCAGAACCACACTGGTAGGTGCATTAGAGAGTCTACAGCCCTCCATTCTCGCCATCTCGCAGCATAAATCCATACAATGTCAGCATTGGGGCTTTGCCTGGAAAACTCGGCGATTCGATACTTGATTTATTATCATGTCACTTCTCCCCAATTTTTAGATTCAATGTCTGACATGATTACCCAGAAGACGGAAGTCTCCATACGAGATCTTCTAACTCATTTGGAAACTTACGTTTTCGTCATGGCTCCAGTGCCCGTTACGATTCCGATTTCAAGGATCAAGTATGGGTGAAAACATCGGGAAAAAGTAAGTAAAATTAACTTGTCTGGCAATTATCCTCACTCACTTGTATTCTAGTATGCTCCGAGTTTGTCGATGAGGTTCCCGAATTGGATGAGATATATACAACAATTCCAAAACGTGAAAGCAAGTCTACATCGGAGTCAACTAGTCGGCGGAATAAAATGCCTCAATCGCTTGTAACCACAGAGTTGGTAGAAACAGCTCCTATCTCTCGTACCAAAGCATCTAGAGGTTCCTTCTCCAAGCATCAGGCAAAGTCACCGGTGAAGAGACGGAGGCCAAGTGATAGCAATTCAATTTTTTCAAACAAACATTCGAACATCAAGTCCTACCCGAGAAGGCCTGCAAAAACCAATGGTCATCTCACTAAATCGAGCATTTTTGATGGATCTGTGCCCCAGCGACCAGTAAGATCTTACAAATCTACATTCTTCCCCCAAGCATTGAATGTTGAAATTGAAGCCGTTGATGAGCTACAACAGTCGGAAATACAGGAAGCCTGTCTTTTGAGATATTTCGCAGATGAGTTAGCTTGCTTGGTACGTGTGTCCCTCACGAAAAGCTATTTTTACTTACAATTCTCTTCAGTTTGACCTCTGTGACCCAGAGCGGCATTTTGCTTTAGTAGTCCCACATCGAGCGAAACATTGTCCCGCACTTCTCAATGCTATTTATACAGCATCCGCGAGACATCTTTGCCGACTCGAGCAGTACAAGAAAAATGGCGTAGTCGAATACCACGGAAAACAGCTGCCCAACTTGCATATGGAGACTGCTGTTGAATATCACAGCAAATGTATTGAGCATCTTGTATCTGTGTCAGATGATCCCGATGCCCTATATGATGAAAATCTATTGGTGGCTTCTGTGATATTAAGGTTTTATGAAGAAATTGATGGTTCGCTGCTCTCATGCAAGAAATTTAATATTAATTGACTAATCACATATTGTAGCTCCTTTGAGTGGCGGAGATTGGGCTCAAAAAGGAACTCAAGTATTTATCACAGCTCAAGCATCAGGAGGTCTTGATAGCAGTCTTCGTAGAGCCGCCTTTCGAGTGGCGTATAGACAAGAAGTCCATATGGCATTTACCAAACAAAGGCCTTTTCATATGCCTTTGCAGTGCCACGAATATCGATCTTTGGAATATGCAGACGATTTTACCTGGGCTTACCGGACGATCGTCCATTGTGCCGATATTTTGCAATATTGTTATGGCCACGGGAGTAAAACCAATAGTGATTATGATATGCTAGTTCAGTATCATGAAGGCTGGGAAAACTTGCGTCCACAATCTTTCGACGCACTGTACCAAAGAGGTGCTACCTGGAACACAAATCAGGCCTTACCAGAGATATGGTATTTATCTGATTGTCATGGTAAGCAGTCCCAGATTACTTGAGAGAATGCCATGCTCACTATAGAGAATAGTCACCGCCCATCAACATATGGACATCTCTCAGATCCTACTCACAACCTACAATCCGCGAATACCAAGGCTGGGACCAGGTCATCGAGCAGCCAACCAAAGAATAGAGGTGTTCTCTCTCATGTACGACTTTGAATGCCATACTAATGCTCTATAGGCACAAATCAACACGATCGTTAAACGTCTTTGCGGTGTAGCAATCTCAAATCATCGGTCTCCACCTGCTATGAACACCGCATGTATGGCTATTTCCATGTGTGGGTCTTCCGACATTTCATTAGCAAATAAGAAATTTAATTAACGATGTTCCTTGCACAGGCGGTGAACAGTTCACAAAAATTGAAGAACAAGAGAGCATTCTTGAGGTATTAAAATATACCGAGAAACAACATGCATGGCCAACCAAACACATTCAGGATAGATTGATAGAAACTTGGAGATGTTCAGGAAAAGGTACATCAAACCACGGCCAAGATATCATAGAAGATGATATGGTCACTATTGATGGATGGCTATTATGACAATGTATGGTAGATCATAGATTTTGGTTTGTGTTACGAAAATCCAAGTTGTTATATTCTTTTGTCAAACTTCAAAGTCACCAACCACCAAGGCGAATCTCGGGCCTGCAATGTTATTCTAATCCTTACATTTGATATGTGCTCCAAGACAAATTAAAACTTCTATAATATTACCCAGTCCTATTGTGCAACTCACATAGTCGAAATCCTTCAACGGCATTAAGGATAAACGACTTGAACGACTTGGACGACTTGGATTCGAAAGTCGGATGCAGTGTATGGTGGTTGGTTATAAGGATCAGATGGTATCAGATGGATATATTAACACTACCATAGGACACACGAGTGAGTGATAGGCTGATAGTCTGATAGGTAATGAAGGAGAGAGCCACTAGATAAGTAGGTAGGTATCCGTCAAGGTGTTGATGGGGAGTGACACAGACTTGGAAAATACTATGCAGGTATGCAGGTATGCAGGTATGCAGGTATCCATCAAGGTGTTAATAATAAATCGGTGAACGCTCCTGCTTAAAACTTTCAAGGGCTATAAAGCTCGGGCACATCGCTCTGGATTTCTGATCCCTTTCTTCTATCAAATTTCGCCGTAAAGTCTTTTGATTTCTGCTTATATATATTATACATTTGTTCATCTTCGTCTTCATCTTCGCAAAATGTACAAACTGCAATTAATTCTGCTCTAATTCACATGTTATATTTGGCTCGATTATACGGCTTTGCTCTCTATCTTCATCCATCTTCCACCTACTTTGGCTGAGAAGCTTCGAGTATAACGAGCGAGCTTGTTGTATTGCTAGGGTAGTGGATAATATCGACTTGGGTTCTGTCTCGTTGTCTGAGCCTTGCTTCTACAGACCATCTTGTTCCGTCCTAGTGTTGTCAATCAAGAGACATTTACACACTTCCTCATCTTTTGGTCCCTCCACCTACTACGACTCCAAGGAACAGCCTCATATCATACGCCACAGCACAAACACCCAGTCACACATCAATTCCACCTGTCACGATCAACTCAAATGGAAATTTACTGAAGCGAATGTGATGAATTTATCATAAATCAACCAACAAATATCAAGTCGAGTGTATTCTCCTTCAGATACGCGTCCCTTGCAAACAGCACAAGCAGTCAACAAGATGGCCATACACCCACTGTCGCATCCCAAAGAAATATAACATGCGAAACTATCTCCAATCAAAAAGTTTGATCACCATTCCAACTCATCACATGATGTACTAGTCGCCTCTTCTTGGTCTTCGCGTCATCGCATCGCTGTCTTAGTCGAGATGGCTGGTGATGCGATGGAGTGACGAGAAGGTTGGATACATATGGATTGATGTGAGGAGAGGGGAATAGGTGAGGTTCTTAGTGCTGTGGGAGTGGCCGTTAATACCTATGCTTCTTCAATGGCGATGAAGAGATGAGCTTACCTTGTCCTTGCAGCAGGTGCAGGCTGAGCATTCAGAGGCAGCATGAGTGCAGCAAGAGCAGGGAGACATGATGATTATTGGTATGGGTTTTTGTGAGGTTTGCGGTGTTGGTCTTGTTGTTTTGATTTGTATTGATGTTCGTTCGGATGAATGTGTTGATGTCTACTGATGAATGAATTCTCAAAAAGAGATGAGGGAGAGCAGATACTTATACTCAGATAATGAGGCTCAATTTTCAAAGGCTGGAGACCAGGAGCTTGTGAAAATAAGCTAAGGTTTGAGTGAGGCACAGAATTCGACCGGCAACTGATCTATGGTTCTAGGATTTACCCTGACGAATAGAGAAGATATCCCCAGACTACGGTTTGGTACAATGAATCACAACAGATGGAAGAAGAGGCAAGTGATCGAATATTATCCGGTGACGATTACTGTCCTTAGCCGTGGTCTTCGTGCCAGGTTAGTGTTTTGCTTAACCCGAGAAATACGAGCTAGGTGACATGTGAAAACGTGGTGAAATAATGTCAAGGATTACTGCGCTGATTTTGAGTAGCATGGCCTGACCTGAGGTAGCACGGGTGGATATAGCCGACGATGCAGCTTGCTCGAAGGAGGAGGATATATCGCGGTAAAACAGCCACCGGATAAAGTCACGGTGAATATCTCGGATACACTGATCATAGTTCGACAATAGCTCAACATTTACTTTCAAGATGGTGTTTTGAGATTAATGTGACATATCTATTCCTGAGCGGGATGGCAAGGTTGAGATATGATAAGAGAGGCGGATAAGAAGGCTTTGAAGACGTGGCAACACTTTTGTGGAGGTTTAAACCTGGATCTTCAACAAGGCAGGCAAGAATGATCAGCGTTTACACTGTGTGATAATGTAACTGTGGTAGGAAAAGTCTTGGAGTTTGAGCTGGCGAGTCTGAACTTGGTAATGGGCTGGGATCAAGCCGGGAGATTGTAACCCATCCATCGAGGAACTTTCCGGCTGTTGAAGGCTTGTGATGATTCCGATAAAGAAAAGCTGAGGACACGGGAAGCTGAGGACACGGGTTGAATCAAGCTATAACGAATGAATAGGGAAAACAATTGGTAAGTCCGTCCTGAAGTGAAGAATTATTTGTTCTTTCCCCGCATTTACCGGTGAGATATGGTGGGGTAACTTCACTGTCGAGAAAAGATGAATGAGTTCTCACGTCACAATCACAAAGATCATCATCTTGAAAGCAATTTACGATAAACGAATTTAGAGTCAAGATGTCAATTGATTTGATGTTATCAAAGCAAGTTCGAGAACTCCTTTCTTTTCCGTTGCCTTTCCGCATGAAACCCATACATCAAAAGCTTTCCATTCCCTCAGATTCACTCCATCAAGTCCAACCCAACGACGATCATTCTGTATCCAATGCGTGCCCGTTAAATAAAAAAGCGTCCGCCCAAAAAGATCAAGGTGCTTTGTTCGCATCGAAGAAGAGGATTTCGGAAGAAAATTTGAGATTACTTCGAGAGAGAAGATTAGGTGTTTAATGAACGGAATCGAGGATCATGTCGAAAGATTTATTTGCTGCAATTGCAGTTGTCCTTTGGGCATTGGCCTATGAATACTATTAATATGACTCTCCTTTCATGTCAAGCAATCCGAAGAACGGAATACAGGAACCGGGGAAGTGGAAAAGTAAATACATACAAGAGGCACCGCAGCTGCATCCATGATCTTCAGGCATATTGATAGATTTGAGGTTGTTTGTGGTTAAAAGGTTTGGATATTTGATGATTTGTCGATTCGTTGAATGTGGGAGAGAGCTGTTTGATGGTGGTTGTAGTTGTAAGACTTGGTTGTAAGACTTGGTTGTAAGACTTGGTTGTAAGACTTGGTTGTAAGACTTGGTAGAAAGAAGTTGCACTCTTAAGTATTCCTCAAGCCTAAGGATCAGAATCAGGATGGCTTGTTATTCACTCGGATTTTGTAGGGGTGGAGGGGGTGCGGACGAATTATCTTTGTGATGGTTGCATTCTTTGTGCGTGGGAATTGTATGGAATCCTTCAATGATGTGTCGTGCATAACCTAGTAAGCTTTGCTTTGCGTTGTTATTGGTTATTACCAACAGCAGTGACCCGACCGCACCGCACAAACCTCTCACGCTAATTTCTGACTGGTCTGAGCCCCTCTAAAATTGAATTATACGAATATATGGCCAGACGACCATACGGCGACCCCGCTATCGGGATGTGAGGTTGAGGTTAGGTGAGGTTAGGTGAGGTTAGGTGAGGTTAGGTGAGGTTAGGTGGGGTGAGGCTGTGTAATTTGAATCAATCATGGAGTTTGTGTTAGTATGTGAATGTGTGCATATGTGAATGAATGGTTTTACTGGGTGAGAGGATAGGTGAGAGGATAGGTGAGAGGATAGGTGAGAGGATAGAGGATAGGTGAGAGGATAGGTTAGGTAATGGATGGATTAATGGATGGACTGGTGAATTAATGAACTAATGGATTAATAATGGTGGAAAGATTAGAGACTAAGGAACTAGAGCTAACGATTCGGAAAAGAAAACGGAAACGGAAAGAGTTTCAGGGGGTGGGGTGGGATGAGGATGAGGATGGATGTGAGGTGAGGATGTGACGGGTCAGTGAGGTGCATGTGGGATTGACCAAAGATAGGATAGGTAGGTAGAACTAGGTGGGTGAATTTGGATGGTAGGTGAATTTGAGTGGTTAGTGGTTAGTAGTCTGAGCATTTCTGTATATATAGGTAGTGTGTGATAGTGTGGATGATTGGATAATATGATGATATGATGTGAATGATAGGATTGGTCCATTCATGTGCATGATATGAAGATGGATGTTTTTTGTACCGTAAGATCTTACTTTTGTTGGAAAGGAGTTTCTTTTACTGGTGTTCTTGGGTGATGATGATATTGATTGATATCAATATTGTTCCTGTCTATTTTACTTCATGACTGCGAGTACAGATCACGTCACAGATGTAGATATTTGAACTCTTGAAATCTTTATCACTAAACACCAACCAATATTTAATTTAGAAATCAACATGTTTTCCCCTAATGAATGAATATCTCGAGGCTTCATAAAGTTACCGCTCGCTATCTCTTTAAGAAATTATAGAATTGTCGTATTATCATTTGTAGGAGCTATGATTCTCATTCTTGTTCTTATCATCCATATCTCAAATAGAGTTCTCACAGAATGAGTGATCTAGGTTTATTGTAGAGAAATCACGAAGTGTTAAATCAGAGGTATGACTTTGATATATAGCCTGATATTCTATATCGATCTGCCAATTCTACTTACCTATCTATGACTATCAGTATTCGTATTTGTGTTTCTGCAATACCTACTAAACTACTGGGTATAAGAAAAATTCCAAATCTTTTCTCAAATCCCATTTCCCCCTTTTTCCTTTTCCATCTTCATTTTCCATCTTCTGATCTTCAATCCCTAAGCTTAAAGTCTTCTCCTTCTATCCCCTCTGACGTACTCATTGTCTCCCATCAATCCTAGAACAACCGATTCATTTGATCAAAGGGACGTGAGTCCACTCCCCCCATCTTCTCACCCTACAATCCTCCAACTTTCCCATCATATATAATCTTAGAAACCTCTTTCTCCCCGACATATAACCATAGGCTGAAGAAAAATGGGACATGTAGTCCACACTGCCAGAAACAACTGTTTAGATATAGGGATGGAGTAGTGGGGTGACAGGCAAGGTGTCCAGTCCGCCCACAACCCTTTTTCGTATGTTCTTTTGTCTTTTTTGATTTTGATTTCATTTGTGCGGAAAGATGTAAGGGGGAAATCTTTATTGAATCATTGACTGGCAAGAGTAAGTGAAGGAGAGAGAGAGAGTATGCTGGAATTCGCTTTTGTGTTGGTACATGAGTATTGACCAGATTTTGTCCTCTTTGATTTGATTCTGATTGGAGATCGATGCTAGAGAACTCAATTTCCAGTTGCATCATCCCATCTTCACACAGACGAGAACATCACTCAAATAAATCCCATAGAAGATCAAAATCAAAATAAATTAGTTTTGCATTTGATTTCATAAACTAAGCGGAGTAAATAAAGGTCATCTAATCCTACAATCTGGTCATGATCGTCGTTAAAATATGGATATCTTTTTTCCCTGCGATATGAAAAGAAAAAAAATCGTAGCCGTAGCTGGAGATTCGCCAAATGCATAGCATCATGAAAAAAAATAATCATCATTAAAATGAATCGGGAAATCGTCGAAGGAAGATAGAAAAGAAAAACAAAGGAAAAAATTATAAAAACACATGATCCAACGCATCCATCCAACCATCACCACCTGAACCCAAAGGATATCAATTATTTCATCACCCTTTCTATCCCACCCTTTTATCCTTCTAATATCCCCCTTTCCATTCATTTCTTCATCCATCATTTCGTTATTTTCATTCCTTTCAGATAACATTAGTATCAGGCATACTGCTCTGCATGCTAGCCGGAGTTCTACTATCACTCCTCCTATCCATATCCCCACTAGCAGGACTATAAACCCTTCCTACGGGGCCTTTCCCTATCCTCGGTTTGGCAACCAAAACCTGAGCAGGGCAAACCACAATTTCCTCATCGCCCTGTCCTAAGTCATCACCCTTCTTCACTACAAGTGGGAAGAGT
This sequence comes from Stromatinia cepivora, assembly GCA_014898415.1. NCBI lineage: Eukaryota > Fungi > Ascomycota > Leotiomycetes > Helotiales > Sclerotiniaceae > Stromatinia > Stromatinia cepivora. Next base: position 1,432,386 of record RCTD01000001.1, on the reverse strand, counting down.
ACAACTCTAACGACAGCCTTTTGTGCCTCGAGTTCTTCATTGGAGATGGTGTCTCCGCTGCGTTCATTCATGAGTGCTGCATTGAAAGACACCTTGCTAGCGAGATCGCCGTTAGCATCGTATTCTGGTTGGAGTGGTGGTAGCATCATGTATTCTGCGCGTTGAGTGCGCATTTCGATTGAGAGATCGACAGCGGCTTTAACAACACGCTTGAGTTGTTCCTCGATTTGATCTTCGAGGTGGCTCGGTGGAGGTAAGATTTCTGTTAGTGTCTCTAAGATAGCATGTACAACAGCTAAAGTATCTTGTTCTTTCTGTCTTGCAAACGATTCTCGTTTGGATAACAAGGCCAAAGTGGTTGCACGCCATTGATGAACTGCTGATGATGGTCCAACTTCGGTTAACACCTTCTCTAAAGACTTGAGCTTTTGTCTTTGCTCTCGATCCATGCCAAATAAGTAGCGAGTGAATATAAATTCCCACACCATTGTCATTGTCATTGACATGAAGACATCTCTTCTCCTTACTCTATCTGCGAGGTAGTTATCCACATCTGAACCATCTAAAATGGCATTATCTAGCCGATCAATGGTCTTATCGTTATTGATTTCTCTCGTGAGCCTGCAAGCTCTCATGTCGGAGAATTTTGAAAATCTAAGTACCCATTGCTGCACATGTTGGCAGAGCTGTTGACAGGCACCATCAAAATAGTCTTCGTCCCGGATGGTTAAGAATTGAGCGTCGCTAGCTTTAGCAGCTAAAATCTCCCTCTGCATTGCACGGATTTGTTCCTTAGCAACATCCAATTGGGATCGCAATGATGCAATTTCTTGGTCTCTTTCTTGTATAGCATTGTGTATTATGCCATCCACCTCGCTTTGGAGGTTGTGATGAGCTTCGCGGGCTTGCTGCAGTTCCCGTGAAGTCTGCGCATGTTGTGATTCGAGTGTGCCATATCGTGCATTATGTTGTTGACCCAGTGTAACAGCTGCGCTCGAAAGTCCCGCATTTACCTCCGCCAATCTTTTAACTTCGTCTTGCATCGATGATAGTGTTCGTTTGAGTAAATCGATTTCTGCATCCCTTTCTACCAAAGCCGCAGGTGCGCCTTGGCTTGATCGCAGCATATGTTCGGCATGAGCTTTCGATTCAGCGAGTGCACGATTTTCCGCAGTTAATTGATCGAGTTTGGATTCGAGTTCCAAGACTTGCATACTCTGTCGTCGTCGCATACTGTGAGGTCGAGTAGGGGATCTTGGTGAGCCCATGTGGCCTTCACCGTAGCCATCCTACATTATTTTTATTAGCGGTGAAAATTTTTCATCTTCAGATTTGTGCTAACTTACATAGACATCAGCCATCTCTTGCGCCCTGGCTCGGCCCTCATTTGCAGTTGGATTTGCAGAATTTGTCGAAGTTGTCGATGTAGCGGTATCGACAGAGGCTGGACCAATTTCCTTAGCGAGATCAATGTTACTTTGTTGACGGAGCGATTTTAGATCCCCACTAATTTTTCGGGCGGTACGACGAAGTGGCGGTGTAAACGAACGATTGGTACTAGCGCCATCTGGAAACTGTGGCTGTTGAGGCGCATCTAATGGAGCTGGTGTCCGTAATCGAGCAACACTAATATTTGAAGCAGATCTTTGACTTTTATGACTTTGAGCACTTAAAGGTCGACTTTCTTGACTTGATCTCCTTGCTGCTGCAAATCCCAATCCTGCTGCTGCAAGAGCTGCACTTCCAAACAATGACGGAGAACTCTCAGATTTGCTTCGCTGTTCCGCCTTTGGAGTTTTAACAGATTCAAGGTCTCCATATTTGTTTTCCTTTGGCTTGCGACACTGGGCATCTGACAATTCGGAACGGTGGACACGATGCCTTGTATGTTCCTTTTCTGGGGTCACAGATTTGTTGATTGGTTCTCCTCGATGAGGTTCAGATAACTTTTCTTTGGATTTCGTTTGAAATGCCTTAAGTCGTTGGGATCGGACAAAGTCTACATGATTCGCTTCTGCCAGCTCTCCACGAGTTAAAGAGCTTTTGCGAGTGAGTTTATGCTTTCCTTCAAGAGGGGAATGCACTCCATAAATTGCCTGTGTTCTGTGTAGATCTGTATGCTCTTCTTCTCTGTATCTTTGAGATGGCAGATCATCAATTCCATGGTCATGACGACGTTCTAAGTTCTCCACAACCTTCGGTCGTTGCGGTTGCTTGAGATCAACCGTGCCGGCATCCTCATTCACGGAAGGCCACTCCATGCTGTCAATAGCTGCATCGGCTGATGACACTGGGGACCTGACACGCATCGAAGGCGAATTGTCTCTTAAGTGGATAGCACTGTCACGAACAAGTTCGTGTTTGTTGGTGAAGTTGCCTTGCGGAGGAATTGGTGAATCGCTAACGAAAGCACTGTCTCTATTGTTAATATTTTGAGCATGCTCTTCCTCTGGCTCTTCCTGTAGCATTGTCAACCCAGGGGTTCCAGGACGAGATGGAGGACGAGACCTGGATCTAGCTCTTTTAGCTCGTTCCGCTGTTGGAGATGGACTTGGCGAAGGACTGATGTCTCGAGCTCGGGGCTCGGCGATAGTGTTTCGTAAGGCTTCTTGAATTGGTGCAGGTAGAAGATCTTGGGCATTTTCAACTTCAACTGACGTCTTCCTTTTTCTCTTCTCTATGTCTCTTCTTGAACGCCTAGAGAGATAATCTTCTGGTAGATCTCCTCGAGGCTCTTGTGCAGTTGGTGACCTTCTCGGACTTGGAGATTTGCTCGAGGCATAGGATTTGGCAGCTGGTGTTTTTCCAATTTCTAGATGCCTATCGTCGTCGAGAATGAAATTGCGAAGAGGTGTGGATGTTCCGGTTTCGCGAGCTTCCATTATCAAAGGTCTTGCAGGAATTTGTACCATTGGTTCTTGAGCTGCTCCTAGCTGCTCTGGCGCTTGCACAAGTTTTCGTTCCTCTGTCATAGGTTCGGCAGGTATCTGTACCATTGGTTCCTGGACGGTCTCCATTTGTTTTGGTTCTTGCAAAATGATACGTTCCAATGCTTTAGATTGAGCAGGAATCTGTGCCACTGGTTCTTGTGGGAGTTCCAACTGCTCCGGTTCTTGAACGAAATCTGCATTGTCGAGAACAGGACTGAGAGGCGTAGGGGTTCTGGTCTCTCGAGCCTCCGCTATTGCAGATTTGCCAGGAGCTTCAATCATAAGTTCTTGTGTCTTTTCCATTTGCTCTGGCTCCTGAACAAACTTTGCATCACTCAGAACGGGACTGCGAGGTGTATGCGTTCTAACTTCTTGGGATTCTGATTTGCCATGCTGTTCAATCATCGGTTCCTGGATCTTTTCAATCTGCTCTGGTCCTTGCACAATCGTATCTTCCTCCCGAAATCCATCATTCTTGGCCTGTCTAAACTCATCCCTTGTCTCTTCAGACATATTCTGGTCTATGTCGTCCAATACTGAATGATCAAATATGTCGTTACTTGGCCTTCTCCTATCATCCATGTCTTGTCTCTTCTCTTCCTTGTCGAGTAACGTTTGCACTGGCGGGCTTTCCTCTTCCTTGACAAGCTCAACTTCTGGCTCCTTGCTCTTGCCAGCCAAGACCGCTGCACTACCAATTGCGGCGGTTGCAGGTACCGCAAAAGGCATCTCTTTGCGCTCCTTCATTGGCTCAATTTTTCGTAGATCTGCTTCTATTGGTGGTCGAAAATCCTCGATATTGGTCAACTCTCTATTCGTATTTTTCTTTCCTTTCTTGGTTGGTGGTCTAGAGAATTCATTCGTCTGTGGTTCTTTGACCGTGCTGGCAATATGGGAATAGAACTCATCTCGTCCAATATCTTCAATGACTGGAACAGCCCTAACAACTTCTGCTTCCGGGACTTCATCTGCCCAAAAGGTTCTTCGATCATCTTTAGGCGTGTCGAGGTTTATCGTTGCTTGACGTTTTCTCTTGTCTTTCTTTGAACCAATTCGTGATAAACCAGTGGAGATAGTGTATGGCTCATCGCTAATTGGCTTGGATGATTGGGACGAGGTGATGGGTAAAATCATCTCTGGTTCCGTAATAGGTCTGGTCGTTTGCACGATATCCCTTATTGGAATAGGAGAGGTAAGGAAACGCTCGGCGGGTTTAACATCTTGGATTTCGGATACCGCGACGGCATTGGGTACGACCGGGGTTTGTGGCTCTGTGTCAAGTTCTCTGCTTGGAATTTCCTTCCATTTCTTATCGTGTGACATACCGAAATTATCATCCGCGCGAACGATTGTTTCAACCTGTGGAATCTGGAAAGACGTATGAGTATCAGATACATCGTCAATAGTTGGTAGCAGCCCTTCAGGCTTTCCAGAGTTTGATGGGATATCCTCAGGAAGCTCAGTAGCAACATTGGGAACCTCGGGCTCCAATGGGGTGGACAAAGTAGATTCATGTTTCTTCTTGTCCATCTCCGATTTCTTAGTAGAAACCGAACCCCATTCGCCCTCGGTTTGTTGTTGAACTTCCTTTGGCATTTCTTCAGTTGGCTTGGCCTTGAATTCATCGACTGTTATCTCTGTAGGTACTGGCTCCTCAACATCCGGTACTCCTAATCGGGTGTCTTTGGGGATAAACTGTACCGGTGAAGAAAATCCAAACTCACGATCATTTATGTCCTTGGAATTCTTGGTTAAGACCTCAGTGACATCATCTTCTGCTGGTCTGTGCTCCCCTTGTGGGCGCTCCTCAATTAGCATCTCTCGTGGTAAATCTACTTTCTGTAGCTCATCGGCGGGCATCGCTTTGTACTCATGCAGCATAAACTCTTTTAAACCAGGGACTACATCCTGCTCTCGTGAAACCTGAGGGGCCAGATCCGTTTCAATCTTTTCTACTGGGAAATATTCTACAGCGTCAGAAAACGACTCTTCATCAGGGTCTGCTGAAAACTCTTGCACATGTTCTTTTGCATCATCTCCTGCAGACAGAGGCTCTGTTATTTCGAATGGCGCATTTCCAATGTTTTCTGATTGATGCGCAACATCAAATGGCTCTTTTATTGATGTAGCGACACTCTCACCATTCTTTTCGTCCTCTTTCAACTCCTCGGCAGGCCAGGTCCATTCATTTTTTTGTCCTGCTTCGGTCTCAGTAGAATGGCTTTCATTTGAAGGTTGGTCTTGTATGGGCTCCACAAGGTCTGAAATGAAGGGTTCTGCTCTGGGGGCAGGGTCGATGGCTTTTTCTTGGGCGGTTGGTTCTGGATTTGGTGAAGATTCAACAAGATGTGAAGTACTTGGCATTGGGCTCGGTAAGCTAAAGTCCATTGGACGCTGTTTTGACTCGGTCACAGGCTCCTGTCGAAAAAGGGCTTCTGGTTCAAAAGCTTCCTGGTCAAGTGGTGACTCTGGCAGAGGGATTTGTTGTGGCTCGGTGACTTTGTGTTCAAGGGATAATTCTAGAGGAACCACTGGTTCGAGACTTGATATTTCCGGTCCTCTTGGGCGCTCCTGAGTCAGCATCGGCTCTTCAAAAATGTGTGAATCGTAAACAGGCTCCCGTTGAAGCGGAATTTCTAGTTCAGGCAATTCCTGCTCAATTGGTGAATTTGGCAGAGGAGTCTGTTCCGGCTCAACAACCTTGCGCTCAATTGGTGATTCTGGCAAAGGAATTTGTTCCGGTTCTATAACCTCCTGCGCAAAGGGTACCTTTTGTGGGATATCTAATCTGAGATCTGAGCTTGGGGAATCAATTGCACGCTCTTGAACGATTGGGGCTTCTCCACTGGTCCCTGGTTCAACTACAGACCCTTGTGGTAATGTCATCTCTGGCTCAAATGATTTCGACTCGGTTGGCGATTCTGGCAAGGTGATTTCTTCTGGTTTAGGGTAATTAACCCCAATGACTGGTTTTCGGATCACAGGTTGTTCTTCCCTGGGTATTGGCCCAATCACCGAGTCTTGTACAAGACTGACTGCAGGATCGGAGACTTTGGATTCGATCTCTAGCTCTTGTTGAAAAGTTGTCTCTTCCTCATTGATTCGGGATTCTTGGGGTACAAAGCTTTCTTGTTTTGTCATTTCTGGCTCGAGAAATGGACCTCGGGGAAGATTCGTCTGTGGTTGCGATGTTTTTGACTCGACTGTTGCTTCCTCGGGGATAAAAGCTTCCTCTTTCATGAGCTCTGGCTCAGTAATCGGATCTCGTGAAAGAAATGGCTCCTCATCATTGGTATTTGACTCAATTGTTGATTTTCGAGGTACGGCAGCTTCTCCTTTCTCAATATCTGGCTCCATAATTAGAAGGGAAGAAGGGGCTGGCTCCTCCTTGGTAATTCTTGACTCAATTGAAGGCTCTTGTGGTGCAACTGATTCCTGCGGCACAGGAGGTTCTTCCCTTGCATTTTCGGACTCAACAATTGGTTCCTGAAGGATATCCGTCTGTGGTTGTGATATCATTGCCTCAATAATTGGCTCCTCAGAGGGTTCGGAGCCCTCTTCTGCTAGTCCAGGCTCGAATGTCTGTTCCTGAGGTATAATCGCCTCGGCCGTGGTATCAGTCTCTTCATGCGCTATATCACGATCAAGTTCCTTTGCTGGAGGTTGAACAACTGGCTGGGAAGATTGGGCCATTTCTGAGGTGCTCTGTTTAAGAAGCTCATCTGGGGGGTTTGTAATGAGAGATCTGCCGTTCTTTTTGTCCTTTTTGGATTGATCGCTTGAGGCATCTGTAGAGTTTGCTTTTAGCAAGTCGGGAATATCTTTGGACACGGATTCGATGCCCCGTTGACTTTCGAGGGAGTGCTCTAAAGCTGTTTCAGAAGTATTATCTTGCTTAGCATCAACTCTTTTCAGTGTAGGATCAATGGTATTTTCATCGGTTGTTTGCTTGTTCTCCGGAACTGATTGCACGGAATCCTGTGCACTAGCCTGCAGTTGTATGTCATCAGCCTCGTGACTTGTTGAAGACTTCATTGGAGCTTGGGAAGTGATATTTTCAGCTGATGGCATTGCGACTTCCGAGTTTGGGTTCTTCTCATCCTTTTCGGATGGTTCCATCGAAACACCACCGGCTTGCTCAATAAAGTTATCTTTCGAAATAGAATCAGTTGATTCTAAATTGCTTGGAGTTACGATGGGTTCCGTTGTTGGTTCAATAGCCTTTTGTTGAGTCTCTGGGCTTGGCTCCGCAGGAATAACCTCGCTTTCTTGTGGTTTGTTGAAGGTTGTTTCGTTTGAAGGTTCAGCAATCGGAATGTCTGGAATTAGTGGTACTTCTTCCGATATGAGTTCGACAGCTCTGATTTCCGTCTCGGCATATGGTTTTGATGGAAGAGACTCTTCGGGCAAGAGTACCGGTGTAGTAGATTTGCGCTTCTTGTTTTTTCTAGACTTTTTTGGCGAGACTGGTACAGTTTCTACAATAGACTTTTCCAAAACGGGAGAAACTGGTTCTGCGAAGTCCAATGTTTCTCTGTTTGCAGGGACTTGAACATCAGAAGGCCTTTTGATCGTCTGTTCCACAATGTCCTCCGGGAGTAGGATTGATGCAGCATGCTCTAAGTAATCCAAGTTCTCACGAATTTTGGGCTCCCTGACCTCTGGATTGACGATATCTTTCTTGGGGATTGAATTCGATGTACTGTGCTCAACATATGGCTCTAGAACGTCGGGGTTTGCAGGTTCATTAAGTTCAATGAACTCATCGATAGAGTCTTCCGGTAGTGGTATGGAAGTAGGCTCATTAAGTTCCGTAAAGTCGTCGAGAGAGTCTTCCGGTAGTGGCACCCAAGCAGGCTCGTTAAGTTCATCAAACTCATTGACAAGATCTTCCGGAAGCGGCACCAAAGAAGGATCTAAGTAACCACGGATTTCTGGTTCAAATGTCTCGACCGGCTTCTCAACAGGCTGCTCATAGATTTCACGATCAATCGATTCCGTGGTTTCAAAAGGCTTCTCTGAGATCGGTTCCTCGGCAAGAAGGGTTTGTTCAGGCTCCTGAGTGACTTCGGTTGATGCCTCAGGCTCTGGCTGGGACTTGTCTTTCTTGCTCTTCCCAGACTTCTTAGTACCACGTAAAGCTGTTTCATCTTGAGGCTCCGTTTCTTCGGCAGTGAGGATTTCGCTTGACGCTGGTTTGGCTGTTTCAGTATTTGGTGCAGATTCTGTAGGTAAGAAATTCCCTTCATCGGTATGGATTGGCTCAGATATTTCCATGTTTATTGAGTCCTCCTGTGGGGTTGCTTGTTTTGGCAAAGACTCGTCGGCATCCTTGCTAGTTTCCTCAAGAAGTGGTTCTCGTGGTAAGAATTCGACTTCACTATGGCTTAGCTCAGCGTTTTCAATCTCTCTTGAGACTTCCTCTGGAGTATCGTGTCTTGGTAAAGGAGAGTCATCAACAGTATTTGGCATGACAGATTCAATATACTTGTCAGGCTCCTCAGAAAGTGGTTCTCTCGTCAAATAAGTCTCTTGAAGGTCTGCATTCGGCTCCAAATACTCAACAGATGCCATGATATCTTCTGGGATTGTTTCTTTTGGCAAGGAAGATTCATCAACATGACTTAGTTCAGAAACCTCGACATTCTTCGTAATTTCCTCGGAAATGGATTCTGTTGGCAAAGAAGACTCATTGCCAGTTGCACTTGGCTCGAGAACATACTCAATTGATTCTTGTGGCGCAGATATATCCTCCTGGATGAAATGGCGAGGCGTTTCAGTGAGCTCACTTGATCTTTCAAGAATTGGTTCCAGAACATCTTCAGGCAGTGGTTCTGGCACGGAAACATTCTCCTGGTCAATCGCACGAGTAAATTTTGAAGAGTCGCTAGATTCCTCAACCATTGGCTCAAGGATTTGCTCATTCTGTGACTGTGGCGCGGAAACGTCCTTTTGGGTAACCTCACGATGGAATTCCTCGGGCTCGCTGGATTTGTCGACGATCGCCTCCGAAGCATCCTCAAATGGCACTTCAGCGGCTTCAACATCTTCCAAAATAGGTTCATGCGGGATCTCCAAACGCTCATGACTGTGTTCGACAACGGGCTCATGAATTTCTGATGTTTGAGTCTTAGGTTCCTCAGTAGCAGCATCCTTAGAAATATCAACAACCTCTTCCCTTGGAATTTCCTCCGGCAGCAAAGATTGCAAACTTTGATGCTTCTCGTTATCCTTTGTCGATTGCTTGCTCGAGACCTCGGGTACAGATTCAGATTCTTTCTTTTCTTCTTCAACCGGCTTGTCGATGCTTGGTTTAGAAGTGAGTTCACGGGATTGCTCGATGAAAACGGGTTCCGCCGTCAGGGATGGAGTTTCTGGTTCCCTCATGGCAGATTCTCCAGCTCTAAATGCTTTGGACGCTTCTTCCGATAGGAAATATTGTAAGCTGCGACGTTTCTTGCCCTTAAGTCTTTTGGATGATTGGTCGCCTTGTACATCCTCGTTCGGTTCTGTGACTTGTGGTTCCATGATTTCTTCAACAGTGTCTTCCTTTGGCTCAATGGATAAAGGCTCTTCCTCAACGATTATACTTGGAACTGGTTCAGGATCTGGGCTTACGATGTTCTCGCCCTTCTCCGAAATCTCCTCCGACTCTTTGTCTGGCAAAGCCCATTCCTTAAGTTCTGAAGTAGGTGTCAGTGCGGTGATGGGTTCGGTCTCAACGACCTTTGGCATAAAAGACTCGGAAACAGCCTGTGCTGCAGACATATAAGACCCAGATGCGGCGCGTGCTGTAGACGGTCTTGGAGGAAGTCCTTGCTCAGCTGCAGCTATAGCAGCCTTATCCTTCTTTTTGCCCCATCCCAAAGCTTGAACCATTTCCAAAACACCCTTCTTTCTTCCTGTCAAAGGACCCATAAGACCAGAAAGCCCTGCTGTCATTGGTGTAGATGGCACGTCATAAGGAGCTAACTCTTTCGCGGGAATAGTGATGGTTTGTTCGATAGGCGCGCTGCTTGGCTGCTCAGCTGGAGTCTCGATATTGGACGACTCATCAGCAGGTGTAATGTCTTTGGGCACGATATCACCCTCAATTGAATCTTGGCCTTGCTTGCCACGCTGATTTTTATCTTTCCTAGATTTCTTGAAAGGTGCCGAGAACTCAATCCCACGGTTCACAGTAGAAGGTTCTTCAGGTGTGACAGTAATTTTTTGCTGAATATCAACAGGCTTTGCTGCATCTATCATGTCTTCCCCAGTCTTAACTTCATCTACAGTCTGGGATAGAGAAGCGTCCTCAACATGCGTTGGTTCAACTATATTATCTTGGTTCTTGTCATGAGTGGTAAATTCGGCTTCAGGGTCAACAATGATAGAAGAGTCCTCGGAAATTTGTTGCTCAGGGACATCGACAGGCTTCATTCCCTCCACAATTTCGGGTTCTATGGTTTCTTTAGAAGGATTAGATGTAAGTAAACTGTCACCTTTCGTTTGTTCCTCGGACTTCTTGCTTGGTGTCAAGGCCTCAGCTTCGGGAGCTGTAATACTCGGATCAAGGTGTGTCTCATCGACCGTTCCTAGCTCTGCAACAGCCAAATCGATATGTACATTTTCGATCGTCTCTTGCTCCTGCGTAATTGTCGGTGTCTCTCCCATTGCAGTCGGTTCGGTAATAATGTTATCAAGAGGAGCGTTTTCATCGAGTGTCTGCTGATTCTTGTCAGTTGTCTCAATATTCTCGGGTTCTTCAAATACAGGTTTGTTGGTCGAATCTTCGATGATCTCCGGCTGGGAGACAGGCATATCTATCTGCTGGTTCAAATCATTGGTAGCATCATTCGATGTGTTGATGTCAGAAGGAAATTCATCGTCTTGATTTTGATTTACATGCTCCTTCTCCTCACCAATACTCGATTCGAAATCTGCTTTTAATTGTTCAGCAATTGTCAGTTGGTCCCCTTTGTATCCAGCATCAAGTCCATTCGGAGTTTCGGACTCAGTAAGGACTGACTTCTCCTCGTTTTGAGGCTCAGTCCCAGGAATTTTCTCTGATTCATTCAAGAATTGCGCCTGTTCTTCTTGTGTTGTTTGAGGAGCACTTTGCGGTTTCTTATCCTCTTCAGATATCTCTCCGAATTCTACACTTAGTTGGCGAGCAGGAGATAGCTCATCTTCTTGATAGCCGCCCGAAAGTTCATCAAGTTTGGTAACATCTTCACCCAGGCCTTTAGGAGTATCCTCTGTCACGACATCTGCTGTGAATTCCTCTTGCAATTGTTTCTCAGGACTAAGTTGATCCTTGGCATACCCGGCAGTAAGGTCATCGGACCCACTTTTTTCTTGAGAAATCTCGTCGGATTTTAGTTGTCCAGCGCCGAGTGCAGCAGTTATAGCAGTAACAACTGGAAGTATAGGTTCTGCATATGGAAAGTAGTCCTTAACATTCGATTCCGAGATTTCTCCTGCGCCGGCATTCCGGGGTGTAGCAGGAGTTTCTGGCGAACCACCAGAACTAATCATTGGTGTTGGCTTCTCTGACAAACGCTCTGGTACAGGACTAGGGATTGGTAATTCCACGGGTTGCTCTATATCTGCAGCCTTACTCTTTTTGCTCTCCTTTCCATCATTCTTGGGCGAAAGAGAGGTCAAATCTCCAGGAATGTCATCGAGCTTGGGTGTCTCTTCGAGCACTGGAGTTTCCACGACATTATCATCTTGCACTTCGGGAAGTTGCTCCTGCTCTTGAATAATATCAACTCGGTTCTGCTCAACATCCTTAGTTTGTTCCTGCTTAGTCTGTTCCTCATCTTCTTTGTCTTCTTTAGACTTCGGAGTTGAGAACTCTTCAATCGGGTTAACATTGGCAGGCGTAGTAGGCTCCGGAATGGTTTCTTCAACTGGATCTTGAGATAAATCTAAAGGATAATCCTCTTGAATTTGAGAAACAACAGGTTGATCGGGTCTAGGTTCAATCACAACTTCTTCCTCCTCTGGATGAAAAGAGATTGATTCCGCTTTCATGGCCTTTTCCTCGTCTCCGTTCGATTTAGAACTAGCAAATACGTCGACCATGGGCGTGATATCACCTGGTGTCTCAGGCAGTGTAGAATCACTGATGGTCGGCGAATTGGGGTTAATCAAGGGAGAAGATGGCTCTGAAATGTCGCGATAAAGCTCTGCGGATTCTTCGAGTGATCGTTCTTGTATGGGCATTTCAATCGTAGATTCAACCACTGGCTCAAAGGGAAGTTCTTCCAGCTCATGAGTGGTAGTTTCTGCCTTCTTCTTATCCGTCTTTGACTTAAAAATAGAGGATTCCTCAACTGAACCGTTCTCGACCGAAGGCAGAGGTTCTTGGACAATTTCTTGACTAGACTCCGGCACTTGCTGTTGTTGTTGGTTATCTGGCATGTCATCTGGAGGGGATCTATCCATGGGTTTGGAAGGTTCTATGCTGTCCACAGTTTCCATCTCAAATTTAGGCTCGGAAGATAGGTCATTTTTGCCCGTTTCCTTGTTTGTCATGTCATTTTTGAATTCCGTCGGAGGTCCAACTGGCTCAATATCAACAGGTGTAGCTAACTTTTCGACAATATCTCGGCCTGGTCCGGTCACGTTATGTTGTTCACTTGAAGCATGGTCGGGGTTTAGTTCTTGTGTATCCTCTTGGCCTGGGGTTCTGGTTTCCGATTTCGGTTCCGGTTCCGTCACCAAAGATTTAGCCTTTCCCTTCTTACCCTTCTTCTTCTTGGACTTTGGAATAGAGACTTGATCTACGGGCTCGACATTTTCGGCCTCAATTGGAGTGGAGGCTGCCTCAGATTCTTGAATGGGCTCCGAAATATTCTCGGCTTGATCATTGATATCATCTGATGCTAGCGGCAAACCTTTGCCCATCTTTTCATTCTTCTTAGATTCGAACAAAGGGAATTCTTCAGTCGCTTCGACTTCCTCCTCAATACTCATGTCTTGTTTGTTTGAAGTTTCACTTAAGGTGTGTAATGTCTTCTCTCGTGTAACAGTTATGTCATGTGACTCGGATGACTCTGAACTATTGTCTCCGCTGTTATCCTGGATCTGTTGAAAAGATCTTGGTTCTTGTTCATTGCTTGTATCATGGGATGCAATAGCAAGGCCAGCTGCAGTTGCAATTGCTGCGACTCCAATGGCTTTAGCTACTGGTTCAGATGGAGATTGTTCATGAGAGTGAACATCAGAAGATAAATTTAGCTTTTCTTCTATTGAGGGGAAAGAATCTCGAAGAAACTCCACTGATGGCGCTAAATTCTTCTTAAAGGTAATTGCAGTCGGTGTGGATTCTCCGGAGGCGAGATCATCGGAGGGGAGGTTGGTTGAAAGTGGGTCCAGCGAAGGGCGGTGAAGGTTCAATTTTTCCAAGAAGCCCGATTCGGGTAGATCCGCCACGTCAAGCTCCGAATTGGTGCGGGATGGCGGTAAATGTGGGAGCGGCTCAACTAACTCTTCTGGTACGAAAGACCCACGTCTGTTAGTCTCTAATAAATACAGGGGTTTGAATTCCTTGGTGTTATCCCATGACATAGGCCTTGATCTAGATCTTGGAATTATGGCTGATTCTGGAATTGGAGAAGATTGGAAAGCCGGAAAGGGGGTATTACCAGTTGATCTCGTCATGATGGGTGATGCCGGATTGGATCTATTTCCCATGACGAATTTTAATGGCACGGCACTTGGGCTTGGAGATTTTACCGGTGTCTCCTGCAAGCTCTTACGATTTCGCGGGGTCTTCTCTCTTGGTGTACCTACAGTACGTTTCTCAGATTCCGGTGTTCCAGGTCGACTTTCAGGAAGTTTGGGCAGATCATCAATTGGTTCAAAATTAGGTGAAACTGGACCACTTGGCGGTAATGGTAAAAGATCTCCATATTGAGGGTCAATTGAGGGTCTGATTTGTCGTTCGATAATCTCTGGATCCAGTATCTCTTCCTCCATTTCCTGCTCTCCTCTCTTTTCCATACTTCCCATAGTCCCCGTAGTCCCCTCGCTATCATTATTATTAGCGGCATTTTGCTGTTGGTGCTGAGCAGAAATTGCAATTGCACCAGCAGCAAAGCCGGCACCCGCGCCAAGGATGCCGGCATTATCTAAAAAAGAACTCTTCTTGGAATCTGAGCTCTTACTCCTCTTCTTCTCTCCATCATTCATAAATTCTTGCTCACCATCCTCACCGCGTGGTTTTTGGCTATTTGTTTCATTCGACGCCACTTGGGTTAAATCACTGAAAGGTTGACTTCCAGTTATTCCATCCGATGTTGAACTACGTTTTTTCTTTTTCCTCTTTACCTCGTCAGCGTCATCGCGAGTGCCTTTCGCTGGTTCCTCTTTTGCTGCATCCGCCCTAGCACCACTGAAGAAACCAAACAATCCACTACCTTTTCTCGGGGTTGTTTCCTTTGCCTTCTTCTTGGGATCTTCGTTTTCATTGCGAGTAGGTTCCGAAGCAGCTGATCTTGCACTATCATTGTCGTCTTTGGTGCCGCTGCGATCTTTTCGATTCTTTTGCAGCGGATCTTCTTCATCCAACTTTGAGCTGCTACCAGCAGATAGTATTGAACGAGATGAAGCCCATAACGGATCACCTTCGCGACGTGATGATCTTTCTGGCTCTCTTGACAGATCAGGATCTTCGCGACTATTTTCAGAACTTGGTAATGGGATTTGTGAAGGATCAGGAGAATCAGTCCTGCTTTGCGATCTCTCCTTCGACTTTCTTGGTAGTTTTGATTCGTCGCCATTTTTGATATCATCCAAAGAAAAGCTCCTGTGATTTTCACGCAATGAAGATCTGTGACTTTCACGCAATGGAGATTCGACTTTCCCATCGTAAGTTAAAGAGCGCTTGCTGGATCTCCTTTTCGGTGTTGAAGCAGATGGATCAAAGTCATCATTATCGTATGTCGATGATCGTGATGACTTTTTGGACTTCTTAGGAGTATCGACAGGCTCGATGTAGCTTTCCGGCTCTTCGACTAATTCGCGATCTGGCGAGATATCAACAAATGAAGATTCTTCCCTCAGAAGCGACTGTCTTCTTGCTTCCTCTTTGTCACGTTTCTTTTGTTCCTTCCTGCTCTGCCTAGAAGAATCAAAATAGCTTTCTGGTTCTTCAACGATGACATCTGTCATTGGTGAATATACATCACCACCACTTCGTCTTCGTTCTTTATCGTGTTTTTTCTGTTCCTTCTTAGTAAGCTTGGGTGATTCCTCGTTGGCAGGCGATACACTCGACCAATCCTTTGGGGTTTCTGGCACTTCACCCATGACAAACCCACGATTTGAGGATCCCTCACCAGGGATGCTTGAAAGGTCGGTAATGGATTCTGCCCATGGCGCTTTGTATGCATATTCATTAGAGCCAGGCGGGGAATCCCGTTTTCGGAACGCAGGATCCTCAATAACAAGATCAGGATTGAAGCCACTATCTTGCAAACCAGCTGCCACCGTTGCAGTGAAATCCAAATCGTCGTCGAAAGAGCCAGGCATATGTGAAGATTGTAGCGAGGCAGGTTTAGGGCCAACGCTAGGTGGGCTATCTCTTCTATTGACTTCGGGGAGATATTGTCTTCCAGTATCCCGAGGTGGACTGTCTCTTCTCGTATTCTCTGGTAGACTTTCTCTTCTGAAATCTCGAGGCGGGCTGTCTCGTCTTAAATCTTGGGGTAGAGTTTCTCTTCTTGTGTCTCGAGGAGGACTCTCTCGTCTCGTTTCTGTACGAGGATTTTCAGGCTCGACAACCACGTCACGAGGCAGGCTGTCTCTTCTCATATCCCTCGGTGGGCTTTCCCGTCTCCACTCTTTGTATGGACTCTCGGGCTCCACCACCACGCCTCGGTACTCATAAGCCCTCTCATTACGCTCCTTCTCCCTGGCTTTCAAGATTCTAGCAAGTTCACTTACCTCAGGTCGCCTAGGAGATCCAATCGGGCTTGCTACTGCTGCACCCACACCTGCACCAATAATACCCGCAGCCATTGCAGCCCATCCGCCTGGAGATTTTGGTTCAGACTCCGGCTCTGACCTTGGCTCTGAATATCTCGGCTTCTCGGGGGTTTCTGGTGATGAATCAGAGATGAACTCATCCTTTTGTTCAGTAGGACTTTCAACTTCGAAGTGCTTGGTCTCGTTTGGACCCCAGGTAACAGCTTTTGAGATGATTGATTGGGTGGGGGATGGCACGGAAACATCAGATGAGCGAACAAGGTCTACTCTTGGACCAATAACTATAGGAGGTATATCTCCTGTGTTGCGCTTACGACGATCTTGATCACGCGGTTCATCTTCCGATCGATATGATGGAGTCTGTTCCCGGTTCTGAGTTATATCCCTAGGCTCATCTTCCGATCGATACGATGACATCTGCTCGCGGGTTTGAATTCCATCCCTAAGCTCATCTTCCAATGGATATGATGCCATCTGTTCGCGGATCTGAGTTCTATCCCTAGGCTCATCCTCCAATCGATATAATGAGGTTTGTTCGCGATCCTGGTTTTCAACTCTGGGTTGACTTGGCTCATTTTGCGATTGTGTTGTAATTTGTTCACGCTCTTCATCTTCAACCCTAGGTTTCGAATAATGTTCAGGTGCAGGTTCAGGCTCAGGTTCAGGTTCAGAACGGCGTCTCTCATCTGAGCGATCATCTGACCGACTAGAGCTGTCAGTCTTCCCATTTCCATTTCCACTCTTGACGGCGGTTGCAAATTGTTTTTCCGGTGATGGTGTTGAAGTAGGAGTAGGTCGGACCAGATTCAAGAGAGGCCGGCTTAATCTAGCATCCGCATCTTTCGTCATAAATGGACCCTTCAAATCTGCTTCGTCAACCTTGTATCGCTTGCTCGGGATGCTGTAGACTTTAAAATCTTTAGGTGTCATGATAAAATCCAGCTTGAAGTCAGCATTTGGTGCATCATATGGGCCTTTCTTTCGTTCATGCATGCCCGGAGGAGTGACGATGCGTGGCGGTTCTTCCTCTGGCTCTTCCTCGTATTTGTCCATGATGGAACGCTCAGGTGATGGAGTTCGAGAACGGCGAACTTCTGCAGCAACTTTCCTAGCCATGACGATTTCACGATAAGCTCTATCTGCTTCTGCCATAACTTCATCGTGTGATTTTTCAGGGCCATTAGTTGAATCGCCGTCTTTTGGTACATCCTCGGAGTCGGTTCGTCTCTCGCCTCTTCGTTTCGATGATCTTGATCCTCGGGAATTTTCTCTGACCACAGCAGCAGCGGCAGCTACGATGGCTGCTGCTTCAATAGGAGCTGTAGAGTGTTCGGCATCATGAAGATCCCTAACGTTGTCTCTGTGTTGTTGCTCCCTACCACCCTCGTCGGAAACATCAATAGGCGGTTCAGAACGGGAGACAGGAGATGGGTCTTTGATAGACGAGCTTCGCTTTGAGTTAAAATCTGGTTCACGTTCGATTGTAACGACACTCGGTATAGATTGTTCCCTAGATTTGCGGCTGGAGCTTTCCTCACGGGTAGGTGAGTCTGCAACCTGATATTGGAATGGGTCTGTGGGCGTGCGAGCAATTGCAGATATCTCCGAGAGTACGTGGGCCCGTCGCTCCTCATAGTTATCTTCAATGCGATCAGGGGCACGTCGCTCCTCACGTCTCTCTCGTCGTCTTCTCTCTCGCTCCTCTGCGGCTGCATCAGGATCATCACGAGTCCTTTCTCGATTCCTATCACGATCAGAATTAGATGTTGAGCTTCTGGTGTCATCTTTTCTTCGTTCCTCGCGACGTTTTTCTCGCTTTTCATCCCATGTGAGATTACTATCAGCAATAGAAGATTGATCATAATCGCGACGGCGCTCTTTTCGATCGTCATCCCGAGGTTTGGAGATGCTGCTATCAGCAATTGAGTAATGATCCTCATCACCGTGTCTTTCTCTGCGATAGTCATCTTGTCTACTGATAGCGCTTTCACTATAACTCCGGTTATCTCTTCTGTCATCATCCCGAGAGTTCTCTTTTTCATCTCGACGAGCAGATGCAATCACAGCTCCGAAAGCAGCAGCAGCCACTCCAGCTAACGCTGCTCCAGCCAGAGATTTAGGTCTACCGGAAGAACTCTTCAAGATACCGCCAGATTCGGAGCGAACATAGCTAGGCTCATGATAAACGCTCTGAGAAACCGGAGTGATGGGTTGAGGTTGCTGAAGAGGAACTGGTGCTGGTCTAGGAGTGTTGTGTTCGGATGAAGACGCTCGCGCTACGTCGAATCGGGAAGGATCATCGGTAGGGACTGGGAAGACTTGATGCAGAGATGTCTGAGAACCACTTGCAACACTTTGGGTCCTGCTTACCCGGTTCCTTTCATTTACATACACCTCATCCACATGCCTGTCTGGATGGTTGTAAGGAGTGTAAGTTTGTTGCCCAAAATCACTACCTGACTCCCATTGCACGTCTTCAAAGCCGACTTGCCTATCTGATAGAAATCCATTGAGGGAATTCTCTGGTCCAAAAAGTCTTGGATCGACAATGCTACTCTTTCGACTCTTTGGTCCATGCACTTTCTTGCGTCCGAAAAAGCCAGCCTTACTCTTACCGACATTACTACCACCTCCGAAGGCCAAACCAGCATCAACACTTGACTCTGACTCGTCATCAGAGGCCGATTCCCATGCGTCATCATCCTTATTATGGTCGGTTTCACGATTAAGTCTTCGACGAGAGGAAGTGACAGTTTCAGGAACACCGCGCCCATTCTTACCAATCTTGCCCTTTTTGATTTGGTCTCTTGCAAGCTTAGCAAGTCCAGCCCCTACAGCCAAAATTTCAGCATCGGTAGTTGTTCGTTTCCCGCTCGTGGGTCTCTCATTTGTGGCAGATCGAGTATCTCTCAGATTTTCCTTGCTACTCTTATATCCAACGGTTTCCCATTGCCTGTCCCTTCCATCCCTGGCTCTCACACTCCTCTTCCTTCTGTATCTCAAAAATCCAGTTCCAAAAGCTAAATCTTCATTCAAAGAGGAGCTTGATGAGCTGTTGTGTTTCGTGAACTTCTTATTTTTCTTCTTCTCCTTCTTCCTTTTAGAATCGGACTTTTCGGATGGGGTAGTGAAGAAGGACCTGAAGCTAAAACCTTTTGTAGGAAAATTGCGAGAAATATCGAGGTATGACGAAGTAGATGAACCAGATGTACTCAAATAATCTGTACGTGGCGGGCCGTGTTCCATTCCTGAGGGTCGGCGCATTCCTCCTTCCCGTTCGAACTTCTCGCGTTCCATCATTTGTCGCTCACGCTCTCGTGCTTGTTCCGGGCCATAATATGGTGCTACCGGGATTGTATTATCTTTATCATATGCCCCTGTCCGTGATGGGTCCATTGACATAGTAGTTGCAGTTGTGTCATATTGAGCGGTACGTGGCGTATCGGGATGCGCGATAGAACTTTCCATAGCTGGATCGAATCGACCAGTCCTCGGCGTGTCAACAGACATAGTGCTCTCAGCAGGATTGTATCTTCCTAATCTAGGATCGCGCCTTTCGACATAAGTTTCTCTGCCATCGTATCGTTCGGTTCGTGGTGTGCCAACATTAAAAGAGCTTTGTCCACCCTGGTATCCTGCAGTTGCCGGTGTTACTGCTGGACGTCCCGCGACCGCACCCCCCCCGCCATAATATCGATCATGCCTCGGTGTACCGATTGAAAGAGAACTCTCCCCGCCATCATATCCCATAGTTACTGGTGTATAAGGTGTGTAAGGTGTGTAAGGTGTGTAAGGTGTCATGGGTGTATTTGGGGGCCTAGAATCATATCTTTCATTTCCACGACCCGAAAACGAGCTCTCCTCGCCATCAAATCCTAAACTTGGAGGCGCGCGTCCATTGAATCCTCGTCCTCCAATACCATTTCCAATCCCATATCCATTTCCTCCTGGCGCAATCGATGGATCTCCCCTCATACCATATCGATCGCGTTTCTCGGCCATTATTCCGTACCCTTAGGTAGGGATTTCTTCTTCTCAACTTCAGCTCCTCGTTTCGTAATTAATCGTGGTCATATCATAATATATCACCCAATTTCGCAAATAACCTATTGAACCTGAAATTGCCTTCTGTATCTTATCCGTGTTTTGTAATCAATTATTCTGCTGTGTTTTGCGATTCGCAGTGGTTGAATGTTTTGTATTTGATGCTTTAGATAATCGAATTAAGGAACGGATCGGAACGTAGATAGTTCAAGATCTGGCTCCTTTAGATAAAAATTTAAAGATTGCGTTTGTTTAGCAAGTTTAGCTAGGTAGAAAACTAGAAGTGGATGTAGCCGTGAAGTGTGGTAAAGTGTAGTAAAACGGGCCCAAGTGCAATTTTAATTAAGAGGCTGGAGAAGTGTCAAAACGAAACAATCGGGGGGAGCAAGCGAATCTCGAGTTTGCTTTTAGTGATGTTTTAGTAGTCCAACCACTATATGTGCCACTGGATAATCCTTGAATGTATGCGACAAGTAATATTGATCACTAAATGATTTTTTTTTTTCATTCAGCTGAGATTTGAGATTCGATACGAGATCTTAATTGAATTTCGTGGTTGTCAAGTCAACGTGGAAAAGAAGAGAAGAAAAAAGATCGATTGATGGATTGACCGATTGATTGGTTGATTGGTTGATTGTTTGATTGTTTGATTGATTGATTGTATTCATAAATCGATGTTGTTGTCGTCGTCGTCGTAACACAAAAGAGAAGTGAAAAATCGGAAGAAAGTAGAGAAGAAGACTGTGTTTGGAAGAAAACTCTACGATAAAGTATTCTAACGCTGTCTTTTTGGGATGGAGTCTTGTCTCTCGTTTCTTGATATTAAGTTTGTCCTCTTTGAGCTACAGTGCTGTCGGTGGGTTTCCATTCCCATGGATCCCCCCCCCAAAAATTGGAAAATTCCCGATGATTTGCAGATATTCACGTGTGAGAGCGGTGAATATCAAAGCCTTCTCTCATCAATTATTTTTTTCGCCTTACATGAGAAATACTCTTGTATGATTGGATTGGAAGTTGAAGATGATGACTTGCTTCTTGTCCCACAAATTAAAATCGGATTTGTCCTATCCAAGCTGAACATTTCATCCACCAGATCCCATCAATCAATCAATCTTCACCTCCCATCACCCCCCCCCCCCTTTTCTTCCCGGCGCCAGTGATGGATGTATCACCTACCAGATGTGGCAATCACCTCTCTTTCCTCCCCACTATTTTTTGAGCAACTCAGAGCTCCTCCTTCGTGCAGTTACGGAGTGCACGGTACCCAAAATAATAGTGGATAACGTGGGTCAAGTTTACAACTCGGCGTGCCATTGTATTTTTGACTTCAAAATTCTACCGAGTAAATTACCTCTTCGCTTATCTACCTACCACTCAATTTCAACACCAATTCAATATCCTAACATCAACCACCAAAAATCATCCTTCAAAAACTTGACTTATAAGAAAGCATGAAAATAGGTATGATCTACATATACGTGTCAGTTTATGCACACAATGCACACAATGCACACAATGCACACAATGCACAAGATATGCACTGTAACATTGCCGAGCTCAAAATGCCAGCTCATAGGTTGATGAATATGTGAGAGAATTCTAGAATTACACATCGTGGTCGTACAGGGTTAGGGTGGAATTCGCCCTTTACCCAATTTTATATTTAGGAACTGATACTTCTAATGTAAATGAGTCGAGTTAAAATATTTTACTCCCTGCGTCCCACCCGTCTATCGGTCGAGGGCTTGAGATTGACACTGGGAAATGTAAGTACAACAAAGCCTTTACGCTTGGATGATCTGAGGATTGTTTCAAGACTTACCATTTGATAATAAACGCCTTTCTTCCTCAATAACGCCGCATGATCTCCTACCTCTAACACACTTCCTTCACCCAACACAAAAATCACATCAGCATTTTGCACCGTGGCCAGTCGATGGGCTACGACAACCATTGTCCTACCAGTTGCCGCTCTTTCAAATGCTGCTTGTACCAGTTTCTCGCTCTCGGAATCTAGACTCGATGTAGCTTCATCAAGAAGGAGAATCTTGGGATTGCGAATGAGCGCACGAGCTATCGATATTCGTTGTTTTTGTCCTCCTGACAGAGCGATTCCCTTGGTACCGACGTTGGTACTGTAGCCATCAGGAAGAGACATGATAAAGTCGTGAATTTCAGCATCACGACAGACTCGGTGAAGAGTTTCTTCCGGAGTCGACTCATCGATACCCAAATAGATATTCTCTTTGATTGTACCTTCAAACAAAGTCGGCTCCTGCGCTACGAGCGAGATCATTTTCCGGTATTCATGGATATTAAGTTCAGAAATATCCGTGTCGTTGCAGAGTATCTTGCCCTTCTGGATATCATAAAATCTTTCAAGCAGACCGACTATTATTCTTTTTAGTACATTATCTCTACAAATTGACAAATGCAAAATTACCGATTGATGTTTTTCCACAACCTGAAGGACCAACTAAGGCAGCAAATTGGCCTTTCTTAATCTATAATGGTTAGCATCATTGTCAACAATTGCGGCACAAACATTGACTTACCGTAATATTCAAACCAGTGAATATTGGAACGTCTCGAGTAGGGTACTTGAACCAAACATCTTTCAGTTCTATCTTGACCCCGCCCTCTATATTCTGGATTTTCGATGCTGATTTGCCAGCTACTCCTACCGGTACTCTGAAGTTCAATATTCTGTTTGCTGCTGCTGTTGCTTGTGCTATATCTATTGCGATATCAGTAACAGAGAAAAAGGGGCGGTCAAAATTAGGGTACTAACTAGGACCAAAACTCAAAAGACTTCCAGCGCTTTCGGCACCGTTTATTATAGCAATATAGACCACAAAAAAATTGATAGGTCCATATTCTCTTGAAGCGAGGAGGGTACCACCATACCACTGAGCGGCAATCCATGTTAGTTTATGTAGCGCTTAATGAACCAGGGTTTTCCAGCATTTGAACTGGCGACTGGACACTGACTAAAAAGATAAACTCACAAATGCTAAAGCCATACAGCCTAATCCCAAACTCTCGCTGGCGGCAAAGACAATTGACGAATATCTGCTTTTCTTAGCATGTCCCTTCACATGCCACTTCAACAGTTCGTCGTAACGGCTACAGATCATATCCTCTAACGTCAAGGAGGTAACGGTTCTGAATGCAGAAATTGCTTCAGCCGCGAATTTAGAACTCTCTGCAAAGACGGCTTGGTTCATCTTCTCAAACTCAATCTCATAACGAATGCGGTAAAAGCTGCTACAAATCAATATAGGGAGGGCAACAAATGCCACCACGCAAGTTAGCTTCCAGCCAAAGACGAAGGCGATGATGATGCAACCAGTGATGTTACAAAATGCCGTGAGGACCATGGCCATATTGATTCCAAGCAGTTGTTGCAGTTGTGTCGGATCATTGGCGACACGGCCTGTAAGCTCACCACTAGAGTTCTCCTCCGCGTCAAAAAAGGCAATTGGCTTCTGCAAAATGCTCTCAAAATACTCTTGACGGTATATGGAAGTGATGTGGCCGGATATGATAGTCGAGGAATAGCACATGACAAACCAGGCCACCCCAGCCCCTAAACCAAGAATGAAGAACATCAATGAGTAGTGCTCTATAGCAGCCTTGAGTTTGGATCCAGTTAACGAAAACACTGAAATGATTTGTGCAAAAATATAAGCTTGAAGAGGGTAGGTGGCACCAGCAGCTGCAGCACCTGCCAAGAGCATTAGGTACCAATGCCACCGAGAGCGTTGCTCATAGAGGAAAAGTCCTAGACTAGAGGAGAGACCCTTAGCTTTGTATGTCACTGCTTCTTTTTCTTCCTTTTTCTTCTCCGCTACACTCATTTCGCGTATTAAGGGATCCATTGTTTCCACCAGGTTAGACTCGTCCTGATAAACTTCTCCCAAAGACAATTGTTGGGCATTGACGAGAGCACTGTATGCGCCATCCGGATTAGAAAGTAATCCCTCATGAGTTCCTTCCTCAACGAGTTTTCCCTTCTTCAAAACCACAATCTTATCGGCCTTTTTGATCGTTGAAAGTCTGTGAGCTATCGTGATCGTTGTTCTACCCTCGCTCACTTTATCCAAGGCTGCCTGAACAATCTGCTCTCCTCTTACGTCGATTGCGCTGGTGGCTTCGTCCAAAATCAAAATCTTCGGTCGTTTTATGATACTCCTAGCGATGGCTAACCTTTGTCTCTGCCCGCCGCTCAACTTAATACCAGCATCACCAACTTGAGTATCATATCCCATTGGCAACTTAGTAATGTACTCATCAGCAAAAGCTTCTTTACAAGCCTCTATGACAAGCTTCCTCTTCATTTCCGCATCTTCGCGTTCCCATTCTGAACCAATCAAGCCATATTCGACGTTCTTGGCTATCGTATCGTTGAATATGAATGGCTCTTGTTGGACAAGACCAATCTGTGTTCGCCACCATTTGAGGTCGAGGGATCTCAACTCGTGGTTTCCACATGATATAACACCGGATAGAGCCACTGGATCCTGCTTTTCGTCGTATTCTTCAGGCGTTTTTGACTGATCATTTTTTTCCTTTTTGTCTTTCATAGCGCCTGGAGGAATCACTATTCCTTGCTCCTCGAGATTATACCATCTTTCCAAGAGGCCTAATACTGACAGTCAGTGATTGTTTATGTGAGAGATATCTATATAAAACACATCTATATAAAATATATTTATATAAGATATATCAATGTGAAACATTAATATAAGATGTATCTCATATAGATATATCTATATGAAACATGTTCATATGAGACATATTCTATAACAAATGAAGAATAAAAATTGGATCTAAAAATCAGAAAGATAAACTAACCTACGATCGTACTTTTGCCCGATCCAGATGCTCCCACGATAGCTGTAATCTTACCGGATTCAAACCTCACCGACAAGTCATCGAGAACCTTAACATGAGGTCTGCTCGGATAGGCAAAAGTGATGGATTCCAGGGTAATATCTTCACGAGCTGATACCTCAGGCTCTTTCAGACCACTGGTATCAGGTCTAGGTGTGTCGATTACTGCAAAAAAGTCCGTAGCTGCGCTCGCTGCGCTACCAGCAGCAATAATGGGCGCAGCTGTTTGACTCACTGCCATTGCGATCATCACCACGGACATCTGTACAATCAGAATAGTTCCGACATTCTCTAGATGGCCCTCTGAGAAGAGCCTAAATCCAAACCAAAAGCATAATGCCATAGTACTAGGGTAGGAAGTTAGTTAGACGTTGGGTATGTGGGTGGAAGAAATTAGTAGCAAAATCTACACTAATCGTAATCAAAAGAAACTATAGAAATAACGACTTACGCATAGATAGCAAACGTGACTAAAGTGTTGTTAGCAGATGAATGAGGGCACTTTTCATTGGAAACACATACGTGGTGCGAATTGAACACCAATCCAAGGACTCTTTTTTAATGTTCGTCTACGAGATTCTTCAACCCATCCAGCATACTTCTTCGCAATCCGACTCTCGGCACCACACGCTACAATCATTCGTATTGACCCAAGTACTTCACCGGCTATTCCAGAGGCTTTCTCGTCGGCATGCTCGATATCTTTTGTCATCTTCATGACAATTGGAATAACGCTTCCTATTATCATCGGCGTATCAGTGGTGTGAAGGAAAGAAAAATGGCAAGTATACAGAAGGCATATATTTTAGCGGAAGAGAAGATACTAACCATAGACCAATGAAATAAATACAAGAACTGAGCTGGTCACCAAAGTTAATGCCCAGCTGTAGGTGAATGCGATAATGACCGATGTGATGAGCAACGCCAAATATTGTAAAATGGTTCCCAGTTTTTCCGAAATACCAACTTGCAATATATTTGCAGTGGTTGTGATTGTGTTTGAGGCCTGTCCACTAGGTAGAGTGTCAAGGACGCCAACGGGTAAGCTGAACAAAGCCTTCAAGTAATTGAGTCGTAATTTGGCCGAGATTCGAAGGCCAACGAGCCGAAATGTGAACATCGAGATGTAACTTAAAGCCCATCTTGCGATGAACAGGTAAGTAACGAATAATCTTCAAACAGTCAGTTAAATTGTGCATTTGCTTGATGCTCCTCGCCGTTCAGAGTTCCAATCTCCATAGATACTGGCTAACTTGAGCATATCTTGGGCTCTTTATGGTCTAGACAGCAATGTAACAATGAGAGGCTCGGAGGTCTTGGTTCTTGAGCCCCTACTACAAACTGAATTTACTTGATACGTTGGAAGCATCTGGTGTATTGAATCCGTTTGATACGTCAAATATTTATGGAACATTGAAACTTTTCATGTTGAATATCGACCTAAGTGTGGACGATTAGAAACTCAGGGCACTTGCCCCTTCCGAAAACGTCATGCTACTGGAATGGTAGCACATGAATCATGAAGGTATTTGAGGCATGGATTGGAATAGATAGGATGAAAAATAGGGTGGCAAAGAGAAATAATTTACGAACGTAAGTCTGTTGATAGTACTGGTGAATTCGGCCTTGGTGGTAGTTGTGCC
Organism: Stromatinia cepivora; assembly: GCA_014898415.1. Taxonomy (NCBI): domain Eukaryota; kingdom Fungi; phylum Ascomycota; class Leotiomycetes; order Helotiales; family Sclerotiniaceae; genus Stromatinia; species Stromatinia cepivora. Next base: position 1,405,892 of record RCTD01000001.1, on the reverse strand, counting down.
AGGTAAAAAATAGTCTGAAAAGTTGCCCACAAGTTTCCCTATCATGGCCATTAGATTATGGCTCTCCGCTCTGGAAAAAAAAAGGACAAATATTTACCAAAGACAATGTTCATAAGCGGTAAAGTCTATCAAAACATCAGCCCAACAACCTCCAATATAAATAGTAAACAAACATACGACTCCAGTTCCAATCTGTGCGAGACACGCAATTACGAGTACAAACTTATCACCCAAAGTCGAGTATGAAAAAAGTCTCTACTGAAGTTATTAGTTTTGTGTAACCATGGTAAGCAATGTGATGACTTTTTACCATAAAATCTTTAAACGACGTCTTGTTTTGTGCTTTGCTTGAATATTGATCATTAATCTTAACATCATCATCACTACTCTTCGTCGCCGCATCTCCATCACTCTGCGTCGCCGGTAACTTATCGCTACTAAATTTCTGTTCATCCATATTGCCGCTATGTTATATTTAAGCTGAAATGAAGAAGTAGATCAGGTGTCGCAAGCTTTTTTTAAGGTAACTGTCGCCAAGAATTAGATAACAAAGAAAGAATGGAGAATTGAAATGAATATTATGAATACATGCGCAAAGTATTTGAAGAAAATACTGATGGTTTGAAGCGAGTCAAAGTAAGCTGATCTATCAAGCGATCTGTTCAAGTTCCTAGTAAATGTTGTCGTCGTCGATGCGCAGATGCAGCTCCTTTCATCAATGTTTCTGCGGAGGCTTGAATGAAAAGTCATAAATCTAAAAGTCATATGGTTATTCACTACCGAATTGAAAGAAAAGGAAGGAGTTACATGATCTTATTTTCAGCCACCGTGAGTACGTTACTGGCCCGCCCCTTGCACTCCTGCTGAGTCTGGCCAAATAGGCTTGCGAATACGACTCTATGCGATAGTTCAATACCTCCAATCGAAATGAACAATTTGCTTGATTCGCCACTTTTGACGTCAGACCAACCACATAACAGTTTCGTATAGCTACCCTGCTCTCGTATAGATTTCTCGGATACTTAATCAATATTTTTAACTTTTTTATTTACGAATATAGATTTATTACTTATATAATAGTAAATTCTAAAAATTTCAGATTTTTCATAACTTTTTTCATCGAGATACTTAAGATTGAATTTTCGAATTTTAATTTGTATACGATTTATATACAAATTGAAATCGAAATTTCAATCTTGAAAATTTCAACGAAAACAAAATTTAAAATTATGAAATTTTAGGAATTAATTGATATCTATATAAAGAATCTATATTTTAATTTTCAATCAATTATATTGATTTATTGTAAAATTATTAATAAGTAAAAATCATGATTTTTGATGTAAAAGAGTGGCCCACAAAAGGGGTGGCCTATATATAGGATAGTTGATTTATAGAAGAATCTTGAGAGATCTATCAATAATAATTTTTTACCCTTATTAGAGTATTGAAGATTTGAAATAAGACTGGCTAGATAATTATCCTCATCATCAAGCTCAAACTTCAGAGTAAAAGACTTTTCGATGATTATTGCCCAGTAAATGTTACGGTTGTTGGAAGGATGTTGTTAGTAAAGCTAGGAATCTCTATAAGAAAGCGACTTCATTATTAAAAGCAAGTGTATAATTGATGGTCTATTATCGATTGATTAGAAAACTCTATAAAATCTCTATATTCATTAAACTTTAATATATAATCGGTAATTTGTTATTATTTTGATATCGTTCTTTATTGGATTTAAAGGAAAAAGGTTCTTCTAATTAGAAAGGAATAATGAAAAGTTTTATAATTATTTTAGAATTAATTGATTCTTTGTTATTTGTGATTCTGATAATTCTTTTTATTTTATTTTCAAAAGTAATTTGTTAATTAGTTATTATCGGTATTCTTTCGAGTAATCATAATAGAAACAAGAAATATTTTAGGTCTATCGATTAATTTAAATGTTTTGCAAATTCGAGGGGAAAATGTATCGAGGATTTAGAATGGTAATGAAGATAAGGTATCGGTACCAAATCGTCAATTCATTATATAGTTTGAAATAGAATTAGTATAAAGATTCGAAAATATATAAGAAGAGCTCGAAATCTTTAAATCAAAAAATCAATAATAGATTGAGGAAACCTTTATCTGTTTTATATAAGAAAAGGCAATTAGTTTATTGATAGTGGTTATTAATGATAAGAAGGCGGTATTTAATTTCATTTCAGTTTTTCAAGGAAGATTTCTGAAACTTCAAAAACTTTTATTTTATAAGGGTTCTATTATTATAAAAGCAAAAGATTTCTTTTTTCAAATTGAATTCATATTTTAGAATGATGATGGATATTATTTTCTGATAAATCAAAAGAAAATAGATTATATTATCTAATATTTCCAAAAACAATTTTTTGTAATTTGGTATTGATATAAGAGTAGGATGATAGATTCTAATATATTATGAGAAGAGTTTAGGGAATATATATACAATATGATATTAAATAAAGATAATTGTTAATATTTGATTATATAATAAATAATCTATATCAAATAATAATTTATATAAAGTGTAAACAGTTTTGTAGTATATCTTGATAGTTTAGAGAAGAAGATCAAATCGAAGATGAATAATATTTGGAAAGAATATCTTTTAATAAATTTATTCCTTTATATTGCAAAAAGAATTTCGGAATCATTTCAATAATCAAAAAATAGAAACGAATTGATCAAACAAATATACTATCTAAAGAATATAAATAAAATGTATTATATAATGAATCCCTTCGATATACCCTATAATCGAAAATAGGATAATCTTTTTATACAATCCAATTATCTTTTCAATCTTTTTTAAAATAAACAATCTCAAAAGCAAAATAATTTATTGCTGATTAACAATATATAATCATAGTTTCAATACTTTAAATCTTCTTTTATAGAAAAGAAAAATAAAGGAATTTCGAAGGAAGGTTATTGAGAATAGGAATTGCGGTATTTCTGTTATTAATAATTGAATTATTATTCGAAAGGGTATATCAATTTATATATTTATTGATAGTATAAAAACAATTATTTAACTTATATTTATTTTGTATATTCTTTGTAAAATAATAATTAAAAAAATATTGCAATTTAGTAATAACTTTAATTATTTTGGTGATTTTGGATCTTCAATAAGAGGGATGTATTATTTTAATTATCGAAGTAAATTTCAAGGTTAATAATATTTCGACAAAAATGTATTGTTTTATCGATTCCAAAGTGCAAATTAATATTATTCAACAAAACAAATATATCGAATAGGATTGGGTTTCTGATTTCGGTAAAGGTATTTCATTAATATCAATTAATAGAATTAGTATATCCTTTTATAGTAATTATTGATTCGCTATCGAAATAACAGATGAATATAAGGAAAAAAGGATGTATATTTATCAATTCATTATTATTATTCTGGATTTATTAGGGATCGATATTATTTTAGGATTATTTTGGTTTCAAATAATAAACTTGGATATTAATTGGCAATCGATTTCGTTTTGTTTTAGGCTTGTATTACAAAATCTCGAAATGGTAATGATTAAGGAATTATATAAAGAAATGAAGGCTGGGGTCAAAATCTGTGTATTATTATTGGAAATTCAATTAATTATAAAAGTATTGTTAAATTTTAAGAATATCTTTATATTATTATTTTTGCAAATACTTTTTGAATATAAGGAATACGAGGAAGCTTTTTCCAAAGATGAAAGTAGTATATTTTTTGATCATTATTCAATAGAATATTGTATTGATTTCGAATTTGGATTAATCTTTTTTGGGGGATCAATATACGCTTTTTCGGAAGAGGAATTAATAATTTTATAAGAATATTTCGAAGAATATTAAAAGAAGGGTTGGATTCGTTGTTCGATTAGTTTTGTTGGAATTCCGATTATGTTTATTTCAAAGAAAGGAGGTGGTTATCGGTTATATATTGATTATTGTAGTTTTAATAGGATTATGAAAAAGAATTGTATTCCTTTATTTTTAATTAATGAATTATTGGATCGTTTAAGGTAAGGGTTTTTTTTTACAAAGCTCGATTTCAAAGATGTATATTATCGAATATATATATGGGAAGGTGACAAATAGAAGATGGTGTTTTGTATTCGCTATAGATAGTTCGAGTATTTAATTATGTTTTTTGGTTTGATTAATACTTTTGTTATCTTTTAGATATATATTAATCAAACATTTGTTGGTTTTGCAAATAATATTTGTTGTGAGAATCACAGCAAAGAATCGGTTAATTTCGAATAACAATAGGTTTGGATTTAGAATCAAGACTTTTCATTACTTTCTTCTAAAATGGTATTGAAGAATTCCCCTCTATATAGGTGAAAACTCTTCAAACTAGCGTACAATTCGGCCCGCTTTCGGCTAGTCTTAGTTTCGTAGTTGAGGTTCGTAACATTTGTATTATATATCTTGATAATATTTTTATTTATTTCAAAGATAGGGAAATCTATATTGTTGATGTTTGTAAAATCTTTGTTAAATTATTTAAATATAAGTTTTATACCAAATTAAAGAAATATATATTTTATATATACGAAATGGAATTTCTGGGTTTTATTGTATTAGGGAAAAATATCATTATGGAATTAAACAAAATTCAAATTATTATTGAATGGTTTATATTGATATTTTTTCGCGAAGTTCAAATCTTTTTAGATTTTGTAAATTTCTATTGATAGTTTATTGCAGTTTATTTGCGAATTATTTATAGTTTAATAAATCTGTTACAAGGTATCAAAAAGGGAAAGGTTGTATTAGAATTCAAATGGATAAGAGAGGTTCAAAATGCTTTTGATAATTTAAAAGAAATCTTTATTATAGTATTGATATTCCGATATTTTGATTTAATATTCTGAATTCTAATCGAAATCGATGCTTTTGGGTTTGCATTAGGATATATACTTTTTCAGTTGTTCCTTGATAATACAAATGATTTTATTACTTTTCGATAGTATTCTATTACTTTCTATTTGTGGAAGTTTAATTCAGTAGAACAAAGGTATTTTATTTATAATTAAGAACTTTTAATTATCTATATGGCTTTTATTCAATAATAGTATTATATTACGAGTAATTGATATGTCATTGTAGTTAAAATGGATTATAATAGTTTATCACGGGATAGTATGATTACAGAGCACTTTCAGGGATCGTTGAATAGGTGGTACACGTGATTGATAGAGTAAAAGAATTGAATGATTTGCCCTTGATTATATGAATCAAAAACTATATATATAAAACAAATAAATGGTTATCTAGCCGATATATACCTTAATTAGATTAGATCTTTATTTATTAGGATATCAGGATCATTTTATCAATTGATAGATTAATAAAGGTTAATAGATCCTTTATTCCAATTAAAAAGTATATACTTTGATCCTTTATAAGATACAAAAGATCACAAGGTTTTCCGTAATATACCCCCTAGATCGAAAAACGATTTGAAACAAATGGAAAGGTATAGAAAGTGGTAATTCATATAATTCATGAATGAATATACAAGGCGATTATAAACAAACGTTAACAAAGGAATAATGTAATATATAAATTTGAAATGATTCTGGTACTTTTGAAATAGAGAAGAATTTGATTATATATAAATCACAAATTTTTCTTGATCTTCGATTTACTATCTACAATATTCTTCGAAATCAAGATTTTGAACAATAAAAAGAAAGTTTTCTATTGGGAGAATATAAATGAATAATTAATCTTATAGTATAACAATTGAGAATATATATAGTTATTAAACTATAATGTATTGATTGTAATAACAAAATAAAATGAATGAATTTTTAAAGGTATATAAATTTCCTCTTTACATTTTCGTTTTTGTTTTAATTAAATTTTTATTAATCATTATTATACTTAAGATTTCGGGGTTTAAGAAAGCTAAGTAAACGAATCTCAATTGTATTAGGTAAACAATGGTTGAGAAAAAAGCTTTGAAAGAATTGAATATGAGAGAAGATCCCAATACTCTTTCAAGAGATCAATAAATCGAACAGAAAGAATTAATGAATTCAATATAAATAATGAACCAAGATATTGATCTTTGAGAATATAATTTAACTAAATTTATTCTTAGAATAATATATAATCATTTATTTCAAAAACTATTCCTCTTTATCAAAGGAATTGTTATTCGTTATAATCAATTATTTATTATAAATTCAGATAATAATTTGAAAATAGATTTCATTTTTAAATCCTATTATATAATAGAAAGGTTTTATTAATTCTATATTTGTAATTATTAAGGTAAGGATCACTCAATAAAAGAAAGAAAAAAAAAAGGGTTTCTTTATTTAATAATAACAATTCATTTGATTCTTCAATATTGGGTTTTTTGGATAATAAATCAAATAAAAAAAAGAGAAAAAAAAAATCATCGAAAATTGCTGGCTTTTCAATCAAAATAAAAGATAAAGAGAATTATAAAGAAAAGAATGATTATTCATATATTCGATATATAAAATCGTTGATTATTAAAAGATATAATTTCTATAACGAATACTTTATTGATTCTTCTAAACCGAATAATTATCGATATTGGAATTGTAATATTTATCCATATACTCCTTTACCGGCTTTCTTTTATTCTTTAACAGATTATTATATCGCCGCTTATCAACAAAATTCGAAAATAAGTTTTTCGTTCATCCCTCCCATTTTTATAGTATATTAATCGTTGATTATATAATCCAAACAAGGATATAGAATTGTAATAAAAATGATATTAAAGATTGAGAAAAAAAAAGAAATTGTTTTTTCGTTTTTATATCATTATTCCCCTTCTCCTTATTATATTATTTATCGAAATCCTCAAAAAACTAAATGGAAAAAGTATATTATAATTTCGAAAAACAATAATGAAGATGAGAAAGAAAAAATAATAAAGAAGAAAAAAAGAAAAGAATGGGTGATATATTTAAAGAAAAGGGAAAAAAGGAATAATCCTTTGGTTTTTATAATACTAATAATACTAATAACTCTGGTTGCTCCAATTGTTCTTTGTTTCTTAATTATTATAAATAATCCAGAAGCTTTTTTATTTGAACTTCAAATTATTAAACTTAAAAAAAAGCTTATCCTTTTTTAAGGACAAAAAAGTGAAAAATGGAAAAATGATTGATCTTGATTGTTCTTTGTTTTTTGATGGATATGAAGTATACGAATTGAAGTATATTGTAGAAAAATATAATGGTCTGGGATATCAAATAGGATTTATTTTATTTATACTAAAAAAAAGAATTATGAGCTCTAGATTATTATTATTCAAGCTTTATAATTGTCGTTATTTAAACTTTATAATTCTATTACTTATATTTTGTAGATTAAAGAAAGATCAGAAGTGTTCGAACTTTTGTTTTATAAGGTTCTTAATAAGTTTATCAACAATTATATTGATGGTCAATAGATAAATTATATAAAAATTCCTTTTTGAATATTCTTGATGTAATTATATATTTTGGATATCGATATAATATAATTTCATAATGATCCGTTCGTTCTCATTAACCATCAATCTGATCGTTTATTAGTTATTGTAGAAAATCGTTATAAATTCTTTTATTATTAGATTGATCTCTTTTAAAAAACGTAGGATTGCTATAGTTTCTTTTGATATACATTCGACTCCGAAAAACTCTATTTCAATAATCGAAATAATTATGGTATCTTGTTTAAACACTTTTTATACAATTAAATTATCGAAAAAGGATATAATATACCTCTAGAATAATCGACGAATATCTGGATCATTTGTAAAAGAAATATCTGAAAAAACAAAAAGTTGTGATATTTGATCATCGTTATATTGAATTACAAGATATCTTATATTCCATAAATATTATAAATAGTGATCGATAGTTTTTATATAATCGCTTAATGGATTGATCAAATAATAATTCAATTGTAAAGTAATGAATAATATATCTACTCTTATAATAATTATAATATATAATATTGAGTTTATTTTCTTTTGATATATTTTTATAATATATATAGGAGCTTAATTCTGATTTTTCCAAAATATTATTATCAGGAATAGTATATTTGCTATTCCATTTGTTGCTTTGAATTTCTTAATAATCTTTTTAATATATATATTATAGGTTAATTATAGCTTTTTCTTGGATCGATTACAGAGTATATATATATCTAGAAATCATTTAATATTTTCCAGGTCTTGTAGTTTATATACAGTTTTGATTTTTTTAATAATTTTTATAATAGTTGATTCGTTTTTCTTATAATAAATAATCTGAATATCGTTTACGAAGAAAAGAATTATAATAATGTATTTTGGGTTAATATATAAATACAATTCCTTTTTATATTATATCAATTCTAGTTTCTTGAGTATTCGAATGAAATTCCTAAACTATATAGTTAGGGAATCTTATAGATTATATAAAGTTCGATTGATTATAATATTTTTGTTTAGGATTTTATATCTATCAAGTAGATAATATATAATTAAGGTATTGAAAGGATTATATAGAATATTGATAAAGATATTGATTATATTGTATTGTTTTATTTCGAAATCATATTTAATGATAATTGTTATTACAATTCGGAATGATCAATTTGTTAATATAGTGGTGTAAATAATCTTAATAGTATTTTTAACTTAAAGATCTTTTTATATTATTAAATATAAATGGTAATGAATAATTAAATCTTGATTATTATATTTATATATAAACATTTATTGAAGGGGGATCGGTTTTGTAGATTCTGATCCAGAATCGATTTTACACCAGGTTTTCTTAACCTTAAGATTATTAATCTCAAAATCGCAATTTTGTTTGAACCAATATTCTATTTGATAATTTTCTAATTGATAATAAAAACAAAGTAATTTTGGAATTGTAAATATATGAATTCGAAGAAGTAATATTGTTTATAATCTATTGATCGTAGATCAAATAAAAGGTAATAATGGTTTTGCTTCAATTTCAATGATGATTACATTATGAATTATTACAAATTGAGAATACTTCTTTATATTGTTTATTCCTTATTGATCAAATTAGAATATAAAATGAAAATTGTTTAAACAGGATAATCTTATTAAATTTGTTCTTTGAGATATAACAATTTTTATATAGAATTCAATATTAGGATTACTCCTTTGATAATATTATTGTATATACAATTGCTTTTGTATATATACTGATTACTTTAAAATATAAGAATCAAATAATTCCCGGAAGAGAAATGATTTCGAATAGTAATTGTATAATTAAAACTCAAATAAATTGATTTGAACTCTGGATATTTCAATCTTTATAATACAAGCTTTTTTAAGTATCTATTTGAGATTATAAATCTACAAATCCTTTATAAATCGATCAGATGAATATATAAAGCGCGGCAATCTTTATAATAATTGGTTTTCCTTTATGGAATATTTTAATTGATTATTTCAGTATATATACTTTCTTTTGGAATATTAAGATTGATCGATTGAAACAATCTCTAAAAATTACTTTTGTATATACTGTGAAGAATTTTAGTGATACAATTAATAGATTTATATTTTATATTCTTTATATCAATATATTCGATGAAATTGGGATCTGTATTATTGTTACAGGCATTTTTTTGAATAACATTAACATTTTTATCTACAAAATATAATTGCTCTTTAATAAAAGAATTGATTTCTTTAATTTTTCTAATGGAAAAATCGATCGATATTTATATATCTTCATTATATACTTTATCCTTATTATCTAAAGGATTAAATAAATTGGATAATCTTAGATCGATTTCTTTATTTCCATTATTACCCTTTAGATTTATATTTACCCTTAAGATCAATTCGTTTATAGATAATAGATCTGAAATATACTTGATGAATAAGTTAAGAACTTTTTGATTCATAAAAATAAATAGATAAATGAAATCTTTATAATTGTCCTCATTTTGAATGATTATCCTATTCATTTTGATATAATCTTATAGGTTAAAAGCTTTAGTAAGTTGCTTAAATTCTTTTGTAATATAAATATCGATTATTCGATTAATGGAATCCATATAATAAATGAATTCTTTATTGAATATTATATTTTGAATAATAATAATTCTATTGAATTTAAATATTTATATATAATAGATCAATATACTTGGGATATAGTTTATTAAATACTTAATATATACTTGAGGATTGATTTTGTATTATTTTTTATTAATTCTAGTTTTCTTTGTTTTTATTCAAAAGATAAGTTCGGTATTTATATTTGTAGATTCTATTCCAATTGGGATAAAGATTGTTAAATATTTTCTCTGCGAATAAAGGATTATCTTTATGAAGATAATCACAGAACTATATATCGAATACTTCGTTAAACAATTTGAAGGATTTGATCTTCAAAGGATTTATATTATATAAATAAATAATAGCTTGTATTACTTCTATTTATAATTTATTCGATAAATTTATTATAATCTGTATTTTTATTTGTTTTGTAATTATTTCTTATTTTATATATTCTAATCTTTTATTGGATTTATATATATAAAACAAGAATAGTTCGAATTCGATACCTTTTTATTTGATCTATTTCTCAAATAATATTACTTTTATGATTCCAATGATAAATGTATTATTATCCTATTTGATTATTATAATCATTAGGCCATACTTATAATGAATCTAGATTACAAAGTTTTAAATGATTATAAATACTTTGTTATATATTTTGTAATAGATTGAATATGAAAAGATCTTATTATAATATATTTCTTTGATTAATAGGAGCTATAATGTATTATTATACTTTTTATCGAAATCAAAAAAATCCTATTGGATTTTGTAAAAGGATCGAGGTGATTAATGATTATTTAAAGTGTGAGAAATGATTTGTTTTGTATAAATATAAATATAGTTGATGTAATTGAAACAAATGATACCTTTTATTTTGATATTTTATATTACAAATATTAAATATTCAAAAACTTCCTTTTTTAAATACCCAGAATGTTTATATTATATTTCATTTATATTTTCTTTTAAAAAAAATGGATTGCAAAAATGATAAAATACTTTGTTTATTTTTCTGTTTATTATTGAATATATTATAAAAAGATTGTTTATAGAAATAAATAAAAGAATGTTCGAATAAATAGAAAATGATTTGTATTTTAAGAATACAAGATTTTCAATATAAATGTATTGAGCAATTATTATATTATTTATATGATCTCTTTTACAAAAAGTATAATTATATTTTGAAAATTATAGGCTGGTTTTCTTCAATCGAGTTTCTGAGATAATATTGATATGAAAATCGGGGATGAATATTATATCATTCAAAATCAGATCATTATTAGGATAATCTTTTTTTTTGATGATCCCTTTGATAATATAAACTCTATATTCTAGGATTTGGAAATTGGAAGTATTTATTTCTATAAGATTACTGAGATCGAATAATCGATATTGATGATTATTTAATAAAGATATATTATTTATAATATATATAATATTATAATTATCGAACAAAGTATTATTGAATAGATGATATATTTTTATTATTGTAGAGTATACTCTTAATTGATTATATCGAGTATCCAAGATAATAATATTAATTGAAGATCCTGAAAGATTAATAGAACTTTTCATTTATTTCTTTTTGATTTAATCAAAATGAAATTGTTTTTATAAATATAATTTTGTTTGATCTTTAATTGCTTATAGTTCATTTTCATTGAATATCCTTTTGAATGATAGATTGGTTCTTTTAATAAACGTTAACTTTATGGTTTTGTAATTATAAGTAGTATAGCTATAATCAATTTTATTGTTCTATTCAGATTTGGTTCTGCAAGGATATTTCTAGATCTTTTTGATCCTTTGATTGTTTCCAAAATTGATATTCTTTTTATTCTTTTTAAATTTTTTATTATTTTGAAAAAAAATAAATATAGAATATATTCCTTCTTTAGTTTTTAAAAAAATAGAATTTTGGAAGATTAATCCTTCAAAAATATCTCCAAATTATTTGAATGAAAGGTTAGATAATCTAAACTGATTGTTTATTTCGATTTATATGATTATAATATTTATTTAGATTAAAAGTATTCTGGTATTAATAGTTTATAGAAAAGTATTAATAACAATTTCATCTTATATTTTAATAATTTTATATACAAAAGCTTTGATGTAGATTATAATCTAATCCCTGTGTTATTTGATAGAATTAGTTCTATTGAGTAAGGTTTGCGTTAGAATAGATTAATATTCTTGTAATATTGTAAGTTTAATAGTAGTTATTATAGATACAAACTTCTTTTTGAATATATTGATGATTATCTTGAATAAAAGAGTTATAATATCTTAATTGAGAATGGATAATTTTATAAGATATACTTGATTAATTGATAATTCAATTCATTTGTAAATATCCCGGAAAATTTTGTGATTCTGTGTATATTCTTGTTATTGATATCAATATTTCAATTGGAGAAAAACAAGTTCGGAAGAGATTTCTTGAAAGATAATTGAGAATAAAGTAATAAATTTATTAGAAATAGATCCCGATATATTATTATTAAAATCTTTTATCTTTGTATTTCTATTAGTATCTTTCTTGAATTAGATTATTATAAGATATTTCGAAAATTCCTTTTAATATTAAATTTGTTTCTTTTGATCATATTTGATTTGAAGATTGATAGTGAAAGATAAAATAGATGGTTTAATTGAAAGTTAATCGATTTGAATATAAATAAATTTATTTATCAGATTGGAGTTTGGAGTAAATATCATTAATATGGAAATAAACAGATCGTTTTTTGGATTGATTGAATTCCAGATTCCTTAAATTTGATATTTATTTTTCAAATATAGATATTATTCTGATTATTAAATATGGGTTGTAAAAAGAAGATCGTTTTGATTTTTTGTTATATTAAATAAAGGTAATTGAATTAATATAAATATTGAATTATAAATAAAATAGGAATAATATTTTAAGAATAATCCCTTGAATATTTAATAATCATTGAATAGAAAGTTGTATAGATTTAAGGGTTATCGGGCTTATAATTATTATGGGATAGTATAATTATAAAGCATTTTTAGAGATCGTTGAATAAATAATATATATAATTGGTAGAATAAAAGAATTGAATGATTTGCCTTTGATTATATAAATCAAGAATTGTATATATAGAACAAATGAATGATTATTTAATCGATATACACTTTAATTAGGCTAGATCTTTGTTTATTAGAATATCAGGATCACTTTATTAATTGGTAGATTGGTAAGGGTTAGTAGATCCTTCATTCCGATTGGAAAACATACGCTTTGATCCTTCATAAGATACAGGGGATCACAAGGCTTTCCGTGACATAGTTTCTAATATTTTATAGAGAAAAAAGAACTCAATGGTAAACAAGTATAATGAGTCGAAATCCTGGCTGCTTATGATTTCATAATTATATATAAATCGGGTAAATTAAATCTTGTTAACGGTTTGTTAAGATAATTAGATTATACAGAAAATATAAATGGTATCAATGAAATGCTATTTATATTACAAAATAAATTGAAAAGTATTGTGATAATAACCGCAATTTTCTTTTTTTCGAAAATAAAAACGGAATCTTTGTAGAATGCTATAAGTCTTTTCTAATGGGAGGGGTATAGTTTATCTTTATGCGATTCTAAAGGATTGCTGATAGGAATTGATTGTAAATAGTTGATATTATATTGGATAGTTAATATATTAGTTAATGATGAAATAATATTTGAATTAATATTGAAATCAATGAGAAATGCTTTGTTATAGTTTTAAGAGAATGATGATTTTACAAAGAGTAAGAAGTATTTGAAGTATCGATATAGTTTAGTTGAAGATGTTGTATTTTGGAAAGTCGATGCTGATGGTTTGTTTATTTATAATAGATATACTTTTGTATTGTTAGATAAAGTTATAAGGGCCGAAATCTTAAAGGTCTATTATAATGATCTTATAGGAGATTATTGGGATATCAAGAAAACTTAGGAGATATTGAAAAACAAGTATTTCTGGTTTAATATAATGAAAGATGTGAAAAGGTATATGCGAATATATGTTGTTTGTTAATGAATAGTTATGAAGTATTATTGGTTTTATAACAAATTACAAATTCTATTATTCTTTTTTGATTCTTGGAAAAAAATAATAATGGATTTTATTACAAATCTATTTTCTTTAAAGATAAATAAATATATATATAATATTATCTTTATTGTTATTAATAGATATATAAAGCTTGTTTGATATATTTCAATCAATAAAATGATAATTTTATCCGAATTAGTAAAGATTCTATTTCGATATATTTTTAAGGATTTCGATATATCGAAAAGAATAATTTCAGATCAAGGATTATAATTCGCAAATAAATTTTGGGGGAGTTTGCTTTTCTATTTAAGAATATATTGTAAGTTATTAATAATATTCTATTTACAAATCGATAATCAAATAAAACGATAAAACTAGAATCTAATTTATTATATTATATATTATATTAATTAAAGATAAGATAATTGGGTATCGCTATTACTTCTAATAGAATTCATTTATAATACGATATGGTATAGTATAATTAGCGAAATATTTTTTAAAGTAATATATGGATATTTGTTTATGTTTAATTATATCGGCGAAAATGTTGATGCCGAAAAAAAGATACCTGTTGTATGAAAATATATTGAATTATTAAATCAGGAAAGGACAAAGCTAATAGAAATTTGGAATAATTCAATAAAGAAAAGATCGAAGAATAATAAGAAAGATTTACTCTGGCGATTCCATATTGGTAATAAGGTTATATTCAATACTAAGAATATTAAATAATTACAATCTAAAAAGAAATTCTTCGATTGTTTTATAAATCCCTTTATTATTATCAATATCAAGAATAATAAACTATCACGGGATAGTATGATTACAGAGCACTTTCAGAGATCGGGGAATAGGTGGTACACGTGATTGGTAGAGTAAAAGAATTGAAATGACTTGCCCTTAATTATATGAATCAAGAGCTGTATATATAGAACAAATGAGTGATTATCTAGCCGATATGCACCTTAATTAGGCTAGATCTTTGTTTATTAGGATATCAGGATCACCTTATCAATTGGTAGATTGGTAAGGGCTAGTAGATCCTTCATTCCGATTGGAAAGCATACGCTTTGATCCTTCATAAGATACAGGGGATCACAAGGCTTTCCGTGACATAAACAAATATACAAACTAGTATTTCTAGTATTATATAAAATATATAATATCTTTCATATCTCATTGCTCGAATTATAGTTTGAACGCAAAGGTACCGTCGACCCCCCGTTTCCTGAAGAAATTGAAGAATATATAGAATATGAAGTCGAAAAAATATTAGTTTATAAAAAAAAAGAACAAGGAATATAATATTTGATATAATGGAAAGGCTATTAATCAATGAAAGATATATAAGAAACTTTATGAAATTTAATATATATCAAAAGGTATTTAGAGAATTACAAAAAAGAAAATACATTGTTATTACAACGATAATGAAAAACAAAGAAATGATATTATCAAAGTATATCACAAAGACAAAGGGGATTCATATTTGTATTAGAAAATTAGGATACTTATATTTAAAAACCTTTATATAATCAATTTACCTTAATAAATCATTACAAATATATCATTTTCATTTCGATGTTAAACATTTGTATTTCCTTTGTTTTTTTTTTTTTTTTTTCAATAACCTATCCTTATTTATATTATCCGAATCCTTATCAATATTCGATTTCGTTGATTGATAAAATATTTATTGAATATATTTTTCGGTAACAAAATCCCAATAAAAAATTTGTAAAATTGTTGTAAAAGTAGATATAAAAGGAGATTTAATTATACTTTGTAATCGAAATCCGAAAGATTCGTTAATATTTAATTATCGATTAATTAAATTCAAATCATTATATTCGTTATATCGATCTAAAAGCTCTTTCGTTAATTGATCATATTCATCTAGGATAATACTTATATTATTACTATTAGAATCCTTTAAAAGATTAAGACCCTCAATTTGAATTGTTGATTTCTTTATTACAAGTATTATTGATTTTATTAGGATTACCAATGATTCTCGATAAACAATCGATAATATTACATTGGTTTTAGGAATTGAATTTAGTTTATCAAAATTTATTAGAAATAAGAATAGCATATTAGTTACTAGAATCTTTTTCTTTTTAAGTCTTTTAGAATTCGATAATTTAATATTAAATTATTATAGGTTTTTGTTATCATTATTAAGAAATTCAATTGATTCCGATACTTTTCTTTTAACAGAAATCGATTTGGGAACTTTCCCGATAGATTTCGTTTTGGCTATTCGAAATACAGCAATCTATGATTTCTTTGCTACCATTTCGTTAATACTTTTGGTACTTTTGATTTTGTTTTTGACTATCTTTCGATATACCAATTTCGTTAATAAAATACAAATAGATTTCAATAATCGAATTAAGGGAGCCTTAAAGATCTCTTCCTCATCTTCCTTGCTAATAGTATTTTCCAGCTTATTATTATTCGCTGATTTATCCATCGACTATTGATATAATTATACGATTGTTAATAAGAAAAATAATGAATTATATTTAATATATTAATAAAATATCGCTACAAATTCATATATATCTTCATCAACTTCATCAATTTTTTTATTTATATATTTAATGCTAATACAGTTTCTTTTGTATTATAAAATAACTATATCAAATTATATTTCTTTTATTTGTAAAGAAAGATTTCTACTTTCTATATAAATTTAGTTTACCAATCCTTCAATTTTCTTAATAATATAGCCTTTTCAAATGAACCCATTTCAACCACCTGCTATTCGCAATGAAATCGTAACAAATAGTTTATCATAAGATTAATGTTTTCTGATGATATTATATAGGGTTCCTTCTTTCGAGTATATTCTATATATATCAAATTGAATCCTTTTGAAAAAAAGTATTCTTTATTTATTACTTCTTTTTTAAGTAAAGATTTCGTATTATTGTAATAAACAATATATTTAATGTAACGAAGATATATCGAATATATAAGTTGTAGAGGTATACAAATCGAATATATTATCAATTCGGGAAAGAGCTAAAACATAATAGGGAGAGTAACAAAAGTTTTAAGATATAATACTGCAATTGTAATACAGAAGTACGAAGTTTCGAAGATAGAATTCCAATAGGTTTATATAACTTTCAAAGAGTAGATTATATATATTTTTATTATTGTTATTATTGTTGTTTATCTTTTTATTTATTATACAAAAATCATTATACATTGTAACCGTTTTATTGATTGATAATTCCCCGCAATTACAAATAGATCAATAATTCATTGGCTTTTCGGAAATGAAACTTTGAAAGGAAGGTTCTATTATGATTGTTGGAAGAATATTATTAATAAAATTAGGAATCTTTATAAAAAAAAAACGATTTCATTGTTAAAGATAAATGTACAATCGATGATCTGTCATTGATTGATTAGAAAATTTTGTAAAATCTCTATATTCATTAAATTCTAATATATGATCGGTGGTTTGTTATCGTTCCGATATTACTTTTTATTGGATTTAAAGGAAAAAGGTTCTTCTAATTAGAAAGGAATAATGAAAAGTTTTATAGTTGTTTTAGGATTAATTGATTCTTTGCTATTTGTGATTCTGACAGTAAGTACCTATTTTATATAACGGTTTATTATCTGATATTGATGGTAATGTGGTGTAAATATTAGTCAAATTTGTTCATAATCTAGAGTATCGAATCTGATATATAAAAAAGAAGGATATCTGTAAAGCAGTGTAGAGTATACAAGTGTTTTGTTTAAAATCGATGAAAACGAAGTGAAATTCGACTACTGGTGATATTCTGGGCTATAGATCCAGTACTTATGCCCAAATAAGATTTGGTAAATAATTAAACTGAGTGATAACCTGATATTATGAAATCTTCTATCCCAAAGCAGAAAAAAAAAGCGAAGGTACATGACTATATATGCATTGAGCATTAGGAAGATCTTCTCGGGTATAGGTTTAGTACGTCTACTTGGGTGTTCAATAGATGAACAATTAAATAGTAAATGATCCATTGATTATTTCACAGTATATGAACGAAGGGATTGAAGTTATAGATGTTACAGATATTTGAGTACTAATATGATATTCTTGGATATGCAATGGGAAATCCGAATGTATACCAATGGATATCCGGGTGGTGATATGATACTAGGTTACATCATCTGAAAATTGGGAAGTAAGGCGATGGAAGTTTTGAGGATTAGAGATCGTTGATGTAGACAATTTGTATCTGGACAAGTGATGAGCAATGATTCATCAACGGGGGCTAGTTTAATACTAAGCTATGCCTTTCAAAGGTGGAAGTGAAGGTGTGCGAACAAATGTGAATGAATACACGATATCTATTTATTCTCGCCTCTATCATCTCGTATAATATGGGGCATATTAATATAGAAGGGAAGGATGCTCACGAGAATACATCTAGAGAATGGGCTAGACAAGGAAGATTCAGTAACACTGATCTCCAAAACTACTACCTAGTGATAGATGGGATGCACAATTTGTGTTGGCTAGTTTGAGGACACTTGATACTCAGTAATGACTGAAGCGAGATGTCATCGCTGAAATAATTGGTTTGCAAATCAAAAGCAGATATCAGCTACACTATGAATCGGATGGCCAACTAACAAGACGATTAATCCTCAATTTACCTGTTAAAGGCTTTGTATTTAACTCCCAGAAACAGGTACTTAGCAATGGCAATTATAATACTTCACATCTTATACACATACCACATCTAAACTACCAACAAGATCCAAAAAAAAATCTATTCCCAACCCATCCCATCCCCCCACCCACTAAAACTTCCAAGGGCCAGCCAGAAGTCTTTCCTCCCACCATCCCATCCACCCATTCAAAAATCCCTACCACAAACCCCTAGACCCAAACCCCATACTGTCTCTCCAGCTCCTCCGGAGCTCTCACCCCTCTATTCCTATCACTTGGCCACCTCGAACCACCAATCTGCATCATCAACGCATCTTTATGCTGTTGCGAAGGATTGCGCCAGCCACAGAGCCAGGCGATGAGGATGGGTACGGGGATTGCGATGCAGATTGCCGCTATGATGAGGGTGAGGGTGAGAGAGTTCATTGTGTTTTGTTTTAGGGTGGAAGGAAAGGGGCGAGTAATAAGGTAGATAGTATTGTGGATTTAGTTTTACGGAGATGGGTTTTTGGGGTGATGTTTATTGTGGGGGGTTTGATGTTGGATAGGAAAGAAGTTGAGTTGGGGATTTTTGTCACTTTATACAAGGAGACTAGAAGGGCATTGTTTAGTAGTATATGGTAGTGAACAATTCCTTCACAGACGCTTCATTCAATTCCTTTCTTTCTAATATCAAAGAAACCATTCTGCCCATACTGGTTTGCTTTATCACCTTTGT
Source organism: Stromatinia cepivora (assembly GCA_014898415.1). Lineage (NCBI taxonomy): Eukaryota > Fungi > Ascomycota > Leotiomycetes > Helotiales > Sclerotiniaceae > Stromatinia > Stromatinia cepivora. Next base: position 1,386,318 of record RCTD01000001.1, on the reverse strand, counting down.
TCCCTCCTTCTGTTCATATATTCGATTGTTCGTTCTCCTTCACTACTAAAAAGAAAAATTACAGGAATATGTTTATCACCAAATAGGCAACTGGGATCAGCTGTCACCCGACAGACTTCGAAGAAGATTGCAGCAAAAATCTCCACACTCCACACTCATCAACCCTCATCCATAAAATGATCATTTTATTTCACCTAAAAACAAAAATTTCAATTTCCTGCCCCTCCTCGCCCACCATTTTCAAAGGCACCTTGCACCTCTCCACAACCCTAAACTCCCCCTTCTCCATAAGCTCGAAAAACACCATCTCACTATCGTGTCTCACCTTCATGGCCAACAAAATTAACATCCCCTTGTTCCCATCTCTCAATTTCGTCAATGTCTGTACTAAATCCGGTACTACATCAGGATTATATGTACAATCCGCTACCACCACCAACTCCCACCTCTCGTTTCGTACATCCTCTGGAAGTGGCGTTGACCAATCAAGAACTTGATGAGAGCAAGAACAGCAGAGTGAGGCATCTGACTTTGATGCCAGCGTAGAAATGTTCTTCTCTAATATCTCCGAGGCTTCAGGGAGATCGGTGAGCAAGATCTTATTAATTTTATCAGAAAAAAGCTTCGCGAGTGTAATACCCACGATTCCACATCCTGCTCCCAATTCAAGGATATTAATATCCTGTTGCGTGCCCAGAAACTTTTCTAATGTAGGAAGAGAGTCTACAGTTTTAGATGAATTGCGAAGAGATGATAGATATGATGAGAGCACTAAACCCGCATCCCCTGCATCATAACCATTAGTTTCCAAAAGAAAATAACCCACCTACCTGGAATTCGAGAAAACCTACAAATATGTCTCGCAATACTTTCCCCCGTTTCCTCCCAAATACGTATTTCCTCCCTCATACCATACCCAGTACTGAAAAGTCGTTCAGCCATACCATCCGATATAGTTGCCCCAGTTTTCAAGTCAATTCCCCTACTCCTCACCTTCGCAATCCCACCTCCAGTCCCATCGCTGTGCCCCAAAACATCCTCAAAAGAATCCACACCATACATGACACCCACAGGTTGCACAACTATCGTCGTCCGCCCATCCCCTTCACGAGGTATCCGTACAGGGATTTGAACCTCCAAACTCCTCATCCCATTTGTCCCCTTCCATATATATTCTTTCCCAGCCCCAACACTAACCCCACCAACCTCTATATCCGCACGTAATTTAACATCGGACATTAAGAACGATTCCCCCAAATCAGTTGTAATAGTAATCTTCGCAGATAATACTCGAGGAGAAGAGGAGGACGTGGAGGATGAGACAGGTAGCAGACGAGGCTGCTTGAATATCCGTATGTAATGCATGGTATGGTATCGTGACCTAATATCTGCTCGATGGAACGCTCGATCCACAAATCGTGAAGATAACAGCCTTGTAGGAATCCAAACAAGGCTATCTTAATCCCTCAGCCTCCAGGGCTGAATTCCTCTGTTCCAACGCTCTAAGCTTTCGTAATCGTTATCACACTCCTGTTCCTGCGGCGCGGTATGTAGATATGTATGTCTCAGCCCAGAACGGTAATTGCTCAATCCGAAACTCCCGTTTGTCACCACATACACCCACGTATTTCCCCAAAGTTTTCTTAGTCGCCGTTTAACGTTTTCCCTTCTTGCATATATGTACCGTAATACGGTATGCACTTCCTCCTGCACTTGTAGTCAGAGTAACCTTAACTAACAAATAGTCCAATCCACGTCCTCAATTCCATGCACTCCCCCAGTGTCCTCTACTTTTTAGCCTCTTTCACACAAATCCCGCACTCTCCCTTCCTTTCCTCATCCGTCCAACGTTTCACGTTCCGCAACTAACTTTTTCGTTCCGTTGCTTTGGTGCCTTGCGTGCGTCGTGTCGTGTCGTGTCGTGTCGTGTTGTGTTGGATGATGGAATGCTTCAAGGGGGTAGGTATTACTAGTAATGTAGAATTATTTTCTTTGCATGCACTAGAAACATGGTAAATCTTCCCCCTCGTTTCAATTTCTTCACTCTCCGCTTTATCGATGCACCTACCCGACACTAATTTAGCTTCTGGTTCTAGCCGAACACAGACCAAGCTAGTTGAACTAGTTCTAAAGATCCTCAAATCCCCCAAAACTACAACTTCAGCCTTGTCATTTATTGTCAGAACTTCTAATCTTGAATCCTCTCTTATTAATACTGATATAATCTACCTTTATAGGGCTGGCTCTACTCTTTTCTTTCCTTATTATAACACACATTATCTACTACGCCTTGCTGCAGGTCAGATTCTGCAACCCTTCCGTTGCTTACCTCAAAGTTATAGCTTGTGGCTGTTGAATAGATTTTATAAATGATGAACTATAAATAGTTTGTTACGTTATTGAACATGCGGTGTTGAGGAGAGGCACAGCTTTTCTAAAGAGGTGTTGTGGATGATACCAAACCGATAATGGTATCGAATGTTGTGCAACCGTAAGCATAGAGAATATGTTTTTTGGTTTTTTCCTTAGCCACTCACTCCATCTCATCGTTTCAAGCCATACATTATCACGATGATGCTTAGGGTCCCAAATAACGGAAGCCTAAATTATTGATAGGATTGGCGCAAGAATGATCCAAGATTCTATTACTCCTCAAAACACTCTAGTGATGGACTAGGTTATCGAAGGGCTGTTTTCTGGCTCATCACAAACAGTCTGAATAAATAACAAAAACATCCTAGATGATCCAATCAGACCATTATCTAACCGCGACAGCTGGAACATAAAACTAACGCTTTCTCAGCCCATCAGTACTTTGCTCAGCTCTTATCTACGAAGATACATCACGCACCAAGCACCAACTCTACTCTTCGGGCATCGATATTCCATACCATACCATACCATATCCCTCCCTCCTCTAAGCGCTGCAACAACATCACATTCTTAAACATTTTGATATCTACATCCCAAAGAAAACAAGAGTATAACCTTAACACAAAGCACCGATAAGGCTCGTGCTCCACAATAGTGATAGTCAGCCCGAGCAAGGAAGGCCCGAAATGAATGGTTCACAACATTTACATATACATATACCATTGCTGCAAAATGCAGACGGCGAGTCAGGGGGAGGCACCCATCATTTGTTTGGGAAGAACACAGCATTTTAGAGAAACAATCTAAAAAATCTAAAAAGGGGAAAGAAAACCCCTAGTCAACCTATCATTTTCCAAAGATTAAAATCATCTGAAAGAGTAAAATCTTATGTGATATTGGTGATACTGTACTGTCACCAGTAGATAGATGGTAAGTTGCGCTTACAAGGTGGGGTCCTCAACATCACCAATTCCAACGATATAACCAACTCCGCTGACTGTAAGAGGAAGAGGGGTCGCAAACCCATTTTTTTAACTTTCTTTAGCTTTCTTTCCCAAGGGATGTGTGCCATGGTGAGCAACATACATGGTAAGATGCACCACACCACAGCACACTCCACCCTTTTCCGAGAAGGTGGTCACAAATGGGCAGCCTCGCAGCTACATGCAATGGATCCGGAACACTACTGCTCGTGGGTAAAAACTAATAGAAAACTCTACTACGGTAAATATTTAGTAGGACAACACAATAATGATTTGTTCCCTGGGTGTTCCAACCCGTTCCAGCCCTCTGCATGGTTTCCTCCGAGCTACATCTAGTAAGTACATACCTACATCCATTGTATTATCTAGTTGCAAATCTACACGGTCAGAATAATAGTTAGACCTAGATTAATTACCTAGATTACCTAGTATCGACTCACAAAAGTTGGATAATCGAACCATGTGATAATAACCAATATCTAATAACTCTGAATATAAAATACTAAACTAAGCAAGCGAGCAAGCTATCGATAACGGTGCCATGTACTAGACAAAGTATTCTACAACCAAGCGAAAAAGAACCACAATTCCATTGCATTTCATATATCACTTCCCTTCCCAAAACATATAATTATCCCCTTTCTTCTCATTTTCTTTCTCAATGACATCTTACGCGCATATAACATATATATATATATATATATATCGTATGACTATACAAAGTAGTATGAAAATATATAGAAATGATATACTAAATAATATACTAAATAATATACTAAATAATATACTAAATAATATACTAAATAATATACTAAATAATATATTAAATAAAATATATCAAATAAAATATAACAAATAATATATATAAAATAATCTCTACAATCTCTACAATCTTTATAATTTATATTATAAAATAAATAAATCAAGATATATATCTATATCTCAATAATATACTATAAAGAAAAATAAATTATATAATTATAAACTACTAGATAAATAAATAATTATATAATTATATATTAAATCTCGATATCTCAATTCTTTTATAATATATAATTTCAATCTAATAAAAGTATACTCGTATATATATAACTAGATAACTAATTAATTGATTAGCGTATACTCTATAAATGAATAAATGAATATATTAAAAAGTATTTTATAATAAAATAAAACAATACTATTCTTTTATATATATAAGAAAATAAATATAAATCAATCACTCTAGTTTCCGATCACTCTCTTATTCCGATCATTTATTTATATCAAAAATCACGATTTTTATTTATTAATAACTTTATAACAAATCAATAAAATTCATTGAAAATTGAATTATGAATTCATTATATATATATATATATATATAAATAGATTCTGAAGATTTTAGATTTTTCTCAAAAAATTTCGTTGAGATATTTAAGATTAAATTTTCGAATTTTAATTTGTATATAAATTATATACAAATTAAAAAAAAAAAAAAAAATCTTAAATAACTTTTCAACAAAAATTATTAAAAATAAACTATAAATTTTTATCGAATTTCAAAATTTTATTATTTATAATTAATGTTTGATTAAAAATATCACGATTATTTCTAATCTTTATAAAATCTAAAAATATAAATAATTTATTATTTATACTTTGGTTACGAGTCTCTCGAGGTAGATTTATGACTGAATTCAAGTACGGAATCGAAGTGATATATGAATGATTGCAATTCGTAATTATAGTAGGTTGTACTAAATGATTGATCTTGAGCACGAAGCTCTACATAAGGAATTCGTATCGAATATATAGATCTCCATACCTTTTGAATCACTTTGGATCACTAATGATTCGTAGTGATCCTGAATCATTTGGGATCACTAATGATTTATGGTGATTCCAGATAAGCGTTATTGTAAGCTTGTAGGGGTGTGCACATAAGATCCTACAATAACGAAATCACATACTGAACTAAGGGAATCTGATCGCTTTTATACAGGGCCCAAGCTTTCATAAACAGTCAACTGTTACCATTATAACAACTTTCTAAAATTCAAAAGTTTAATTCAATTTATAAAAATCAATTCGAAGATTTCCAAAAAATAGATATTTTATTTTTTAATAATTTTTGTTGAAAAATTATTAAAGGTTTTGATGATTTTTCAAATTTATATATAAATTAAAAACTCGAAAATTCAATTATTAATATCTCAATCAAAAAAATTATAAAAAATCTGAAATTTTCAGAATTTATTTATATATATATAAAGATTCATTCTATGTTCCAAATTTCATTAAATTATATTCAAAAATAAGAAAGTTTAAAATATTGATTTTCGTGATTTTTGATAGGCGTTACTGGCCGGAAACTAGGGTGGTTGACTTATTAATTGTTATAGAAACTAGGGAATTATCAATCTAAGAAGTATACTTAGCTACCATCATATCCATATCACATCACTATACAATCAAGTATACTAGGTATGCACGTGAGAACTACAAGTCACAAACAAATCACAAATTCAAGAGACTAGAAGTGAAGAAGAGAAAATCCTTTCCTGGGATTGAAACTATTCGCAGCAGCCAATGAATGACAGAAGCGAAAACACCAACAAATGTGTATGAAGGGTATATCCAGATGATTCGATCTCTCGACATCATCTCCGCGCCATGCCATGGGCAAACGCCAAAGCAAAAGCCAGCAAGCAAGTAAGCAAACCATGCCTTCCCCCCCATCGAACTACTAAAAACTACTATTACAAATGTGACATGCCATTGAAACCCTTCCATTCCATCCATTCCTTTCCCATAAATGCGTAAAAATCCCGCCGCATCTCTTGAACCATCAAAATCTGAGAAGTGAAAAGCAAACAAATCCATCCATCCAGTTAGCAATCCTTTAATTAACAATCTCCAATGCTTATGGAAAATGCACAAACTTTTTCCCAATCCACCGTAATAAACATGCCTTGTCCAACATGCAAATGTAATCTTTTAAAAAAACCCGCCCAATGCCTGACTGAACCGGAAAGTTTTGGCTTGCGCCTCCCTTTGTAAAACCATCCTTTTTAATCTTACAATGACTGCCCCCTTATAGCAAATGAGAACGCATTCATAATGGTCTCATGGGTATCGTTTGATTCGTAAGAAATCGAGATGATGGAAGAAATAAATAAATTCCCTCACTCTAATCCGTTGTGTATGGATCCATAATAAATTTTTTTGGTTTGTTGATATTGTTTTTAAACATGTTGACCAGGCTTGCGGAGAATTTCTTCACAGTTGGCATCAAATCGCATATTCCATAATCTAACTGATGCCATGAACTTCTCGGTCTGTTCAAGTTGTCTATCGCGTCCGAAAATAGAATCGACGAATTCAGTACCGGCGTTCTTGCCGAGTTGTGTTGTTGCGGACTTGGTTCCACTTCGACCTGCCTTCAACATAGGTGCTTCACATGCCTTGAGTAACTTCTTCAATTTATCCGTCAAGCGTTCTCCGGATTCAATGAAATCTTCAACCATCTCGCGGTTATCTTGTTGTCGGATGCGTGACATGCATTCCTCCGCGCGCTTGACCTTGCCGGCTAGTTGAATGAGTAATAGCCACAGCTCACCCGCCATATCAGATAGTGGGGTAGCGGGACCATGATGATAGACAGTCCAATCATAGATCCATTTACCAAGACTGTTCGCATCGAAAACACTGCCGAGAAGCATGATAGGTTCTTCGGTAGGGTCCCAATTCTTCAGAGAGTATCCGGCTGGAATATGATGTCGGCGCGCATCGGCTTCGGTGGCCTTTTCTGGGGCCGGCTGAGGTTTACTCCTTGATGGTGTGGCTGTGGATCGAGTCGCACCAGGTCGAGTGGTCGCTGGTCGTTGAGGTGTAGATGCGGCTGAAGCTTGTCGACGATGTCTGTATGGTGACGATTCAGGGTCTTCAGCATACTTGGGGCTCTGGTTGTAATATTTATCAGTACCATGACTACTATATTTGTAAGGTGTGTGCGTTGCCGATCGACGAGGCACTCTGCACAAGTATATTGTCCCGTCCACTTCCTCTAAATATTCATAATATTCGTCGTCCTCGGCAGCCCCATGAGGGGTTCGATGGGAGTAAGAATACTGACGCTTCGTCTCATGACGCGGCAGCGGTGATGACCAAGAACTTTTGTTTCGACTCACATTTGGACCAGCACCAGTGGCGTAATATCCGTTTGAAGTAAATCTAGGGGAGAATGGCCTCGCCTCAGTAGCAGATGCTCTGTATGTAGTGGTATCTGCATAACTTGTGTGTCGAGAGTGGGTTCGGAATGGGTGTCGTGAGGAAGAATATCCTGGGGATCCAGATGGTGAACCAGCAGGCGATGGAGTAGTGCTGGTCGAGAAACCGTAGTAAGCGGCACCGGGATGGCCGGGTGGTGTAGTATATGAGTAGGACATGTTATCCTATTAGGTATGTTGTGATAATTCCTGGGAAGATATGAAAGGATACCCCAAAGGAAAAAAGGTTGAGAAGGAAGATGGAAGATGGAAGATGGAAGATGGAAGAAAAACGAAAAAGGTCTAGATGTTCGCGCCAATGGATCGAAGACGCGATAGAATGTGACAAGCCCGTCACCGTGGTATGTAGTCGCTACGAGAAGGAGGAGAGACCTTTATCGTTGATCCACACATGTCAATAATTGCTTGTTGATTCCTTCAATGAGGATATCGTTGAGGATAATTCGGAGTCGAAATAATTATCTCGACTTCGAATATTCTGGAATAAAATAGACGAAATAGAAATTCAACAGCTTCTATTTGAGGTATTGGTAATCGTGTATATGTATTGATATTTCTTTTCGTTCATGGGGATTGGGACAAAATATCTTTTTTCAAGATTTGTTCGAATAGAAATTCGATCGAGTAGAAAATTGTGAGAGGTTGGGGGAGTTCGTGTATTTTAATATTGACATTTAGAGTGTGTGCGGGTATTTGTGATAAAGTGGTGTGCGTGTATGTGTGAATGTGCGAGTGTGCGTATGGGACCTAGTACTGTAGTTCTTGAGAAGGAAAAGAAGCCAGGGATAGCGAAATTAATTTTTTTCCTCTTTTTTTTTTTCCTTCTTTCTTTTCGGGTAGAGTTCCCACCCAACTCAGTTGGGTTTGTGTGTTGGCTGCAGCAGTGCAGTGCAAAGTGCAGTGGATTGCAGGACAAGGTTGGCAAGGTTCTTTTTTAATGACTCTGTGCTCATTCATCAGCCACAAGGGTGAACAGGAATATCCCAGGAAATAAAAATAAAAATAAATCAATAATTGACTAATCAATTAATTAATTCATATATTTCATCCTAGACTTGAATTAGTATTAAAGATATCTTGTTTTCCCATATGGATATTGGAATGCGACGATATACTCTCGTATTAAGAAAATAATTGAATGAAAAGAAGGCGATGAAAGAATGAAAGGCCAAAAAAGAAAAGAAAAGAAAAGAATAAAATAAAATAAAAAGGCAGTGCTCCGCATTTATTCTCCAAAATATATTAATTGAATGAATATCATTTTTGATAAGTGGTGAGTTGATGAGAGTGGATGAGAAATGAATGAGTGGATGAAAAGTTAAAGATAGTAATTGTGAGTAATACTGATTGATACATACAGCAAGCAGCACAGTACAAGAAGTACGAGTAATGATGATGATATGGATATTGGTAGAACAAAGTGGGATGTATATTGATAAGAAGAAAGTAAAGAAGAATAACAGTTACATCACATCACGTACCTAGGATATCAAAGATACAACTTGAAATGCGCTCCTGCAAACGTTTCCGAATTTTATGGTTATATCATGTTGCGCTGCGTTGGTATGGTATGGTATTTTGTTGATATTTTGTTGGTATTGTGTTGTGTATTTGCGCTTCAACTTTTTCCAGTGTTCCTACTGTGACAAACACCCTACTTTCGGAGGAATAGATCTTCTTTGACGAATGAGATAATTTTGATATAATTCTCTTTAAATTTGATGATTTATCCGGAACAAATCCTCTATCGTAATCGGTAATCATGTGTTGTCGGGCGTGGTATCACTGGTATGATATGATAAAATGAATGTGGAAGAAATCCCTGGGCGGAAAGTTGTCAGAGATTCTTCTCCCCCCCTTGGATTGATGCTTTAAAGTTTGGTTCAAGCCTTCAAGGGGACCTAGCTGGGCGGGATGGAAGTGGCACTGTGGAAGTCTTTGCCCGCCGGAGGCTTATCTTAGAAAAGTAAGTCTCCTCTAGCGAAATTGAAGAGAGACAGTTTGGATTTCCATGTGAAGAAAAAGGTTCGGGCTTGATTAGAAGTGGACAATCTAAAACCTTCTAAAAGACGCCGGCTTGGAATCACTCCACGCACAGATCTTCGTAGCTTTGACTTGATTTTTTTTTTAGATCAAGTCAACGGTTCAACGGGGAAGAAGTCATCTAGTTGCCGAGGCTCCTCGCGATGCCGTAAAGTGAATAGCGGAGGGAATCGAGGATCGGGAATTGTGGTGGGAAATTGGAAGGAATTGAATATTTGGAAACCTTGAAGATGAGGATTTGTTGGGAAAAAGAGTTGGATTGGATTGGATTGGATCGGATTGGATTGGATTGGATAGAATTGGATAGAATTGAATTTCTAGGATTAAATGATTAATCGAGAAAACATATGATGTGTAAGGTTTGATGTACAAAATGCGATATTATCTTTAGGATGTTGGTTCTTTTAAAGGTGTTCCCTTCAAGGGTTCTTAAGAAGAGACGGAAGCTAATGAGTGGATGTTGGGTAGATCGATTGCTCAGGCCGTGTATTGTTTGTTCTCTCCAAGCTACCTAGTATCGTATCTCTGTCTGTTGAACCTACCCGTTCGTTTATACATTCGTTCCTTTCAGCGTGGCAAATTTAATTGGACAAATTGAAATCGTGATATCGAGTTTTCGATTACGAAAGATGTCAATATTGTCTAGGTATATTTATTGCCTGAAGGATTGATTGCTCAAGGAAGAGACAAAAAAGGTGGTCGAGTCAAGGTCATCCATCAGTTGATAAGACTGGAATCGTGGATGTTGAGAATTGAGCACGACCTTGAATCTGGCTACACTTGGGAACCCTTTGGACGTACGCGAAGTGAATCAATACAGTGCAATCAATTCCAACCAAGGTCATGTAAAGTTACACGGATATTTCCATTCTCCGGAGAGCCGGGTGTGATGATAGGGTCTGTTGGTTATTGACTGGTTATGGATGTACATACAGGAGGGGAAGGGCTCCTGAGTACAATACGAAGATGTATGAAAAGTTTATAACGTACTGGTAAAACTGCACTTCTATGCATGTAGGTTCCGTATACAAAGAGGGGCCATTTCGTGATATGTTGGGCAGGAAGCTTGAAGGGGATTTGAGGTTATCGATGTTTTGAACGTTCAGAACAGTTGTGTTACAGCAGTAAGAGAGATTCATTTGGAACTGATAGGAGCGACGAACTTCACTTGAAGGTGTGTAATACAATATGTACCCCATCCCCATCCCCATCCCCATCCCCATCCCCATCCCCATCCCCATCCCCATCCCTCATCCCATTATACCTATCTATTGCCTACTGTATATATTTTTCTACAAGGTCAGTTTCTCTTGGTGACTCAAAGTCCCGCTGCCCTCTTCATTGGATTTGGATTGTTCCCAAATTCCCAATATAGATATCCGGAGTATCCTTAAGGATCACATGTAAAGACATATTCACCACCCTCCCCTTCTGGTAATGAAGTAATCAATTTAGGTCTGGAATATAATCCCCAGGCGTTCTTCGCTGTTTTCTACATTCTCATCGATGCTCCTTGTCTCTTCATCTCCAGGTTTGTAGTATTAAACAGGGTTTCAAGGGGCGGGACCCGTCTATAAATTAATTAATACCCTGTGGTTGAATACAATAAACCTTGAAGATCAAAAGAGTGAGCAAAAGAGCCAAAGCCAATCAATTTCACAGCTTGCATTTTACAACCTCGTCCAATTCTTTACGACTCGGCCTTTCTTCCAACCCTTCACTCAAAACCATGATTCGGAGGATAACCATACGAACTTCTTTGGATGTCACGGAATCATTGAAAGATACTACCATGTCATTTCAATTAATCACACGCTGCTCATAATTTAAAAGTATTAATTTTCGTTTTCGTATTACGACAAAGGAAAATCTCTTCAATTTCGATACGATTTATTGGCTTTTGTTCAAACTTCCAAATGAGTGAGGTACAAAAAGCCTAAATAAAAAGGGTTTGGATTTTACATCATTTCATCTATCTCATGTTGTGATCACGACCGATTGCGAATTTGTAAATGGAAAGTTGAATTGAACTAGAATCAACAGGTTCATGCATTCCATCTGCAGAGTTACGGGGATTCAACATCAAATGAGGACTTGGGCGGAGAATCAATTAATTGAAATTTCCACTGCGGCGGATTCTCTTGGAATGAACCCATGTCATCTCGCATTTTCATAATATTCACAGGCATCAATCAAGATTAGACCTAACCCTAATGAAAAGAGTGCAAGTGGCACAACATCGCCTAATGAGAGTAGGTACTTCTCCGGGTCTTCATCAAAATCGATTGTTTACTTTTCATGGATTATGATACATAAAAGTACCCCTCCACAATTATCCACCAAAATCTATACAATCAATACCATGGCGATGATACCCACCAAACCTTCAACTCCTACTTCGTGTCCTTCTAGCTACCGTTTTGTCTTAAGCCCCCCTTCTCAATTATTGATTTTTGCAGAATTTTCATTCAAACTTTCGGTGTGCGAATCCTACTTCATAAGTTTGAGTCAGTTTTGACTTAAACTTCCTTCACCGTCTCTATTATATCTTCTCTCACTGCTTGATCGACCCCTTACTTGATATGCATGAAAGAAGCCTCTACTTTTGTACTTCTGAATCATGAGTGGTTGGGGCTCTCTGCTGTTCTGCATATTCTCCGATCTCATTCGTTAAAAGAGTTCTAGTTTGTGAGTACTACGTTGTACAGGATCAAGCAGCGAGAACATACCCCTTGTGCCGCTTCCCGTTGAGATGTACCATAAAGTACTCTATGTACAAACATTGGCTGGGAATCTTAGCTGCCTGTACGCGGATTATGGACCTGCTACTTAAAGAGAAAAAGTCTTTCTCACTTGCATCGATAGCATCAATTTTCAATTTTCCATACATATAAGGCTCTTCCAAACGATGTATAAGGCGGTCTATGCACACGTGTCGTACAACGGAAGGCCCAATATGTATGTTGAATGACGCACTGTAGGTTTGAAAAGCCCTGATAAAAAAAAATCCTTTTCACCCCTCCAGTTTCCTCCCAAGACATTAAAAATTCTACAATACAGAAAATCATTTTTTTTTTCACATTTGCCGCAAAAAGGGAAAATTCATAGGAGGGTATGACGATAGAAATTTATTTCTGCCCAAGAAGAAATATTTTAACCTGTTGTAGCCGTTTGGGCAGTTTCTCCTTACGAGCGCAAGATCTGGGCTTCAGATGGGTCATCGGATTCAAGAGGCGCATTGAGGGGCACAAAAACACAACCAATAAAAGTTATTGCGCAACTTTGGCTGCTTGAAGTGTCAGCCTCATGAGACATTTCCCACCACACATATTGTACTTTAGGTCAATATTTTGCTGTTTTGGGGGCCAAACAATATGATAGGTCACACAATAGGACGAGTGTCCTCGGATTATAGGGTACCCGCGTTTCATGTCTTTTTTGACTCATCTTATCCGAAATTTTCGGAACGTGGTACTCGTTCAGCCTCAATCCGCAGATACAAATAAACGGATGGCCATGCGAGACAAGGGAAATGGTTTGCTTTTTGAGAAGGGGGTCGAGACTTCGAGACAAATGGCTTATGACTCCCAAATCCTTAATAAGCCTCATATCAATCAGCCCTTACCGTTACAACGGGGTATGGCGGAAGGAACTCTTTCACGTGTTTTCCAAATGTCACCCTTTCGTTAGTTGATTTACTATCAATTATCACTATCACAGTTACAGTCACAATCAAAATCTAATCAGGTGGCTGTATCTGTCATCCCTCCATATCAATCGGTCGAAAGGCAAACGATCAAACTTGATTTGTGGCAGGAAGATATGGCGGCGGGTTCCACCGGTTCAAACCGAAATAATCAAGCGAGGTTCGGATTGCGGGGTGGTATCCCAAACGAGGATATCCCGTGCTAAAGGAAACTCGCTCACGTCACGTTGTCATTGAGTCAGTGCTCATCATTGTGATCAACTCCGTTATTGAACGGGTTGGGACCGGAGTTGCTACCGGAGTGTCTGTGTTAATTTCGGACATTTTCAAGGTTTGCTTCGTACAGTGACCTGACGAAGGAGGGGTATATTGCCCCTTTCGTACAGCACCTAGATACCTGGCATTCTCTGGTACTACCAAATTATCATAATGTTGTCTAGACACATGGCTTCTGAAAGATTTCATTGATTCGATTCGAGCAGAGCTGTACTTGGTGTCTAGATGAGCACCCGGCTAGATTCTTATCATCATTGGAGTCAGAGATCAATAAGTGTTGAGTACCAATCATCGTAACGCTTATTCACTTCCGATGCACAACTTACCCTTGACTTGCGAACAAACATATGGTCCTTGAAATTAGACAAACTCAACTTTTAACGATGATATTAGGTGCCCAGTTTGCGTGCGCAGGTTACCTAAGAAGAACATCATCGCATTGTGGAACGCCGGAGCGGCAAATCTTCCAAACGCACAATAGGTTTCTCGTTTGCCACTTTTCATGGATTTCATTTCATGGTAGCCCCGGGTTAGATGCGCTCAGCAGGGCGATGAAAAAAACAGACTTAGGATTCCCAATAGTTGTTTGCCATTTTCCATGGAGTGGCGGTGCATTGTATCTAGATATATTTGTCACCGTGGTGCGAATGAGTTTATGGCAATAGTGACTATGAGCTGAAAGGTTCCATTCGTCACCATCGGCGACCCGTGGCAAGTTTGCCACTATCATAAATCCGATCTGGTACAATGTCCTCGATAGTTATGTATTCACCAGGATAATGTCATGATTCTTTTGGACTGAACTCCAGAGAAGATATGATACTGAAATGGAAAGCGCAAGTACTCAAACTTTCAAATAAAGCCCATATAATAACACCTAAAGCTTAAGTAGAAATCTTTTTCATTGTCATTTATTTCAGCCGTCTGTTGCTCAGTCTCAATACGAAATATAAGATGTCGCACATCCAAGTATGGTTTCCCACCTAGCTCTAGTACCAGCCAGGCACACGGAAGCATACTAGAGGCGTCAAACCTCCCGAAAAAACATAATATGAGTATTTGAAAATATTAATTAAATACCACTTCCCAAATAAGCTAGCGGCAAATATATATCTTTAGCGCCACCTAACAGCCAACGCCACTTTTTGCCTCACATCCCATTTCCTTCATGCTTACACAATCAAAACTTGAGGCAAAATGGTATATTCCATTTGTAAATTATTCCTTTCGAATCAGGAATTGAAGAAAGGAATCCAAGGCGCAGAGGAAGTAAAAACAGGGTTTTCAGCTACAGAGTTTATTTTATGCGATGGATGACGAGTGACGAGGCTTGAGTTGGAATCTTGATGCGTGGTATTGAGTGAGTGAGTCATGTTTATTCCTTGCGGGTGGGTGGGTGGCTATGATGCTGCAGTAACATTCGTGTTCGTGTGAGCGGCGGTCGCCCCGCGAAGAGTGATGTGGTAGTGTAGGGAAGGTATTCGTGCACAGATGTATATATTGAACATGTAAATGATGGATGAGAGGCGATGAAGGGCGCAGCTACAGTAACCGTGCACTTATATTACCCCAAAACCTTAAAAACGCGTAAATTTCGCGAATTGAATTTCAATTCTCTTTATTATTTATTTATCAATGGTATTACAACGTACTCCCAGAATCTTGAATATTAAAAGGGAGTTAACTTTTAAGTATTTTACTTTATATTTATGTGGCAAAATTATTGGTAAAACTTTTAATAATTCTAATCCTTATTGTATCGCAATTGACTTCAATTTCGAAACATAAACCATTTGCTATACTTTATAGCAAGATGTATTATACAATAAAGGAATGAATCTATTTTGTATTTTTCGAACTAAATTTTATACAAAAAAAAAAAAACATATACTAATTCGATATGTTCGATTATATTCAAAATCAATTTATATATAAACAAAAACAGTTATAGATTTTAAATGTAGTATTTTTATTATTAAAAAGATTTTGAAGATCTATAAAATCATCAATTGAAAGTATAAAAAGCGACCGGAATTTACCCAGGCATATACACTTAAGCGATTTGTATAATACCTAGTATATAGAGAATTGATAATAAAGGAATAAAGATTAGTTGTATAAAGCAACAAATACTTTATAGAGCAAAAACAGAGTAAAAGAGAAGAATAGTACTTTTGTATTTCCGTTCAGAAATGGGAATCTAGAATGATTCAAATATATAATACAAATAAAAATATGAAAATTATAATCTGGGAAGGCTTTTGGGATCTTGAAAAAAGTAATTTATATATAATAAATAAAGATTTTAAAAATAAGAAATATAGATATAATGCCAATTTATATCTCGAAGTCTTTAATACTAAAGTAGGCTTTGTTTTTGAAAGATTAGGTCCAGAGTATAAATTTATACAGGATAATACTTTTATTCATTGTACTCATAAAGTATAGGATTGGTTTCAAAAGAAAAGGATCCCAATATTGAAGGATTGACCTCCTTATTCTCCTGATCTCAATCCTATTGAATATATTTGGTAAACTTTAAAAGTGAAATTATATAAAATATTTCCTGATATTATAATTGATAAAAGCGAATCGGAATATACTAGATAAAGGTTAGAGAATTGTTTATAAATAGTTTGGGATACATTAGATCAAGAATTATTCGATAAATTAGGAGCGAGTATGCCTGATAGAATTGAGGTTTGTATCGCAATAGGGGGCTGGTATATAAAATATTGATTAATTGTAAAGCGATAAGGATTTGAATTTTTTTTGGGGAATAATATAAATATAGAATTTCAATATATTCAAATTTTAGATTATAATAATTAATGGTTGATTTTATAATTAAATTGAAAAATAAATGTTGAATATATAAAAAAACTGAAATTAAGTTGTGGGGTAATATAAATTGATTAGTACTGTAAATAGTACATTTGGATAAGCTGCGTTAAAAACGATGTTACTATTTGATAGCTATGAGATAGGCAATTATATTGAATAGAGTCCTAAGCAAAGTGGCAAGAATAAAGTCCATAGGAAGGACTAAACTGGGTTTGCTTGGGTAAGTTAAGTCAGATCAAGTCCAGCCAAACCCAACCCCAATCTAAATAAATCAAATTGCAAGGCAAAGCAATCTCCTCAACGAAGTCGTCACTCTCAATACAAAGAAAAAAAATATACCAATATCACAAATTCAAATTCAAATTCAAATTCAAATTCGAATTCGAATTCGAATACAAAAACTATCTAGATTTTTTCTTCTTCTTTTATTATATAATATAATATACATTAAACTACTAGAAAACTTATATAGTAAGTAATTTTAGTCTTTAACTTCTAGAAAAAAAAATATTAATGTAATTTTAATTATAATATAATATTTATTATATATATTTATCTATTTTCTTATTTATTTATGAAATTAAGATTTTTTTATAATTTTTTTTATAAAAAAAATAATCATATATATACTTTATAAGAATTTTAATTTTTTAATTTTTTTAATTTTTTAATTTTTTAATTTTTTAATTTTTTAATTTTAATTTTAAATTTTTAATTTTTAATTTTTTAATTTTTTAATTTTTTAATTTTTTAATTTTTTAATTTTTTAATTTTTTAATTTTTTAATTTTTTAATTTTTAATTTTTTAATTTTTAATTTTTTAATTTTTTAATTTTTTAATTTTTTAATTTTTTAATTTTTTAATTTTTTAATTTTTTAATTTTTAATTTTTTAATTTTTTAATTTTTTAATTTTTAATTTTTTAATTTTTTAATTTTTAATTTTTAATTTTTTAATTTTTTTAACGAATAAAAATGTTATATTATATTATATATCTTTTTTTAGAGTTATTAAATTATTATAAATAGATAATACAAATAAATAAAAAGATGAGAATAAAATAGAATTATTAGATATATATTATCTACTTAATAGATAATGAGAAGAATATATATTCGTGCATTCGTGAATCGCTTGTACCATCTATTATTCATATATCAACAGAAATGATTATCAGAAATACCACTATGAAGCTATCTATCCTTTCTATCAAAAAATCATCTCAAAACCCTCTTATGCACAGCTATCTATCTAAACGTATCACACCCTTCGACAACCGCGTCCCTTCCCCTTCTCTAAGAAATCTCACGGATACTCTCCGTAGCGACCTCCTGTAAATTCATCTCTGACCCCTCATCATCCGACTCCATCCATCCCCCAGTCCCACCCTCATCCTTCGCCTCCCTATAAGTCATCACCAACTCCCCACCCCCTTTCAACAAATCTTCAAAGAGCGTGCGCCTCATGACTGCCATTTCGCTCCCTCGATTCTTCAACAATTCACTGACGAGCACCAGGGCATTTTCCCGATCGATACGTGCCATCTCTGCCGCTTGTGCATGCGGCTGTATGGACTCCGGCTCGGGAGTTTGGGGTTCCATACTTAGGGTACCAGTATTGGCTTGCGAGGTTGGTAAAGGAGTATTGGTTGCGGAGGCGGGTTTATATTCTAAGAGTGGTTTGCCGGTGAGCATTTCGACGAGAGGTTGGAAAACGGAAACGTCTTGCATCATATCACTGATGCATTGCGCACTATCTGGATATCTAGCCATGAGTGCAAAAACAAACCATCCTTCGCTTCTGACAATCGGCCATTTAGTCTGAGAGACCATGAAACTCAAGGGTCGTCCAATATCAGGATGGCGGCGTAGAAATTTTCTTCGAGTTTCGTTTAGTTCTTCGGCCGGTCGACCTTTATAAGCTGTGAAGACTCGGCATACAGCGGTTATTAGACGGGAGATTTCCATTTTGATCGGTTCTACATCAGTGCGATCGAACAAGGCGATTAACAGAGAAAGGTTTGAACGTTCATGAGCTGGTGAATCCTCATCTGTTGAAAGACGCGCGCAGACTCGGTAGACATTTTCGATGGAACTATTGATAAGTTGGCGAGTGAGAGATATGGATGATAATTGAATTGGTTGTAGAATATCAAGAAGCCATAGTCTAGGAAGTACTTCGAAAATACCGGAGCTTCCCAACACTTCTTTATTCTTCATAGGCAAAGCCAAATTTTTGAGAAATCCAAGGGCCGCATGGAGTAATTGTGAATCGTTAACGTCCTTGAGGATTGAGATCAGGGGCGTATGAACCCGAGCCGTGTGTACGAAAAGCTCACAAGCTTCATCATTACGAGCAAGGTTACCTAACATTATACAAGCACAAACTTGTAATTGAACTTGTTCACTTGATAACCATCGGCGGAGAGAAGAAGAGAATGGCGACACAACTGGGCATGCCTCCTTAAACTCCGGTAAAGCTGAAATGTCGGACAAAGCCGAATTTAGATTGATACGCATCTGCGACAATGCCTTTGCATCGTCCTCGTGCGTTGTAGAGGGACCTATTGATGGATGAGAATCAAACCGTGTGTATGAATCAACGAGGACTGCTAGAGCGGTATCGAGCGCCTGTGGAGTTTTGACTAAAGTTTTCTGGAATTTTTCGTGCCCTAGATATGCCACAGCGGTGTTCACAAGAGCAATGTAATCTTCCATGTCCACTGGATTTTCACGATCTGAAGCCAACTTCAAAAGAACAATAGGAATGTTGTCCGGTGCCATATTTGGCTCAGAGGCTTGATTTGGTCAGTCTCAACATCAGAATTGACTGGATACCAAACATACTTTGTTGTATGAGCAAATCAAGCAATTTACATATGTAACCGAGGAAATGTACGCAGTCTTTGAATCGGGGACTCGCAATTAGTGTAATGAGTTCCTTGCTTAAATATGAACTAGATGCCTGTTGTTGAGCAGGGACTGGGCGGAGTCAGTAGTTGGTCATTAATTGAAGCTTCAAATGTACTAACCATAATCCACGCAAACATTAAAGAGAACTGGTATTGCAAAGGCGAGTAAATTGGTATCTGATAACTGAGTAATGATCAAGGGAATATAGTTTGACCCTACAACACGTGCCCTGTTCTCATCTACCTCGATATTAGTATTTTAAGTTATGCAGCAAGATTTAGCCTACCTGTATCTGCACATGAGTTTCCCACTAACCGTAATATTTGAAGTTTGAGGGAGTGGCGTAAAGTGTGTCCACTCAATAATTCGAGAAAGAAATTCAAAATACCGGAGTCTCCAATAGGAACTCGCCATTTAGCTATTTCCGAATTAGAACGATATTAGATCACTAAGTGCAATTTTCAATAATGCTTGATCATTTCACAGTAGCCACTTGGCCACGTGAGGCCGAGAACTTTCACGTGTCGGAATGTTTTTGCAACTCAAAAGGGAACTCACGATCTCTACTACAGTCTGCCAGTTTCTCCGCAGCCTCATTAATTGGTATCGAATCTTGCCACCATAAGTGCGCCAATATCCCCAGTGCCCCCTTTAATCTTTCCGTCCTCCTCTCCCTGTCCTCCACATCCACCACCTCTTCAATATCATCGTCCATATCCACATCCTCCACCTTTCCAACTTGCCCCTCTAGCTTTAAGATATCCGCAATAGATGCCGACATATTTCTCTGCTCCTCCTCATTCAACTTCTTATACTTCTTCCCGTCTTCAAACGGCGGGGGAGGAGCCGTTGTATTTGGATTTCCATGCAACAAACTCATCGGATAAATAGCTGACATCACATTCGTAGAATGACCGCCAGTATTTACTCTGTCCTCCATGATTGCAATCTTACAGACTTGTGAAAGGAACTCCGAGGGCTTGGGGTACGTAGAGCCAAGAAATAATGCGCCACAAACTCGTTCACAATCAGATAGCAATAGAGGCAATCAAGTGGTAAGACGATATGCAAAAGGTTTGAATGCGAAGACCTGTTTTGTACCTTTATTTCTTGTTTTGATAGATTTGACAGATGGTAAATAATGTTTCGAAGGGTACTAGTGGGAAAAGTGGGCACAAGGAAGATCGCAGACACTTTATTTTGACGTATCAGAAATAAAAGTATCTACTGTCTAAACTCAAGTACTTCGTATCACACTTTCCCTATTATAGAATAAGGTTGTAAATGTATACAGAGTAATTAGATGGAATATAAAAGTGGATTAATAGATTGAAAATTTTCAACCCACTTTATTGATTCTTTCATCTGGAAATAGGAAATAATAAATAACTTTAATGCAAAAAGGTTTAGTATGATACGAAGTACTTGGAGTTTAGATGGTATCCAGTAAATCTGCGACTTGATTTCGATTGCTGACAAACAATTAATATTCACTTGTTTATTATCAAAGGATACCCAGTATAACATTATATACAGCTCATTCCCAATCTCAATCATCAATAACTCTAATTACTCTAATCATAACAATCCTGTATAGATTTCGAATTATGAAGATTGTAAAGCTGTATAGAAAGCTACTCTAATAAAATCCATAAAGTCATCGAATCAAGTTTTGCATTAAATAGTCTTATCATTATATCTATTTTATTTTAATTTTTAAAACCCGTACGTGTATTGAACATCAATACAAGCTTCAAATACACCGTTTATCAGCAGGAAAATTGAGTATACAACAAGAACATATCCTAGGTAGGGAAGGGCTTGAAGATATGTTAACGTGTACTCTTGCTTGAAATTTGGAACCAAAGGCAGCAGTATTACATGTCCAGGTGTACGGGTTCAGGCTGGAAGGAAGTAGGGGCAGACCATCAAGTTATAGTCATTTGGAAAGTCACACATTGTTCAAAGGCATTGATTTAATAATTATCTATTTATTGGCTTGGTAGATGTTCGCTAAAATTCTCCTTGCTTTACCCAAAAACTTCGACTCATTGCCAAAATACGCTTGTTAATTGTTCGTGTGTTTGCTCCCATACCCCTTAACAGATCAAAACTGAACCTTTCTGCTGATGGATAATGCTTCTAGAGCCATCCATAATTTTCCGCATGCTTACGCTCCTCAGCAATAATGAAAGAGGGACATATATGAGGTAGATAGAATATATTGGCTTATTAGTATAGATCATGATGATACATTAGTCTTCCCTTTGACGCAGTCTCTAGAGAAGTATGAAGTGACTGGGTGATGAGAATGCTGTACAACTTTTCTGTCATAGCTGAACTTGTCAAGAAACAAATGACCTGCCACGAATCGGTAAATTTCGAGGAATTAGACCTTAGACTCGGGGTGCGGAGTAACCGATACCGAGGCCAATAGGCTCAGTGGCTCTCGGCTTCTTGTTCGAATGATCAATACCATAATGATCATCGCGTTTCCTCTTCTCTGTCACAGGCTTAGTGACACTTGCCCAGATCTTCGATTGTAAAAGTTCACTCTTTGCTGTAACAGGATTTGGAGTATTGATTCTAGAGGCTGCAAACTCGAACGATTCGCGGGGATCAGCACGGAGCATTTCACTTGCACTTTGAGCTGCTCGGCTTTCTTGGATTTCTTCACGTTCTCCACGTCCACGTCCACGTCCACGTCCTTCGAACCCAGAATGATTAAACTCCTCAACATCCTCAGCTGAAATAGTGCTGTCGCGACTTTCACGTCGACGTGCGCGAGGTGGAATATTCAAGGTGCGGTTGGCGTAAGCTGATCGAGAGGCACTATGTGGGATGAATTGTGCAGAAGGAAGGAGCGTTGAAGTGGCAGTGCCTGGGCGCGCCGAAGGAGGTGTGGTAGGCAACGAAGACATGGATTGAACGCCACGATTGTGCCTATTAATCGGGGTACGTGGAACAGGACGCTGACCGATGAGAGGCGTGGAAGGCGCACTATTATTTTCCTGGTGAGCAGCAGCTAAGAGAGCAGCAAATCCAGGTTCTTGGCCATGTTCGCGAGATTCACGGACTGAGCCTCCGGTTACGGGAGTCTGATGTGGTGTTTGGCGATATTGCTGTGGAGTAGCTGGGTAACTATTGGTTGATAGCTTCGGCGTCGAAATATGAAACATACGACCAGGGCTACGCATATTGTTGACGTGCTCTCTATTCTCGCGGATACGCTGCGTGAGACGATCATTTGTATCTTTAGCAGCCTCCAATTGATCCTCCTTTGCCTCTATTACTTTCTTGGCTCTTTCAAGTCGACGTTTGATGGTTTTATTCTCTGTCTCCAGACTCTTGCAGATGTTTTTGAGCTTTGAAACGTACTCTGGACTTGGTGCATGGGGATCAGCTCTTCCCTGGTACGCAAGCTTCAAGACTTGAACTTCCCGACGAGTCAGTTCATGTTCTGCTTCCAAATGTTTTATAGCTTCTTCGGACTCCAAGGTCAGAAGCGTATTTTGTAATTTGTAATGTGCCTGCTCCATGCGAGATTCTCGAAGTGCGTTGTCCAGCTTGCCATTATCGGCAATCAACCTCTGTATCATTTCTGTTTTTTCTTCTGCAGAAGCGTCGGCAATCTCCTGAGCAGTCAGTTGTCGAGCGATACCGGGAATAGAAGCTGCTTTGATTCCATTCAAGTCTGTGACAAGTGGGGATCCGAGGTCAGATGGTGATGTTGTTGCGGTTCTTGGAATTGGGATCGAATGACGAATGTTTAACATCTGGGATGATGGTGGAGGGGTCATTGATGACGACATGTGGTCTCCAGGTACGTTGTTCCTCAAGATATCTCCTAAAGAGACATCTGAACCGGATTCTCTGGCATCTCCTTGTGAGTTGCTGGCTAACATGAGGGACGTTGAAGGTGGGCGACCCGGACCTTCATCTTGAGAAGAGGCAGTACTTTGAGTAAGGATGGTAGGTTCATTGGGCGGAGTTGACGTATCGTCACATAAGCTAGGGGGGGCCATTGGGTTTGGTTCTAAAGAGAGGGAAAGTACATCTTATTGAAATATTAGCAAATGTGAGTAGATGGAGAACTCATGACGTGTTACAAAATTCCAATTTTTTGCTGAGATGAAGTATTAATAATAAAATTGATCCGCGTACTTGTCCAAGTCTGTACAATCACCGGTATTGCCTTTCTCTCGTGTATCGCAGATAAACAGATATTGGAATAAGGTGCACCGGTTTGAGGAGAGGCAGATGTAGGTGGGTACTCGGAGGGGATTGATGTTGTGATTAATTCGTTTGCGATGTAATTTCTGTTGTTATGTCGAGGTAGCAAATGTGATCGCAATGTGGGTATGATCAATAGTGATATGTCCTTGTAATTGAGTATGTATGGTAATGACATATGGTATGTTTACTCATATGTTAATGTTGCAGGCCAAAGTTGAGATAAGAGAGGGATGATTGATGGATGGCGGGATGTTATTTGCGCATGCGATTATTTGCAGAGATAGAGAGAAATGGCTGGGGTTTGCTCTGTTGCCAAGGTGATAGTGATAGTCATGTGGGGTCGTGAGGCTGCCCTAAGCCTATTTTAATGATTTACTTTGTCAAAATGGTTCATAGATGAAATGAATAGACAGTAAATATAAATATAATAATAAATTATTACAATATTGTTTAACTTTTGAGAATTACAATAGATGAGTATTGATTTAATTAGAATAGTTCTTATATTCTTGAATCAATCAAAAAAGAAAGGAAAAGTTTGTTGTTGTTGTTGAGTAGATATATAGTTCTCAATACAAAGTTTCTATTCTATGACTTATCCTTCTCTGAATTCTTTGCACTTACCTAGGACAATCACTCTACCTTGTAGGTATTAGTTAAATGATACAGTAGTACTCATGCGGACAGAAAACATGCAGCTCTGAACACATACCTAGGTATCTATCAAAAGCTAATAAATCAGGAGATGAATAACTTTGTTTTTTAAGAGTTGAAGTTGTATACTTTTTTAGCAATACAAGTATATGCCTATGTGTAGATGAACTATTGGGGCACAATAAAAGCTGATTTGTGAATCGTCGTATATTGCTTGTGAAGGGAATCATCGGCCCAACCTATCTAGTACTCCCGTACACTTGTGCCCAGTTCTCCTAATCAATGATAAATACCCCTGGCCTAAGGTAATAAAATAAACTATTCTCCGAAAAACCGTGAGCCCAGGGAAATGAGATTTCAATAATAGATCCGCTCTAAAAGCAGCTCATGACACGGTCACTCCAATTAATTATCTATTGATCGATGGAAAGAAAGGAAGAAAGTATCTGTTCCTTTCGAAACACTGACTACTATTTGTGTCAATATAAGGTAGTTAATACTGTGGTTTCCCCTTTCCTTTTCTGCGGAGCCTTCATCTGTTTACAGGGGAAACCTGTTTGTTTACTTTGAGCGTCATCTTTGTATTTATGCGAATTCACATAGCTCCGGCTGGGTATAATTAATTATTGAACATAATACTGCTTCCTCGAGCACAATCACAACCATGGACAACATCACAGTCAACAAGCAAAGGCCATCTGGTTTACCTAGACCTTCACGTCTTCCACGGCCCTCGGCCTCCAGAGAAAACTTACAACAACAGCCTGCCCGACCTACGAACGGTATCGTCAACCCACGTTTACGAAGCACTGCATCGAGAGATCAATTATCTGCATCGACACCTTCGAGACAACGTATTACAGCACCTGCTGCTAGTCGTCTCCCTCCGCGGGCAATACAGCACAAGCCAAGCGATAATTTCTTTCGAAAGCCTCAAACAGTCGACGAAGAACAATATCGGCCAGCTTCGAGTGAGGAGGAGGATGTGAAAGAGCACAGATTCTCTCCAGTTATATCTGATGATGACGAAGGTCTTAGTGGGAGCTCGTCTTCGCGCCCCTCCTTATCCGAACGCACAATGGAAACACTGCAACATATTCCCCCATCACCGGCCGTTCGAAGAAGACAGTCAAACTTTTTCAATCCTCAGCCTCCTCAACGCTCCGTGTCGCGCGCGAGTTCATCGTCCAGACCTGGATCCAGTTATCAAAATGATGGGTCTATGAGACCACCATCCCGCCGTTCCGCCAGCTCAAGACCGACATCGAGTGAGGACTCTGGGCCAAAAATTCCTGACTTCCGGTCGTCTTCGGGTACCTTCCGACCCCCACCTACAAATTACCAAGCTTCTACACCGATGAAACGACCAAGTCCTGCAAAGACACTCAAGACTCCGACGGTTCGAAGCAGCTTCAGTCCCGGAAGCATAGCACAGCTCCCGTCACCTGGCAATGCCTTACAAAGATCTCCCAGCCCGGTAAAACCAGAAAAGCTCCCAACGATCAAATCTGGCAGCAAGACATTCAGTGCCCGATCAGTGAAGGAGCGTGCTTCAATGACTGGTCTATTTCGCAAACCATCGATGCCTTTAATGGACCAGGCATTTGAGACAGACAGCATTGGTTTTGTCACAAGGAAGAAGTCAATGAACTTTAAGGACATTCCTTCTAAGTCGGTCACATCGGCTCCTAGTGAAGATGCTATCAAAAAGTCAACCGCTACGGACAGTACCGGCTCTGTTAACAGGAACAGGTCAATAAACTTCAAGAGTATTCCTCACAGATCTGTGACATCGGCTCCTGCTGAAGCTTCTCTGGGTTCCGACAAAACGGGGGAATCTACAGCCCCAAAATCCTCTTCATCCCTTAGGGATCAGATTGCGAAAGCCAAAGCAGCAAAGCGAGCGGCAGCAAACACAAGTGCCGCAAGCAATCATGAAGAAACACCTGTGATTCCTACAGCGACGTTCGATTTCGGTCTTTCGGACGATCCCTTCAATCAACACGTAGATCCAAACGCCAGTAAAGGCCTTCTACGCAAACGAATCGCTGCTGCGCGAACCGATGGACGCCTTAATATCGCCGCTATGGGCTTCAAAGAAATGCCCGAAGAGGTTATGAACATGTATAATCTTGAGGCACTCGGAGACCAGGGTGGATCGTGGGCTGAAGCTGTTGATCTGACAAGATTTATTGCGGCTGACAATGAGTTTGAAAAACTTGATGAAGACATCTTCCCGGATGTCGACCCACGTGAGGCCATGGAGGATGATGAGTTCACAGGTAATCAATTTGGCGGCCTCGAGACATTAGACCTGCACGGCAATTTCTTGAAAGAGATTCCTATGGGTCTCCGTAGACTTGAGCTTTTGACATCTTTGAATCTGGTAAGCTAACTAATCAACAAACACTGTACTAAAATGACTGATTGCTAATGGTGAACAGTCAAACAACAAATTAGGCAATGAATGTCTCCAAGTTATCACACAAATTACATCTTTGCGGGATCTTAAAATGGCAGGCAACGGACTCTGTGGAACTCTAAGTCCGGATATAGAAAACTTAAAAAGCCTTGAGGTTCTAGAGATACAACGTAATGCCCTGGATACATTTCCGGATAGTTTATCACAGTTAGATCGACTGAGGGTTCTAAATATTACCGAGAACAGATTCCGATTGCTACCTTTCGACATTCTCAGTCGTCTACCCCTTATCGAGCTTATAGCTGTCAAGAACGGACTCACCGGTACTCTTGTTACTGGGGCTGTGGAAAAACTATCGCAACTACAAGTTTTGGATGTCACCAGTAATGCTATCACTTCTCTTTCTGAATCAGAGCTCGATCTTCCTTCACTTCATCAGTTGAGTTGCTCCGCAAACCGCATTACAAGTTTGCCGGATTTGACTTCCTGGGTATCTCTACTTACACTCACTGTCGAGGATAACAATCTGTCTGAGCTACCAGCTGGTTTTGTCGACCTTCCCAAGGTTAAAAATGTTAATTTTAGTGGCAACAACATCAAAGTTCTGGATGACAGAATTGGTAGAATGGAAAGTCTTGACATATTTCGAGTAAACGGAAATCCACTAAGAGAAAAGAAATTCTCAGCCATGTCTACCGAAGATCTGAAAAATGCCATGCGAGCCCGAATTACACCAGCCGAGCCAGAGAAAGACGGGTTCTTATCTGAGCCGAGCACCCCAAGCACCTCAAGTCGACCAACGTCTTCTCATTGGCCAGTCAAAGCAGGAGGAATTCTCGATCGATCTAGCACGAGTTCACACTCCCTCAATCCAGTGATAGCTGCGGAAGTTGCTGCACACGATACGATCAAAGTCTTACACTTACAACATAATAAATTCAAGGAGATACCTACCTCTATTGCTTTCTTTGCATCCACTCTCACCTCCTTGTGTATCGCTCACAATGAGTTGACAAGCGACACGTTTCTGAAGGACGATTTAGATCTCCCTGCACTGAAGGAACTGAATCTTAGCTCCAACACTTTCAATTCCCTACAACCACTGATACAACATCTACAAGCCCCGAACCTAGAGAAGCTTGATATCAGTTTCAATCGTTTAACTTCACTACCTGTTCTGAAACCCCACTTCCCGAGCTTGATATTCCTTATGGCATCAAACAACACAATCCGTGAATTGATGCCAGAAGCCGTTCAGGGCTTGAGACTTCTAGACTGCAGCAGCAATGAGATAAACAGCCTAAATTCGCGTATTGGGCTTTTGGGTGGACCAAACGGGCTACAGACTCTGGACGTCAGTGGAAATCGTTTCCGTGTGCCAAAATACACGATTCTGGAGAAGGGTACGGAAGCTACGCTTGCATGGTTGAGAGATAGAATACCTTCTGCAGAAATACCTGCAGAGGAAACTAGCCCTACGGATGTTGATTAATGTAATTTTCTTGGTTCTATGATTATGAAGGTAGTTAAATGGGCGTTGAATGATACCGGGTTGGAGGAGTAAATATTCCCTGATGGGGAATTGGTTGACATATATCGTGTACCTAGTAGTTTTGTAATCAAGTTTGTCCTCGTGGACTATATGTAAATATTTGAAAGCCTTTTAAACCACTTGCTCATCGACCATCACCTTATTAAACTTGAGAAGAAACGCTCGGAAAAACAGGAGGTAGGATTCTCAAGAAGCGACACGTGACATTATTGTCACAGCTCTAAATTTTTGGGGCCCAATCCAATCGTGACTGTCCTCAAATCAACCCAATCCCGAAAAGAAAACAAAACCACCACTCTCCTTACGAACCACACTCCTTTGCCCACCCTTGAGAATCTGCCAACTCACACACGCATCGCATCCACCGAACCCTAACCTTATAAAACACATCAACCCCGAACCTGAGCAATCGCACACGGAATCGTAAAAATGACCCGCGCACAGCAAACCATCTCTATTGGCTTACTCGTCACTTCGGTATGTTGTCTGCTTCTGATTGTTTGAATTTGTCATTATGCGTTGGGATTATTCTGTGCAAATGTGCAAAATTTGCAAACACATAGCACGATGTACGGCAGATTCGGGGCGACATGGAATTGAAAAGAGAAATGAACGAATGATTGCTGATCCGGTGATTTTACTTAGCTATACTTGGCGGTTTATTTGGAGTTAATTCCTCTTCCTGGAAAGGTTTCTGAGGAGGTTGTTCCTGTGGTACGTTATGCTTGTGTTTTTATTTCTACCCCTTCTACTCCTTTCTTCTTTCTCTTGACGAGCAACGCACCGAGGGAAAGAAGGATATGGCTACTTGTACCATAACCATAACATCTCCTCCCGCTCACGATGCCGATCTCCCCATTCCCGAGAATTGGGAGAAAGTTCCTCTTTCCCCATCCTTAGGTGATTCGACATACGAATCCTTTCCGTTCCCTCCACCCGCCTCTCCCTCCTCGACTTTATTCTCGCGTCGTGATGGCTCGATTAAATCTATAGCCACGATATCGATCGTCACTCATATCAAGAATATCATCGCTGACTTGGTATTTTTCTTGCGGAAATAGTTACCGTTCTGGATGTTGGTTTCGTTTGGAGCGTATCTTTTGGGGAAGTTGGGCTATGGCGTTTTCACGTTTAATGATGTGCCGAAGGCGCATGCGGAGTTGATGGAGGAGATTGAGTTGGCGAGAAAGGATCTCAGGACTAAGGGCGTGGATGTCGACTAGGTGGTGAAGGACGATGCATTTCAAGAAGAGAGCAGGGCATTGCGAAGGGATATTGAAGGTTATATTGGCAGTGGGTCGGAGTCGAAGGTTGAATGGATGGAGTAATTTGTCGAATAATTGAAGGGATATTGTTTACATGGCGTGCCATCCGTTATGAGTGCCGAGTGACAAGTGAAGGCTGTGGTCTACAAGCCCATATCCATAATTTAATCTCTCTATCTACAGTATATGATATGGGGACGCCCGTGAAATCTCCCACATTCCTCTAAACTTCTATGCTCGAAGCAACACGGTTCCATCTCTACTAAACTCCATGATAACACCCTTATCTGCTTGTGTAACAAAATCTTTCTGGTAGTCCTTGCTCTTCTTATCTTCTGACTTGATGATATCCAAGCCAGGAAAACCGATCGCCTCCGCGCATATGTAATACTCATTATTAGCCCCTCTTCTCCAATCCTCCATTACCCCGCTGTCTTTTCTCTCATATGCTTCTCCTTCAATTTCTTCTCCTGCGCCATAAAAGCCCTTATGCCTACAGGAATCCCCTCAAACAAATCGTCGCCCTTTTCCTCCCCTCCCACATCCCAATTCCCCTCACTCCCACCCCCATCATCATCCATACTCGCAGCCGCCTCAGCAAGGGCGGCCGCACTCTTCTTCTTCCGTTCTTTCTTCAAAGCCCTACCCGCCTCCTTCTTAGCAGCAGCCCATTCCTCAATCTCATCCCGGTAGCGATCCCATACACAATTCACACAGCCGCTCATACAGCAATTATCTGGTTCTCCTGGGCGCGGCGGAACAAGGACTCCGGCTATCCGTTGACTCTTGCGCAGGATCTCGGAGCGACGCTCTAAAGGGGAGGATAGACGGGAGGAGAAGAGGATCGAGGGTTCGGGGTCTGCGCCGGTTGCTGGGGAGGGAGGGGTGGTTGAAGATGAGGTTATGGGTGGATTTGAGGGAGAGGCGGTGGTGGGGGGTGCGGAGGATATTTCTGGGGAGGAAGAGGAGAGGATTGAGGTGTAGTAGTCGCCTATGGGGTGGGCTTGGTGGGCTGGCTTATTGGATGTGGATTTGTGGCGTGGGAAGGAGGGGAGGCAGCGAACTGAGGAGGGAAGTTTGAGATGTTGTGATAGTCGGAGGAGCGTTCTTTGCTCTATCATGTTGTTATAGGTAATATACTCTGTAGAGTACCTTGTAAAGTTTATGTTATCGGGAAATCATTAGGAGAGTTGTTCGTTTTTAAATATGTGTTTGAGTTGTAGGTGAAATAGAATAGTAGTAGTAGTAATAGTAATAGTAATAATAATAATAATAATAATAGTAGTAGTAACAGTAGTAGTAGTATTCTTTTTTGTTCAAGAGATCTCTCGAAGGGTATAAAGATGTGCTAAGTTAGGGATTTTATTTTAATATAAAGTTCTATTTATATAAAAAGATCAAAATTATACAATAAAGCTAAGTTCTTGGTGTTTTGGCCGCTACATTCGGCGGGCTTCGTCACTGTTTTACGCAGCCTCAGCACTTGCTAACGGGCATCGTTCATGTGAATCAGCGCGAACTCCACCCCACCAAAATTCATGAACCTCGTTTCCCATTTTCAATATCATCATTCTAATTAAGAGAGAGCCAAAAATGACTGTCTTCATACTTTCATTCACACTCAAACATTTTTCAATTTACCTTTTCCCTCTATTTTTCAAATCTTCCAGCATTGATTATGATTAATAACACCCCGAATATTAATCTTTAGTATTTCGTTATACAGTGTAATAAAAATCAATAGCGAACAAAAAAATCTAAATTTATATTAAAAGATTACGAAATCAATATTCAAAAGCTGAATGGATCTGATTCTTTTATATCGAGGAATGTACTCGGTGTCGTTTTAAATAAATACCGAGCTGAACTAGCTGGGGTATAATATACCAAAATTTATAAAGAGTCATTAGTTTCAAAATTCAATATTAAATTAATTATAATAATTTATTATATGAAATTTTAATTGTGAATATATTTTTAATTAATTAATATATAGAGATTTTCAAATTATCAAAAATCCTTTACATTTTTATTTTATTTGAATGGTTAAAAAGTTAAAGTATAAAAGCCGCGAGATTGTAGCTTAACATGCAAACAAGAATTCAGTCAGTACCAGTAAAGCGGGCCAACTTCTCTGCAGCGCCAATCCTATATCGGCGATGCAGTAGATGCCTAGTGTTGGGATATACGCCCATCTTCTGCCGGTCATGTCGGCTCTATCTCCGACGATTGCGGCTGCGATGCCAGATACGATCAGGTAGGAGGTTATGGTGAGATTTATGAGTTCGATTGAGACGTTCAGATCGTGGGAGAGGGAGGTGACGGCCGGGTAGTAGACGAAACTGGAGAGGGGAGAGAAGATTGTTGCAAATGCTACAAGGAAACTTATAAGGTGCTTTTGTCTGGTGGTAAATGTGGAATATGGAGTGGCTGATGTTTAAGCTATGTTTTGCTTTTTGGACCCTGAAGTTTCCATATTTGTGGATATTATATTTGCAGGAAATGTTTTTTGTATAAATGGGCTTTTCTTCTCAATTCAGAAAGGTTATGAAAGTTCTTGTATCTCTAGCAGTACTAATATATACTTACTTTTTAATGCAGTGTAGCATTGCGAGGAAAATAAAAGGTTGGTACCCCGCTATTCCCCTGTCAGTCACATGATAGTCAGGAGACTTACTTCTACCAATCATATAAATCAGCTCAAATTTCCGTTGCCTGTCTTAAGTCTCTAAGGAAGATTGTTGTTCTGCAAAAGTCTTGCAGAGCAGTTAATTCGGTATATAGTTAAGTATATATCCGTTGGTTCTCGACACACGGCTAGCACCACTTTCTCTGTTCGACAAAGATACAATACTACCAAGGCCCGGTAGCATACAAACTCTGTCGTCAAATGGTAGCCTTTGAGAAGTACTTTTCATTTTATCAAGTAATATATCAGGTTGCAAATCCTCGCTATAGAATAGTCATTTCATTATCGTAAATTAAACCACTAATTTGCATCATCTTTAAAACATTCTTCAGTCCCAAAAATACCCTCAGAACCAACCTCATCCCAATAAGGATCCGTCATGATATCAGCCATCTCCGCCCTCTTTCCGGGGTCCAGATTCGTCATTCTCAGTATCAACCTCTTCGCATCCTCATTGAGATTGGGATAATCAGTCTCGGTCCATTGCTCAAAAGGCTCATACCCTTCAGCTCGCTCCTCATCCTCTTCAATCATTTTCCAAAGATCCTTCAAGAGCTCGCCTCCTTTCTCATCATCAACATGCTTTACGAGCGCATCTGGAAGCGGCCCAAAGTTCGACAGCAAGTTGTGCAAGATCGCCCGCTCCGGTTCTATAGGTAGACTCTCGAAGTCGGGGTGAAACGATTCAACGCCTGTGAGCACAAAAAGACACTGAAAGTAACCATATTGTTAGAGAATGGGGTTCTGTAAGGATTGAAGGTTTGACTCACCAGAAGCCCGAAAGAAAACACCTCCGAATGCTTCCCCATGCCCCTCCCCAGTTGTCCTTCTGGACTTTGCCACATCACGTTTCCTATCTTATGGTTTAGAAGATTCGTGTCTATGAGTTTCAAAGCACAATCTAAATCGCCCAATTGCAACTTTTCGAGGCAGAATTTAGTTTCCATGTTAACAAACCAATCGATGAAGACGTTGTCAGGCTTCACATATAGAGCACAGCAGTGAGATCAGTAGAGAGCTTTAGGCAAAAATCGCGAATAGATAAAGATAGCCTACCAAGGTGTATCCAATTTCTCGCGTGCATATCTTTCAGTGCCAGGCCAACCTCTTTAAGGATTGTCTTTCTTGCTTGTAGAGGAAGAGGAGGACAGTCGTTTATCATTTCAAGTACGTTGGATGTGGCATAATCGTAGACAAGTATATGTTTCCCCTCGTTTTCATCTACATGGTGTCGTATTTGACGAACGTTGCCGAATTCCCGTTTGAGCTCTTGTGAACGCTCAAAAATCGAGCGAGTAACAGGCTTTAAAACGAACGCTGTATTATCCTTTCTAGAGCATTGCTCAGATTAGCCGGTACAGTTGGTCATTGTTGCGACGAAAAGCACGGCATGTTATGATTTCGGAACTCACCCAGAGGCCAGATAAATGTTGAACTCCGGCTTTTTGTTTGGGTGTTTGTAGATAACACGAACTGGCTTATATACCTGACCAGAGCGGCCGACGAGTGTTGAAATCATTCTCGCACTTTTGTAAAAACGAGCACGCTGTAGAATCACGTGGTTAACAATTAACAGATAATCATAGTTTATCAATCATTGCGGCGGGCGCATTATTTATCTTTGGGATCAAAAGTTCGGAAAGTTTTTTTGAGAAATTGAGAAACGTCATCGTTGGGAATAGTCAGCACCCAGAATCAGAATAGCATTATTAAACTTCAAATCGCAGGACTCATTCAGAACTGGTAATCGCATTTGCGATGAAATCTTTAAATATCC
Source organism: Stromatinia cepivora (assembly GCA_014898415.1). Lineage (NCBI taxonomy): Eukaryota > Fungi > Ascomycota > Leotiomycetes > Helotiales > Sclerotiniaceae > Stromatinia > Stromatinia cepivora. Next base: position 1,352,315 of record RCTD01000001.1, on the reverse strand, counting down.
TAAGTAGTATTATAAATCATAAAGCTATGGAAATTTTATTAATGTTGTCGATTTAGTTCAAATTCATGAATATTGTTCCTAGCTCTCTCGCGAAGCCCCTCTCGTCGCGTCGGTCAACACGCGATTCTAAATCTAAATATCACTCCACACAACACTTTTCTTTTCAATTGACTGGCAATGGGATAGTGCAAGGAAATCGTGGACATGGCAGACAATACCCCCTCGCGTCGTTCGAAGACTCCAATTCCCGCCGCCAACGTCCCACCAACCCCGAGTCGCATTCCGGTTCCTACACAATCCTCGTCGCGATATGCTTCGTTTGCATCTCCCACGAAGGCAAGTTTAGCACGCCATAATCCGCAATTACTCGCGAGAGCTACTTCTACAGGGCCTGAGATTGGCAGATCTCCGAGTAAAGAGAGAGTACAAGATGTTTTTGATAGAGCACTAAGGAATACACCGCAAGGGGAAAGGGGACGGAGTGTCACTAGTGGTGCAGAAAGACCAATTGCAGGATCAACTTTGGGGGGAATGGATGATGCGATTACTCGGACACCTACAAGAGCGCGATCTGTGGGAGGTGGAATGGCATCAAAACCGAGGCGGATGTCAAGATCTCCTGCCAAACGACCAATCACTGCAGAAACTCCAAGGAGCAATTTCAAGCCCGCAGTTGAATTTGAGAATATTGAGGGTATTGCAAATCCCTTCAAGAAGACGGGATTGAGGCGATCGCCCGTACCAGGACAAAGTAGCCTGCCTACAGCAGCATCGCAAGAACAACAAGATGATATTAATCCCTTCAAGAAGACTGGGCTAAGAAGATCACCACCTGCTGCAATGCCGGCCTCGGCACCAATTGTGCCTCAAGTACCACTAGAAATGGATGAACCTGTCTCTACCACGCCAAAAGATCCAGTACCTTTACATGCTTCTACTACACCAAAGGACCCGGTACCTGCGTACCCCTCAACTACACCGAAGGAACCCACGCCTGTATATGCTTCAACTACACCAAAGGATCCAGTACCTGTTCAAGCTCTAGAGCCATATCTCAGGGCACCAGAAGAGGTGGTAATTAGAAGTCGAAGCTCAAGTCAACTTCATTCTTCTCAGGCTTTTGGGTCTATTGATGTTCCAGGCCCACAAGTTGCACAACCTGCTGAGCCTGCTTTGCCTGCGAGCCCTGCCGAACCCCCTCAAATTTCAGAAGAGGAAGATTTTGGTCTTGGCTTCCAAGCAGCAGATGAAATCGTCTCCACGACTCCGAGCGATCCTATACCAGCTAAACCACGTACCTTACAAGCCGATCAACCCTTTGTAATTGATGTACCTCAGCGACAGGAGTTAGAAGATGAACTTCAGGCTTCCGAGCTTCCACAGTCTGATGATGTGAATCCTTTGATGAGCGATGATTCTCCTACGCAACGCAAAGCGCGACAATTATCTATGTCCAAACCCGCACAGCGGTCATTGTTTCCACAGTTCGAAAAGGCTTTCCTATCTCCATCTAAAAGGCTCCAGCAATCCACATTACTAGAAGAGCCTGAATTACCGCCGACTCCTACACAACGAGGAATTGCAGATCCAGTCGTTACAACACGCCCAGTTGGAATTCACAACACACCAAGTAAAACTGCCAGGAGGAATAGGACACTCGGCGCGAAGATGAGGTCGTCCCCATTGAAACCACGTGCAGAACTTCGGCCAGAAGTAGATACACTCCCAGAACCACCCGCTAAGAGACGAAAGTCGGCTAGATTTTCCATCCCGCATGATCCACATGCAGCGAAGAAGAAAATCAGAGATGATCTTCTTAAGGAATTACAACAATTGCAAGTCGATGTCAGTTTAGCGAATAAGGAAAATGAGAGGATACGTTTACACCATGAGTCGAAAAGTAGAAAGCCGGCAAGAGCGTCAAACCCGGATGAGATACTAGATTTGCTTATACGATCGACTGCTTCCGAGAAACAAGAGACAAAGCCAGAACCCATGAGTGCATTGAAAGCTACAAATCTCTTCCTGCCATTCTCTGGACGACGTAAAGCCCGACAAACAGTTTTGCCACCGACCGAGAAGCCTCTGCCATCCCATTTACCCATACCACTTAGCAATCCACTTCCGCATTTGCAACTATTCAGTCATTTGACGTACACATCTAATATTACTCTCCTCCCGCCTACACCGATTTCACCCAATGAATCTACTATGGAAATTTCCAAACCAACTCTGCAGCACCATCAAATCTCTGCATCCCATCCTTCTGGACTTTTCAGCGCTCGCCTTTCTATGGTCGTGGATACTTCCTCTCTGACGATATCTTCACTTAATGTGGACGCATTAGATCCCAACGCTGAACCCGAACTCGGATCATTTATCCGACGGCGTGCAAGCGGCAGCGGGCCACTTGGGAAAGATATCGGTACAGTGTGTTGGGCCATGGGAAGGTGGATTGAAGTATCGGTGGCTCGAGCAAAATTTTGGTGTGATGCGGAAAGAGAATTCGGTACATCGGAAGCGAGGAGGGAAGCCATGGAGAAGCAAGGAAAGAGAAAAAGGAAAAGAAAGGCTATTGAAGATGAGGAAGATGAGGGGGAAATAGAAGAAAACTCCAGAAAATGGACTAGAAAGGATTTGTTTCGACAAATGGGACGGACGAATATGAGTCTCAGTGGAGATGATGTTGAGATTCGAGTTAGATGGAGGATTGGCTTTGACTGGATGGGCGATGTAGAGAGTCATTTAGATATTGATCTGGACTTGCCAAGTACTTGTAAGTATCAATCTCTCGGGTTTCGCATCGATAAACATGAGACACTAACATACATGTAGGGCATAAACAAGACGATCGCAATAGTCTGAGTAATGTTAAAGATATGTTCGGTAAACTGGTCGAGGAAAAAGGACCATTGGGGGCTCTAAGGATAACTGTAGGACTTATTATGGCAGAGTACTCATGATGGATTAGGAAGTGAAATGATTATTATATTATGATACCCTAATGGCATTTGTATTCTTGACAAGTGATTATCTATATCTTCCAAACCCTTCATCTTCTAGTATTTACTCAGTGCATTGTTGAATTTTAGTCATTGGGGAGCTTAGTAATATTGTCTATTGACCGAGACCTCATGAACATATTCCCATCCTCTCGAGTGAGTGAGCTTCCTCCATGATCTATATTAGCATTTCATTTAACACTTTAAACTGTTCGTTCAATTCTAGTATCAAATGATATTGATTGCATTAGTTTATCTGGTTCTCTAATTATAACCTACCAGCCCATTTCATATATATAGTACAAGCGCACCTCGCTACGTACTTCCCGCTTGCTATTAATAAGTACTGTATGTTGGTTTTTTTTCGGCTAATACGAGTAGGGTGAGTTACATACTTGGATCTTTGATATATTTGGGATCTAAAAGAGTATAGTATCGTGCTTGAGGTAGCTTTTTGTACTTGTCCTGTTTTTATCTAATTTCCTATTTGGAAGGATGGGGGTTTATTAGGATGGAGATGGGATTTTGCATGTATTGAATATATCTTTTGTGGTATATTTATTCACTTCTTGTTGTAATTGCTTCTCCCGTCGATCATTTATTGTATTTATGATTTTTGAGGGGACGGGAGGGAAGACCACCCATAATGCGTGGGTATGGGTTTCATCTGGAGATGGACATTCTTTGATGATGCTAGACTCGTGCTTGAGAGGTGGTGATAAGTTCAAATGGAATCATGGTAGTATTTAAGCAAAAGGTAGATTGCAATGACCTGATAGCACGCTATCGTATGAGGAAACTTGCGCGGTAGATATAGGTAGAATAAATGTTAAATACACTTCTGCTATTCAGGTAGGTGTGATATCTCTGTCCGCTGCTATATTGCGATCGCGCATTCATGTGGCCATATTATCACCCTCCCAATAAATCTCAACTCTTCAAATCAGACAACTACTCTATTTCCTTCTAATTATCATTTTCAATATCCAACTCAAATAAACTCTTAAAACAAAAAGCAAGAAGCATCCGCAATCAATGGTCATTGCAGGTGTTCAGATGAATGCTTCAAGGATATATCACTAACAGTCAAGTACACTTTCCGCAATACAATTGCCAAGAAGTTTCAAACAGCTCTCAAGTCATATAGTTCGACTGCGCGCTCTAAATATATGAGACTTCCATACATCAACGAGAATGGAAAGCGATTACAGAGTATAGAAGTGTGGAGTTTAAGAAACTCGCAGAATCGATAACAAAACTAATAATTGAAGAAATGGTATGTATCTACTTAATGTGGGACACACAGTCGTGATTTTTGAGTTCATCCGAGTCTCTCAATATTGATGCTTGATCAAACTACTTGGAATATCGCTTCGGCCCAATGTTGCTCTTGGATAGGCATGTTCGTTCTGCTGTAGAAAATCGAGTGGCGATGAGGATGATAGGACAAAGTAAGCTATAGGGTTTATGATTTTTCATCGATTCATTACTTCAAATCCATTTAATGTCCCCAATTGATTGAATATCCTAGATGGATTCAACGTACCAAATCGATCTAATGCATGCACCAGACAGATTCCGTGTGCCAAATATTTTCAACGTGCCAGATAGATTCAATATTCCAAACAGACTCAATATCTCAGCATACATACACACCGGCATCACATACTTGGCAAAAGAACCAAAAGCCCTATCGCATAGCTAGATTCAAAGCCTACAAAGGTGGCTGCATACACTATATTATCACAATTGTCATTATTGCGCAGATATCTGTGACTGTATGCTTATTGATAACAACATAGAGATCAATATTGACGCCAATGTTAAGCTCTTACTATTGAGCAAACCATCCTTCAACTTACACCTCCAAAAATACTCATGAGAAAGAAGAAATCGGAACGGCATTCGAGGTTTGGAAGTCGGAGTCTGTGGGATCGATGGCTCGTTAGTGTTTAAGAATGAGGAAATGATGTGAGAAGGCGGAGTTTACTATTGTTTGACGAATTATTGCTTGCTTGATAAGATATTCTTCATCACGTATATATATATATATACACATACATGTGTGTGTGTGTGGTCATTCTCCAATGCCTCAGGGCTAGGCTCCTGGCACTCAAATGTAATGGATTGAATAGCGGAATGCGTGTATATTATCTAGGAAAGTTGTGCACTTTACAAGCGTTTCGTAAGTGAATTTAAAATGTAAGTAGATGGTGATAGAAAACTGCGGGCGATACATCCAAGAAAATAAGGAGGTGGTTGAGTCTCTCAAAGTAAGTCTTACAAGGTTAAAGTGCAAAGCTTCAAAAATACAGTGTTTTGCTACATTTTCAGTTTGGTGCTGTACATAAACATATCCAAAAGTACAAAGAATAGTGTACATTTTTGAGAAAATTTGAGATTGATGCAAATGGAATTGTATCCAGAGTGTATACTTTCAAAAATGGAATACGAGGTTCGGAAATATGTATTTCATTTGTATATTAAATCCATTTAAAATTATGCAAGTGATCAAGGCAAACAACCCCTAACTTTCCACCCGTAAGCGAAGTATTGATGAGACTAATGTGGACTTCATGGTGGATGGTGGATGGAATACTTATCCTTTCAGCTGTACTTATTCAACTGTAGTCTCCTTGAACCTTCAGATGACTTTCCATGAATATTCATTTGAAATACAAGCATTTCATACGCCAATTTTTTTTTTTACTTATACCCGAGACCTCTTGCCAATTTTTTGTTGCGTATCTAAATCAATTTTCTGGAAATTTTTCATGAAAGCCTGTGAAAATCTAGCCCTGATGACGCTGCCATTTTTGCTCTAACTTCATTTTTCGACAAGATATTTCATGTTGTATGCAAAGTGATAATCTCAAAACTGCGGATGAGTATCTAGAAGTAGTGTGAGTTAGGAATGGGAGTTTAAATGTATCATCCCATCTCGTTCAAGTCGAGTCCTTGTAATGTCGATAACGAGAAGGATATGGATAGGTTCTATATGGTTTGGAGGGGATAATATGGGTTTTGAAATGTGAGGGGAAAAGGGAGAAGGGCAATGCGAGAGATATTCAACATTAATTGTAAAGTGTAAGAAATGAGATAAAATTTTTGAAATTGGAGCAAAAAAACGATAATGGTATTTGCCTGCTCCAATTGAATGAGATAGCCACAGTATATAGTATGAATAAAAAGTAGCAATGCATGCAGTTCTCAAGCATTTCCTTTCCAGCAGCAGTTATTGACTTCAAATAGCTGTGATGAACTCGACATCGGAAGAAGGACTGAGATAGTGTGAGGCTAGTCCTAGCTCTCGGTTGACTTCCAGTCGTCCACATCACTCACGAACATGTTCGAATGTCCGCATAAAATTCCCAGCATTCTCACACAAACCCGACTGTATCTACCTATCGCAATCCAAAATGAATACGAGTTTTCCAAGCACAATGCTTCGCGCACCATTTACCTCGAGCACTCGTTCTTTTCAGCGCGCGCTATTCTCCCGCAACTTCCCCAGCACCGCCAGTCCGCACTTCAGCACCAATTTTCGCACGTCTCGACATGGTGTAACTATTTATAAAGTTGCTGAACCTCATACTCCTCCTCAACATCGTGCCAAACACTCCGCAACCCTAACCTACCAACAAAAACACCAGCAACCCCGACATCAATTATACGCCCCCATGTCTATACGCAGAAAAGTGTATGAAAGAAAGGAGTCGCTTCGTTTATTGGGAGTTATATGTGTTTGTACTGGTCTTGGTTTCTACTGGAGTCGGGAACGTCAGAAGGAAAAGGAAAGGAAAATGAGGGGGTTAATTGAGGAAGCGACGGTTTCTTAAAAGGAGAGGAATACGTTGTCGAGAAAGTGTAGAGAGCGAAAGCTATTGGAGGTGGTTGGAATGGCGCGATGGCATAGCATAAACACCCGTATATATTTGTGTTATGATTTGGGGTTTGAATGCATTTCAGCAATTGGACGGTTAATCTGTACTTAAGTAACATCGACGTACAGTGTCGATATTTGGTGGGGCGGGGCACAAGGAGTATTGGGTCTGGATGTGATAAGAAGGGAATGGGGATGAAATAAGCGGCCGGATAGGGTCTATACGGATGACAACTGGATAGAGTGTATCCCTTATCTAATCAATTGATGAATACTCTGCGTAGGCTATAATCTGCCAGCATGGCCATGGGAAAAAGATGGGTAGTTGATAATATCAATATCTCCCTCCCATCAATATTTGGCGGGGTCCTGCATTTACCGATTCACACTAGTAAACGGCCAGCAAAGAATCTACTCGTACAACAACGAAGCTAAAATCCGAAAAAAAACAAAAAACTTAAAACTTTGTTATATATCGCAGTTCCATACTTTTTGATCTCGAGGTGGTGTTGGAGATGGATTCTCGTTCTGGAATGATGGATGCTTGGTTGATACAGCTCGGATATTGGGACAAGAATTTAGAGGACAGAAAAATAGGAGAAGATAAGGAAGGGAAGTTTGGAGAGTGTTATTTCCGACTCTCGTTTATTCTTGCTTGAATGTACACTGTAGCATGAATACAGGGGAATCTTGAAGAGGTTCAAAACAATGAATGGCTTTGAGAGAGGTCTGCATATTCGGTTCGTACTAGGGAGCAGGCTGGAACATTGAAAAAATTGAATGTTTGGTTCCGTTTGAGTTTTTGAAGAAGGGCAATTTCTAGACTATGATGTATGAGTGCAGGTTCATAAATATATTCATTATTACTAGCAACGTTCACTCCTGTTTGTAGTTTGCTTTTACCGAGACCCCTAAACGCCTTGCTGAATAGCTAGTAGCTACTTGTATAGAATCACCTCGGCCAATTCACCCAAGTGCCTGTAGCCATTCATCCCACTCCGTTGTCCATTTCTTAATCATTCCTTGATCATTCATTAATCCATTTCCCAGATTGACTCCGTTCCTGCATTAGCATAACCCAGCAATCAATACTCAATACGTAATTATGTGACTAAAGTGCCCCGGAACTTTATTCCGACACTTCTCACAATCCGCCCTAAACCCCATACTAAAGCTCTTCTTCATCCCCACTCCAGTTAAACTCCCCATGAGATCTCCAGTGGATCCATTCCAGTTCCGCAAGCTGTGTTTAGAACGAGTGTGACCTTTCTTGTGCGGAGTAGTAATTTCTTTCTCGAATTCAGGAGAGGAAAAGGAGGGCTCGACTTCCATTTGCATATCATTGATTCCGTCGACGATGACACTAGGACTCATTCCACCTTCGCTGATGGGACTGGGTAGGCGTCGACTGCGGTGGAAGCGGTCGATGAATGCTTCGTCGGTAAGATTGGGTTCGGAGAGAGTGGAGTGAAGGGGTTTATCAGGTCGGTGATACTCGGAGAAGGAACTATGGATCGGGGTGGGAATTCGGTTGACTAAAGTGATAGAATGATCTGGCTGGAATGGTCCAGGAGTTGGATGCATGCCACTATCAACCATATCGAAATCATCTGAATAAGTTGGCCCTTCCGACATCTGACTCGAAAAGGACGCTTGGCTTTCATTGTGCGTTTCCTCTTCATCATGGGCTTGTGTGGTCTTTCTCAATGAAGATGATGAGGACCATGAATAGAAAGAATTGGTTGGCTCCGTAATGGTGGGAGTCCCATCCGAGTCCGAGTCCACTGGAGTGGTAACGGGCGGTGCTGAAGTGGAGTGATTGAATGTAAAAGTGGGTGTAATCTGACGTTTGGCATGTGGTGAGGTTCGATGAGGTAAATTTGCTATGTGTCGTTTCTAATCAAATCATAGATTAACGTTGAGTCCTATTGATGAGTTGAAGTTGAAGTGACTGCAGTGCTTACATTTCTGTGAGCACTAAAGCCTGATGTACCAAGTTCATCCTCATCTTCTCTTTCGCGCTTTCTACTTGGCCACTGTTGCGCGAACATGTTGATGATTTATCCTCAAGATGTATTGTTGGTGTGAAATGTATTGATGTAAGTTATTATGCTGGGCAGGCACAGGTTGTTAAGAAGGAGTGGCGAAGCAGGCTGGAGAGAATTCAGCCGCAGCGAAGAAGTTGTATTCTGATGATCAATAATAACTTAACCAGTGGGCTTAGAGACAGACATAAGGATGAAGCTGCAAGAACGGGCAGGAAATGAGATTATAATTCTGAGAAGATTCGGTAAAGGTCTTTACAACTCGACTTTGATTACTTAGTAAAATGAACCTAAATCATCCATTGATAAATATTTGGGTGTGTAGGAGTAAAATGGATGTTGAGTTTCATAAATGCTTCATCGTGAATCTGCTAGGCTGACTTGGACAATAGGATCCATAATAAATGATGAAGCTAGACTAATATGGGTTAAGATCAATGAATAATTAGTGGATCGAATCAGACGAGGCTGAAAGATTGCAACGTTTGTCGTTATCGTTATCGTTATCGTTATCGTTATCAATAATCGGAATCCAGATCTGGGTCTTTCTTATCAGTTCCCTCATCATCTTGTTCTCATCCAAAAAGATTTATTTTCATGAATGGTTCCAACCATCATATCAATGTTGATGGAATTGTCATATTTTGACAACTGCGTCTATTCGAAATCAAACGAGAATAAACAGATGATTGCTTTTACGCTAACAGATGAGATTATACAAATAAATGCGTCTATATCAGCTCAGACGAGAACAGAAAAGTATGTTCTTAACTTCTTATCCAGCCATTTGGATCATTACTTTTAGTTTCATTACAAAATAGTAGATAGCTGGCCCCGAAGTGCATACCTACCTGGTAGTAACCTTCACCAGCAGCCCAAAACAGCCATGAAGATACCTGGTTATGGGACAAGCACGATCATTTTTTGGCGTGTTTTACAATACTTTCCCCATCAACCTCCGTACCGAAGAAGTAACACGAACCCTAACCCCACGTGGCCCTAAAATCAAGGGCCCCTGCTAGGCTTGTTCGAGAGAAGGAATAGCGGTAACTTTGTCTCATATGAAGCGCAAAGATATACTTTTTATTAATCCTATAAAGAGCGGGAACTATATCTATATAACAGATATCTACCCAACAGGCATCTACATAACAGATATCTATATGTCTATATGATATACACATACATACATACTTAGACATATATATATACTAAAGAATCTTTAAAATAGTAAGAACCTTGGTGAACTTTTCAAGCTGTTATGTTATTGGATTGAGTATTGTACCTGGCCATATGATACAGAAGCTGTCGGTACATCCTAATCACACTTATTGGTCCGAGCTTACCACTTTATGAACTTTTTCACAGATCCACCACAACTTTTGACTCACTTTACATAACAGTCAGACAACGAAGCAACTCAATATACTCGCAACAAAAAACGATAATATTAGCATTATCGTTGATATAAGAAATCAAGTCAGCGTCAGACAAGATCTATAAGATCCATCACATTTCTCTTTTCTTCTTCTAGGCTTTTTTATATCACATTCAAACAAGATGCCTCAACTTGACTTTGAACCCCTCGTCACTGACGATACACGAAGTATGACCCCGTCAAAATGTTAAATACCTTCTCTTTCTTCAGATATAAATACTGATCCTCTTAACAATCTTGCAGTCCTGGGTCAAGATCCATTGATCCCCCCTCAATTACTCGTTTCCGAAATCCCTATTACGAACAATTCTTTCAAGACCGTCGTTCAAGGTCGAAAAGATGCCGTCGAGATTATCATGGGTAAATCTGATCGTCTTTTGGTCGTCGTCGGACCTTGCTCGCTTCATGACCCTACTACCGCCATTGAGTACGCAAGAAAGTTAAAGGATCTTTCCGAGAAATTGTCAGACGACCTTTGCATCATTATGCGTGCCTACCTCGAAAAGCCCCGCACAACTGTTGGATGGAAAGGTTTGATCAATGACCCTGATATTGATGAGTCATTCAAGATCAACAAGGGTTTACGAATCAGTCGTCAACTCTTCTGCGATCTCACCAGTATCGGCATGCCCATTGCCACTGAAATGCTCGACACCATCTCCCCACAGTTCCTCGCAGATTTGATCTCACTCGGTGCCATTGGTGCAAGAACCACTGAATCACAATTACATCGTGAGCTTGCATCAGGTCTATCTTTCCCGGTTGGGTTCAAGAACGGTACCGATGGAAGCTTGACTGTCGCAATTGATGCTATTGGATCTGCGGCTGCCAAACATCATTTCATGGGTGTCACAAAGCAAGGTCTTGCTGCCATCACCAGAACTAGTGGAAATGAGCACGGGTTTGTTATTTTACGTGGTGGTACCAAGGGTACAAACTTCGATGCCGAGAATGTTGAACTCACCAAGGAGACTTTGAGTAAGAAAGGCCAAAAGCAAGCTATTATGATTGATTGCTCTCACGGTACATCTACTCTACACATCCTCAATTGAACACTTCGCTAACACATCCAGGTAACTCAAACAAAGACCACCGAAACCAACCCAAGGTAGCCCAAGTAGTCGGCGATCAACTCCGTGCCGGGGAAAAATCCATCATCGGCGTCATGATCGAATCCAACATCAACGAAGGCAACCAAAAGGTCCCTGCCGAGGGACCATCCGGACTCAAGAAAGGCGTCAGCATTACCGATGCCTGCATCAACTGGGAATCCACCGTTGAAGTCCTCGAGCAACTCGCCGATGCTATTCGAGAACGCCGCAAGCATTCTTCTGCTTAGATTCATGAGGTTTATGTTGGGACGAATGGAAAGTCCTCGGTTACGTTTTTGGGAAAATATTAGTATGGCGTACAATGGAGTTTTGACCGCCCCCGTCACTATCTATAAAATGGTTCTCTTCTGGACATGTTGTGGACCTTGAGAGCTTTGATATCATGAAAAAATCTATCGCGTTTGACAAAAGTTTCCTCTTTCATCATGTATTTCTGATTTCTGGTAGTTTATCAATTTCGGTTATTTCTCGAATGTTATCTGGATATTTAAGGATTCATACATCACAGAAAGAAAAGAAGAGTGGGTTTGATTTTAGATAGGGGTATGATGGTTGCATCGGATGACTGTAAATGAATAGAAACCTCCTTGAAAGCAATAACTATTAACTCCTTGCTCATCCATGCAATACCTGTTTTATTGATGATTTCATGCGCGCGTGAGTTCTTGCCAAATCAGAGAGCGAAAAGAGAATTTAGTAGACGATCAAAGTCTACTAACGTTTCCCGAAAATCTCAGATCACCGGAACCTCATCCGCATTCTACTCAGCACTCTCTTCTGCCTTCGGCAACGGAGCAACCTCATCTACAACCCCCTTAACAACCCTCTTGTTCACATATCCCTCATCAGGACTCGCCCACGCATAATCGCGATACTCTCCAAGGATTTCCCTAATCCCCTTCGATAACTCTTCAGTCTCTGCTCTCCTGTCCAAACTCCACTGCCTTTTGGCTTCTGTCACTTGTCGTCCGGGTATATCAATTCCATCCAATACGCTATTCCACACCCGAAGCGTTTCCTCAAACTCTCCAATATTACTCACACCCATTACAGATACACCAATAGGTTCGGAACCGACTTTGCCGTCGAGAGCCCAGCGTTCGAGAGCCCATCGTATAGCCACCACCTCCAGTCTCTCCCCACGTTCCTCTACCCATCGCGCACCCTTCTGAACACAGGAACGTAGTTCCTTGGGTGCTGGATGCCAATCTTCCTTCCCATTATCCGGAACGCCTGAGCTGCGCAGAAGTCCCATTCCTAATACCGACGCATTGGGCACGCAGTCCACGCCTGCTTTGCGCAGACGGGCGAGCCCGGTGGTATACAGAGAGTGATTCTGAATCGTGAAGTTTGCATAACTCATCACGCAATCTAAAGGTTTATCCGTCTCGCGCAAAATCATTTCGGCGAGGGAACAGAGGACTGGGACAGGATACCCCGAGATACCAATGTAGTGGATTGTCCCCTGGGATTGGAGCTCGCGCAGACAGTTTATGGCTTCGAGGACTTCGGGGGGAGAAACAAATTCGACGTCGTGAAGGTAGACAACGTCGAGATAGGAAGTGTGGAGACGGGCCAGGGAGCGTGAAATGGAATATTTGATCCAAGACGGGGAGTAGTCGAATTCGGAACCGCCGATACGTCCGCATTTCGTTATGAGGTAGTAGCTGGAGCGGGGGTGATTGGCGAGGATTTGCGGTTGTTGGAGGGCGCGGCCTGAGAACGGATCAGATTACGGGATTTGGTACAGGAGAAATGGGGGAAAGGAAATGCACACCGAGAATTTCCTCAGAGGGGCCATAGTATGGAGACGTATCAAAGGCATTTACGCCCGATTCTAAAGCCCTTTGCACAATCGCATTTGTAGGAAGTGAGAAAGGATCAGCATTGTATTGATTATTGAAAGTACCAGTGCCGCAGATGAGAGGTGGAATGACTGTTGACAGTGGTGGTCTAGTTGTCATTTTAATTTAGGAAGGCCGAAGGTAGCCGTGTATAAGTTTGTCGAAAGGTATTGATGAGGATGCTCGAGTGATTTAAAAATGTACACAAAAAGAATGAATGTAGATTTGAGAGATGAATATGTGAAAGGAAGAGAAGGATATTGGGGGAGAAGAACTATAACATAATGAAGGGAAGAGTTAGTTGAACTTTGTGAGAATTGTCAGTGTAATGCCATGGTCGAGGCTTGGAGGGAGATGGGGTTATAGTGGGGGTTCGATGGCTTTTGTCCCTCCTTCTGAATTGGGTTTTATTGGAAGAACTTAAAGAATGACACGAATTGACAAATCAAAAGTATTCATTTCATGTATTCAGCCTATTTGTATTCATCATTTCAAATATCGGAACCAATTCGACCTTTTTTAAACTTTCTAATAAATAAAATCTTCAATGCAGAATTGTACCTGTGACCCCTCATTAGATAGTAGATTATGCGAGGTTGATTTTTTCTGGGGATTTTTTTTTTTTCCTTTTCAAATGCCAACTTAACGATAAGAATGAATAAGATCAGCAAAAGTCGGCAGTTCTGTCTAGGATTATACAGTCGTTCATATTTCTTACTAGGAGTTGCGCGGTTGTATAAGAGAATCTGAAGACGGCGAGACGAGAACAATACGATACTACCAAAAAGAAAACAAAGTTGTTGCGACCACGTTTTAGTGACTGTTGATCTTTTATCCAGAGCTAATGATGTACGGTACTTACCGATTATCAGCAATTATTAGACGATTAGATCTTTGAACAAGTTGGGATGAGCCTGGTTGGTCCTCGGACGATTTAGTAAGTGTTCGTCCTGGATTAATATCAGCCTTGGTTTCTGTTCTCCGGCTACTTTAGAATCTCTGAGGGTGACGGTGATGGTGACGGTGACGGCGAAGTAGGGTCAATAGATTCATTGTATTCTACATCCTGGATCGATCTTGTTGTGTGACCAAGTCTGGTGAATTGCATGGCTAAACTCCCATCCCAATTAAACGGGCTGATCAATATCCGTCTGATGCTTCTTACATCACCAATAAGTACCTACTATTATGAAAACAGCAAAATCCGTAGTTTGTATTGGAAGACTTAATGTCACGGACAGTAAATAATATGATTGATGGCTTGCTTGAGATCTTCATGTGGCTGAAAACGGCACAATTGACATGAAAGTTTTGCCTTATGGCCTTACAATATGGAATCCAGGGCTGTATCTTATTAATAAAAGTACCTACACCTAAAAGTACCTACTTCTAGGTAGTAGATACATTGTTTTGAATACAAATTCGTGAATACTTCAATAATCCCACTTTAAATTCAATTTCAATCTCGATTCCAATTTCCGGCTTTCCAGCTTTTCTCCTATAATAAACTATTAAGGCTTTGTCTATCCTGCCGTCATAACACATACGGAGTACTCATAGTTCTCTTTACCCACTATTCCATCATACAATTAAGGAGACCTACGCATTTTCCCTAGGGATATCAAACAAATACAAATAAAACAACTACCTACTCTTCCTTCCTCCCTACTTTCTTTCATTTATATTTTATCTACCCTCTCTACCAATCAATCCATCATCCGAACGACAATAGGAAGACCATACGATACCGTTCCTCGCAGATGACTTTTCCTTATCGTAAAGGTCGCAGCTGATTGTATCTTCTTCCCCTCTGTCAACAACAGAAAAAGGTACTCAACTCGTCTTTATCTGAACCAGCTCGTGTGATCCAAATTGGTAGTGGAAACTTCACTGTGGCTCAGGCGAAATAAACCTTACAATCGCACAGTTCCCCACGCTTGCCGAGAACCTGCATAAATTCACAACATCTACTCACTCTCGAGAATTTGGCACAATCTCACTCGACTTTATCTTGGATATAGTTCTTACCGCCCCAACTCTCGATGAATAGCTGATTCCTAATTCTGCAGACATTGCGACTGCAAAAATGGGTCATCAGCAAAGTTCTATGAACCCATCGCGGGGAGACTCGCATGGGGATAGACATCGACATCATGACGCTGGTACGAGTGGTCCAACATCTCCATCCGACCAAGATCCATATGCTTCTCGTACTGGCAGAGGCAGCAGGCGCAATCTAGTAGCAGCTATCGTGGGTGGCGGATCAAATAATGAGGCACCAGAGAGGAAGGAAACAGCGGCCGAGCGACAACTTAGAAGACTGGAAAGAGAGAGGATTGCAAGGATAGAAGAGCGAGAGAGAAGCATCAAGGAAGAACATGTTGATGGTGGATATTTAGTTACAATGGGCGTCTACACTGGACCAGAAGATTTCAACAAGGCAATAGTGAAACAGTTGATGGTATGTTGGAAGTGATGATATTTCATAGCCAGTCATTATACTGACATGCACAAGATTGAGCGACGAGTTGCACCATTTTGGAGAGGTTTAGACGATTACCAGAATGATTGGACCGAACATCAGTTGGTTGCTGCTGGAAGAGGTCTTCCTATTCCCGCCGCAGATGAAGTACCTGCCGAAGACGTCGCCGGGCCTCATTCTCCCGACTCAGCGAATGCATCAAGTTCGAATCTACAAAATTTGATGGTGCCATTAGCTGCACGAACCCAATCTGCTTCCTACGACACCTCGGTTAGCCTCTCTCCGTCACACCCGGCATTCAATACACCATCTTCAGTACCTCCCCTCAATGCCCCTACCACTTCTACCTCTCTGCTTCGACCTAGATCTAAAACGTTGGGCTTGAGATCTTCATCCAAAGAACCGTCAGCACCGGACCCTGCGCCGCGCGAGATTCAATTACCCAGAGACGCCCAAGTAAATGGTCAGGCTATCGAGGCTTTCCTGTACAAGGATGCTGTAGAATGCTCGATATGCTTGATTTGGTATCCTCCGTATCTCAACAGGACCCGATGTTGCGATCAGAGTATTTGCTCAGAATGTTTTGTGCAAATTAAAAGACCGGAACCACACACGCCAGAACACCACGGTCCACCACAAATCGCACCCGAGAATGCTGAGGATACAGAAATGCTGGTTTCAGAACCAGCCGCTTGTCCTTATTGTCAACGACCTGAGTTTGGCGTCACCTACGAGCCTCCGCCTTTCCGTCGTGGCCTTGTCTATGCAAAACCCTCTCCAGAAGTAGCAAACTTCACTTCAGCCATGTCATCGTCGTCGTCGGTCAACTCACCGCCTATAACAAGTCTGGGACTCGCACCAAGAGGAGACAGACGCCGGGCTACGTCATTGTCAGCTAATGATTCTCATGTCATTACGACAGACCGTATCAGACCGGATTGGTCAGCAAAGCTTGAAGCTGCCAACCTGCGCAAGGCCAAAAAGAACGCTGCCGCTTCGGCATTACACGCAGCTGCCTTTGTGCTTCCCGGTACCTCGGAGAACCGCACTTATACCTTCGGTCGAAGCCGCTTTGGTAGAAATCGGAGCGACAACAGCCCTGAAGCTAGCGGAACTGCCACACCTCCAAATCGCGATGCCAGTTCAAGGGCTGTTGCTGAGTCGTCTGGTCATGTGCGCAGGGAAGGTCAAGATCCCAATGCTACTCGAAGAATGAGAAGGGACGACCTGGAAGAATTGATGATGGCTGAAGCCATTAGACTTAGTATTGCGGCCGAAGAGGAGCGGAAGAAAAAAGCCGACAAAGAAGCCGCCAAGGAGGCCGCAAAGCAGGCGAAGAAGCAGGCTAAGGAAGATAAAAAGAAAGAGAAGAAAGAGAGGAAATCAATATATGGTGCTAACGGGAATTCGGCCAGCTCGAGTATGCTGAATCTAGGCAGCAGCCTAGCTGCCACTTTTACGGGGAGAAGAAGAGGTGATAGCACCGCAAGCCATTTGGCTATAGAGGTGACACCCGAAGAAGTTGAGGTGCCTGTACAGGGAAAAGGAAAAGGTGTAGATCGCCCTTCTTTGGGAAATCGAGGGAGTTCCACGGATAATGGGCTCCCTAGTGGTCAGCATTCGGATCCTTCTACGAGCTCTAGCCTGGTGGAAACTCATCAGTCGATTCCTTCTCCTACAAGTCCCGACAAGCTTTCTCATCTAAGACAGATGAGCACCGCGTCTAGTGCCGCATCTTCATTAGTTGAATCTGGAAATGGTACCAATGCTCAAGGCTCCTCTACAAGCATCGAAAACCCTGGCGCTAATGGCGCAAGCTATGAGGGGAACGAAGATGGTGATTCAGGAACGGAGTCTATGTTCAATTTCCAAAGCCTCACAGCCATGATTGAAAAGGAGGACGCCAGCGAGAAATCGCATAGTGTAGATCATGTCGAAAATGCACATGAAGCCTCGGGTTCTAGACATGGAAGCCGAGATGAAAACGCCCCCCAAGACATGGATGTAAGCATGGAAACTATACGACCTGCAGATTCTCCCGCACGTGTCGACAACATAGAGCGCAACCACTCGAATGTGACTGGGCTCCAGATGCTAGATACGGACATCGACACCAGTATCATTACACCCCAGCTCACGATTACACCAGAGACCCCAGCTGTCATGAACTCAACGGAGGAGAATGGGAAACAACTAGGATCAAGTTTTGAGAACAGAGCCAATGCCGAGATAACTCAGTAGAAAGAGTAAAGGGGAAATTGATAGGGGGTGGATGAGTCAACGAAGAGATGATGCGATGCGATGCGTGGATAATTAGCGAAGCCGAATTGACGCAGCGATGGATTTCTTTTCTGCATGCCAACCAGTACACTTTACTTATATGTATGTACGTGGTGGCTTTTCTTTCAAACCAGCGAGATTGGGGATGAATGGGATGGAGATGAACCCGACGGGTGATATATTACAACTGTTTATAGGCGTAATTGGCGACGGAATCTTCTCTTGAGGGACCAACATAGTATGCTTTTTTAGTGGTGCGGTCCGAAATTTAGCGGCTTTGTAGGTATGGGTATGGGACTCATGGTATAGGGAGGCTCTTTTGGGGTGGGGAGGGAATAGGGGTTTCTACGTTATGGATAGCGATAGACTCTTATAAAGTTAAATACTTGTATTTAATTGTGATTTCGTCTGTGATTGTTGTGCGGTGCTGGGGCGCAAGATGTGAAATACAGATTAATAGGCAGTGCTCATGCGCTGGCTATTGTTTTTTTGCTGAGATAGATTTACTGGTTTAAGATTTTGTGGGTTTTGTACTCCGTACTATTGCTGCTTCTTTTCCATTATTATTATTATTGTCATTATTTTATCCTATTCGCTGTATGTAATCTGGATAGAAAGCCTTCCCCCCTCCACCTTCACTCAAAATTCCTAGAAGCAGCTAGCTAATTACCTAGCTTCCCAGCACAATCGGTCCGTCCCTGATCGGCTAGCGAAAACGTGAGTACTGTAAGTCTCTCTTGGAAATCCATGGGGTGATAACATTGGAGTCCAGTATGAAAGTACTAGTTCCTAGCGCGAGATCGAATTAGAGACCGTGCCATACCTATGTAGGTTTAAGGTACCCCGCCCCCCCGCAACATAGGAGTTTCCCCACCCAGCCCACGATAATTACCGTCTCGCTCGAACCTTGTAGGTTCAACATGCTGTATTCTGAAGAGTGAGGTTTCCCATGACCGGAATTCGGTGCTTGATTTTAGGTTGGATGTATTCTTTTAGATGGTGGTTTTTCATCTTTGGCGAAAATTCTTGGCTTTTCTTTTCTTGAAGATGACCCCTGACGCTGCGGGCTCACTATTCTGCTCTGTGGCTTCCGGTACATGTTTTATATCGATTTTGGCGTCTTCTTCCGTCTCAGATTTCACAGCTGGTTCTTCCCCTTTACTACTCGATGGAGGCTCTATATCCTCATCGTTCTCCTTTTTTATCTCTACCTTGATACCATTGTCCGTCTCGGCCTTCAAATCCAGGCCCTTGCCTTTACCAGTATTGTTCAATAAAGCGTCCAGATCATCGTCGTTATTCTCCGTGGGGTATGTGCGAATTGCTGTGCCCCATCTTTTCTTTTTCGCCTCTTCATCTTCATCCTCGGCTTCCCTCTTCCGAACGCCCAGCGCAAATGCGTCTGGTTTCTTTTCTCCATTCCCGTCGTCAATGATACGCTCAGAAGTCACCTGCCATTCTCCTGGCATAGCTAAATCGGATCTAAATTCATCTGGAACACTAACGCCTAGCTCCGCCAATTGTGTCAATTGTTGCTTTCGCTGCGCGGCTGTCGCTGGCTGTTTCGGCGTCGATGAACTAGGTCTGGAGGATTGTGACGAACTTCCTGCTTCACTACTTCTATCAACTATTCCGTTTAGTCGGGCGATTTCGTCTTTCGCTCGATCCTTCTCCTTTTGATCTTTTTCATGGCCACGATGTAGGTCGCGTAGGAAACGTTTGAGATTGCCTTGATGTCGCGGACTCGCTTCATGGTTTGATTTCTCGAGCTTGGTATCTTTGACATATTGTTTACAGTGCTTGCACCAATAATTGGGCTATAAAAATGTTAGAATGGTGCGGACCGGACTAGATTTAACTTACTGTTGATTTCCAGTACTCAGACATCTTATCGAGGAAACCTGAATTGATTAATGGCGCTGAAGATACGAGTGTTAGAATCGCAGTCCGAAAATTTATCTATTGTCAATTTCATGAGCTTATATTGCATCAAATGTACTGAAGCATCCGTAGATAGTTTATGAATTCGAAATAATTGAAGATTAGAAGAGAGTGAAGAACTCAGAGGAGGAGGAAGCTTCGAATCATAACGGACCGACGCGGCCGCTAGTTTAGAGTTTCTCCGGACCAAGCTCCACCATAGTTACTTTATGATGTTGAAAGGCGAAAGGTATTACGACAGCTATCGTCCCCATACAGATATTCAAATCGAAACGATGTCCTTAGAGGCAACTTACCGCGTGGCCAGGGGTGCGCCAGTACTATCCCATAGTATTTCGGCATCCCTACCAAAAATCACCTCTCGAGTTCTATTGCCTAGAGCACAAACAATTCTCTCACAGATATACACACAACAGCAAAGACAGCTCCATGTCTCTTCTAGAATAAGAGCGCCGAATAGTGGGCTGATGGGAATGAACAACTCGAGTGTGCCGACTTCATATTTTCAACGACCTTCATTACCCGCAAATACCATTATTCGATTCGTTCCTCAACAAACAGCATGGATTGTGGAACGCATGGGAAAGTTCAACCGAATACTGGAACCTGGTCTCGCTATTTTATTGCCAATAATAGATAAGATAGCGTATGTCAAGAGCTTGAAGGAGTCTGCTATTGAGATTCCTAGCCAAAGTGCGATCACAACTGACAACGTTACTTTGGAGCTTGATGGTGTACTTTATACTCGAGTCTTTGATGCATATAAGGCTAGGTAATCCTCCTTGTTCCCTTTGCTAGTGAATGTACTAATATTCCTCAAGTTATGGAGTGGAAGACGCCGAATATGCTATTTCTCAACTGGCACAAACAACCATGCGTTCGGAAATTGGACAACTTACTCTCGATCAAGTACTCAAGGAGCGCGCCGCATTAAACACCAACATTACAGCAGCCATTAATGAAGCCGCGCAAGAATGGGGTGTTATTTGCTTGCGTTACGAAATCAGAGATATCCACACACCCGAAGGAGTTATGGAGGCCATGCATCGACAGGTCACTGCTGAGCGCAGCAAACGAGCGGAAATTCTCGATTCCGAAGGTCAGAGACAGAGTGCCATCAATATCGCAGAGGGACGAAAGCAAAGTGTAATTTTGGCATCTGAGGCTTTGAGAAGCGAACAAATCAACTTAGCGAGTGGTGAGGCCGAAGCTATTCTATTAAAGGCAAAGGCCACAGCTGCAGGTATTGAGGCAGTAGCACACGCAATCGCTTCAGGAGAGGAATCAGCGCAAGGGGCTGTTAGTCTCAGTGTAGCTGAAAAGTACGTTGATGCATTTGGCAAGCTTGCTAAAGAAGGTACTGCAGTCGTGGTTCCTGGAAATGTGGGAGATATCGGAAGTATGATTGCTAGCGCCATGGCTGTATATGGAAAAGTCGGTGATGCCCAAGCAAAGACCATGGCCGCTAAGGTTCTGAAAGGGCGGAAGAGCGCCGAGGAGACGAGTACAGAAAACGAGTCCCCCAATGACGAGATGAAGAGAAGCATGCTGGCGTCTTTTGAGAACACTACCAAAAAGTAAACTTACGATATGATATGATATGAAAAACGATGCACTGAAAGGCAATCGAAATCGGGGGTGGGAACGGGGGAAGGGAATTGGATGTATGATTGCCAGTGATATGCGTTTATGAGCGAACAACTGAATATTGCTTTTTATGGCCAGGTCAGATGCTGCTGACACAAAATACCTTTTACCTACCTAAGCGTTGAAGAGGTAGTTTTTGTAACTCAAGCAAACCCAAATACTTTCAAATCTCCAATAAAATTATTTTGAAATCCCACGACTTTTGACATGGAAAGAGGACAGCCAATACAAAAAGGTCTAATTTAAGCTAAAGATGGTTCTACATTTAGTTTGCCCTAAAAAGTAACAAAAATCATTCACTAACGCCATCTCTCTAAACCTGTTCTGATATGCATTCCCACTTTTATCTCATCCTATTTCAGACGTCACAATCCCCCGCCTCAAAGCCCAAACTCCATCCCCACTTCCTCCAAAGCCTTCCCAATCCACTCCAAGACCTCCTGATCCCTCGCCCCCGCGCCCATGGCCTTCACAAACAACGGATACAATCTGTGTAAATGTTTTTTCCCCTCACTCTCGACACCGGGTGTGTCCGGAATCGCCTCACTTTCGCATTTTAACCCTACAAGTTTCTTGAGAATATATAAAAGTTCTTTGCGTTGAGATAATGGCTGCGGCATGCGACCACGAAGTGGTTGATCAGCAATGTATGCACGAAGAGCGAGGCCAGATCTGAGAATCAAGTATGGCGCAGCTGCTTGAGCGAGCTTGATGCGTGGTACAGAGCCATCGTTGAGAGTGACGAGGGAGATGAGTTCATCGAAGCAAACGTAGCTCATTTTTGCACGATGGGAGGGAATTGGATCAACAGTGCAACCTTTGCGAGTTTGGTACAAGGTGGCTAGTAGTTCCTGGCTGGGCTGGGGAAGCTCGCTGGGTTGTACAGGGTGGATGATGGACATGTGGAAAAGTGACTCGGTGTACGTGCGACGGGTTCGGTCGGGTATAACTTGGGCGCCAAGAGCGGGAGTGATGAGCTCGCGTAACGTTAGGAATGATGCAATGTCGAACTCCTGATCATCTTTGATATTGACCGTTTCGTTTGCAGAATCACAATCTGCAGAGGTGATTCCAATAGCTATGCTTACTATCGACGTCCATATAGATCGAACGGCTTCTTCATTCAAAGTAATAGTTGGCATTATCGGCAAAATGGCACCCAGAATGGCGAGTGCTGATATTGTTGCTTGGCGCCATGGTGATATACTCTTCGATATTATAGGAAATGAGTACTTCAAAACAATGGGATTGGCAAGAGCGGCTAAGGAAGAAGATACTGCACCGCTGGTGTAGACGTCTGACTCCGAGGAATGTGATATAATGAGCTTCTCCGATAACACCATGGAAGCTTTAGACAAAGCTATGTACGTGGGCCTCTGGACGTTAGAAGTATTATCTTTTGGCACGAAAGCCAATGCCACGAATTCAGCAACCTGACTAATCAAAGTAGCAGGCACCCCCTCAATATCAGTGCGAATCATCTTAAGAGACTCTAATACTTGAGACTGTAATGGTGTGAGGTACTCGATATCTGCGGAATAGGTAGAAGCATTCGCTTGTTGCATAGCTTCCCGAAGTAGGGTAAGCATTCGTTTGACTCGGTCTGCATCAAGATCATTTTCCACAAGACGATAAATCTCAGGAAGAGCAGACACGTAAGCAACCAGATAACCTTGATTGTCGACGCGTTTATCAAACGCATCGATTCTTACTGAAGGCAAAGAATCAGACCAAAGACTCCATGCCATGTCGATCGTAATGCGCGTGAAATTGGTTTTCGTGGCCTCCTTGACATTACCCCGAGAAAGGATTTGTTGTAAAGCCTTGAAGACAGCTGTATTGATATCGAGAATCTCGAAAGCTAGCATTGTTTTGAAATGTTCTAACAAAGTTTTCCAAGAGCTTTCGAACGTGGAATGGCTAGTCAGAACATCTAGATAGTCGGCCAATAGATTGGTAATGCCGCTCAAAACCACGACAGTAGTCTCAATCCATCCAGTTTTGTCTTTATCAGATACGGTAAGCTCAGGGTCAGTGATAAATTGCAGATGTGCCTCTATCGAAGACAACAATCTGAAGATGACCGATTTCAGGCACATAGACCATGCTACTGCGCTGAGTTGATCTCCGTATGCATCGAAGATCCTTAGCAATGTCTGAATTGCGCCTACATCAATGTTAGATTAAGTACCTGGCAAATGATGTTTGAACTCACTATTTCTGAGCTCTAGTCTTTCATCTGCCGTAACCGAAGTAAGACGTAGTAAGAGAAGCATCCATAAAGCCGCATCTGAAACGGCGCGATCATCACCAGATGCCTTTTCAATCAGAGCTTCCTCGGCTGAATCTTCGATAAGATCAGGACTAAGCGAAAAGGAGCTGGTTCTACTAGAAATGAAATCTGACAGTACCCAAAAGAAGGTGACAGTCTATAAATAATTAGAAATAGTGAAAGGACAATTTCAGGGGTGCTTTTTACCGTCAGTGAAATGTTGAGATCATCATCTTGTGTACAAAAATGGTAAAGAGTGTCGACGAGTATCAAAAAGCAAGAATTCGGTAATGATGAAAGGAAGTCTGAACAAACGAGCTGGAGGGAATTAAAAGCAGAGCGGACTAATTTAGCAGATCGAGTAGCGGTTATTTTTGCGTCGGAGTCAAACTTCATAAAGACACTGCCGACGATCTCAAATGCGATGTCCCAACCACTGATCAGCTTGTCTCCACATTGCTCGAGAATACTTTTGAGGCCTTCAAGAATAGTCTTATGGACTTCGACGTCCGTTGCATGTATAGCCACAGTGACTTGCCTCTCTTCAGTTTGAAGCTGACGCAGGGCACGACTCAGTGCTTGAAGCAGCATGGTTTGGACGACATTGCGTCGAACTTCGGAGTCTGCTAGGGTAGAAGTCGCGGCTTCAATCACAATCCTAACGAGAATCTCTGCAGCTCTCAGTCTAACAGAAGGTGTTGCAGTAAGGGAAGAAGAGGCAGATATTAACTCTGATGTCAGCATCTGCCACCCGCTAGCGTGGGGCTCATGTGTCGTTATTCTATCAATATTAATGCTCGCAATATCGCCCAACTTCGCCAACGCAAACAGATCCTCTTGATTCTGAGTAGATGGTGCTGTAACAATACTATGGGCTCTTTTATGAGCGTAAGATGGCCTCCTTGCTTCAGGAGATGATGGGTTAGAAGATACTGGCTTTTCTGGTATCTTGAGAATTTCTTCTTTGCTGAACAAATCACAGAGAGCTGAGACAACAGCCACAAACGGTTCATTAGGGAAATCAACAGTACTTTCTAGTAATCTGGTAGCAGCTGTTTCAACTGCTTTGATCTCGGTTCCAAAGTTCGCCCATAATGCAGAGGTGTTGTTAACATCCTGACTTTCTGGTCTTTGTGTGGTGGGAGTTCTGACGGATTTGGCACTAGAAAATATTACCAGATCAGCTTGCTGCAATGTACCAAGAACAATCACCCATGCCGAGTCGAGCGTGGGTCCTAATGCAATCCCTAGATTCAATAGTGCGCGAAGACAAAGTAAATTGCGCGTGTTGAGGGTCGGACTGGATGTATCTACGGGCACATGCTTATTTCGTTCCGAATTGCTCACCAAGCTATCAACGCTTAAGAGACCTCTTGCGTTGTTGAAAATGCTCGAGCTAGAAGGGGAATCCACTGTGGGCGTTGTTGGGCTCTGAACTTGAATTGTCGTGGCCGTCAAGACATTAGGTGGTACCGCCGCCTTTCCTAGGGTTGTTAGAAAGGCATCTCGAGGTGTCGCAAGCCGTAGAAGTCCTGCCACATGAGTGAATTTCTGGAATGATCTAACCAAGCCATGGTAGTACTCTTGATCTAACGCTGCATAGAGAAAGGTTGAACAGGTTGCCAAGACTGCAGGCCAGCATTCGTCCACGATGCCGGCGCAAATCTTGACCTCTTGAAATAGATGATGATTTTCGAGAGTTAATGGATTGATGGGGATAGGATTCTTTTTGTAAGACGAACTCCTCTCCATTGGTTTTATATCAGGGGTACTAGGGCGAGAATCTGAAGCCTTTGACTCGATTTCAGAATGCCTGGGACCTTTTTTTCGAGGCCGCTCAGGTACTGTCAGGGGCAGTATAAATTTCGCGAGTCCTTCGGAAAATCCACTAATGCATGCAAGAGTGAGGCTGTAGATGTAAGATTCGGGGATCAATGGTGCATCCGTCTTGTCTAGCTGATCAATGCACGGTACTCTCATTGAACTCCATTGCGCACTGACCCCAGCGCTTGGCTCAGTCGTACTCACCGTGCTACTGATGATACCAGGAACTCCGCTGGCTTCAAGCATTGCTTGGTCTGAAGTGCTACCCTGGCTGGCAATTGGAATAGTAGATTGATGACCAAGACCAATAACGGCAGGCTTTTCCGTGCTGACTCTGACAAAAGCTGCAACGAGATCTCGCAGGATATTTTTCTTCTCTTCTCGAGCATCGTACATGGAAAATATTCTTCTAATCAAAGCTGCTTCGGCAAAGATGCCTCTCAATACTTCCATACAGAGTGATCTCTTCCACAAAGCAGTGTCATGATCAAGCATGTGGGTGAGTAGACCGAGTGCCATTTCGCCTTCAGACGAGAGAATACTCAAATGTCTTCTGAGAAGTGTATAGAGAATTCTGGTGATTCTGACAGTCACTGCAAAGTTCAACTTCTCTGAGAGTGCGCTAATGATGAATGGCATAACTCGGACTCGTAGTATATTTGCCTGCTCGGGATGTGACAGGAATAAATCGGCATGATTGGTCAAGACAGATTCGATCAGCTCGAGCCCAAACGTTTGCGGGAGACCTGTGGAGTTTAAAAATTGAGGCTTTTGGGCTTCCGTCAGCAAGCATATGTCGTTGAAAACTCTATAAGCATCCAGAGCAGCAGCACGCAGCTGGATGACTCCGTCGTCAGTTGGTGCTTCACCAATGGTAGGCACTTCTAAAGCAATTTCTATCCCATCATTAGCTACGAGCTTTTATTTGGCAACCGGTTTGGAAACTCACTATCCTCTGTCACAACCTTGTCGAACACAGAAACAACTAACTGTTGGAGGGTAGCAGCAGCTGTATTAAGCACAATACCATTCTTGCTTGCCTGAAGAATGGTACATATGTTGAGTGCTGCAGCTAAGAGATCCCCCTTCAATTCATCTGCATAATTCTGCAAAAGCGACGGTAATGCCTGGAGAATTTTCAGCTGCACATCAAGACCCGCTGATGTAGCTTCTCGCAATGCCTCCAAAACTTCTCTTAGCCTTGATCTGGGAAGTGCACGTGACACAACCAATCTTTGAAGGCAAACGACCGCAATTCCAGTAAACTTGACATTTTTGGTTCCGCAGGCAATGAGGAAAGGTGTCACGAAGTTGGGTCGTTGAGTGAGGTCTAATCGTACATCAGTAAATACTTTTGGCGTACTATATGATGACAACATCATATTTCTGAAAACTTACCTGCAGCTATTTGGGCTTCAGATGTTGATCGCAGACCTCTAATCTCATCCAAACTCTTTTCTGCGGCCTGATTTTGCGAATCAGCAAAGAGGCCAACTTGAAGGCCGCGTGGGACTGAACTTACATTTCGGAGATCTGTATGCTTTCTTTTACTCTCTTGTATAAGATTTCCAAGCTCTGAGGCGAGTATCTGAGCCGTCATATTAATAAATTTTCAATATGAGCATGAGCATGACCATTTCCATTATTTCCTAGGAGGCATAATATTATTATGCTGGATGTATTCGATGAGCTTCAGTTGTCCTTTATGAGTATGGGACAATTAATAGACAAAATCGCCGGGGTTTAGCCGCTTTTGACCGCCCGGAATCCTGGATGGAGACGACCCCGCGATCAATCAGCCCTTCCCTTAACAAAACTTTGTTCACCATTCATACTTCTTACCAACTTTACCGTGTTGCGCAAACTGAGAATATTTGGAATCCACAAATATCTACACTTCATTTTCCATCCTACCGCAAGATACTCAACAATACAAGATGGCTGCTCAGGGTGCAAAAGTGCCAAGAAACTTTAGATTGCTAGAGGAGCTAGAGAAGGGCGAAAAGGGCCTTGGAGCTGGTGAGTTGGATATCAGCAAGCAGTAAAGTTTGACAAGCTCTAACGACC
Organism: Stromatinia cepivora; assembly: GCA_014898415.1. Lineage (NCBI taxonomy): Eukaryota > Fungi > Ascomycota > Leotiomycetes > Helotiales > Sclerotiniaceae > Stromatinia > Stromatinia cepivora. Next base: position 1,324,478 of record RCTD01000001.1, on the reverse strand, counting down.
TTCGTTACTTAAAGACGCTTGCTCCTATGGTCTTACCGACGGCGACGATTTATATATGTCCAACTGGAATGGCACAATCCTCGGCCCCCCACACGTATGTTTCTTCTCGCACCTATTATATATCTTGTTTTTGAACTAATAATGAATACTGATAGAGCGTCCACGAGAATCGCATCTATTCTCTCACCATGCACTGCGGAGAGGACTACCCTGATGTCCCACCAACTATAAGATTTACCAATAAAATCAACCTTCCGGGTGTGCAGGATGATGGCAAAGTTGTTACATTATGTGGATGGTTATAGGGAATATACGGAGCTGACTGATGCTCTAGGTCGACCCTTCAAAGATTGCATGCCTTGCGAATTGGCAACGCCACAATACAATGGAAACTGTCTTGATTGAGCTGAGAAGGCAAGTTACACAGTCTACACGCGCATCGCGAAGACAGAGGCTTACCTTGTTCAGATACATGGCATCTCCAGCCAACAAAAAGCTTCCTCAACCTCAAGAGGGTTCTACCTACGATTAGATACCTTTTACAGCTCTAGACGGTTCATGACACGAACAAACTTCGAGATCACAAGGCTCATGGGTTGAGGAGAGATGGGTGATGCATATGACTTTTCTTTATGTTGACACGGATGCATCAGCGCGGCGAAACTGGTTTTCTATCCCGGCTATGGTGTTTACTAAATGAGAAACGAACGAATGAAGCAAGCGGTGATGATTCTCGCAAAAATACAATGACTTATCAAGTTTTGCGGGCCATCTCTATGAGCCAATACTCGTGATAGCATGACACACAACAGAATGCGACAGAGAAACCTGGTGTGTTTATTAATAGCCATCATATTTCTAAATTCAAAATTGGCTCATGCTCGGTCCTGAAATTTCTGATCCAATTTGGCCAGTTTCTTATTATGCCTTCTCTGACCCCTCTCCCGTCTCCACAACTCTGTCTCCTTGTCCACTAGTTCCAGTTGTATTTTAGATAATTCGACTACCCTGAGTGATTCCTCCACCATCAGATGCTTCACAAAAGCATCAGCGTATTGCAAGTCCTTCTCCCAAAATCCCACACCCCAGCCTAACCCTGGTTGTTTCTTGTTCCACTCATCAACACTCAAGCCCTCGTTTTCCAACTGGTCCTCAATTATGTCTTCCCAGGTATTCTCTGCAATTGCTATCTCCTCCAAATACTCTATTCTATCCCGAGAATCCGTGCGCTTTTGTCTCGTCTCGATCTTATCCCTTAATACCCGACTCAGATATGGACTTTGCGGTTTCTGTATTCGTAGGAAATTTGATACCATTGCTTTCGCAAATTTGGGGACATGACGAAGCCCAGAGAGCTTTTCAAGTGGCAGAGGACGCGCCTCGAGAAGTTTGGGAACACCGGGAATGGCTTCTGGATAGCGAATCTTAGGTTTGGGAGGCCGAGGAACGAGCGCGGAGGTAGTAGCTACAGCTCTACGGTAGCGCAGCAGTTCGTATATCTGGTTTCTCGAGTCCGAGTCGCCATCGCCAGCCGTACGAATAAGCTTCTCTGCCTGAAAAATAATCTCGTCAATACACCAAAAAAAATAAAAAATCAGATGATGGTAGTGGTGCGAACAAACCTCATATCCTGTTTTCAGTGCTGCGACAACGATCTTTGGGCTATGCTCCCACACATTTCGTCGAAATTGTTTGCGGACGAGATGTTTGAGCGGATGAATGGGCCCTTTAGGTTGTAGCTCGGCGGGAATAGGGACTCGTAGACATTGTTCAAGCAGGGCCCTGTATAGCGCAATGCCTTTGCATCATCATTTAGCCTCGAATTTACAGATTGAAGGAAAAGGCTTACAGGCTATACGGTGGGGACCTGATTTGCTAGGAATAAATTGGGTTGGCATTCATCTGTTGTTGGCTCATTGCAGTGCAGCGAAACATTTCCATTTCCAACAGCAAAATGCAAAACAGGATTGATCTTGATCTTGGCACTGTCACGAAATCACGTGCGCACGAGTCCACGAACTTTGGATTTGTCCGGCTTACACCTTTAATTGTTCAAGCCAACTTTTTCCTCCTGTATTTTTGTCAACAATTTATACTCAAAACTAATTATGACTATTATGAGAGTTGCGACTAAGTAATAAATGCTTTCACTCTTGGGAGAAGAGGGGGAAAATCGTTAGGAACCTCGGTGATGGTGCTGCTAATCTAACTAATCCCACACAAACCCTATCATCATCACCACAAGTTTGGCTCACGAACGGCCATCGAGCAACTGGGAACTAATAGTTCACCAGTAGAACATTTCGAATCGGAACTAGTCGACTCAAAAGCGTGTAAAAGAAGAATGGGTGCTCTAACGGTGATGAATGCCCCAGAACACAATACCCTTCGTCATATATAACGTCTTTTGGCTTGGGATGCTTAAAGAGGAAATGATGAAATATTTCGGAATGGAAATTGCGGAAGTGATGATTATACCGCTCTGCTCTGTCAGCAACTACATACTCCATGCAATATCATTCCGCATCTTCAAGTCTTTGGATTTTTTTCCAAAGCCGTTTGACAACAAAATGATTGAGAAAGGTTTGATCGCATCGTATTTTGATGTTTCGTTCGATCTCATCGAGTTTGTCGTATTGCTCCCCCACCACATCCCACCGTTTCACATCTTTCCATTTCGATCACTGAGTGATATTTATGATTTCGCGGAAGTTCTTGAGGGACTGACGAAGATAAGTCAGGATAAGGCTACATGCTACTCAAATCATAGTCAAAGTTCAATTCCATTAGTAGGGAAAGGACAATTGTGATTGGCGTTAACGGAGCTGTCTCCTCACAATAGCACTGTGTTGTTCTTTCTTCCGATGTAGATATGTTATCACTTTCTATGGCTATCTCAGCCTTTACTGGTCCACTGCTTTTTCAATATAAATATGGAAATTAATTCCTAGATCCAACGTCTTTCTTGCTTGTATTATTCTTACTTCGTTGCCTTCGGATTAACCTGTCGTCATTTCCCCTCTCAAAATGTCTTCAGTACAACCTACAGCTCCTGAGGATTCTAAACTTATCCCTGATACAACATCTATCATTACTTCAAATACGAAAACTGGCAATCAAGCCCCTCCCGATACACAAGCTCCTCCAAAACGCCCCCTGCGGCCTAATGCACCGTCTTCATTTCCATCACCTATACCAAGCATCCCTTCAGCCATAACGCTGAGAGCATCATGTGGAGATCGTTCCTTCAATCGCAGTTCACGACAGCTGTGTGTATTGGACAGTCCTGGACTTCGCACACCACCACAAGGTTCTTCATCAATTTATTTAACAATGTCACCCTTAAGTACAGCACCCTTACCTCGAAGTGAGTCGCACGGCGATTATTTTCAAGAACAGCGTTCCCGCGGATCAAGCCGATCACGCAGCGGTCATGACATGCTCAATGTAGCACCAGGGGTGGTGTCACCTGTATTGCCCACGGAAGAATACTCCACGACGCGCCCATCACCAAAGGACTCCTACATTACTTCAAATGGATATACATGTACCACGGATAGTTTGCCCTCAACCCTAAGTGGGCTAAAGACTCCATACAAGGCACGCAGACCAAGCTCCGACAGTCTCACGATGGTCAAGCAGAAAAAGAGGAGAAAGACTGAAGGCGCAAAGCACCGTCGATGCAAAGGTACTTGCAATCGAGGGAGGGGAAAGATGGCTGAGAAAATGGCTATAGAAGAGCGCAACCGCAGCCCAAATCCGCGCCCTCCAAGTCAGGTCGTCCCAACAGCCCTGAAAGACATAAAGGTCCCAAATACCCGTAAGGGTAACTACCTGCCGATGAGACGAGGTAGAAGAAGACTTATGTCTGAGCCAGCCGCTCCAATTGTTTCAAGAAGATGGAGCTCGGTTGAGATTGGCACGCGCCAAGTGAAGCTTCCTCCGTTACTGAAACAGGACTCTGCAAAACATATGCAGGGGAAAGGCCCAATCTTTCAAAATGAGATTTTCAATACTAAACCCCTCAATGAACGAAACAGAAGTTCATCGTTCACTGCTGGTGCTGAGTACAATGACATAGTGCGCTCTCTTCGAGAGAGATTGACTACTCATAAACTGCCAAATGGTCAAAAGCTAATGCCGTCTGCTATAACGTTGAGAAGACCAAGTGCATCAAATCGATCTGATATGAGTAGCACAATGGCAACCTCGGGATTTTTAACAACACCAGGAACCGGCTCTGTCATACCTTCCATTTCAAGTCGCCAGGCGACGTTCCTGGAAAATCAGCCACATGATTCGGAAGCATACATCATTACTCGTGAGGATGTTGAAGCTGTAATGGAATTGCTCCAGACAAATCTGCTTAATACCCGGGAAGCTCACACCCCGGTCTCTGCACCACATGGACCGAGCGTGGAAGACCAATCACCGCGGGGTACCAGACTACCATCATTGTCTTTTACACACAAAGGCATGGTGCCTGTAGTTCGTCACACTCCTTGTGAAATCCAAATCTATGCAGCGCAGTCGGAGAATTCGCGAGATGCCTCTCAAAATGGAAATACTACCACAACAAATTTATCTCCTGTTATGTCTCATTCTCAAACAAATTTTGTGGATCCTAGCAATCCAGGACAATTTTTGGAGATCTCTCAAACAGAGTTTGGGCGGCTTGATCGACTTTCAGAAGAGGGATCTGAACGAAGTGTACACGAAGTAATCTGGGAGGAGCATAACTCAACAGAATCTCACGTAACAGAGAGAGGTCATGTTCATTCCGAGGTTGATTCCTCAGAGTGCTCTAGCAAAGCCAACACTCCATTGCCAAGTGCTACTACAAGTGCTAGACATGACGATGCAAGACCATGCTTTCAACTTCTCAAGTCTTCTAACCAAGACCACCGGCCCAGGGAAGAAAAAGGTGCCTTTGATCCCAAAAATGCACGAATGTCAATAAGTAAATGGTCGTGGCAATGTGAATCACAAGCAAATGAGGACAATGGCAATCTCGTCACAACCACAGAGCAAGAACCACATAAAGATCATGTGATCTCATTTCCTCCACTGCCGAGGAAATCAACCAATGAGTGGCGTTCTCCACTTCCGGATATGTCTATTTCTATCCGTGAGTCCAAGCTCTTGGGTGGTATGCTTCCTCAGATGCATCAAAGCTGCCACTCTCATTCCCTCTATAGCATGGGAATTGATGCTCGAACTGCACCAAGTCCGAGTCCGCCTATGATAAGCGGCATGGCAACAACCCCAATAACGCGAAGTTCTTGGTTAAACGAGACAGCCATCAGTCCTCCAGAGAGAGTATGCTCATGGTTGACCAACTCTGAATCCGGAACTCTAAAACGCCAGAAATCCGACATCCATCTCCATCGCAAAAAAAGTGTCGTCAAAGCACACCCTAAAGCGCCAGCTCGCTCTGGCAATGCTTCTGCAATTGGGTCCTCAATTGGTTCATGTACAAGAGTTCGAAGACGAGCGACCTCACAAGACTTGGCTAAATCGAGGAAACTCACCATATTTGATAATCCGGTGGTAAAATCCAATCACTGTCATGAAAGAAAAACATGGTTCAAATCCATACAAGACATCGCTCGTCCTAGATTGACTCTACAGGGCGAAGTAGGAGCAGCAGGCTTTTGGTCGACGCTTGCTACGCGTCACGCTAGCAAAGATCATGCTGCACGTTCAACTCCCTCGCCCCCTGCAAGCCCTCGCTGTATTCTGAAGAACGGCGAAGCGAATAACCACATCATCCAACCTACAACATCTTCGAGCATATCGGAAATGTTCTCGCCACCAAGGTCATCGGCTCGGCAAAGTTTATCAATGATTCAGGATAAATATCCTTCCTTTCAAAAATCAGATTTGAAGTTATGTACTTCTAAAACGAGAAAAATTTCATCGCCACGAGTGTCTATTGCGCGCGAAAGTCTATTGAAAATTCAAGAGAGGTATCCTTCGCCACCGAAGCCGGACCATAGTGGTATATATGATACAGTTACGGGAATTAAGAGAAGAGACAAATTGGAGTGCTCGAGGGACTGTCAGCACTTGTTGCATAACTGTGATACGTGTACCAGGCGTGGCAGTGATATGAGTTCGCCTAGTGTGGATTGGATTGGTTAATGGAATGTTCGAGGAGAAAAGCCAAATGAGTGCTTGGAAATTGCACAGCATAGTTATTCAAAGTTGCATGCAAGATTAGTGGCGACCTTGGAAATGGGGTTATTGTAGTTGCGGTTTCGGTGATTGCCGCAATGTAGAGTAGTGTATTACTTATTATCCTACAATAACAACTCAATTTTTTCATGTCACAATTATCTGATTTTATAAATATCACTATGACTAGACACATTTTCTCGAAATTAGCACAATTAATTTGACCGGCGCAGCAACATTATGTAGCAAAAATTGGCTGAGGATGCTTCGATAGCGTAGGAGTGGTATCATTCATGATAAAATAGGGGAGAACAATATCATGCCACCGGAGTCTGAGATAATAATTGAATAGGTCCAGGCTTGGTCGTGGGGAGTCAAGGTTGTGAATAACTTACATATAAATAGTACAGTATACTAGGTAGTACTTCAAGACTTATTGGGATGAGCCTTGTAAGTAGAAATCTTAGATTTGCATCAAAACTTGCTGCGAGGAATTACATTCGGATGTTTTTGAAGAAGATCGAGCCTACTGCCCAATGGTTTCAGCTAGTGATGATACTTACGAAGCTACAAAACTGGCTTTGGTATTTGTCGGGTTGAGCCTTGTGATTTCTACATTGTAGATGAGCAACAAAGCCGTCTGGCTATCATGATTGGAAGATTTTTGACACCAGTTCGCGGTGCTAGCTGCTAGGCTTGAAGTAATGAAAGGAACTATGGGTCCTATCTAGCGCCTTTTAGGAAGAGCTTAGTATATGAGCAATCAGAAATAGGCGAATCTGAAGCCGGTCATTCTCAAGCCCGGTCGGATGTAGGATTAAGTTGGTATCGGTAATGTCAATGGCTGCAAAGCAGTGGCATGATCTGCCGATACTTGCTAGGAATGAGCCTTATAAATGGAAGTTCTAGATGCAGATGTACAGCAAGTGAGAATGTCGAGGTGAGGTTTCAGTTTCTGACTTGGAATGCGAACGCGTAAATATTGGGTTCTTCAAGTCCTGTAGCGTTGAATTGTGTTTCACACACACGTTAAGATTACCAAGATTTTAGCTCCAGCTACAAATACGTGTTGAGACCAGCGATAACGATTATATTCCAAATTTAAATCAAGACGCAGACAGACAAACTTTATTTTCTATATCATGCTGGATTTAATACATTCCAAAAACCGCAACGCATCACCCTCAGTATCTGGAGCAATGGACGGTTGGAAATATCTGCTAATTTGGCTGGTTTGGTGTGCGCGAACAGAACCGACCCAAAATAGTGATGCGAACTACTCGAGTATTGTGGTACCCCAGTACCCGTTATGGCGTCCCATGTAAAGATAAACTTCAGATATACAATAGAAGATGGAGAGGACCTGCATTAGTATTAGTCGGAATCATGACTTCATGGAAGATACTTAGTAGTAAGCTGCACTAATGGCAAAATCCTTCAAACCGTTAAAGGTATAAGACAATTTAAAGCCCGGTCCTAATTGATTCGCTAACCTAGTCGCAGTGACACTAGACCTCCTTTTACCTCCAAGCTAAACGTCACTAAAAAGCCATTACCGCATCGCCACCCCCAGATGCAAGCATCCAATACATACGCTTGTAAGGGTTGGCCTTGTATCATGGAGTTACAGATATGCAACATAAGCTTTACAAGCCTTCTAATCGGCAGATTCTTGAAAAGGCTCAGACTGCTTATTCCTAACTACCGGGACTAAAGAAAACAGACAACTATGAGGCAGCTCTTGGATCGCTTCACGGCAAGGAAGAGGCCTGTGAGATTAAATCTAGATGTGCAACATGAAATGGAAAGTGCACTAGGTGGAAAGGTTCTGTAGACCAAGGTCTCGTCGGTGTACGCTAATGGAATAATGGATGTTATCGAGGGTCTTTACCCTTTCGTCTACAAACTAAATCTATCCTTTCAGATATGTCCAAAACTGGTAATTATGGAGACGTATTCAAGTACTAAAATCAGACTTCGATGCCTTGGATTTTAGAATATTTTAGTCTTTGTCCTTGTTAGGACGAGAAGCATACGCCTGAGAAATGATACAACTCATAAATCGATAATCATGATAGCCCAGAATCCGAGGGTCATACACTGGGATACTTCTATAAAACTTCTACTAGATTGGAATGTGCATGAAAATGCGAAAAAAGACTAACCATACGCGAAACTTAGTCATAGTCGTCCGAACTATGAGAACCAATGATTTCCCCTCTTCCACATATTCATGGCTCATTAATTAACAACTTGAATTGTAGGGATGAGGCCAGTAAATTGGAAAAGTAGATATGCAACACATGCCTTTTGAGAATTCTGAGTGGAGGGTTGCTGGTGACGATCTAGAACACTAATTTTAGCTGCCGAACTAAAGAAAACTTGGGACTTCTATTTGGACAACTAGAAAATGGCTACATAAACTCTACGCATTATTTTCACACACTTACCGGGGTGACACCTGCAAAGCGGAATTGTAGATATGCAACATATGTTAGTTGAGAGTCATGACTGGAAAGTTTCCGGAGACGGTTGAGAAACTAGTTACAACGGCGGGGACTAGGAAAACCCGGAGGATTAAACTTCCTGCCGTCGACTTATGGATTTTGAAGTAGTGTAATAACTATGCCTAGGTACTGCTAATATAGATTAGCTAGTAGGATAACCCTGCAAGCAGCATTTCTTTTTCAAGGACTTTGAGTAAAGAAACCTCTAGTACCGATTCAAAATGGTAACTATAGCTGCCGGAACTACCCAAATGCACCGTTGTGCTTCCAATTGCGGGCCATTGATGACCTTAGAGTACCAACGTAAACCACCTGTACACCACCCATGATGGGGCGTCGAGGGGATGTAAAGTTTCAACAGCTATTCTCAAGCCTGCGAGTGAGAATTTTCTGAGACAGCCCCGAATGCTAGCAATGTCTACCACAATTAGGAAAACAGAACATTAGCTTTCATCTAGCGGGCGAGGCACTGGTATAGAATAGTGTATCCAATAGTCCGGATCGCAGTCCCACGATACTTAACTCTTGACTCATTGAAATCATTGAAACCGTTTCAAGCGTTCAATTGATTTGTAACTATTTGTCTAGCAAAATGACTGAAAGATTTTCAAATATTCAATATTTGATGAGTTCAAATCGGGCCACGTCCGGACTATTGAACAACACATTGATATAAACTACGTATACTACTTGTATACTTGTCAGGATGAAGCCTGAAACTAAAACTTCAGATCTACGAACAAACCTTCTTGGAGCTAGAGACCGAAATGTACTTGAATGGCCATTTTACCATAGCACAAAAAACCAATAGAAGACGAATGGCTAGAGTATAATCTTGATTCGCATTCCACTGTGCTCTAGTGCGCCTCTATACCCTCCGCTTTGCACCCATACTCTCGAACGCACAGCTTCTTGATCGGCCTCAATATAGGGGCTCAAAATACATGTGGTTTCCATGCTGGTTCCCTTTCCCGCTTCACCACCCGACCCTCCTCCAAATCGTGGCTGTTCGTTTCATCGGAACCCTAGAAGTGGCCTTACTAAGGCCTATCAGAATCAGGCTCTCCATCACAAATAATTTTAGAGAAGATTTGGACAGCCGATGCCGTATTATAGTCGCAAACCAGAGACTCCGAGGTTAGGAAGGGCCAGCAGCATAGCACAGCCACCTCAGATCAGCCGCAACTCCTGCATCATACCCAATCTGAGCATCGCATATCTGGATTTCGTTTTCAATCCCAAAGAAATCAGTCGCATACAATTCCGCCAAATCTCCCTGTGCTTCAATTTCTCCTAACATTCCCTGGTCGTTCGTGACCGCAGGCTGCGATTGCGATTGCGATTGCGACTGGAACTCAGTATTAGAGTCTCCTCCACTGAATTCTCTATTGAATGACCCGATACTCATAATCTTCTCGACATATACGTTACTGCTCTCTTTTTGTGCCTTTAGCAGTTGTTGCCGATACAATTCGATCGCGGTATGGAATCGAGAAAGTATATCGAAATATTGATCTGCTTGGGGACTCAACCGTGCAAGCTTCTTGAGCACAGTGCAAGCATGATCAAAAGATTCGCGAATATGAGCAGGGGCTTCGCCTCCTACGAGGAGGGAGAAGCCAAGGACGAGTCCTGCGGAGAAAAGCCATGCTTTAAGGATACACATATTGTCAAGAAGAACATTGTTAACATGCGCTTCGTAAGATAGTTGTACCAATAGATGAGCAGATTGTACGCAAGCATCCGAAAATTGAAATATTTTCTCTCTTTCGTCAGGAGTCATATCCCGTACTTCGACAGCTCTCTTAGACTTGCTAGAGCTATTCTTCCGTAGTTGAAACATGACATGTGAAATTAAGAATTGTCGTGTTACCATCATGATGCCTACATAATATGTGCAAGAAACATGGATATTGCCGATTGTAGTTCCACAAAATTCCTCCCCAGACGTGGCGTCTGGAACGCGGCGAAGTGCAGAAGGTAGAGCTTGACTCCACTCTCGCAGCATTTGCAAAAAAGTATCGGCCGATTCGGTGTTCACGCTGCTAGATTTAGTGAACTTTTGTACAATAGCTTCGATGATAGAAGAAGATTCGTAAATTGCATAAAGAGCCAATGTTCGATGGTCCATATCTTCAGGGTTTGAGCTATCGATTTCATACTCGTCTCTCTCTATTGAAGGTATACTACTGGGACGCGCAAGAATGGAGCTGCATAAAAGATCAAGAACGCGTGAGCTCATCCATATACGGCGCCTGCCACCACAATTAGCAAAGGCAAATCACGTGGTTAAGCGCCGGGTGATTATGGCTGTAAATACCTACCTAGCAGCACGTTCTTCAGAGGATACTCGAGAATGTTGATATGGAACGTGTAGCCCAAGAATAGTTGCAGATTTTGAGGCAATACCAATATACATAAAAGCCGTGTTCCTGCGACAAGCTCCAAGCATATACATGGCCATCAATAAAAACATCTTAACCATGGATAGAGAAGGATTCTCCAGCATATCGAGGAATGCCATTTGCTGGGCTTGCGCAAAATACTTTTTCGCAAGTTGAATCTCGAACAAATCTTTGCCTCGAGATTGAGCTCCTATTGCTATCATCAGAAAAAGGCACGCAAGGTCTTCCCGTTCGGAACGGGAGCTTGAAGATGAATTGGTAGCATTGAATTTGATGTTTAACAATCTCGATATATCATCTCGTGAGAAAAGATGAAGAATACCATTCGACTAAACAATGTGTTAATGCTGTCTTCTAGCTACGCAAAAGAACATATAGCATAGAGTCATACCACTCTCATAAAGCAAGCAACTAAATCTTGCTTTTCTGCAACATCTAAATCATCTTCAAACGGGCTGTTGTTCCTGGATATCTCCACCTCCAACATCACATTATTCTCCTGGCTTTCAGTGAAAACGGAAGTTCCGATATATCGCTTAAGCGTAGTTTGGAGAAAGTGTAGAAACGAAATAGCAGCAATATTGCCGATATAGACTATCAAATTTGTCAGTTTTGCACACTTTTGGAATCTGAAGGGACACGGTACGCCCCACCCATCAGCGGGTGCATAGATTCATGAAATGATCCTGAGCTTTCAAAATCCATTGAATGATTTAATTAGGCTCTGGAGGGAACAAACAGATACTACGAGAGTGATAATCCATTGAAGTTTGATCTTATTTCATGAGTCCTAACACCCACCGGTGATCCTTGCACCAAAGAAAGTCCTAGAGAAAAGGATCACCACCGACCTTGCTCGCCTTGGGAGCTCTGTAACATCGTAGAGCGTTGACAGGGTGAAGATTCACGAGTACTGGAACGTGAATTGGTGAGATTGTTAGCATTCCCGCCCGAAAGACGGGGGTCCACTAATGACTCAGGACACTGAATGGAAGCAGCATGAATGTCTTGCCGTAAAAAATTGAAGTTGTTTTTCTCAACTGAGGGTTGCGGCTCGAACTGACGTTGCATCAAAGTCGGTGATTCAACATTTCTGGCAACAGGATCTAGCGTATGTCCCGATGTCCTCTGGCTCAGCCGTCGCGGGCTTGGCGACGTCAGTGTTAAAGATGGTGGATACCGACATGAGTTGGTACGGCCTTTCGTTACACAGGACGTGCAGGGCAGCTTTGCATCGCAACGCTTCTTCGAACCTTTGCACAGGATGCAAGCTCTAGCTGCGCGGGCACGTTTATCGGGATGAACTCTAGGACGAGGCATCGCCGGCGGAACGTTACCGCTCAATTCGTTCAGAGATCATTGAGCTGCTTCCCCATCCCAGAATCCTTGTCACCTTAATCGAGGTTGGTGCGAGAGATACGATATTGAGAGAGCATGAATCGGTTAAACGAGTAAGCGGTTTTGCGTCGGAATGATCGTTGCTGATGTGAAGTCGGAAAGAATCTTAACTTCGGAAGTGGGAGTACGAGTAGTAAGACACATTTTGGGAAATGCGGGGTAGTTGTAGGCAAGAAGTGACCACCTTTGATTACATAATCCTTTATCGGGTAAGGCACCATACCTAAGTAGAAAGCAGGGTACGTTCCGCGCACGTGTTATCTACCGGCTGTGTCCTTTTTTGATGGCAAACACTCTCTAGTGACTTGGAATTCTTGATAACGGGGAATCGAAAGATGCCATCACTTATTGTGATTACTAAAGTGCAATGATGTGACAATGTCTATACCTTATCTTAGCCACGTTAAAACGCCGGCGGGAACGGAACGCATGAAAGCGTGATACCGTCGATTATTTACAAGACTTAATGTACGCCCTTTTGACTTTCGATGATACCAGCTTAACTCGAACACTTCTTGTTTCATACAATGTATTAACCTGCACTTCGCAGCTCACCCCATTCGCTCGACTAATCACAACACAACTTTACAGTATAGATCCAAAGTGCTTGTTCCTATACATCTATGTAGGGATTGATCATTATCTACCAACGATCCGCCACCAAGCGGACTTTCCTCTTACACTTCGCCTCAAAATCCTTCTTCTTAGGTTCAACGGTCTCATTCTTACTACTGCTTCAAGAGATAAAACCTGCAACTTCTTATCCCAAGAACTTCAATCATCCTCAAATCAAAATGCCCGCCCAATCCGGCTTCAGGTCTCTTGATGTCGGAGTAATAGGAGGAGGTATCGGAGGATTGAGTACTGCTATTGCTCTACGTCGTGCCGGGCATCGAGTCACAATATACGAACGTGCAGATTACGCTGGCGAGGTTGGCGCATCAGTATCTTGCGCTGCTAACGGCACAAAATGGTTACATGAATGGGATGTCCCAGTCGAAAAGGGAGATCCTGTTATCTTGAAGAAGCTAATTCGACATGATTGGAAGACTGGAGAGCCTGATTCTGTTTATGACCTCGATGATTATGAGGAGAAATGGGGGCATGTAAGTTCTCGACACAAACAAGCCACAAATATTCTAGGTAGATGGAGTTAATGTGGTCGTGTAGGTTTACAATATGTTCCATCGGCAATATATGCACGCCATGCTTATGGATAGTGCTGTAGCTGAACCAGAAAAGCCAGGTGTACCAGCTAAGCTGCTTGTCAATCACAAGGTAAGCATACCCAGGCAGATTTAAGGCAAGTGCAAGGGTTAGAAATTGACTTTTTTGGTAGTGCTCTGGGCTTGACGTCGAAACTGGAACAATCACTTTTGAAAATGGCAATACTGCAGTTCATGATGTAGTAATCGGAGCTGACGGTATCGGATCTGCGGTCCGTTCTCTTATCGGCATCAAAGTTGAGAGGAAAGCGGCCGGTGCTAGTTGTCTCCATGCAAATGTGGACACTGAAGAGGCGGTTAAGCTTGGCTTGGTCGATTATTCACAAAACGGTGCACTCGAATACTGGGGCGGTCTTGATACTCATTATAAGATTGTTCTATCACCTTGCAACGGTGGTAAATTGCTCTCTTACTATTGTTTTTTCCCAAGAGAAAAGGGCGATTATTCATATCAGACATGGGGTGCGAAGGGAACCGTAGAAGAGCTACTTGCCCCTTTCCCTGATCTGGATCCTCAGGTCTACAAGCATTTGTCAATAGGGAAGGATATCGCCCCTTGGAGATTATGGATTCATGAACCTTATCCATACTGGCAAAAGGGCACTGCTTGTGTCATAGGGGATGCAGCTCATCCGGTAAGCGACATTCAGCTAGAACCGTATCATTTGAACTAATTGATATTGCAGATGATGCCTGATCAAAGTCAAGGAGCGTGTATGGCGATTGAGGATGCAGCAGCTCTAGGCATTATTTTCAGCCAGAAACACTTCAACGGTGATGTGCAAGAGGCTTTGAGAGTCTATGAACAGGTCAGAAAGCCCCGTGCAACTCGCGTCCAAGCCGCTGCTGCTAAAGCACGGGAGAACATTAATGAACGCATTGGTAAGACGCTCCGGCCGTCAATATATTTTCATCTGTGAGACAACGGCTAATTCAATTTATTTTGATTCTAGGTTTCTCAAGCAACACCAACTCAGCAGTCTACAAAGTTTCTGACGAAAAGGCAAAGTTGACAATTGAAGAAATGAATGCGTAAGAAGCCCCATCCCTTTGATATGACAATAGTAGTGTTGACATTGAGGTAGATATGACATGCATGATGATGTTTTGAAGCATTACATACAAATTAGGGAACAGTGATTGGCATGTACGCCGAATGAAGAAAACTGGAAATTTTGAAATATTTCGGCGCAAGAGACATTTCCAATAAAGCTTTCTGGATTATTTTACCTGTTTTTGGCGGCCAGCATATTTTATCTGGCAAAGTTGGTTGGCTAGATTTGCGTTACACTCGGCGGATGATAAATACCTCAAATTAATCAAACCGTCCATTACTAGTGAAATGCTCACCCGACTTTGAAGGACCAACAACATGGAGACAAAGATGTGTATCTCCGCCATCATCCGAAATCTCTTTCTTCATATTACAAAGATCTATTGCACACTTGAAAACGGCATAGCACTCACTGAGCTCCATACTTTTGTGAGCTATCCCTCTATCCAAGATGGAAAGCCCGGCCTTTGATGAAAGACAGACTTCTCTTCCATCTTGCAAAGTTAGTAGTGACATGAAATGGATTTTCCTTGTTGAGAATTATTTTTCTTTTACTCAATCATCACCATAGATGTATCTATGTGGAGTAAAGTATCTAGTTTGGGTTATCACGAGAATATGTGTTCATTGTTGAATGTTATTTTCCTTGTCCTTGACCAAGATAATCATTATCAAAAGTGTGTCCGTGTATAGTATAGTTTGCATCTAGATATCTTCTTTGTGTACGATTTTTTTATCCTTCACCAAAAATAATCCAAGTCTTCTCCGGATGTAATATAGATTCTAATTCATTATTGAGCTTTGTTTTCCTTGTTCTCAATAGTGTACTTGTCCAACCCAATTTTTATCAAACCAGAAACTCAAATATATCTCAACTCCATCCATCTCCTCTGGAGATTATATCAGATTCGCTCTATTACCACCTCATATCAAATATATAACTTTCATTCAATCCCAACATCGAACTTTGAACCTGAACCTTCAAGCCTATCCAAGCACAATGACAATATTTAAGCCATTCGAAGGTCGTACGCTAGAAGATTTCAAGGCTCACCATATTAAACTAAAGGATTTCTTGCTATGCCACAACTGCGGATGGAATGCCGAAAATCAGCGGCGTGATACTTATGTTAGTACTATCAAATGTACATGTAGTGCCAGGAGGGGTGTATGGTTCGTCGGTGAGAAATATGTTTTGAAGGAAAGAGAGATTATAGAACGTGGGTACGAGAGCTATATGGGTCCTGATGTCCTAATTCAAAAATTTCTGACCGAGAACTCGACTATTCCTGTAATAAAAGATATACGTTATTGGAAAGATAGTAATAGCCATTTCTTTTTCATGGAGAAAGCCCCGGGCACAACGTTAATGTCACTTTGGCCAACGATAACTGAAGAGCAAGCGAAAGCTTATGCCATAGAAGTCGTTGAATATCTTGTACAGTTACGCAAGTTTACATCGGCAAAAATAGAAGGTCCAGACGGTTCGCGGTTAAGAGATAAAATACTAGGTTCTGAAAAGAAGACACATTTCGTGACGGATGATGTTGAAGAATGGTGGGCTCGTGTTGAACCTTATCTCGAGAATAGATGGGATAGAAAGCTTGACACGGTACACTGGAAGGAGGACCTCAAGTCGAGATACCCCGTGAAAGGGGGACCGTATGTTCTCACGCATGGCGATCTAGATGCGACTAATATTATGGTAAAAGATGGACATGTTACCGCTATTATCGATTGGGAACATGGGGGATATCTTCCGGAATGGTGGGAGGCGGTGGCAATTCGAAGGGTGGAACCGGGTGAATGGCACTATTACCTGGAAGCTGAAATGAAAAAGCAACTCGGGCCATGGCCAACAACAGAGGTGAACTTCTACAGAGAATTTAATAGCGGGTATAACGACGACTCTCGTGGCCCGTCGATCGCAGAATGGAAGTACTTTGATCGGGATTTCTATATGCCATGCCCTAATTATGCAAATTACATGCAAGAGGATGAAGATGGCTTTCAAATGACCCTTATCAGACGCAAAAATCGTAAGGAGCGGGAGGCTAAGGAAGACGCAACTTTGGCGGCTTTCAAAGCACTAAGCTTGAAGGAGAGGGAAAATTTGATTAGGAAAAATGACTCATAGATAGTCACAATTGTGGTTAACGGCAATTTATTCATCTTATTATCTCGGCGATTTAGAAGAACAAAAATCCTGTATCCATCCTTCTACCTCCTCGTTTATCCTCATCCCTTCCCATCCCTCCTCATATTTTCTCATCCTTCCTTATCCCTCCTCATTCCTACTCATCCCCCCTTGCCCTTTACCCAGCCCGGCTAGACTGGGTAGAGTAGTGCAGATGAAACGCTTTTTTCTGGATCTGGATAAACGATTCCACGCGTTGCAGATACCTTTATAGGCTGTGTATCATCTTCACTGATAAAAACAGTAATACGAACACCATGAGCATGTATTTTAACGGCCACACACTCAGTTTGAGTTTCACCGGGTTTGGGAGTCGATAATTCTACCTTCTCGTTAACAACCGCCGTCGCAGTTGTGTTACCATCCGTGTTGTGACATTCGACTGTGCAGGGTTTCATGGCCGTGTGATTCGCAGGTAGCAAAGCTTTGCATTCAGAGCATTCTTGGTTCCCCGTCATGTTGTGGGTTCCACAGAAGAAGCAGTGCATGGTGGATAGGTGTTTGTAGTAATTTACTGAGGATTCTTTGTCTGTGTGGAAGATAGATGGCTTTGCGGGTGAGATATTTGAGGATTCGTTGTCTATGTGGAAGGTAGATGGTATTGAGGCTGAGGATGAGAACTTCGTGGATCCGAGCTAATTTGGAGATTGGCAGTGATGAGGAGGAAGGAAGTGGGGATGGGGAGAGGTTCGGAAGATGGGAAAGATAAATACGATACATGAATCATAGTACAAAGAAACAGATGTGTTTGTTGAGACAATCTACGGAAGCTAGAACCTAACGTTGCTTACGAATTGAGTCTTCGTGCGTCTAGTATCAATCTTAGGACAAGGAGATCTCAGACCCAACATATTTCACGACCTACTACTATCTATCTTTGTTAACCTTATAATCCAAGTGAGTGATTCTGTTTCATTGCAGCGCAGGTATTATGATGTCGGAAAGATATTTGTTCGTTCCTGTGTGTTAGAAGAAGAGGATTGTTTGACTGAGGCAGAGATATCATGTTGCAAAACATGCACATAATCATGCAGATAATGCATACAACCTGAAAATACAAAAGACACGAGAGTAGGTATTTTTTGCCGAATGCGAGGATGAGGATGAGGATGCAGAAGGGCTTCTGCATGGATTGGGAACTTAGAAGAACCCACCAGCTAACTGAACGCCCTGGCTAGGTCAGTGGCCCATATTCAATTCCAAAGTACTGGAATCCTGCTGATGTGTCGCCTAATCAAGCCTAAGTTGGGCGTTCAGTTGGCCAGTGTGTTCACTGTGCTGGTGGATCCTTCCGGTACTTACTTTGCGTTCAAGCACCAGGCATCTTATCAATCACGATTAAATCGAGATGGAACCCAGCCCCCGGGCCTTCAAGAAGTTTCTATAGATGTAGAAGTTACCTGGTGAATGCATGGATAGATGGATGGATGGATAGCGTAAGGTCATGGAATGTTTGTGCCTAGATATTTTTGCTGATGATTGAGACCTAGCTCTGCATCTGAATGCATATGCGAGAAAAGATAACCGGGACTAGTATAATCGTAGGCTAGGACTAGGGCCCCGCCTACCACCTCCGCTAACAGGTCAAGAAGGTTAAAATATCAAAATGAACAAAGAGGTCATACACGTGTTTCCGTATTTAGTATGATTTGGTAGTTTGTCTAGCGAAAAGGGCTCTTTTGCTCTGTGAGCCCGAGGGCGTCAATAATTATACCTAAAAGTATCTTTGGAGTTGGTCTCCCACACAATCTCAATCGTCTAACTAGAGTTGAGAATCTTAATTCGACGTCTGCACGAAATTTTGTTTATTGACACGACTGACTATAGATGGTAACTTGAGCTGACTTGTCACCTTAACATTATGTGGAGATATCCGGGACAACGCGCGGAGGGCAGGGTAATTTTGAGGATAGGTATTCGAACATATTATTTGAAAATTTCAAGCGGGATCTGGCCATCACTTGAATTGTCAATCTCCATTCAAACTAGCAAGTTATTACTCTCGTGAGATAATATGCCTCCGCCGTTACCGTCAGAAAACAGAAGAAAAAAAAAACTCATTGCCCTTCCCTGTCATGAAACATCCTTTATTTCATCTCCTCATTTTGATCCTTGAAACCATCAAGCTTGAAAAGCTGTTTAGCATTTTCCCTTCCGATATCCATCTTAACCTTGGGGCTCAAATCCAGCCCATCAAACCAAGTACACGCATCCTCATAACACTCAAACGGATAATCCGTCGAGAACATGATATGATCCGACCCCAACTCCTCGATGCAATATTTCAACGTCGACGTTGAAAAGTGTCCACTGGTAGTAATCCAAATATTTTCCCTGAAATAATCATAAATACTCTTTTTAATTGGCATTCCCAATGGTTTCTTGATATCCTCAAACCAGTGATTGATGCGCCACAAATCAAACGGGATGTGTTCGCCCAAATGTCCAACGATAACTTTCAATTTCGGATTGCGATCAAAAACCCCATTCACCACCATCCCCATCAAATGCAACGAAACATTATTCGCAAAACTCAACGGAGGTCCAATCAACCACTTCCGATCGGCCCATAGAGTATCAAACACCTTGCCCGTAGGCTGTTTGGGGTGCAAATAAAAAGGAACATCCAAATCCACACATTCTTGCCAGAAAACATCCCATTCCGGTTGATCGTAGAAAATTATCGATTCTCCATCACTAGCGATTTGATTATCATTTACCAGCGCCCCTTTAAATCCCAACCCGGTCACACATCTCCTCAGCTCTTTCGCCGCAACAGCGGGATCGTGCATGGGTAATGCGGCAAAAGATCCATAACGATCGGGATAGTCTTTAATCTGGTCGTGAATGTAATCATTAGTCAGAGCAGCGACACGAAGGGCTTCAGCCGGATCGACAATATCTTGGATCCCGGGTGCAGTGTAACTGAGTATGTGGAAACCGACGCCATGTTTATCGGCATATTCGAGACGTATGTTTTTCACATCGCTGATTTCTCGGACGTGTTTATCTGCGTCTATTGCGAAGAGTCCAGCCCACCATTTAGCTTTTTCGGCGAATTCAGGGAGGTTGAAGTGGTCTTCGATGGTGACTTTTCCCAACATAGTGAGGGTAATTATTGCAATTGATGTTGTAGTTTGAAAGCGAGGTGAAGGGATTTGGCGAAATGTAGAAAGGATTTATTCAGAGGGTAATAAGGAAGGATATTATACCATCTCCGAAACTATCTGCTCCAGTAATCCGGGGTGAAATCTGTGGGTGAAGTCTGTGGTCAGCCAGTCGGAGAAGTCCTCGTATGATAATTGGTGTGGTGCTCATGCATGAGCGGCCCATTGATGTGGGGATAGAGTTGCGGAACAAAGGCGGATGCGGACCTGGACATGAACTTACTCACACCAACAATGAAACTTATTCCACTTTTCCATGATTTGTTGAAGGATAACTCCATACAAGGGACCCAGATCATGGGTAAAATTGTCTAAATGGGTTTTTGTTGCATATCTGAATTGACTCGCACATTCATTTTTGGGAGATTTGGGAGATCAAAGCCTTTGAAGTCTAGATGCACATCTATACACCGAATCGCGTGGTGGAAGCGGAGTTTTTAATATAATTTTAATTACTGGAAAGTCTTTTTGTTGCATGTCTGAAAATTCAAGTTTGACTCGTGCAGTTATGGAGTTCATGAGTTTTGTAAAAGAGGGGAAAATGTAAGATTATCTTAAAAATGGGATGCGAACGGGTGGGGTAGAGAATCGAAAGGACTGTCACAGTGATTGTATATATATATATATGCAATTTCTTTCCTCCGATAGCTAGGTACGGATACATATAATTTACTCCATACCCCCTTTTCCCTCCTTCGTTTCGTGATCAAGGCAAGCAAACGGGACACAAAACGACAAATATTAATTCAACCCCGTCTAATTCCCATCAACAACAATGTCAGGATGCAGAGTTTTCGTCCCATAAACCGGTTTTTTCGTGATATCGTGTGGAATAGCCACAACTTCATCGCCAATACTAATTTTCAGAGTGGGTAGTGAAGTCGAGGGCAATGGAGTGTTATCAAGCTTGATCCTCATCAGCACGATGACCAATTTCCAAAACATCGAAATAAAAATATCAAAGAAACACTTACAAGCTGCACCCTCCACCTCAAATTCCTCTTCAAGAATTCTTCCGTTCCCTCTCCATCCCCATCTTCATCATACCCTTCATAACTCCCTCCAATAGCCGGTTCCCTCAAAACAACAATCTCATCATATGCCAATGCCCCCGACGCATCGTTGGCAGAAGATCCTCGCGGAGGTAAAATGACCAAACTCCCTACCAAATTCTCACTGCTCCCCCATGTCTTTGGATCGTCCGGTATCTTCCCTAGAAAAAGTCGAATAATGAAACGTTGGCCTTGGAGGTCAAGTTTGGAGACGCTGAGTGCTGCTGTCCATTCTCGTAGTGTTTTGTTCGTGTTTGACCCTTCGAATTGGTGTATCGATAAAGGTACTTTACTCTTGAAACTCCTCTTCTTGATCTTCGAGTTGCTTCCATCGGCATTGTATAACGTGTTCACTATTCCTGTTACATAACTTGCCATTTGTGCGGATGTCATATTCCAATCCATGATCTCAGGATAACTGTATCCGAACTGTGACATTGATCTGCAGGTATTTGATGTGAAGAAGGTAGAACTGGTGATGGCGAAGGGTTTGAGTGGTGTGGATGCGGTGTCAATAGAGCCCGGGGGAATAGTGTAGGTGCCATAGTAATCGGCTAGGGCCGTGATGTATTTAGAAGGATTGATGGCTTGATACATTGAGAGGACTCTGTCAACATTTGCATGGTGGAGCCAACTAGCTAGGTCAGTTATTTTGAAGTATGCGAGAGAGAAATAGGGAAACACAAAGAGAATGAAGGGTGCTAAGGAGGGAGGAAAAGAACAAGGATTTACAATATTGGATCAAAACCAGAATAGCTCAAAAAGGACATATGTCCATAAGCACCCCCAACAAGAACATGTACAGCACCATGCGGTGATTCTATACTTGACCCCGAACTGGCCATCGTGGCAAAGTTGTTGAAATTGTTTGATTTCATAACTGCTGTCCACTGTCACCTCTCGTATCAGCATATGTATCTCCTTTCTCTGCATTTTCCAAGTTTATACCAATCATCCATCCAATCATATAGAGCCATAGGCACAAATAAGATGTCGGGAGCACACTCACTACTTGATCACCCAGTCCCGCGTTCTGTAAATTTGTATTCGCGGCATTAAAATCACTCTGTCCACCGAGATAATCTGGATCTCTCACAGTCGAATTGTACTGTGCCAGCATGCCGTCACTATCCCCTGGTGGAAATTGCTGCTGATCTAGTGGCTTGTTTTGGAAATTGTACCTGAAAAGGGGGTTGTTGACATAGGTAGTAGCGCCGGAGGGCGTTACGATGGGGACAGTAGCGACATTGACGATACTTGGCATGTTTGGGGTGGAACCCCAGTCCCAATAGGGGATGCGCAGGTCATCTGCGGCGGTCTGGTAGCTGGGATATAGCGTTGATATGTAAGTTTTGGCTATTTTTTGGGCGTAGCTAGCGAGAACTTGCTGTGGTTAGAGATGGAAAGTCGGTGAACTGCTTTTTTGTTTGATTGGGGGAGGGAGAATATACCTCAAAGAGTGCGAGGTAGGGACGATGCCATGTAGTGAATAAAACCGAATCTGAACTGTATATTAATACTTATTTGCACATGTAAAGCAAGAACACATTACCATGTGTACAATAGCCCGTGGTTGGAGCACCGATAGCTTGATTTACACCATCCCAAGCAACATATGGTCTGCCGTGGATACCTACAAGATGTTTCAAAAGTTAATACCGAAAGTAAACTTTCAAGGACTCTTCAACTATTGACACGTAAGATGTTGGAGGCCACTCACCTGCCAGTTGAAAGTACGAAAGCCCATCGGTATATTCATTCGCAGCTTGCATGGCCTGAAGCGCTTGAATGTATATCGACCTTGAATATAACCATATCAACACGAGACGCACCATGAAAACGATGCATGCCTAAAACATACATTGCGGAGAAGCTTACCATTGCGGGGTATTATTTTGTAAATCGTTGATATTTTGTCTGAAAGGTCGAGCCTTTGTATTCGAATTGATGCCAGTTGATACCCCGGTTATGGGATAATACTGAGCATTACCATGAGTGATGAAGATAGAACATGCCAGTAATGTCCAGGGTACATTCGGGTATTTGATCATCATACTCGCCCGTTTGAATCTAAGCAGGAAACTTCTTGGCGTAGGAATAGTATGACGAAAACTTAGGGAAGAGTAAACGTGTCTCGGAAACCATTCATATATGAGTTTTATGAAGAAGCGGACAATATAACACGAAATGAAGGAAATCTTCACTCGGTCGTAAGGATAGATGTTAACTATACAGATGTCGTGAAATTGGTGTGCCTATCCGTCAGCGCGGTAGATATTGGAACATGCCATACCCACGAGCTGGAGCTCACTCCGAGTAACACCAATTCGTGGAATACGAGTGTAGATACGGAAGTTCATCAATAGTTTATGTTCGTTTTCAATTGTACAAGAATATCGGAACCACATCCGTCACACGCAAATGATCCGATACTATGACCTCGCGTGTTCATTATGCGATCAAAGGTTAACATATTTTCACAAGCAGTGCATAGCTTTGCTTGCCCCATGTAAGAGACCATATGCCCGTCGTTTTCACCAATGCGTACCATGAAAGTATCCTGAAGCTCGCATACGATAAATAACACATGATTCGGGCTCGAACGACCTCCCAATATGGATCGTCTACGATCTCGGTGTGCTGCGGAAACGTTACATTCTTCCAACAACATACTTATTGAGATAATCTTCAAAGCGTGGCTGAAAACAGGTCGAATAGACAATCAATAAGCAGATACTTGCTAGTCGAAAATTTCTCCAAGTCATGAGCCAAGGCAACGCGTAATCTCAGATGGGAAGCACAAAATTTGAAAATATGCACCAGCTGCAGATCAATTTCCCCATATGCACTTTGCCGTCAATAGAGGCTGTGGCACATTGGCACGAACCTATTTACACAAAATGGGCATGGTTATAATATACATACGTGCCACTTTGAAAAAAAAGGAAAAACATTATGCATTGAACAAATCTGTATGTAATGGAGAAGGAAGTCCGTCGCAAAGTCATATTAAACTGTCAAAAAATGCCGAATTCAAGTATACCATAGGAAGTTAAAAAACTCCAGCGTAACCAATTTCATAGGCGATACTTATAATAGGCGTGGGAAGGTCGAAAATAGCTTGAACAAGATCAAGCTTCCAGTCTTGATTAATGAAGTTATGGATCAGGTTGATGTCAAGCCGCCGAGAAGATTTCCTTCTCATGATTCCAGCATTGCCATTTCAACCTATCTTACCACGGGTGTCGCTAAAGTATGTTTTCCTTATTGAGAAAAGTAATATATGCTCCCTTTAATAAGCCAAGCTTATTGCATTGATGATTATACATCAGCATTAACGGTATGGTTACCTTTTCTGAACTATACTTATCATTAGGGACAAGGGGACAAACGCTGGCGATGGATCGCTTTGCTTGATAGAAAGACGAAAGCCCAATAACAAGGGCCAAACTCATGGCAGCTGTTCCCACCAAGATTTTACATGGATAATTTGTGATGGCGGCAGCTCCAGATCGATACATTACCACCGTTCTTGCTGAACATGACAACGGCTGTCAAATCAACGGAAATGATACAATCATTGAAAGAATCGCAACAGTCCGAATATAAACCATGAGTTTAGAAAGCCACCAGAATATTCGTTTCCGTCCTTTGACTGTACTTTGACTGCGGTAGTACCTTCTAATGACTTCTCGTTGATATGCCTCTCTCGGTGCTTCAAAGTAACACCTATGAGATTGATCTCGACCGAATCTCTTTTGTAATACAATGCTAGGACGTATGGATTTCATCTTATTTATTGACCTAGTGTGGTGTATAGTCGTGCGTGATGGCTAATTGTGATTGATCATAAGCTGATTGCCTCGAGCAGTATCGAATGATGGAGGGGAGTCGAGTCTCCATAGGAGGGTCCCTACTCTAAGACAATTCGGCAACAAAAGTATATTCCAACTCTATAACAACAAACTGAAGAAGGTAATGGAGGTAATGAAGGTGAATACTACCTAGTATCATGCCGACAGAGAGTTCGGGCTTCAATGGAGCTTTGTATAAATGTTCATCTTCGACGGTGAATGCAAATAGTCTCGGGGGTCCAAAAGGTGGGGCACAATAACCTTACATAAGCGAACACAAAGATTCCTCATATCCGCAGGCTATGTCTGTCCTCATTGCTGTCTTGTCTCCTTCCTTTTTTTTTCAGAACCCAGAAGCAGGACGTCACAAAGCATACCAACCCAAGTGGACGAGTAGTATTCAACAAAAGTCGAAATAGTTTGCCTGGATCGACCTCCACCGCACAACGGTCACATGACTAAATTGTGTCTGAATTCATTCGAGGCAGTTTACCTACATACAAACAGACGTTTTGTAGGACAGAATTTTATCTCCCCAAGCTGTGTCTAGTGGACACATGCACTCCAGTCACATGGGTCATATGGATCCGAACCCACTCGCACCCTTTTGATTTGAGGTCGGTATAGGATTACTTGCAAGCTATCATGGAGCCTTAAATACCTCGGAGGCATTACCAATGTTGTCATGAAGAAATCACACTTCCCCAAAATTTTCCTCTTTCAGCCACATCATCTCAGCCACAAGCTCAACATTAGCCTATGGGAAACCGTTTTAATGCACATGGCCATCGCACGAAATCATTTTCTTTCAAGCTGCGATGGAAATTCAAAGTACTAGAGGATGCCATCATCAACACAGCCTCATGAGCTTGTCATGGTGAAATCAATTTCGATTCTCCAATAAGATCATCAGGAGGCCCCGTGTAGTGCTTCTTGGGCTCTCGTTACTCCTATACCAAGACCTTACCTGTCTTGGGATTTCTTGGGGCCAAATCTTTGTTGTTGGTAACATAACTTGGAATAGACCAGAGTGAATAGAAGCCTTGAACGTCAATGACGTTTGAGAGATTAATGATACCAAGAATAACATAAGATTACCAGGAGAACAAGTTGTGCTGCCCTTGGAAAAGTTTCCTTGGGACATGGCATATGAAATTCGGCTTTACATCTTTGGCTTGGTGGATACATATTCGTATACCTCCCTCAGATATGATTTCCTAGATATACAACAACCATCAAGCCAAACCTGTGTAATTTCTGTGTTTGAGTACCTGAATTAAAATGGCAGTCCTCGAACAATATGACTACATCTTTGCCATTGGCATGATTTTTGCCTTCCTCGATGCTTGGAATATCGGTACAGCAATCCCCTCCTCAATTCCCAGCATCCATTACTAATACCCAAAACAGGTGCAAACGATGTTGCGAATTCCTTCGCCACATCCGTATCTTCCAGATCCTTGACCATGAAGCAAGCTATGATGATAGCTACTGTTATGGAATTCGGTGGCGCCGTTGGTGTTGGGTATGTCCCACTCACTATCCAGTTGTTGCTTCAATATACTTGATATTGACAAATCTTCAGTGCTCGAGTGGCAGATACTATCCGTGGGAAGATTCTTTCCACCCAGGCTTTCGAAGCAGGGCCATCCGTTTTGATGTTGGGAATGACATGTGCTCTTGTGTCTTCTTCTCTTTATTTAACACTGGCCACAAGATTAGGTCTTCCTGTTTCCACCACGTAAGTATTATTTTAATCCAAATCAAAGACGCACCCTGCTAAGAAAATTGCTACAGCCACAGTATAATCGGAGGAGTGATAGGTGTAGGAATTGCGGCGATAGGCGGCGATGGAGTAAACTGGGGTTGGAATGGTGTATCACAAGTACTCGCGGCCTGGATCATCGCACCCGGAATCGCGGGTTGTTTTGCAGCTATCCTCTTCCTGATCACAAAGTATTTCGTCATGAAACGAAAGAATCCTGTACGAGCTGCCCTTATCAGTATTCCATTCTATTTTGGACTTACCACGGGTTTATTAACCAGTAAGTTCCACCCTTAATATTTCGCTTAAAGCGAAGCCTGTAGATCAACATCTAACTTGTATGAACAGTGCTCATCGTCTGAAAGGCGCCGCTTCCGCATCAGACGCCGTCAAAACCTGGGGCCCCGGCGAATACGTTGGTGTCATTTTCGGTATAGCAATAGGATGCGCTCTCTTATCCGTCATTTTTCTCATTCCCTTCCTCTACAGAAAACTAGTGCTCAACGATTGGCAACTCCACTGGTGGCATATTCTCCAGGGCCCACTGTTACTTCGACGCGGGGAAGTTCCTCCTAATACCTCTGGACGAGAGATTATTCAAAATTATTACAAAAGACACAAGACTCGTGCAGAACTTAATGCTGAGGGATCAGACACTGTGAAAACGGTGCCAAGTGATGATGTTGAATCAAAGTCGAACGAGGATGCGAATGAGAAACATGGCATATCATCCATCTCACCCGCGTCTTCAGACATCGATTCTTCGACAAGAAATGAGATAACAGCTACTCCCGTCCTCAAAAACGTAGAAGACATACCCGCAAAACCCTGGTACGATCCCCCAACCTCCTCGCCACCGCAAAACGTCTATTTTTCCACGGCGTCACCGTCGACGTCGTCGCCGAACAAAAGAAATCCTCCATTCTAACCGGCGACCTCGAATCCATGCACGCCCGCGCAACCCACTACGATAATAAAGCCGAACACACCTATTCCTTTCTCCAAGTACTAACCGCTGCCACTGCCTCCTTTGCCCACGGCGCCAACGATGTTTCCAACGCCGTCGGTCCACTCGCTGCCATCTATTTCATCTGGCACACCGGTTCCATCAACTCCAAATTGCCGGTCACGGTATGGATTCTATGTTACGGAGCTGGTGCGCTCGTGATTGGTCTCTGGACTTATGGGTATAACATCATGCGGAATCTGGGTAATAGGTTAACGTTACATTCACCATCGAGAGGATTCTGCATGGAGCTCGGATCGGCCATTACGGTTATTATGGCTACGCGGCTCGCGTTGCCCGTTTCTACTACTCAGTGTATTGTTGGGGCGACGGTTGGAGTCGGACTTGTAAATGGGGATGTGAAGAGTATTAATTGGCGGATGGTGGGATGGATTTATATGGGATGGATTATCACGTTGCCGGTTACGGGTATTATTTCGGGGTGTTTGATGGGGGTTATTTGGAATGCCCCTAGATGGGGGATGGGTGTCTGAGGGATGGGCTGAGACACGGACTTCTTTTAAGGGAAGTTGAAGATACTCTGAGTTGTGAGCGATGTATGATAGTTAACGTTCCGAGAACGAGAAATGACGAAAAACTATTCACTGTGCATCAGTCACAATTAATGATTTATTGACACTATAACCAACAACATGTCAACCATACCACTCCACAAGCACACAGACAGACAAAAATATGTAATACGCTTTATGTATATCATTAATTTAGTATCTAGGTACTTAGAAGGTATCTGGGTGTAAGCACCCACCCCTGCAATTAATTCCTTCCATCATCTGATGAGAAAAGAATTCGCCAGCTCAGTTGAAATTAGCAACTGGAGGACCCAAAACCAACACGAATGCCAGGAAGCTCCGCTCGCTCATCAATCTTCATATCATATGAAGGAAGCAAAACTCCAACCCAGATGCTATGCATGCAAAAAGGTATTTGAACTTGATGGATGAATGAAAAGGAATGAAATATACAGCAACCAAAATGCATTCATGATCGAGAATGAATAACGCCGTGCATGTATTGCACAGCACATGCCATCGACCCCAAAACTCCTCAAAATATCGATTTAATACTCCATATAACTCCCGATTCCCACCAGCGATGTTATTATTTTGATACTGCCATGAACGTGTCTAATGCTGGAGATATTCGTCGTAATTTGGAGAATACCAAAGACCCAATCATTCAACCATAACTCCATTGACTTCGGCGTCAAAAATGACCTCCTGCGGTTTGCGAGGATCGTACCATGCAACTCGTCTCTCATCT